>CM077162.1:55299718-55899718 GCA_039583875.1 Platanthera guangdongensis | reverse complement strand
ACTTTTGGATTAAATGGCCGTATCCCTCGGCCTTAGATAGTAAATTGTCTTTGTACGCGGCGGAAATACTTTGTTTATTTATGATGAGCTCCTATATGCAGTCTAGAGTGATACTACTCTAAGAAATCCTTTTTGTTTACGTCATTTGGAAAGTACGTCTTAGTTAAGCAAAACATGTGTGCATGATATACAATAGTAGGTTTTGTTAACGTCAAAATATCTAAAGCAACCTACAAAAAAACCATCCCAAAAGCAAGTACATATCATTCCATCAAAGTGAGGTACATTAGCAGTCTACTTCATATTTACACAAAAGAAAACCACCAATGGGCGCCAACAAGCTGACACGAACCCATTGGGGCACATGTATGTCTGTACAACAAAAAGAAGAACTACCTCGCTATGAATGCTCGGCTAGTTCCCAGGAAACGCCACCAACCAACCTAGCCGCTCAACCGGCTACAACCTGCACCTGAGGCATTCAAGAAAGAATACCTCAGCAATCAACCAAGCTATACAAAAAGAGAGCATAAATGTCATATATGATAACGAAGGGGCTTAAAGACCCCACAGAGATGTTTCATCAAGTAACATGAGTGAACAAAACAAGTGGAAAACGCACCACAATCCATGCCAAACGCACCAAGTGCGTACAAGTTCATCATGTCCTGCTTAAGCCGTAGGAGCAAAAGGCAAAACACACGTTCATTCCATCATTCATAGGCCAAGAAATTACGATACTAGTGAAGCATAAGCAGCGGTTAAGTTCAATTTCGCAAGGGTATTACCGGTGGCGGCCCTAAAGTGGAACGCACCAAACAAAACCAGCCCAAATCGGGGCCAAAGTGGTCTCTCTAACCACAAAAAAAACACAAAACCCGGTGGCCACAGGCTGAAACCACACCAACCCTTGCAAAATTCTCACACAAACGCTCCTGCCATGGTTCACAAATTTGCCTCGCAAAACGCCCCATAACCCAAGCTAAACACGTTCCTTTCACCGTTCTCACGCATGACGACAAAATGCCCAAGTTATAGAAAAGACTACATGCTGAACTACATGAATTACACGATTCATGGCGCTACATGAACGAAATGATGAAGGACAAAACTACATCACATGATAACGGTCACAGGCTTTGTAGCAAAGAAGAATCACATGATAGGGTTTGATCACTTAAGTACATAAATCGCATGTTTAGAACAAGAAGCCTATGCTATGATCAAGGAAAAAGTCACACAAATGAGAAAGGCTAATATGCTACATGAACATGAACTACATGAATCATATGACCAAGAAGAATTACATGAAGCAATTTAACATAGACTTGATCACTATAGAAAATTAAGCATGGAACCTCATATTCATTTAGCATAGGGAAATTCAAACGCTATCATAAACAAGAGAAGTTGAACAAGCTAGGGAATTTGAAAGATAAGAACTAGCTATGATGGCATAATCAAAATCAAGAAAGAAGATTGGCAAGGGTGAAGAACACCGCTTGCCTGAACCGAGACGATGCCGCGACGGCTGCTCCTCCCTTCCTTGCCTTGCTTGCTCCCTTGCTCTCTTGCTCTCTCTTTGGAAATGAAGAAGAAGAAGATGAAGATGGAATGAGAAAGGAAAGTCTCTGTTTCGGACTTATGTCATCCAGAACAGAGCTGAGCCGTTCGATGCAGGATCAAGGAAATGAACGGCACAAAAAAACTGGAAAAAGTCGACTTTCGGGCCGGTCACGCCCTGTGTCACGCCCGTGACACAGGGCGTGTACCTAAAGCGGCGCCAAAAGTCGGCAAATCAACGTTTATCCATACGGTACACGACCGGGTACACGCCCGTGACGGGTCGGTCACGCTCGTGACCTAGGGCATGTAGCCCGTGTCTCTACCCCTCGTCGACAGAACGTGTCGACACTCGACCCAGCCTGACACGCCCTGTGACACGCCCGTGTCACAGGCCGTGTCCCCTCTCTCGACGACTCGACACTCGATACTCGACGCTCGATACTCGACGATCAACACTCGACTCTCGACGAAGTGGGACACGGCCCGTGACACGCCCGTGTCACGGGGCGTGTACCCCAGTCGTCGAGCTCAACTCGACGCAAGAAAAATCGTCGAGTCAAGGAGGTCACGCCCAGGTCACGGCCTAGGTCACGCCCGTGTCAGGGGGCGTGTCTCGCACAAAAACGACCATTTTTCCCTTTTGTGAAAAATGTTTCTGAGACGTCCTAGACCATTTTTGTCTGAAGCACTTTTTACCCTTTTTGTTTTCTGAACCAGCAACTTGCTTTGAGCAACATTTCCCAGGCGCGAAAAGTGCAACCATTCCCTAAGAGGCCTCACCGAGTCCCTTATTTGGACTCTGGTTTGCTGGGGAATCGTGCAACTCGGCTACCAAAACAGCCACTCGCAAGCCCGCGGGAAAACCATGCTCGAACAACAGTCAAAGCCAACGTAACGCCCGTCATGTGTACGTAGTCACAACAAAAAAAGCCGGGCCGTTACAATCACTCCCCCTAACAAAAAGTTTCGCCTCGAAACTTTTCACAAAAACCAAACACACCAACAAACCAAAACATGAATCCAATCAAACACTAAATCACATACCAGCTTACGGGAACAAATGAGGGTGAGCCGCCCTCATCGTTGACTCGAGCTCCCACGTCGCGCTTTCCACATCCTGATTTTTCCATAACACCTTTACCATAGGAATCTTCTTTTTCCGCAATACACGATCTTGGGAGTCCAATATCCGGATGTGCATCTCCTTATAAGAAAGGTTGGGCGCTAACTGCGGCACAACGTCCAACACTTGTTTGTCATTCCGCACACACTTGCGCAGTTGGCTAACATGAAACACATTGTGAACACCAGGAAAGTTCACGGGTAATTCCAGTTTGTAAGCGGATGCACCAACGCGCGCAAGAATCTTGAAGGGACCCACAAATCTTGGGTCCAATTTGCGCTCTTTTCCAAATCTTTTAATCCCAACCATTGGGGAGACTTTCAAGAAAACAAAATCCCTCACCGCAAATTCTAATTCCGACCTTCGTCGGTTGGCATACTTTTCATATCACTCTTGGGCGATTCGGAGCTTCTCCCGAATAGGTCGTACTGCAACTTCCATATCTTCGAGCGCCTCTGGACCCAACAAAGGCCGCTCGCCCACCTCAGCCCAAAAGAGTGGGGTCCGACATCGTCGCCCATATAACGCTTCGAACGGAGCCATTTGCAAGCTTTCTTGATAGCTATTATTATACGTGAACTCCATAAGCCGCAAACGTTCATCCCATGCTCCGCCATACTCAAGAATGTAACATCGAATCATATCTTCTACAATTTGATTAACTCGTTCTGTTTGGCCATTCGTCTGAGGATGATAAGCCGTGGAGTATCGCAAGTCTGTCCCCAAACCCTCTTGTAGACTGCGCCAAAAACGAGAGGTAAAGCGGGAATCTCGGTCTGAAATGATATTCACAGGCACACCATGCAGTCGGATGATCTCGTTCACATAGAGCTCCGCTATTATCTTCATCGGGTAGTTGACCTTAAAGGGTATGAAATGAGCACATTTGGTCAACCTATCCACGATCACCCACACGGAGTCATGTCCTCGTGGAGATCTTGGTAAACCGGTAATAAAATCCATTGAGATACTTTCCCACTTCCAGGTTGGAATCTCCAATGGTGTCAACTTACCACCAGGCTTCCCATGATCAGCTTTCACCCGCTTGCAGGTATGACATTCCGACACAAATTGCGCTATATCACGTTTCATTCCATACCACCAGACAATTTGTTTCAAATCACGGTACATTTTTGTTGAGCCTGGATGGTAGGCCATACTTGCGCCATGTGCTTCCTTACACACCATCTCGCGAATATCCCCAACCGCGGGGATACAAAATCGTCCACGATACTTTAACGTGCCTGCACCATCAATCGCAAAATCTGGTAATTCATCCTTTTCCGTCCGAAGAAATAAATGTAACAGATCAGGATCATCTTTTTGATGGTGTCTTGTAAGCACCAGCCATGACGGTTCTTCTATTGCCGAATGACTTTGCGGATCATATTTGCCCACCGCAATATCCATCAGTAGAAATTCCTCTACAAGACGGTCGACGGAAAGATGAAATAATTTCCCCGTCTTCCGACTCAAAGCATCGGCTACGACATTCGCTTTCCCCGGATGATATTGAATGTCCACATCATAATCAGCTACATACTCAAGCCATCGCCGTTGGCGCAAATTAAGTTCTTTCTGCGTGAAGACATACTTCAAGCTTTTATGATCTGTAAAGATTTTACACTGCGCACCATATAGCAAGTGTCTCCACAACTTCAATGCAAATATCACCGCTGCAAACTCCAAATCATGCGTTGGGTAATTCTTTTCATGAACTTTCAACTGCCGAGACCCATACGCAATCACATTTTTGTCTTGCATTAACACACATCCAAGTCCAACGTGCGACGCATCCACGAACACTTCATAATCTTTTCCTTCTATTGGCAAGATTAACACAAGAGCGGTACATAACCTGTGTTTGAGTTCCAGGAAGGAGGTCTCACACTTGTCATTCCATTCAAATGCTACATTATTCTGGGTTAAGCGAGTCAAAGGTGCGGCCAACGTCGCAAAACCTTCGACAAATCTGCGATAATAGCCGGCTAAACCCAAGAAGCTTCAAATTTCCTTGGGTGTTTCCGGTCTTCTCCATTCCATGACCGCAGAAATCTTTTCGGGATCCACTGAAATACCATGGTGATTAATGACATGACCCAGAAAAGCAACTTGCGGCAACCAAAACTCGCATTTGCTTAGCTTGGCGAATAACCGTTGCTCTCGCAAAGTGGCCAATACTAATCGCAGATGCTGTTCATGCTCCTCAGCACTGCGGGAGTAGACAAGAACGTCATCAATAAAAACCACCACAAATTTATCCAAGTAGTCCTTGAACACCCTGTTCATCATATCCATGAAGGTTGATGGTGCGTTGGTCAAACCAAACGACATCACCAAAAATTCATAATGACCATGTCGTGAGCGAAATGCAGTCCGCGGAATATCCGACTCCCGGACCCTGAGCTGATGATAGCCCGAGCGGAGATCAATCTTCGAAAATACGGAACTGCCACGTAGTTGATCAAACAAATCATCGATTCTTGGCAGTCTGTACTTGTTTTTAATCGTCACCTTGTTCAACTCCCGGTAATCGATGCAAAGTCGCATCGACCCATCTTTCTTCTTCACAAATAACACCGGTGCACCCCAAGGTGATGAACTCGGCCTGATAAACCCTTTTGCCAATAAGTCATCCAGCTGTGTACGCAACTCTGCTAGCTCACGCGGGGCCATTCTATACGGCGCTTTCGCAATCGGTCGTGTACCCGGTTCCAAATCAATAACAAACTCGACATCACGATTAGGGGGTAGACCAAGAAGGTCAGTAGGAAAAACATCTGGAAATTCACGCACAACAGGAATCTCCTCTACACGCGGCAAAACAGCACTAGTCCCCACAACGGAGACAAAACAAGCAAAACAGTCGGAAACAAACAACGTCCGAACACATACCGCCGAAATTCCTGGAGAATCCTGACACGAATCACCATACACACTTCCTGGCTGACCATCATCCTTGATGAAATCCAAGCGCTTTCCTCTGCACTGGATGACGGCATCATAACGGGCTAACCAGTCCATGCACAGAATGACGTCAAAATCGTCCAAATCGATCACCTTGCAATCAACTCTTGCTATGAAATCCCCCAACAAAATGGGACAATCAAGAAGACCCCAGTCTGCCACCACAGAAGCGCCGGAAGGAAATTTCACCAAAAACGCATTCCCCACTCGCTCTGGTGTCAAATGATATCGATCCAGAAAGGTTCGAGCCACAAATGAATGGGTCGCGCCAGAATCAAAGAGAACACGCGCCCAACGGTTCTTTACCTTAAAGTTTCCTATAAGGTATATATGCTATGCTAAGAGCTACACATAATAGGCATACACAAAACGAGAACCAGAGGAATGAATCGAACCTGAAATAACCTGAGGTGACGTCTGAGCTTCCTCTGCGGACATCACATTCAACTTCCCTTTGCCTTTGTCCAAGCGCGGAGGCGGAGGCAAAGCCTGGAGTGGTGCGGGTTGCAACACAGCTTGCACCTGTGGGCACCTTGCGCGAAGATGTCCTGGTCTGCCACACTGGAAGCATACCTTGTCTTTGGCCCAGCAGCGGCTCACATCATGACCTCTTCGCCCACAAAATGTACATTCCAAGTCTCTGGTTGGCGCACCCTGAATGGCGTGCACCAACTCCTTCTTTTGCAGCCCCAACCGTTTGAAACATTTCTCAAACGGGTGACCAGCTCGGCCACAGAAGCTACATGTCTCCTTGTTCCTCTTCCTTCCGTCTGAGTCTTGGGAGATTTTCTCTCCCACCAGCTTCCTCTTATCCTTCCTCATCAGTTGCCCTCTCTGTTTGGCATTTTCAATCGCTTCTACCTTCAACGCCGCCTCAACCACCGTCGTGTAACTTGTCGCTCCATACGCACTTGCGAACTGCTGTACGTCGCTGCGGAGTCCGCCCAAAAATCGCTTAACTCGATCAGCTTCCGTCGTTACCAAGCTCGGAGCGAACCGACTTAACTTGTTAAACTCGATTTCATACTCACTCACTGTGAGGTTCCTCTGCTTCAAGTATAAGAAATCATTCATCAGGCGGTCCCTTTCCACTGCCGGTAGAAACTTGCGCCGTACCATTTCTTTAAACACTTCCCACGAACAGCCCGCCCCTAGTCCTTCCTTTTCTCATAACCACCAACCTTTCGCCAACCCTTTCAGTTGATAGGCAGCAAGCATCACCTTCTGGTCCTCGGTCACACCAGCATACACAAACATTTCTTCCAACGTAATCACCCAATCATCCAAGATCACGAAGTCTGCCTTTCCATCATACGTCGGTGGTCCAAGTCGCTGAAACTGCGAGATGAAAGTCATCGCAGGAGGAACTACAACTGGGGGTGTCACTGCCACTGAAGGAGTCGAACTAGTGGGGCCTCTACCCGTCTCTTGTCCTCTTGGTACCAGCCCAGACATCGCAGATGACATAGCTTGGAGCTGGGACTGGACCTCCTGCACCTGCCTCATCAAAGCCTCATTACTTTGGCGAAGACTATCCATCAACGCATTATTCTGCGCGCCCGAAGACTCGCCCTCGGATTGGGGAGTTTGCCTTGTCACTGGACGCTTCGACATCCTATAACACGTTCACTCTTAGCAAGCTCAAACCCAACAAAACACACAACGGCTCAGGACAGACCATACATAAAGAAATATGAACATCAACTGCTAACTTGCTTTGGGAGTTTAAGAATGATGGTATGCCTAGCCTAAAGATGACTCACCGTCATCCCACTAACTTGTGCCTACCAATGAATGCATGACTTTATTTGACCCAAAACCATGTGTGTACAGGTGTCATCATGTACGTCTTAGCTTGGCACGTTGTGCTCATGCAATGTTATGTTATGCGTGCAGTGCTATGCAATCTAGAAAAGGCCTTAATGCATGCCATGAGCGGTCGTACGCATTCCAATGCTATGCATCCCATACTACATAGCATTGCATGCAACGAAGAAAAGAAAACGTACTAGTCGCATCCATGTGGTGAGGTTATGCATCCCATACTACATAGCCCTCACATGTTGCCCCTATGGTGGATTCATATACAGCCACATATTATGCATCCCATACTACATAATATGCCCCGTATACTTCTGTTCATGCCATGAGTGTAGTGTACGTGCTTCGGCCAAGACATACTGATGGCACCTCGGTGTGTGTATGAGATGATGCTTACAAACACAAAAGACAAGGAAAAGTTTGCCCGACCAAATGTCAAGCAAACCTCCCTCTGATACCAACTGTCACAACCCGCATTTCCTCAATGAGCATATCGTATCAGAGCAAGAGGAACTACGGGTTATGATGCCACGTCGTGCAGAGGATAACTGCACACGCTCAGGCAACTCTTAACGCTGACTTTACAAGTTGAAAATCAATAGTTACATGCGGGAAAACTTTTGGATTAAATGGCCGTATCCCTCGGCCTTAGATAGTAAAATTGTCTTTGTACGCGGCGGAAATACTTTGTTTATTTATGATGAGCTCCTATATGCAGTCTAGAGTGATACTACTCTAAGAAATCCTTTTTGTTTACGTCATTTGGAAAGTACGTCTTAGTTAATCAAAACATGTGTGCATGATATACAATAGTAGGTTTTGTTAACGTCAAAATATCTAAAGCAACCTACAAAAAAACCATCCCAAAAGCAAGTACATATCATTCCATCAAAGTGAGGTACATTAGCAGTCTAGTTCATATTTACACAAAAGAAAACCACCAATGGGCGCCAACAAGCTGACACGAACCCATTGGGGCACATGTATGTCTGTACAACAAAAAGAAGAACTACCTTGCTATGAATGCTCGGCTAGTTCCCAGGAAACGCCACCAACCAACCTAGCCGCTCAACCGGCTACAACCTGCACCTGAGGCATTCAAGAAAGAATACCTCAGCAATCAACCAAGCTATACAAAAAGAGAGCATAAATGTCATATATGATAACGAAGGGGCTTACCGACCCCACAGAGATGTTTCATCAAGTAACATGAGTGAACAAAACAAGTGGAAAACGCACCACAATCCATGCCAAATGCACCAAGTGCGTACAAGTTCATCATGTCCTGCTTAAGCCGCAGGAGCAAAAGGCAAAACACACGTTCATTCCATCATTCATAGGCCAAGAAATTACGATACTAGTGAAGCATAAGCAGCGGTTAAGTTCAATTTCGCAAGGGTCTTACCGGTGGCGGCCCTAAAGTGGAACGCACCAAACAAAACCAGCGCAAATCGGGGCCAAAGTGGTCTCTCTAACCACAAAAAAAAACACAAAACCCGGTGGCCACAGGCTGAAACCACACCACCCCTTGCAAAATTCTCACACAAATGCTCCTGCCATGGTTCACAAATTTGCCTCGCAAAACGCCCCATAACCCAAGCTAAACACGTTCCTTTCACCGTTCTCACGCATGACGACAAAATGCCCAAGTTATAGAAAAGACTACATGCTGAACTACATGAATTACACGATTCATGGCGCTACATGAACGAAATGATGAAGGACAAAACTACATCACATGATAACGGTCACAGGCTTTGTAGCAAAGAAGAATCACATGATAGGGTTTGATCACTTAAGTACATAAATCGCATGTTTAGAACAAGAAGCCTATGCTATGATCAAGGAAAAAGTCACACAAATGAGAAAGGCTAATATGCTACATGAACATGAACTACATGAATCATATGACCAAGAAGAATTACATGAAGCAATTTAACATAGACTTGATCACTATAGAAAATTAAGCATGGAACCTCATATTCATTTAGCATAGGGAAATTCAAACGCTATCATAAACAAGAGAAGTTGAACAAGCTAGGGAATTTGAAAGATAAGCACTAGCTATGATGGCATAATCAAAATCAAGAAAGAAGATTGGCAAGGGTGAAGAACACCGCTTGCCTGAACCGAGACGATGCCGCGACGGCTGCTCCTCCCTTCCTTGCCTTGCTTGCTCCCTTGCTCTCTTGCTCTCTCTTTGGAAATGAAGAAGAAGAAGATGAAGATGGAATGAGAAAGGAAAGTCTCTGTTTCGGACTTATGTCATCCAGAACAGAGCTGAGCCGTTCGATGCAGGATCAAGGAAATGAACGGCACAAAAAAACTAGAAAAAGTCGACTTTCGGGCCGGTCACGCCCTGTGTCACGCCCGTGACACAGGGCGTGTACCTAAAGCGGCGCCGAAAGTCGGCAAATCAACGTTTATCCACACGGTACACGACCGGGTACACGCCCGTGACGGGTCGGTCACGCCCGTGACCTAGGGCGTGTAGCCCGTGTCTCTACCCCTCGTCGACAGAACGTGTCGACACTCGACCCAGCCTGACACGCCCTGTGACATGCCCGTGTCACAGGCCGTGTCCCCTCTCTCGACGACTCGACACTCGATACTCGACGCTCGATACTCGACGATCAACACTCGACTCTCGACGAAGTGGGACACGGCCCGTGACACGCCCGTGTCACGGGGCGTGTACCCCAGTCGTCGAGCTCAACTCGACGCAAGAAAAATCGTCGAGTCAAGGAGGTCACGCCCAGGTCACGGCCTGGGTCACGCCCGTGTCAGGGGGCGTGTCTCGCACAAAAACGACCATTTTTCCCTTTTGTGAAAAATGTTTCTGAGACGTCCTAGACCATTTTTGCCTCAAGCACTTTTTACCCTTTTTGTTTTCTGAACCAGCAACTTGCTTTGAGCAACATTTCCCAGGCGCGAAAAGTGCAACCATTCCCTAAGAGGCCTCACCGAGTCCCTTATTTGGACTCCGGTTTGCTGGGGAATCGTGCAACTCGGCTACCAAAACAGCCACTCGCAAGCCCGCGGGAAAACCATGCTCGAACAACAGTCAAAGCCAACGTAATGCCCGTCATGTGTACGTAGTCACAACAAAAAAAGCCGGGCCGTTACACGGCTTGCCTCGATGCCATAAATGATATTCAGGATTTTGTGAAGTACAACTGGCCGCAGATAATCCATGGCTTCCTGCATAGCCAGTTTGATGGATTGAGCAAAATCTGCGAAGTAAGGGGGGCAGGGGAGAACATCGGGTATTTGGAGGGTTGCTCCACCGTGTTGCTGGTATGAAAGCGTTTTTATTTAGCTTTCATTTTATTTTTTTATGTTGCCAACTTCGTATGTGTTTTCGTAAAAGTGTGGCTATACGAGCACACGAAGATTCAGCCACAACTGGTCGAGGCAGCACGGCCCCGCATATATCGGTGGTCTCCCACTCTTAGCTACAGTGCTAAATTCTGCCTCGAAGTAGAACGCAACCTCAGGCGAAGAAAATATGTATGTGTTCTCATTTATGATTTATGCTCAATCTAGGTATTAATATGTAAATGCTAAAGTAATATTCCGGTCTTTTATCTTGAATCATTACATAGGTTATCACCACCTTTGCTAATGTTGGTGATGACGAGCTGTCATTGCTTGGAGTTGAGGAACTGGAGTCCGATTTTGAGACAGTGCCAGAAAAGAAGGAGAAGAGAAAGAGGGACGTGAAGGTGGACTCTCTTGGCTATGAGAGTGAGAAAAAGAAGAAAATGAAAAATAAGAAGCAAGAGCAAGAACTATTGAAGAAGATTATGTCGGAGATAAAGAAGGAGAGGAGAGGCATGGAAGCCCGCCTCAAATCTAATATTAAATCGGAGGTGGAGGGTTTAAAGACCTTTTGCGAGTCTTTATTCCTGAAATTTCAAGCAGGGCTAAAGCCTACTCATACTCCATCACCACCGCCGCATTCACCACCCTCACCTCATTCAACCATCATGACATCTGTATCCCCTACACCGTTGTCGCAACCCGCTTCCACTCTCGAGTGCATGTTAGTGTCTCCCACACAGATTCGCTCGCAAGAGTTAGTTAGTAGGACCCCAAGGAAGGGTTTTCTACGGGCCAAGACCGTTTCTAGACGGACCTTTCAGAAGGGCCAAATCATTGAATATGAGTCGGATTACCCGGGACGGCTCCATGTGGCAGATAAAACAAGAAAAACCCTTGATTCAGTGTTAAGCAAAGCGGTTGATAGGTAATTTTTTATGTTTATGGCACAGTATTTTTTTCCTGAACATTATTATTTTCATGCATTTTTGACTATGATGTCCATTATTTGGTGGTCTTTAACAGGAATATGCTGATTATTGAATACGAGAATATTTCAATGAGTTGAGGTGATCTGGATGACCTTCTAGGGGTTGGTTGGGTCATGGATTCGCATTTGAATGCGTACTCCATGGTCCTCGGAGCCCGTAGGAAAAAAAACTCCGATCTAGTTCGAAGTTTCCTTTATGTGTCGCCCAACCACGCCGTGCATTACTTGAATATCTACTATTATCTTTAAGTTTTACTACGTACTCATTTACAAAACATTATCGGTTTTGCAGTACTACAAGCAGAGCAAGGCGAGGAACTACCAAGCTCTGATAGCCCACATTACCCCCGAGTCGGTTGAGGCTTCAGATTTAGTTCTCATGCCGTGTCATCTTGGGAGTCATTGGGCTTTGCTAGTAGGCTGGTTGAAGGAACAAAGGTGGGAGTACCTCGATTCCCTTCCAAGTAGCCTGCACCATTCTGGTGTACGCGCAAATGTACGTTTAACCGGCTATGATTTATTCCTTTGGCTTATTTTATAACATTGTGCACTTCTAATTCTTTTTTTTTCATGTCATGTAGCTAAAAGCCCTTCAGGAAGATGCACTCCATGCATTTCCTGAAGGATTCATTGATTGGCCAGTGGTGGACGCAAGGAAATCACCACAATAAAGCAATAGCTACGATTGCGGGGTGTTCATTATAAAGTACATGGAGGTGGTAACGTCGTTGGAAGTCGTCACTTGGCAGGATCACCAAGGATGGCAAGCCGACATGCCCCGATTTCGGGCCGAAATTGCCGCTCAAATTTGCCAAACCTTTGCAAGGCATATTGCCGACAAGATGGCTGCATGTTAACATTATTGTGCAAGATATTTTTTATGGTTGGGATAAATCTGATCCCAAGTAGTTGGGATAAACGATGATGACGTCAATGATAAACTTTGATGCTGTGATTTCTCCAGGTTAGATGCTGTGAACTATTATTATATTAGTCTAATGTGAACATATTATCTTAGGCGTCCCAAGAGAACACTGCATACATTCAAGCACTCGTATACTCAAATGAACTAAAAACACTCATTTTATTTATAAAAAAATATTTTTGCACAATATGTTATTTAATTTTGAGCAAATAAACTCGGAATAATTTTTATCCTGAGCTTAGGCGAGTTGTATCTGTGGTTTTAATGTATCTGAGCATGTAAGTGTCCGTTTGGTGCGGCCTTTTTACTACGATGAGTTTGGACAAAAATGTCACTGTCATAAAATTTGTTTTTGACATAACAGTGATGCCGCCACCAAGAAAAAAACTTATTTTGAGCATAAAAGTGGATGGAGTTCCTTAGGTGAGGTTGGGCGTTCACGAACGACAGTTCATAACCACCGTGTTCACGACCGCCAATGATGATTAACTAAATATTTTCTCTAACCTTATCACTCCTTTTCTGTTTCAAAAATCTTACCTGCAAGTCGAACATTACATATTTACTGGCATGATCTGAAAATTAACTGCTTGCTTCGATCCGCCTAAAGTTATTTGAATCGTTTAATATGCGAAAGAATCAGACTTGAAACCCATAAAGTTTGTCTAGTATGCCAACAATTATTTGAAAACTGTTATTCGGCAATTTCTTATCTCAAGTAGTTGGGATAAATCTGATCCCAAGTAATTGGTAAACATAGATACATTGAATGTGCATTTGAATTGTCTAGAATCGTTTTTCTCTACATACACCAAACATCATTACATATGAGGCTTAAACACATTCGGGACGCTAGAAAAATCAAATGACAAATCAAAAAAACTATCCTCGTTGATATCCATTTGTGCATCGGCAGTGGCAGGATGTTGATTTTGGGACGATATATTGAGAAAATCTATCTCACGCACATCACCCGAAGCCTCCCCTACAAATGTGGGCTTTGATTTAACTGTGACATTTTTCTCTGAAAATGATAAGCAAAAAATATAATTGAGTTAAACAAATAACAACAACAGGAAAATTATTTGAATGTTGAAAGAAATTCTTGGTTTTTTGGTTCTTGTTTCCCAATGTCCCTTCAAACGTGCATTTGAAATATCTTTTGGTTTCTTCTTGGCCGGATCCCTAACGAGTGGAGTGCTTCTTTCCTTCTGACCGTCAGTGTACCCTTGCTTTTCCTTTTCTTCCGCCGCCACCATGTCGTCAACCTCCTTACCCAACTCATTTAATACCGTCAGGACCCTTGCCCTTGTAGGTTGGCAGTTCCCCATATGGTTTGCGAGGTCATACGAATAACACACCAAATGATTTCAAAATACCAAATTGGAGTCGCATTGTAACATGCATGGGGTATTTGGTAGGTATATATTTTTTTGCCGTTTTGAGAAAATCGTTTAAGCAAGTATTGGTTCGAAACTTGCCAGACATTTTTCATATTGTATATACTTAGTATATGCTTGCATAGTATGCCCCGCGTCTCGAAACCTCTGCATGAACATTGAGATTCATTGGAATCGGAATGCAAGTTCACAAACCATCGTTTGTCTTCTTCAGAACCGTCACATTTCTTCGTTACATAGAGAGAATGATTTTCGTCATATCTAGTCTCATCAACGACGCAAACGTCAATGACTCCCTCCATGTACGCTTTCTCAAAAATACTAAACATTTTGCGTGTGTAAAATTTGGAAGCATGACAGAGTAAACAACTATTAAACTTTAAGCATACCGTCCCTTGATTGCCTCTAAAATCTTCGTCACGCTCGGCTCTACGCCAAGAGCCGACCATTTTCTCCAATCCGTGGAAACACTCCACTAGTGTACTCGTGCTCTTTGAACATCCGTGCATGCCATTGTTGGCCGATTCGCTGCGTTGTGTTGATAATATACCCAAATCCAATACATCTTTGTTGAACGCCGTTGACCACTTTCTTCTAACTTGATGCAGATCTCCTAACCATTTGTTATCTTCTAGAGATCCCTTGGAAACCATCTCATTCCAATGCCTATCGAACTCAATCTCGCTGTCACACTTACTTAAACATTGATAAAAAAGTGCACGGACACTTTTGTCTTTAGTGAAGCAAGGTACTTTGGAGGGGGCCTTCTTCGAGATATGCCACTAGCATAGGCGGTGACGACTCTGCGTAAGTACTCTACCAATCGCTACGGACATTGCCTGATCTTGATCCGTGAATATAGTCGTTGGTTGTTTGCCTCCGACAAATTTTAAAAATATTTCAAACACCCAAACAAAGAAATCAATGGTCTCTTCAGCGATGAAAGCGCCGCCAATAAAAATATTCTACCATTGATTGTTGACTGCGATTAATAGAGCACAAGCCAAATTATACGTGTTCAATCTGTAGGTTGTATCAAATATAATAACATCCTCATAGCAGTCATAATCTATTTTACTATGCCCATCCATCCAAAAGAAGCTTGTTAACCTGTTTAGTTCATCCGTACGAACATCAAACGAAAACATGTTGTCCTCCAACTGCTTTCCCTGGAGTATCTTCAAAAGACTAAGTGAATCACCTCTCTCTATCAAGACCTTTCTTTCCCGCTGTAAAAAGTTATAAACATCAGATTTGGAGAACCCAACATTCTCCACCCCTCCAACTTCATTGGATAAAAAGTTATATGCATGAACAGTTCTAACCCCAGCATCTGTCAAATTTTTCATAAGATTACCCTGCATGTTTGAAATGCTACAGTGCGATCTCAACAAATGCTGCTCCTTCTCGGTGGCAAGGGGATGGTTGTGCTCCTCAACGAACTTCGATACTGTCCAATTCCTGCCTTCTTTGTCCGCGGAAAAAAATATACATGCCAGACAACCTGTCCGTGTCTCCAATTTTCGATACTTTTTTGGAGACGGCCCGACACTTCGAAAATCGGTTTTGGAGCAACTGTACTCCCGAGATCTAATAATCCGAGTGTGCGTCCAGTAGGTTATGTGTTGTTTTCGGACACTAAAACCTTTGCAATGAGCATACTGACAATACATAGCGTAGACCTCGTCCTCTGAATGAACTACTGGAAACACCACAGGTTTTTTTGGGACCTGCCAATTTTCGAAGGAATGCAGTTGAAAACTGTGCTGATATTAAAAAAAATGCAGTTACAATCATCAAAGAAATGCAGTTGCATTAACTTACATTTACCTCTTCTACAACAACATTACCGGAACCCTGACTACTTGTTGCTCCCACTTCAGACATTTTTGGGACCTGACATTTTTCGAAGGAATGCAGTTGAAAAATGTGCTGATATTCAAAAAATGCAGTTACAATCATCAAAGAAATGCAGTTGCATTAACTTACAGTTACCTCTTCTACAACAACACTACCAGAAGCCTGACTACTTGTTGATCCCACTTCAGACATTTTCGCCTACAACTTTCCCGAAAAATACAGAGACATAAGAGAAATCTGATGAAGTTTATAATGTTAGGGTAAGCACTAGATCACAATACCTGGACTGAAACGTTTTGAAAAACTGTAGGGAGCACGAACATGGGCAAAGAAGGAGAAGGAGCGGCGAGTTGCACGAGAACGAGGGGCGGCGAGCGGCGAGCGGCGAGTTGCCGAAGTTCACTGATTTTCGGTCGATAGTTTTTGCTCCCGCAGCTGCTGAGAAGGGAAGAAGCGGGGTGGAGGGAAAAACAGTAATTTCAGAAAGTAAAAAAAGTGGGCCCCGGCTATTTATTTCCGCAGCACTCCTTCCTGCGTTACCCGCAGCAAAAAATTTTCCCATGGGGAGAGGGATATGGCATGCTAGTTTTGAAAAACTGGGAGGCATATGGCTTTTTGGCAAAGTGGGCCTTCAAAATATTGACTTTTGGCAAAATGTATCTCAAAAATTTAAAATTGAGAAAATGCATTTCTCAAAATAATTTTTTTGGCAATGTGCACCCTGGAGTGCACATATTGGCCATTTTATTTTTTGCCTATTAAGGGTGCAATTTGACAAAAAAACTATTTTGAGGGTGCATTTTGCCAATTTTAAACTTTTAGGTGCATTTTATCAAAAACTAATATTTCAAGAGTACTTTGCAAAAAAAAGGGATTGTTATCCGCAGACCGAAAATGACTATTTGCAGATTATTACTATTCGCAGACCCAAAGATATTTAAAATTGTTATTCACAGTAGTTATTGTTATTCGCAGACCCACATTAAAAGTAAAAAAATATCAAGAAGTGCACCAGCACCACAAGTACAAGCAAAAACATAGCTCATTACCATAAAAATTGAAGCCTACATCAAAAATATATATAACCTGCATCAAAAAATATGAAGCAGAATAACACGGGGGCGTGATCTACCATCCAATTTATCAGAACTCTGTATGGTGACAACAAAACTAAGGGTCTGTTTGGCGCAGCTCTGGCGGCTGGAAAATCTCTATTCCAGCCGCCAGAGCTGTTTTATATGTGTTTGGGACAGCTCCCTGTGAAGAGCTTTTCAATCCGCCAGAGCTGTTTTGCAGCTTTTCAGAAATCTCCCTCCCCCCAGCTTCTGCTCTTGCAAAATAGCTTTCTCTCTCACAGGTTTTGAAAATCTAATGGTTTCTTCAGATGGAACATGCTTAGAGGTCGGACGGCCTTCCTCCGGCGATTCCGAGCCCCTGACGGCCTTCCTCCGGCGATTCCGAGCCCCCGACGTCCTTCCTCGGGCGATTCCGAGCGCACTTCTGCACAGAATACCCAAACACTCTGCAGCTTTTCAAAACTGCTCCCCAGAAATCTATTTTAAAACAGCTCTATCCGGACAGCAGCTTTTCAATCCGCCAGAGCTGTCCCAAACAGAGCCTAAGTGTTCTGTCAACATTCCGTACCCACGCAATTAACTCATCTCATGACGTCAGCGAGCGGGCGACGTCGGCGGGCGAGCGGGCGATGCCGGCGGACGGGTGGGCGACGCCGGCGAGAGCGAGAGAGAGGAAAATGCGAAATGCGGGATCAGGCAGACGGCTGAGAAGGGGAAAAAGATATAGGGTTTTGGTTTGTGAATAAAAGATTTGAAATAACAAGAGAAATATTTAATCCTTTTAAAAAGTGATATTTTTGATCTGCGAATTGCCATTTTCGATCTGCGGCTAACCATCCCCCAAAAAACCGTCCCCCTCTTCTATTCGTGGCAAAACCTAGGCCAGCGAATGGACTTCTTCTTCGTGGCCATTGAATGGACTTCTTCCTTGTAAGGAGGATCAGTGCATCGAGGATGGCCTGTGGAAAAGGCTTTTGTAGGCAACCCTTGCATTCAAATTAGGGTTACGTGAGAAATCAGAGGATAAAATTGTGCCCCTCTCTCCGTCTCCATTTTATCGAAGGCAGAGAAACACTCATATTGGGGTCGAACTATGGGCGGTGATGACGAATCATTGTGGCGAGGCTTTTCTGGCAACCTGTGCAACAATCATTTGTGTTTGAGGTTGGAAGATGAGAGTTTTTTCTCTCACCCTTATTCCTTCTCCATGACAAGTGTGAAAATGATCCGAGCCTCAAGTTTTCTACTTTCCCTCTCACTTTCTCACATCTACATCTCTGTTTATCATCTAAAAAAACAGGTAATTTATTGTCTTAGGCATCCGAAAACCAGTAATGTCGATATGACATCTTAGTGGGATGTGGCTGTGAATCTCGGTGGGGGTCAAGCGGTTGCTCCGTTGCCAACTGATACCTGCAACCCAGAAATGTGCACATCAGGTGTTTGTGATAATGTCAATGTCAGCGCCTCTCTATAGCTATGAAGAATCACAATTATTTTTGCCATAAGAGGACGGTCTGGAATGTATTTCTTGCGTGAGAATCAGAATTTACAAGAAAAAAGTCGGAACTACACCACAAAACGTGGTTGTATGTTTGAAAAAGGTTTAAATTTTGGGTTGTTAATATCCAATTGACTGTCAATATCGTTTTGTGGGCTGCTATTATATTTGGGCTGTCAATAGTCTTAACCGGGCTGCAAATATAAATTCCCATAAATTAAAATAAAAGGCATATCATTAATAATCAGTGAGAATCAATTGATGAAGGAAATAAATATTAGGCATAATTTATTGTAGCTAAATAAAAGATATTGGAGACTAATGAACTCTCACCTCCTGCGAACGACGGTACAGTTGCCTGCTGCTCCCCAACATTGATTCTTGTGGATGCATGATTCACAATAGTATTGTTGCATGCCCATCTCCTCATGCTAAGGGGACGGTATAGTGCAGGTGATGCGTTTTATCTTAAAGTACGGGCATCCAACGGTTCGCGTCGATGCTCTTGAACATTTCAAAACTGAGATGCATCCGTTTTGAGATGTGTGCTGACATCCACGTGAATTGTCAGATTCCTGCACATTACCGTAAAGTACACCCTACACTTTACTCCCCCATTGTCTTCCCCTTGTTGAAAACCGTGAAGGCCTTAATTGGGCCATTATTTACCTCAACCACCCCCTGAGGGGCCTGTTCATCCTGCTAGAGACATTAGTTCGCGAGATTGTTCACTCTGCCGCCTATGTCTGTGGCCATTCATATCAATCCCGCCTCGTCTGTGGCCGCATTTCCTCGCTAGATGTTCCATGAGCCGATCTTCCTCGCAATTACAGCCTGCTGCTCGGTAAAACCTACAAATTCTCACTTCCTTGAAATTTAAATTCATTATTTTTTTATAGGTGCTGTTAAATAATTGTCAACTAGCCGCAAAGTCCAAAACCAGCTGATTATTGTCACGGGTCACCCGGTTTTCCTCCGGTCCTGAGAATCAGACCGCCTTAGTTCAGAGTCAAATTGGGAACGCAAACCTTTAATGAAAATCCAACTGCAATGATAAGGGTTTTTTATCATGAGAAAACCTGGAAAGGGTAAAAAATCACGTGGCTGGATCTATGTCAGGCCAAAATCCACTATTTAGCTTTGAGTTTACAAGTATTGAGTGTTTCCTCAAAAAGTGAGAGACCACCGCTCCGCTATAAGTTCTGAGTGCAGGAAAATCAAAAATCAAACCAAGTTCACGAAACTTGGATGAGAGTGTTCACAAAACTTGAATGAGAGCGTCCACAAATCTTGAATGAGAGCTACCATCTTCGTTCGCGAGATAACGCCATCAAGTGACGTTGTTGTCATAAAAATTGCCGGGCTGCGGATAACAATTTTTATGCTTATTTTGTTTAATTGGTGGCCTGCATTTAGCCTCCAAATGCCTTTAAATTCTGAAATATTTTATGTATAACTTTTATTTAGAGTGGGCCATATATAAGGCATCCACTCCCTTGGTTTTAGGTAGAGAAAAATTAAACCTAAATCTTATCTTCAGCTTTTGAGAACTTCTTTCTCATTGCCGCCGCCCCCCCTATCTTCCGCCTCCTTGAAGGACTCGGCCAAGTGACGGCCTGCTTCTTCCGGCGTGGGAGCTTCGCGGTGTGATTCCGTTGAAGGTGGACGTGCAAAGCTTCTTCCGGTGTGACTCCGGCGGAACCGTGGTAGAGCGATTCTCCACGTGCAACTATCTACGAGTTGGGGTAACGATTCCTCTTCTCTATCTTGTGTGTTTCTTCTACCTCCTACACATATTTCATGTGCGAAAGTTTTCGTGTGAGATCTGAAATCTTAATCATCGAAGTATTTCCATTTGGTTTTCGTATTTGATTCTCCGAGTTTCTCGCATTCGAAGAAGGGTGGTGACCTTTGGTTTTTCTTAGTCGGGGGAGATCAACCACTTTCCGAATCCTTTCTTTGGTGGATCTCCTTGGTGCGACTTCACTCGACCGAACCGTGTGGGTTCATTTCGCCGGAAAGGATAGTGGCCTCTAGTCACTATTTGATCCTAAGGGGGTTAGCGATCTTCAAGTCGTTGTGTGACGATAAGCGATAATCTAAAACGTGGCTACGCTTGCGAGTGGTGTTTCTAAATTAGATCGTGTGCAGGTAGATTTATTCGCTAGAACGTGCCGGACATTTCGCCCCGGTAGCCTACATCAATTTGGTATCAAAGCGAGGTTCGTGCCGGTTCCTAAATCGGCACAATCCTTCTCTGTTTGGTAGGCTTAGTTTTCGCAAAATCTCATTTCAGCAGTCACTATTTGTGGTGTGCCAACAGCGGGTTAAAATCTGAAATTTTTTTCAAAATCAAAAAAAAAATTCTGGTAGACTCGCTTCACCTTAGGAAGAATTAAATTTTTAAAAAAATTCAGTTTAGTTCATCGATTGGGCGGAAAAAAATTTATTTCTCATAAAATTTTAACCAGTCAGGGTGTTTTGGACTAAGTTAGTGTCAACAAAAAAAAATCTGCATGCGCATAAGGCACGACACCGAGTACGCCCCTCTTCTTCCAATATGGAGGACGAGCGGCATGGAGGTCAAGACCCGACTCCCGTCGTGGCTCTTCGACAAGAGTTTAATGAGGACATCGTGAATCAAGAGCGTCGCATGAATGAGTTAAGGGACATGATCGCTCAACTTACGACGGCTAGAGCGGCCCCACCAGCCCCTCCTAATCCTCTACCAATTAATCCTCACCCCCCGAACCACCACCAGCCCCGTTATCCTCATCGAATTGAGGAGGACTACGACGACCTTGCACCACGTGGTCCACACTATTATAATCGAGCTCCACAAGAGTTCAACATCACGAAAGCCATCTGTATAGAAGCCCCTACTTACGACGGCATGGGGCAGCCCCAAATCTTTCTGAATTGAATAATGGATATCGAGTGCTACTTCGAGTGGCATAACTTAACCGATAGGCAAAAGGTCCAAGTCGCTAGGCTGAAATTACTAGACCGGGCCAAGGTATATTGGCTCAACGAGGAGAGACGCATGGGAGTACTTGATGGTACGCCACCAATTGGTTGGCAGGTTATGAAAGCTATGTTGTCGGATCAATACGTTCCCACGTATTACCGTACACAACTGTTTGACGACTTAGCCTCTCTTAAGCAAGGTGGTCAGTCGGTGTCTGATTACATGGGTACACTTACGGATCTGTTACTACGCTGCGACGTTAAGGAGATGCCCGAGGTGACTCTCTCGAGATTTCAGAAGGGGTTGGATCCGGATATTCAACGCAAGCTTTTGCATTATGGGCATACGGATATAAACACCACGTACAACGCGGCCTTGGACATTGAAAAAAATATCGCTCTCAAGTCTAAACAAAGTATTTCCAAAAGGGGAAGTCCACATATAAAGA
Source organism: Platanthera guangdongensis (assembly GCA_039583875.1). Taxonomy (NCBI): domain Eukaryota; kingdom Viridiplantae; phylum Streptophyta; class Magnoliopsida; order Asparagales; family Orchidaceae; genus Platanthera; species Platanthera guangdongensis. Next base: position 55,877,751 of record CM077162.1, on the reverse strand, counting down.
CAAAGGAAAGTTTAAGGCTACCGACACAAGTTCGATAGTCATCACCGCTATGAATTCTAAGAATCCAACCGGAGAGCGAGTGCCAATTGGGAGAGTTAATAAGACGAATGCCACATGCTACGCTTGTGGAGTACAAGGGCATTATGCGAGCGAATGCCCCACCAAGCCTAAGGCCTTAGCTTTATTGGAGGCTCCTAACGACCCGGCCGAAATAATTTATGAAGCCGACGAGGGGTCCGATGTTGAGGGAGTCCCGAGTGATTTGGAGGATGAACATAACCTCATGGTTATGCGTTGTATCTTGACGGTTCCCCGAACGCCAAACGATTGGAATAGGACGACCCTCTTTTCGATGATATTTAAGAGCGGAGAGAAGTTGTGTAAGCTTATCATCGATAGTGGGAGTTGTATGAACGTCGTTTCGGAGAGCGCGTTTGCACGGATGTCATTAGTTGCCGAGCCCCACCCCCAACCTTATCATGTAGCTTGGGTAAATAAGACTTCTCTTCCTGTCATGAAGCGTTGTCTAGTTTCCCTTAACGTCAAATCTTATTCCGAGCAAGTGTGGTGTGATGTCATCCCCATGGATGCATGCCACGTCCTTCTTGGCCGGCCTTGGCTATATGACCAAGACGTGACTCACTTCGGTAGGGCTAATACTTATGAGTTTAAGTTTAAGGGGAGGATTATTACCTTTAAACCAACTCCACCTAAGGACCCGACTATTCCGTCCAAGGATACCATTGTACCCGTAGAGAAGAAAACCTTGAACTTAATCGGGAGAAAAGAGTTCACCCGCGACCCATTTTTAGATGGCGTGATCTATGCGTTAGTGCTCTTGAGTAGTAAGGAAGATGGTGATAAATTAGATGGTCTTCCAGGAGAATTAAAACAATTGTTGGATGAATATAAAGATGTGTATCCGGCCGAGTTACCCCCCATCTTACCGCCACTACGTGACATCCAACACGCCATAGATCTCGTCCCGGGTTCCTCACTCCCGAATCAGCCCCATTATAGGCTCCACCCGACGGCGCATCAAGAGCTTCAAACTCAAATATCGGAACTCTTAACTAAAGGGTTCATCCGCCATAGTTTGAGTCCATGTGCCGTTTCGGCCCTATTAGCTCCAAAAAAAGACGGTACTTGGAGGATGTGTGTCAATAGTAGGGCGATTAATAAGATCACTATTAAATATAGGTTCCCTATTCCCCGATTGGATGATCTTTTGGATATGCTTGCCGGAGCCACGATCTTTTCCAAGTTGGATCTTAAGAGTGGCTACCATCAAATTAGAATTCGGGAAGGGGACGAATGGAGGACGGCGTTTAAAACTAAGAATGGTTTATATGAGTGGCTTGTCATGCCCTTCGGGCTTTCTAATGCCCCAAGCACATTTTCACGGATGATGACTCAAATATTCCAACCCTTCATGGGCAAATTCGTCGTAGTGTATTTTGACGACATCTTGGTGTTTAGCTTGACGCCCACTGAACATACAAATCACTTGAGGACAGTCTTAACTACTTTAAGGAAAGAAAAATTATTCTTAAATCTGAAGAAATGTACTTTCCTTGTCCGTGAGGTTGAGTTCTTAGGATATCTAGTAGGAGCGGACGGTATTAGAGTAGACCCGAAGAAGGTGCAAGTTATTAACGAGTGGCCGGAGCCCAAGTCCATCTGTGATGTTAGAAGTTTCCATGGACTCGCTACTTTTTATCGGCGTTTTATTAGGAATTTTAGTAGCATCATGGCTCCCTTAACGGAGTGCATGAAGAAGGGGGATTTCAAATGGACTAAATCCGCCAATCATGCCTTCCAAACGATCAAAACTCTTATGACGGAAGCACCTCTCCTACGCTTACCGGATTTCTCTAAGGTGTTTGAATTAGCGTGCGATGCGTCCGGGGTTGGGATTGGAGGAGTATTAAGTCAAGAGGGTCACCCCATTTGTTATTTTAGTGAGAAGTTGTCCGGAGCTAAACTAAACTACTCCAATTACAATCGGGAATTTTATGCGGTGGTCCGAAGTTTGCACTATTGGAGACACTATCTCCTTTCCAAGAAATTTGTGCTGCTTTCGGATCATGAAGCCTTACGTTTTATTAACTCCCAACATAAAATCAGCCCCCGGCACGCTAAGTGGGTGTCGTTCCTCCAAGATTACACGTTCACTCTTAAGCATCTTAAGGGGTCCAACAACCGTGTGGCCGACGCCCTTAGCCGACTCTCGTTATTATTGTCCACCATGCACGTTAAGGTGATTGGTTTTGAGCGCGTTAAGGGCGAATACGCGACATGTCCGGACTTTAAGGACATCTACTTTGCCACCCAAGAGGAGTCTCCCTCCACTATTTCGGCATTCTACATCCGGGATGGTTACTTATTTAAGCACACGAAGTTGTGTATCCCACAAACTTCCCTCCTCCATCACATCATTTGGGAACTTCATGGTGGGGGCCTTGGTGGCCATTTTGGTCGGGATAAGACGCTAGCTTTAGTAGAGGAGAAATTTTATTGGCCGGGTTTGAAATCTCTCGTTGGTAAAATCGTTAGTAGTTGTCGTACTTGTCAACTAGCTAAAGGTAGTAAAACAAACGCTGGTCTCTACACCCCTCTACCCATCCCTTCTATCCCTTGGGAGGATGTGAGTATGGACTTCATTTTAGGCCTCCCGACCACCTTCCGACGACATGACTTTATTTTGGTAGTTGTAGACCGGTTCTCGAAGATGGCGTACTTTATTCCGTGTAGCAAAACAAGTGACGCCTCGCACATGACAAAAATTTATTTTAAGGAAGTTGTCGGGCACCGCGACGTTCCAAAAACTATCGTTAGTGATAGAGATGTCAAATTTACTAGTTACTTTTGGAAGACGCTTTGGAAACTTATGGGAACCAAACTTTTATTTTCGTCCGCCTATCATCCGCAATCAGATGGCCAAACGGAGGTCGTAAATAGGAGCGTGGGCAATCTTTTACGTTGTCTTGTTGGACAGCACAAAGGCACTTGGGATCTCATTCTCCCTCACGCACAACTCGCTTATGATAATTCTAAGAATAGGTCTACCGCGTTGTCGCCGAATGAGATTGTGCACGGTTATAAGGCGCCCGTGCCACTTGACTTGATTCCCCTACCGCCCACTTATAAATCAAGTCACTTCGCACAGGAATTTGCCCAACACATTCAAAATTTACATAAACGCATACAAGAAGTGTTAGCCACGCAATATACGTCCGATCAGTTACACGCGAATTTGCACCATCGAGCCGTCCATTTTAATGTTGGTGATTTGGTCTTGGTTCGTCTCATTCCCGAGCGGATGCCTTCGGGTACCGTCAAAAAGTTGGCCAATCGAAGAGCCGGCCCATTTCGAGTTGCTAAGAAATTAGGAGACAATGCGTATCCTTTGGATTTACCGTCCGATTGGGGTATATCCCCAATATTTAATGTTTCCAATTTAACACCTTATACTTCTCCGCCGCTTGAAATATGCAACTCTCCTTTTTCTTCTTCCTCTCGATCTTCTCTTGGGCTTGGGGGGGAAAGGTCTCATGAATCGCCTCTTACTATGGATTCCGTTGGAGGTACGTTGGTGGATGCTTTTGCTTCGGTCTTACCTTTTTCGACTAACGCTTTTCCTAGTTTTCCCAAGACCTCTTTCTTACCAAACAGGATCCTTGCCGATGAAGTTCTCCCGTCCCCGCTTGGTACCTCTCGCCGCTATTTGGTCCACTGGCGTGATCGCCCATCCTCCGATGATTCATGGGTTCCCGAAGATGAAGTGGCTCGCTTGGATGATGCTCTCCTTCGCCGCTACAAAGACGCCAACTCCTCGGTGATGAGTCCTTTTGAGAGGGGGAGGATTGACGGAGCCGACCCTCTCCAACCCACGACCGTTGATGTTGAAGCGCTAACGGATGACACGCCACCACTACAAAGCAAAGCCGTTGATGTTGAAGCACTAACGGATGACACGCCACCACTACAAAGCAAAGATCTACGGCGAAATAAAGACGTGGGAGCGCGGCGCCGCACCTCTTCCCGCTACCATCTTTGTTCGCGAGATAACGCCATCAAGTGACGTTGTTGTCATAAAAACTGCCGGGCTGCGGACAACAATTTTTATGCGTATTTTGTTTAATTGGTGGCCTGCATTTAGCCTCCAAATGCCTTTAAATTCTGAAATATTTTATGTATAACTTTTATTTAGAGTGGACCATATATAAGACATCCACTCCCTTGGTTTTAGGTAGAGAAAAATTAAACCTAAATCTTATCTTCAGTTTTTGAGAACTTCTTTCTCATTGCCACCGCCCCCCTATCTTCCGCCTCCTTGAAGGACTCGACCAAGTGACGGCCTGCTTCTTCCGGCGTGGGAGCTTCGCGGTGTGATTCCGTTGAAGGTGGACGTGCAAAGCTTCTTCCGGTGTGACTCCGGCGGAACCGTGGTAGAGCAATTCTCCACGTGCAACTATCTATGAGTTGGGGTAACGATTCCTCTTCTCTATCTTGTGTGTTTCTTCTACCTCCTACGCATATTTCTTGTGCAAAAGTTTTGGTGTGAGATCTGAAATCTTAATCATCGAAGTATTTCCATTTGGTTTTCGTATTTGATTCTCCGAGTTTCTCACATTCGAAGAAGGGTGGTGACCTTTGGTTTTTCTTAGTCGGGGGAGATCAACCACTTTCCGAATCCTTTCTTTGGTGGATCTCCTTGGTGCGACTTCACTCGACCGAACCGTGTGGGTTCATTTCGCCGGAAAGGATAGTGGCCTCTAGTCACTATTTGATCCTAAGGGGGTTAGCGATCCTCAAGTCATTGTGTGACGATAAGCGATAATCTAAAACGTGGCTACGCTTGCGAGTGGTGTTTCTAAATTAGATCGTGTGCGAGTATATTTATTCGCTAGAACGTGCCGGACATTTCGCCCCGGTAGACTACATCAGTGGTGGACGCATCCTAGCACTGTAACGTACTTTTGTGTGTTGCATCATTGCATGCTTCATACTCCTTGTGTGTATAGTGGCCTTTGTGGTGTTTCACGCACTACAGGAAAAATATCATTTAACAACAAAAATTAGGAAAACTAAATAATTTATTGCTAATTAACATCAAATTTAGCTAGGTATATGACAATTTATTTTACCTACAAAAATTATATTTAAAATTTTTGTTGCTAAAATAGTAACAAATTATTTTGTTGCAAAATACTTGTTAAATAGAAACAAAATATTTCCTTTCAAAATTTCCATACTAACTATTTTAGATTAAAATATTTATGGAAGGAAAGATTCATTTGCCTCCAAACATTTTCATTTCACTTTTAATAGAAAAATAGTTTAATAAGTTTTTAAACAAAATAAAGAAGCATTTATACCCTCATTCTCTCATCTAGTTATCTGATCCCTACCAAGACCGTCACTCTCCTACACAATCTCTCCACCATGCTTGTCACACTTCTGCGCGTTCTCCCCGACCCGCTCAAGCGAGAAATAAAAAGTATATACACATAAAATATATAAGAGTGTGCTGGAAAAGCACATCAAGCGCATACAAGAAATATACACGCTGGTCGGCTCAGCCGTTGGATTTAATCTGGCAAATCAGCAACCAGGCCCATCTGAGAAATCATCAGCAATGTCGATGACGACCTCGGGGGCAGCAGAGGGCGATCCACTTTCTCCTGGATGCTGCAAAAAGTTCAGCTTCCTCTTTTTGCTTCGCCCTAAGGGCACGACGCAGATCCGCTCTGTATCCATCGAAAGACCCGTAAGAACTAGTCGCTTCTCAACAACAAACGTATTGATCTTGAAAAGAACATCACCAAGCTCGCGTGGATCCTCGAAGGCCGGTAGCAGAGTAAAATAGTGCTCTTTCCCCTTCAAGCGACGACAACGATCCAGAGTATCATTCCAGGTCTCAGGCAGCTCCCATTGGTTCTTGATGAACCCATACAACATCCCACTGTAACGATGGTCGGTCTTATCCTCGAACGACAACCACCTATTGTTGCTCCGTACTTTGACTAGATTGTCTGGGCCAAGGCAGATCTCGCACCACTCACGAAGGAGGCGGATCGACATGCGAGATCCGTGCTCCCCAAAAAAGTAAAGAAGCCCAATGATGCTCGTCAGTCCTACAAGAGATAACTGCGTCACAGGAACGTCGCAGAACTGAAGTACGGTAATTGCCTCCTCAGCAGGAGGGATCCAGAAGCCCATCTTCAAACACTCGTCTGTAACCGCAAAATAACCTGTAGTAGGGCGCTGAATGCACTAAAGCTGGGACGGGATTACGATATCCATGTCCTCCAGAATACCAAAGTGTTTCCTCCAACTACCCACTCAAGCAAGGCTCAATGTTGATGGGAGACGCATTGACCGATGCGGAACACCACCCTTCGGCACCTGCAAGGAAAAATGGGCGTCAGCACTAGAACAAGCCAAGGAAGTTGATCAACGTGCATGGGGTGCAGCACAGACACAAAATGACCCCCAGACACGATCGCAGGCAACTCAGCACACTCTCACTAGGCGCCCCACGCTCGTGGTCGGGCCAATGCATGGGAAGCCCCACGCCCGCACCTCCGCGCAGATTTCCCCGGGTGCAAGAACAGTAATGAAAAGAAGTGCTGCAAGTAAAGAAAAGAAGTGCACCTAGCGGGAGGATGAAAACGGAGGACAACAAAGCAGAAATAAAAGGAAATAGGTGACAGTGGACCTATTCTGTCATACTCATGTTTCTATCGGTTATATCATTATACTAGTAGTTCTTATAGCACAAGTAAAGTAAGTGAGCAATAATGAAAAGAAGTGCGGCAAGTAAAGTAGAATTGAAAGGAAGTGTTGTAAGTAAAGTAAAGAAACTGAACAGCAGGTAAACTATCTACTGATACACTAACATCACAGGAGTACCTTAACTTATATGAATTCCCATACAAACCTATAAGTTAAGGTTTCATAAGAATAACTTATTATATAAAAGAACATATACTAATTTATATGATAAGGATCTGCAGTGTGTATGCCCTAAGTATGTTTGTATGCTACGATGAGTTATGCGGGTTATGATTCATACAAGTGCAACTCACAAACACGACTCTGTGATCACAGACCTTTAGTTCCCACTTTTTGGAGTTAGCTAAACTCTCTGGTATCACCGTTGTGACTATGGTAGCAGTGGAGCGGGCGTTTCCACTTCCTTGGCAGGTATGCATACTACCAGGCCTGGACCCTTCGTACGCCTCTGCACACATCCGAGGTGCACTCTAGAGTCTCTGCGTACTAATTTGCTGGCCATTTCCACCAGTCTTTTTAGTTAGGTGTGTGTTTTCGGGGATAGTGCTCCAGATCGCAGTATAAAACAACCTATTGGCCGCTCAAACCCTCACACCTCACAAGAGTCACCATATTGTCGTCATTATGATGACTGGCCAGTACCATATGACCTGCCACTAATATGTTCTATGCACATGCAAGTCATTTCAATTCCTAACCTCCAAGCCGCAGGACTAAACCCGTCCTGAATCCAAACACCCGAGCCTCCAGCTCGCAGGACTAAACCCGTCCTGAATCCAAATATCTGAGCCTCAAGCTCGCAGGACTAAACTCGTCCTCTATTCCTCCAACCCTATACGAGTGAGTTTGTTACCTCGTTCTTTTAACCTATTAGACTACTCTTGTCTAATTCTTGTTATACATAACAGTTTAAGGTTAATCCTTGGATTGCCCAGAGCATGCCCGATGAAGGGCTCTCGAGGGAACTAAGAACTATGATGGGATGAAGCTCAAAGCTCCCTTTCTCAAGGACACTTACTTTTATTAGTGTCTACCCATTATTAAAACCCCAAACTCGTTATTACTCTTGAGTAAACCGAATGACTTAAGTTATAGGTTGGGAGAGCGACGATCTTTCGCCGGACACCGTTATAGTTGTTCTCCTTGTGACTTGCACTCTAGCACTCATTACTATGTAGTGACATACTTGAGACACCAAGCTGGGTTTCATCTTCCCAATTCATCTCTCAATCCAACCACCTATCATTTCCCTGTGGGCCCTAGTGTTACACGTCACTTTTTACTAAGCGCAACCCATGTCCTAATTCTAACTCATATGAGATGACTTCCAATCCCTTACGCCATAGGCCTCCAAATTTTTATCATGGGTTTGTCGTGAGTATAATAATGACCATTCAGAATTCCATCATTTTTCTAATTATTTCGGACCATAATTTAATTTATTTATTTAAGTGATCTAGGTCACTTTGAACATGAACTACTCTAACCAGTGGTCCAACTTGATTTGACTATTATTTTTCATTTATGATTAAAATCTCATTATCTTCCTTTTTCAAATGAAGTACTAAAAATAATCATGTAAAAATTCAGAAAAAATTTCTACTCAATAATATTAACAAAATAACAATCAAAACGGATTTTCATACTCTTAGTCGGTGAAATTACCTAAGATATTCAAATGTTAAGATAATTACAAAAATCATGAATCCAAAAGTCCCATATTTATAGTATTCACCATAAATATCATCCAAAAATCTTGATAAAATATACAGGGGTTCATAATGGATATATAAGGATCTAGATAATTTCTCATAATTTTTCATGAATCACTACTCATGTTTTTGATCAAAGTCCCATAAGGGTAAAAATGTAATTACATTGTTTACACATGAAATAATTCTCAAAAATGCCCATAAATTTTTCCAGAGAAGTGAAATGACCTATTAGGGCTTGTGTCAATAATTTGGAATTTTCTAAGCTTAGTAACCCTATTTTTCATTTTAACGCCTAAATGTGCTAATTTTTTAAATAATTCCAATCTATGAGATTTTTGATTCCAAAAATCTCAATTTTCTCGTGAAAGGAGTATTTTACCTTCATAAGTCTCTGTCCAAAATTTCATGGACCTACATTTGGCCAAATGGGCTAAATCCCCATTTTACCATTTACACACTATTTACAAATCTACCTTCACTGTACATATTGGATCCTTTAACATACAGAGATCCAAATGGTTCCAAATTTTTACCAAGGCCATAAGATGACCTTAGGGCCATGCCACCCAAATTTGGGGGCATTTGGAATTCAGAATCTCCCTAAATTCTATTTATTTAATAATTTATATTTCTATTAAAACTATAGAAAATTATTCTCCAAAAATTCTGATTTTTGGACATAGTCTAAGTATGGTATACATACATACATGACCTAAATTTCACAGCATGGGGCCTTATAGTTTAGCCTACGCATCCATTTGAGGTTATGTCATAGTCTAGGAGCAGTCCTAGGAGATTGGTTCTACAGGGAGCTACAATGCTCCAAATTACAAGTTTAGGGGTGTCAAAATAAAGGTAAGACCTAGTGCTACATTTTCTATGTTGAAGGTTTTCTCTGAATATGCCTCTACAAGGCCTAAACTTAACATGCAAGTGACTGTATGAAATGTGACAGAATATAACATTTAATAACAACAATTACTATAGTATGATTAATCCAAAATTGAACGGCATCGAGTTATCTTCCCCGATAGCCAATGGTCGTGATTGATCCCGTCTGTAGCATGTTGATCCCTTGATTCCGGCCACCTGGGCCGCTGCCACCACCGACGATTATCGCCACCACCTCCGTTGAGGTGGTGGCAAGCGTTTCCCGGCGACATGACCGTCGGAGGTGGCTCCTCTGGCGAACCCGAGCAAGGAGAAATGCTCGAAAATCTTGCCCACTGCTCACATGGTATCAGGCTCAATTGAGCCCGATTTATCTCCTAATTGAACTAGAAATCAAGCATAGAGTGAGGGGAGGAGAAACAAACCCTTAATCGTGCTCGGCGGCGGGTACGGAAGTGGTGAGCCATGACCTATCCTTCCTCCGGTGAGTTAGCCCGATAGCTTGATTCTCAGGCTAAAGCTTATCTTCTAGAGTCGTTTCCTACTCCACTGACTCAACAATGGTGATAGCAGGCTTGAAAAAAATGAGAGTCACAGTTAGGTTTCGTTTCTCCCCTTTTTATAAAAAGAATTAGGGTTTAAGTTGCTTGCCATATGTCACCCTTGTATTTGACCGCCAATCATCGATTTAAATAAGTCTTCTTGAGAAGATCAATGTATTAAATAAGTTGTTGAAGAGATCAGATTCAAATGCGCCACCCGCGTTTATCCCGAAAACCCGGTTCAGTCATACAGGTGAACCAAACCAAAAATACTATAAGTCCAAAAGCGTCGAGATCACTCGACGCTTCTTTGAATGGTATCGAGTTCACTCGATGAACTCGACACTTCGTCGAATAACGTCGAGTTCATTCAACACACTCAACGCTTCGTCGAATGGCGTCGAGTTCACTCGACGCACTCGATGCTTCGTTGAATGACTTCATGTTCACTCGACGCCTATTGATCCAGAACGAATTTTCTAAATTAAAGAGCATGGCGTTGAGTCCACTCAACGCATGGCATCGTGTTCACTCGACGCCTATTGATCTAGAATGAATTTTTGAAGTTAAAGAGCATGACGTTGAGTCCTCTCAACACACTCGAAGCTTTGTCGAATGGTGTCGAGTTCACTTGACGCCTATTAATCCAGAACGAATTTTCTAAGTTAAAGAGCATGGCGTTGAGTCCACTCAATACACTCTACGCTTTGTCGAATGGCGTCGAGTTCACTTGACACATGTTGAATCCATCCTATCTCCTTGGGTCAAAACTAGCCTAATCACATTCTCTCACCACATGTTCTACCCTAAACTTAGTTAAGGGGTATTAAAGAAAATGAGATGTTACACCGCGTGTGGGTTGCCCCGCGGCTGCGCCAACACTCAAGATGCCCCTCTCTCACACCCCCGCTTGGGTCGCCCCGGGGGCACGACCGCGCCTGTGGGCGGGAATCCCCGCAAACGCGCGCTCGCGCGGGTCGCCCCGCATGAACTTCCTCGCCCGCATGCGGGCTGACCCGCGCCCACACGCTTGCATGCGCCGCCCATCATGCACGGACACGTCCGCACGCAGGCCGCCGCGCTCCAGCGCACTTGCAGGTGCAGCCCCTTGCACGCATGCAACGAATAAACTTCAATCTTCGACCAACATCCTGCATACTATGGCAGGAGATCTCCTGATGGTTGAAATATTTTGGAAGACGCTAAATTTTTTGTGCTAATAGATTTGGGGATCATCACTCGTGAAAATTTGGGGGCATTTGTTAAGATCCCCATGAAATTTCCTAGTTCAATCGGTCTAAGAACGAAAAACCCAATCGAACCAACTTCACGTCGAGAACCACGAGTACCCAAGAAGACTGGGAGAGCATGTCGGGCCCTCACCTAAGAGCGCATTGTAACACCTCTACTGTAATGACCGTATAATATGGGTCAGGCCGGGGCCCCACAATATACAGACGCCACAGCTTAAGCATTATAAGATGATATAAACTACCAAACTTAAAACTCAGACTAGAAACAACAGAAACAAAAGTGCAAAACCAGAAGTTATCCACTAACACATGAGTATCAACATGGCCTTATGACCTTACAACATTTTAGAGTACAACATTCAACCACAACATTAAGGTCAATGTTCATAAGCACTCCTAGGCTACCTCGGCGTGCAAGCCGGAAAATATAGTACATAAAACATTACATTCCACAAAACAGAGCTATAACACTTCATGAGGCTTAGGCCTTTTTGGCCGGCGAACTTGCTCCCGCTTGCGATCCTTGGCATGTAAAAATTTGGTTGTAACGTGGGTCGACAAAGACTGACCTCAACTGTATAACCAACACATCTCCTCTTGCCCGTCTCCAGTGGACCCCGGGGAACTCCATCACCCTGCAGGTCAGCAGTTCATATGCAAAATACAATAACATGTAAAGCTATAAAACAGGTTTGGATGTCTCATACAACAAATACGTTTCTATGTTGAGCATATAATAAAAGTGGCCTATAATATAACATGAATGCAATCTTGGGTTTCACCCAAGACACCCTAAAACGTATGCTTTTAACACATCATCACATCGGGTACTTCCAATTTCCCCATCGGCGTTCAAGCCGCAAACACAAGTGTACTTCCAATTTCCCTCAAACGACATACAAGCCGCCATACGGAATGCTTGCCTTGGTCCCACCCGTTCGCGACAACCCAGGCCCGGCTCCAATATTGGGATCAAGTCCACCGAAGGAGACCTAGCGGGACCCACCTGGGATCGTCCGCGCTTGCCTGCAAGCTCTGACTTCTCACGTCAGATTCCACCACACAAACAAAACGATGCTAAGAACCCTTACTAGACCCCACCCGTTCGCGACGACCCCGACCAGGCTCCAATATCGGGATCAAGTCCACCGAAGGAAACACAGCGGGACCCAGCTGGAATCGTCCGGACTTGCCCAAACCTCGACGTTCTCGTCAGTGTCAGTTCCACAAAAGGGGACTTGTCTCGTCGGGACACTCTCCACACATGACTTTGTAACGTCATGGGCTAGCCAACTGACCGCAGAGACAAATCACGCCTTAGCACATTACAATCCCACGCCTTTCCCGCCCAAATCCACCGTTTGTACCGTAGCGTCCATGTGCCCCAAGGAAATCATCTACCGTCATAACGGAGCTAACCTTGTCCAGTTCCGATGAACGTTACCGTGCCCCAAGGAAACCATCTACCGTCACAACGGAGCTAACCTTGTCCGGTTGCGCATACGCGTACTCACGTGAAATGAGGGGGGGGGGGGGGGGGAGGTGGGGGGAACATAAAACATCACGAACGACATCTTGTCACTATGCATCATCACCGAGTCGGACTAACGGTCGTGATTGAGGCTTCACTCACAATGCCTAATCCACTAATGGAGCGGATTTCTAGTGCAATAACATGCCGGGGATGGACACAATTGACCCGGTTGCTCTTCTTGAACCATGGCAACCCGAATCCCTCTCATTTGAGAGATCTGGTGCCTAGAATGCCTAAAGGAAAAATAAGAATAGAGTAGATGCCACACACACATCCTATAACAGAGAGGATAAGTGTCGTTACCTTATGACTCCTCCTCTTAGCCATGAAGACCTTGTCTTGCACAGATGAAAACGAGCGCATTCGCTTCCTCTTCACGTCTCTGGCCTCAGAACGACGATCGGAGGTCTAAAGCTCCGTCAATGGTGGAAGAAGCTCTCTTCTTCTTCCTCCTCCCTCCTATCTCTTCAAAACCCTAACTCTCACTTCCAAAATGAGAAAGGTGAGGAGAAACAACGGTTCAGCCCTATATAAGCACTCTGAAGGAGAGTCTTGAGCCTTAGGATCAAATACTAGAAGAAATCGGACGACTATAAAGCCAAACGACGGAACTACTTCCGTCGACTACCGCCGAGCGGTAACTACCAACCACCGAGCGGTATGTTCCCAGTACTCCGCCAGAAAATAATGCCACACTAACGCCAGCGATAAAGCTAACGCCGCGCAATAGATTTTTTCTCGAGAACTAGACGTTTTCTCGAAAACTCAGCGTTTGACGAACTGGGCACATTGATCGACGTTCGACGAAACAGGGCTATCGCCGATCGATAGCTACTATCGTCGGGCGGTAATCCTCCAGCGCTCGACGAACAGATCTTTCGATCGACGCTCGACGAAACAGAATTATCACCAAGTGGTTCCTAGCTAACGCGCGCTAACACTTAACGCTCTCAATGTGACACCCCAGTTTTCAGAACGAGTCTCTGGAAGTTATCGCCCGACGGTAGTAGTTATCACACGACAGTAGCTTAGCATTGAGTGGCCAGGCACTGAGAGCATTGCGTGGTCAGGCACTGAGAGCGTTGAGTGGCCAGGCGTTGAGAGTGTTGAGTGCTAGCGCGCGACATTAGCTGGGTACCGCTCGACGATAGCTCTGTTTCATCAAGCGTCGATCAAAAGATCTGTTCGTCGAGCGCTGGAGGATTACCACCCGGCGATAGTAGCTATCGCCCGACGATAACCCTTCTTCGTCGAATGTCGAATGAAGTGCCCAGTTCGTCGAATGCTGAGTTTTCGAGAAAACTTCGAGTTCTCGAGAAAAACGATACCGCGCGGCGTTAGCCTTATCGCCGACGTTAACACAAAATTATTTTCTGGCCGAGCGCTCGGTAACCTACCGCCCGACGGTAGGTAGCTACCGCTCGGTGGTAGGTAGCTACCGCCCGGCGGTAGCAGACATAAGCAGTTTCGTCACTTGGCTTTATAGTCATCCGATTTATTCAAGGATTTGATCCTAAGGCCCAAGACTCTCCTCCAAAGTGCTTATATAGGGCTGAACCGTTGTTTCCCCTCATCTTTCTCATTTGGGAAGGGAGAGTTAGGGTTTTGAGGAGAAAGGATGGAGGGAGAAGAAGAGATCTTTCTTCCGTCATTGACAGAGCTTTAGACATCCGATCGTCGTTCCGAGGCCAGATCCGTGAAGAGGATACGAAGGCGCTCATTTTCATCTGTACAAGACAAGGGTTTCGTGGTTAAGAAGAGGAGTCGTAAGGTAACAACACTTCTCCTCTCGGTTATAGGATGCGTGCATGATATCGTTTTCTTTTCTTGATTTTATTTCAAGCATATAGGCACCAAATCTCTCAAATGAGAGAGATTTGGGTTGCCATGGTTCAAGAGAAGCCACCGGGTCGATTGTGTCCGTCCCCGGCATGATATTGCATTAAAAATCCGCTCCATTAGTGGATTGGGCATTGTGCGTGAAACCGCAGTCGCGACCGTTAGTCCGACTCGGTGATGTTGCATTGCGAGCCAAGGATTTTGTAGAAATCCGTTAGCGGTAAGATGTCGTCTGTGATGATGTTGTATGTCCCCCCCCCCCCCCCCCCCCCGCTTATTCTGCACGAGTACACGTAATCGAAACCGGACGAGGTTAGCTCTGCTGTGGCGGTATATGGTTTCCTTGGGGCGCGGGACCGGACAAGGTTAGCTCCGTTGTGACAGGAGATGGTTTACTTGGGGCATGGGACCGGACAAGGTTAGCTCCGTTGTGACAGGAGATGGTTTCCTTAGGGCACCGGACCAGACAAGGTTAGCTCCATTATGACGGTAGATGGTTTCCTTGGGGCACGGGAACGTTAAGGAACGCACATTGGATTTGGGCGGGAAAGGTTTGGGATTGTGATGTGCTAAGGCGTGACTTGTCTCTGCGATCAGTTGGCTAGCCCGTGACGTTGCAAAGTCATGTGTGGAGAGTGGCCCAGCGAGACAAGTCTCCTTCTATGGAACTGATGAGAATGCCGAGCTTTGGGCAAGCCCGGATGATTCTAGCTGGGTCCCGTTTGGTCTCCTACGGTGGACTTGATCCCGATATTGGAGTCGGGCCTGGGTCGTCGCGAATGGGTGGGGTCTAGCAAGGGTTCTTATCGATTGGTTTGTGTTTGAGGCTTGTATGCCGTTTGGGGGAATTTAGAGTACCCTTGTGTTTGCGGCTTATATGTCGTTTGGGGGAAATTAGAGTACCCTTGTGTTTGCGACTTGAACGCCGATGGGGAAATTGGAAGTACCCGATGTGATGATGTGTTATAAGCATACACTTTAGGGTGCCTTGGGTGAAACCCAAGATTGCATTTATGCTGCATTGTAGGCCCCTTTTATTATTTGCTCAACATATAAATGTGTTTGTTGTATGAGACATCCAAATCTGTTTTATAAGTTTACATGTTATTGTATTTTCCATACGAAGTGCTAACCTGCAGGGTGATGGAGTGCCCCGGGGCCCGCTAGGAATGACCGGGAGGAGATGTGTTGGTTACACAGTTAAGGTCAACATTTGCTGACCCACATTACAACCAAATTTTTACAGGACAAGGATTGCAAGCAGGAGCAAGCTCGCCGACCAAAAAGGTCTAAGACGCATGAAGTGATCTTTCTATTATTTGCATGTATTCTGATTGAATGTTATGTTCCATGAAATGTAATCCGGCTTGCATGCCGAGGTAGCTTAGAAGTGCATGTGCACGTTACTATTGTTTAATGATGCTTAAGTCTTTGACTTATGATGTGTAAGGCCATAAGGACATTTTGATACTCTTGGTTTGGTGGATAACTTCTAGTCTTGATTGTATGTTTCCACTATTGATGTCTGAGTTTTGAGTTTGGGTAGTTTATATATCATCTTTTAATACTGAAGCTGTGGAGTCTGTATGTTATGGGGCACCGACCGGACCCATATTATACGGTCATTACAGGAGAGGTGTTACAATTTGGTATTAGAGGGAGGTTGTTTCCTGGTCGCACTCCGACCATGGAGGAGTTCGAGAATGCTTTCTTGAAGAAGTATATTCCTGTGTCGACAAGTCTAGCCCTTCAGGGGCAGTTTCTGCACTTGGTGTAGCGGGATAAGATGGTTGGCGAGTGTGTTTAGGAGTTTACTCGGTTGGGTCGTTATGCTGGAACGACCATGGTTGACGATGTGGAGAGGGACAACCTCTTCTACCACGGACCGAGGGAGAATCTGAGTCAACCCCTCATATCTATGAAGAATGTCGGGTTCAATGAGCTGGTTGAGGCTGTCAGAACATTGGTGAGCGTTTTGGAGCGTACCCAACGACAGAAGGGTTTTGCTACCAAATAGGAGGAAGGAAAGCTTTCTCATTCGCAAGGAAAATTTGAAGGAAGTAGGTGGAAAAAGAAGCCCCGTCCCTACAAGAATTGGGAGAAGGATAGCACGATGTCGGGGGGGGGGGGTCTCCCTCCAAGGGATCACGATCGTGCTACCAATGTGGCAACCTGGGCCACATAGCTCGTTTCTGTACTGAGGGTGGCGCGGAGCAGGAGCCGAGACAAGAACAGTTGGTGCGCTTCGGGCCCAGCGCAGCGGAGAAAGGAAAGATGATCGAGTCCAACGCTTCTCGTTTCCAACCCGTGCAGCCAAGGGCGTATATCCTTGGACAGCAGAAAGCGATCCACCAACCCGATGTGGTAACAAGTATGAAAGTTTGAGTTAATCTTTTTTTTTATCTTACACTTTCAGGATCATTTATGTATGTTGCCTATGTTTTAGGCTTTGTGTTAGGTTTTGGGTACCCCGCTAGGGTATTGTTTGATACGGGAGCATCGCACTCCTTCCTTGCAGAAAGCTTTATACGGAGGATTGGAGTTCAACCGTTCCCGGCAGACGCAGAACTGAAGGTGCGCATGCCCAAAGGGTCATCCATGACTACCTGGGCGAAGGGGCACATTTGTTGGAGTCTGGATGGAGTTGACTTCACGTTGGTAGTGGTGGTTCTACCGTTGGTTGAGTTCGATTTAATATTGGGAGTGGACTGGCTTGCAGAGCAGCGTGCCCGTATTGATTACCAATCTAAGATGGTGACACTGAGAAGTGAAAGTCATGCATAAGTTACGTTTGAGGGCCTTAGTGGAGTGACCTGCTCCCTGATTTTGGCCATGCAGCTGGTGCGGCAGTTAACTAGGGAGGAGCAGCTCTTATAACATTGTTGGAGGTTCGCCTTTCTAGGCTGTCACTTGGAGATGTGCCGGTAGTGGTAGAGTTTGAGGATGTGATTCCCGAGGAGCTTCCTAGAGCACCTCCTCGACGGGAGATCAACTTCTCGATTGAGTTAGTGCCAGAGGCTAGGCCGGTGTCACGTCCTCCTTTTTGGATGACACTAAAAGAGTTGGCCGAACTCAAAGTATAGTTGCAGGAATTGTTAGAGCAGGGGTATATTAGACCCAGTTCTTTACCTTGAAGCGCGTCAGTGTTGTTTGTGAAGAAGAAAGACGGTAGTATGCGATTGTGCATAGACTATCGAGAGTTGAATAAACTGACTATCAAGAATAAGTATCTGATTCCTCGGATAGATGACCTGTTCGACCAGTTGATGGGATCAGTGGTGTATTCTAAGTTGGACTTGAAGTCAGGATACTATCAGTTGCGGATTCGAGATGAGGACATACCCAAGACGGATTTTGGAACGAGGTATGGTCATTTCGAGTTCTCAGTGATGTCGTTCGGGCTGGCGAACGCACCATCAGTATTCATGAATCTCATGAATCGATTATTTCGTGAGTACTTGGACTCTTTTGTTGTCGTCTTTATTGACGATATCTTAGTATACTCCAAATCGGAGGCGGACCATGAGACTCATTTGTGATTGGTGTTGCAAGTGTTGAGAGAGTACCAGCTTTATGCAAAGTTCTCAAAGTGCGAGTTCTAGTTGGAGAAGGTGACATTTCTGGGCCATGTGTTTAATGGTGATAGGGTGGCAGTGGATCCTGCAAAAGTAGAGGCCATCAGAGATTGGCTAGTTTTGAGAATCGTGGTGGAAGTCCGAAGTTTCCTTGGACTAGCTGTGTACTATAGAAGGTTTGTGGAAAACTTTTCGCGGATAGCTCTACCCCTGACTTCTCTAACTTGTAAGGATCAGAACTATGTGTGGACTCAAGAGTGCTATCAGGCGTTTGACACCCTGAAGGAAAGACTGATGACATCTCCAATCCTAAGTCTTCCTAAAGGGACTGAAGGATTTCAGATTTTCAGTGACGCATCAGGATATGGCTGGGTTGCGTGTTTGTGTAACATGGCAGTGTCATAGCTTTTGGGTCTAGGCAGTTGAAGCCTCACGAGAGGAATTACCCCGTCCATGACTTGGAATTGGTGGCGGTAATTTTTTCACTAAAGTTGTGGCGGCACTATGTGTATGGCGCGAAGGTGGAGATCTTCACGGACCACAAAAGTCTGAAGATCTTCTAGACCAAAAGGACTTGAATATGCGGCAGCGCAGATGGGTCGAATTCCTTGGTGACTATGAAGTGGCGATTCAGTATAGGCCAGGCAAAGACAACGTGGTGGCGGATGCCTTGAGTAGGAAATACTCTGGCCAAGGGAGTTAGATCGAGGCTTATGATGAGCGGTTGATGCGGGACTGTGAGTCCCTTGGCATTGAATGCATAGCAAGAGGCGAGTCGAGCATGACTCGATTGAACTGGATCGAGTTACAAAATGACTTATCTGATCGTATACGGGAAGCGACTAGTTTGGATGAAGATTTGCAGCCATTCGTGGTGGAAGCTCAAACGAGCGAGGGTAGCGCCTGGGAGATGATTAACGAGATCATGAGGAAGGACGGAAGGATTTGTATACCACGGTTCGCCAAGCTCTGCGAGGACTTGATGTTTGAGGCTCACTTTACGAAGTACTCCATTCACCCGGGCAGTACGAAGATGTACTTGGATATGAAGAAATCCTTTTGGTGGTCTGGTTTGAACCGTAATATAGCTTTATACGTGAGTCGGTGTCAAACCTGCGCCTTAGTGAAAGCCGAGTGTCAGAAGCTGGGCAAGTTCCTAAAGCCTCTTCCGATTCCCGAATGGAAGTTTGATGATATCTCCATAGATTTTGTGCATGACTTACCTCGATCGCAGCAGGGAAACGACACGATTTGGATGATTGTGGACCGCTTGACCAAAGTGGCCCATTTCATCCCAAACTGGAAAGAGGACAGCGTGGAGAAGCTGGTAGAGTTGTATGTTTGCAACATTGTGCGACTACATTGGATTCCTAAGAGTATAGTCAGTGATCGTGATGGACGTTTCACGTCCAAAGACTGGAGGTTGGTTCAGAAAAGTCTGGGCACGAAGCTTAAGTTCAGTACGACGTTCCATCCTCAAACTGACGGACAAACAGAAAGAACGAACCGTACAATGGAGGATATGCTGAGAATGTGTACTCTTGACTTTGGGAAGAAGTGGGAAGATCACCTCTTCATGGCGGAGTTCGCCTATAACAACAGTTACCAAGCAAACATAAAGATGGTGCCATATGAAGCTTTGTATGGGAGGCGGTGTCGAACGCCAATGTTCTGGATAGAGGCGGGAGACGCCAAACTTTTGGGAAACGAAGTGGCGACAGATGCATGCAAGTTGGTGTGAACCTTTCAGGAGCGCATGAACGTTGCCCAGGACCGGCAAACAAAGCAGTTTAATGCTCGTCATAGGAATGTATATTTTGCAGTAGGGTACTTGGTTTATCTCAAGATCAAGCCGTTCAAATGCGTTTCGCGGATTCGCCGACTCAAGAAGTTGAGTCTGAGGTTTTTGGGGCCATTCAAAGTTTTAGAACGCATTGGAGAATCAGCTTACTGGTTGGCGTTGTCCACATATCTGAGTGGATTACACGATGTTTTCCATGTCTCCGTCTTGAGGAAAGCCTTAGTGGAGGCTAGTGTGGTGATCGAACCGGCGGCGGTGCCGATATAAGAGGACTTGAGGACGAAAGTCCGTCCAGTAGGCATAGAAGATTCAGAAGTTCGGCAGTTGCAGAACAAAGAAGTGAAGCTCGTTAAGGTGCGATGGGACAACTGCGGGCGAGATGAGATCTCCTGGGAGCGAGAACAAACCATGCTCGAAGGGTATCTGTTGGGTACGTTGGTTTAAATGTACCTGATTTGAAGAAGCCTCACCCAACTCAATGATATACATCAAAATGTATTTGATGTATTTTGAGTTTACATGTGCAGGTTAAGTATATGCAGGAAAGAAGAAAAAGTTTCTAAGTCCATGTGTCGACACCCAGAGGGAAAGTGTCGACACTTAAGAAGACAAGTGTCGACACCCAGAACAATGTGTCGACACTCAACAGAAGAGTCAACACTTGAAGTAAGTGTCGACACCCAGAACAATATGTCGACACTTAGCAGAAGAGTCAACACTGGAAGTAAGTGTCGACACCCAGAACAATGTGTCGACACTTAGCTGAAGACTCAACACTTGAAGAAAGTGTCGACACAAGGAGCTGTGTCGACACTTAGCAAAGATCAGCAAAGATCAACAAAAATATTCTAAGTACAAGTGTCGACACTAAGGGAATGTGTCGACACTCAGCCAGAGTCTCGACAGAAGAAGAAAGTGTCGACACCCAGAGCAATGTGTTGACACCCAGCAAGTATCAACACTGAAGACATGTGTCGACACCAAGAAGAAGTGTCGACACTCAGTGAGTTCAACACATGAAGATGTGTCGACACAAAGGTGTTGTGTCGACACTTAGAAGAATTCAGCAAAATTCTGAAGTACAAGTACTTGTGTCGACACTCAATTTCAGTGTCGACACATGAAGAAGAAGTAGTGTCGAGATACAAAATCTACAACACAAGGAGTTGTGTCGACACCTTGTAGACTAGTGTCGACACTTAGACAACTTGTGTCGACACTTGATCTATAAGTGTCGACACTTAAAGACAGAAAGTCTCGACACTTAAAGACAGTTACAGAATTTTCAAGAACTGACTGGATGACTTGACAGCTGCCATTCCAGCCGGTCTACAGCACCTGTCAGAGTTGTCAGAATTCAGTTATGAACCGGACCAGCCGGTTACCATGAAGAAGACCTATAAATAGGCTTATGCTGTCTACAGAAAGTGGTTGTTGAAGAGATTGAACACAAGTCGAAGTTCAGATTAAAAAGGAAGATCTAGCTATCAAGTGAAGATCTAAGAAGTTGGAGAGAGAGAGCTCCATCCAAGAAATCAGCTGTTGGAACCAGGTTGAGAAGAAGGGTTCAGATTCACTCTGAATCTTAAGTGGCAGAGATCAAGGATCAACTGCAGAAGGAGTCAATCTTATTGAGTTCTACTTTCAAGAAGTTTTGAAGAAAGCTAAGTCAGATTGATTTCAGCTGAGTTCTTCCAAGAACTCATCAAGAAACTCACAACTCTTCTCTCTCTTTTCTCTGAGTTGTAGAGTCACAATTTTGTATTCATTTTATCTTGTAGGATCCTTTGGATCTGAGTCTTGTAAGCCTGTAATTATAAAGGCTGAGTGTAGGGCTTGAGAGCCTGAGTGTAGGAGATTGAAATCTCTGAGTGTAGGCCTTGGTGGCTGAGTGTAGGCCTTGGTGGCTGAGTGTAGGCCTTTGTGGCTGAGTGTAGGCTTTGTGAAGAAGCTGAGTTGTAGGGCCTTGGGCCTGAGGTGTAGGAACCTGTTTTGGGTTCTGAGATAGTGGAGCAGTTGGGCCGAATCTAGTACACTGCTAGATAGGCGAAGGGGGAAAGTGGATGTAACCAAACCTTGGGGAACCACTATAAAAACTGTGTGTCTTCTGTGTGCTGTGGTTTGCTGTGAATGCTGTGTGATTGCTATGCAATAGTAGTTTAAATTCTGTGTTAAAAACTGATTGCTGCCATAAAAAGTCAAAAAGAATTTGGTCACCTATTCACCCCCCCTCTAGGTGTTTAGGTACTATATCTTTCAGTATCCCGAGTTATTTGTTTAATATTCAATGAAAATGAGTGTGTAAAGTTATTGTAATAATGTTTAATTTCGGGGACGAAATTCTTTTAAGGGGGGAGGAGTTATAACACACCAGTTTTCAGAACGAGTCTCTGGAAGCTATCGCCCGGCGGTAGTAGTTATCGCCCGACGGTAGCTTAGAGTTGAGTGGCCAGGTGCTGAGAGCGCTGAGTGGCCAGGCGCTGAGAGCATTGAGTGGCCAGGCGCTGAGAGCGTTGAGTGCTAGCGCGTGGCGTTAGCTAGGTGCGGCTCGACGATAGATCAATTTCGTCGAGCGTCGATCGAAAGATCTGTTCGTCGAGCGTTGGAGGATTACTGCCCGACGATAGCCCTGTTTTGTTGAACGTCGAATGAAGTGGTCAGTTCGTCGAACGCTGAGGTTTTGAGAAAATGTTGAGTTCTCGAGAAAAATGCTATCGCGCAATGTTAGCCTTATTGCCAGCGTTAGCACGACATTATTTTTTGGCCGAGCGCTCGGGAACCTACCGCCCGGCGGTAGGTAGCTACCGCCCGGCGGTAGCAGATGGAAGCAGTTCCGTCGTTTGCCTTTATAGCTGTTCGATTTCTTCTAGGATTTGATCATAAGGCCCAAGACTCTCCTCCAGAGTGCTCATATAGGGCTGAACCATTGTTTCTCCTCATCTTTCTCATTTGGGAAGGTAGATTTAGGGTTTTGAGGAGAAAGGAGGGAGGAGGAAGAAGAGAGCTTTCTTCCGCCATTGACGGAGCTTTAGACCTTCGATCGTCGTTCCAAGGCCAGATCCATGAAGAGGACGTGAAAGCGCTTGTTTTCATCAGTGCAAGACAAGAGTTTCATGGCTAATAAGAGGAGCCGTAAGTTAACGACACTTATCCTCTCGGTTATAGGATGCATGCATGAAATCTTTTCCTTTTCTTGATTTTATTTCAAGTGTATAGGCACCAAATATCTCAAATGAGAGGGATTTGGGTTGCCATGGTTTAAGAGAATTCACTGGGTCGATTATGTCCATCCCCGACATGATATTGCATTAGAAATCCGCTCCGTTAGTGGATTAGGCATTGTGGGTGAATCCACAGTCGCGACCGTTAGTCTGACTCGATAATGTTGCATTGCGAGCCTTAAGGATTTTGTAGAAATCCGTTAGCGGCAAGATGCCATCTGTGATGATGTTGTATGTCCCCCCGCTTATTCCGCACGAGTACGCGTAATCGGAATCGGACGAGGTTAGATCCATTGTGACGGTAGATGATTTCCTTGGGGCGCGGGACCAAACAAGGCTAGCTCCGTTGTGACGGGAGATGGTTTCCTTGGGGCATGGGACAGGACAAGGTTAGCTCCATTGTGACGGTAGATGGTTTCCTTGGGGCACGAGAATGTTATGGTACGCACGTTGGATTTGGGCGGGAAAGGCTTGGGATTGTGATGTGCTAAGGCGTGACTTGTCTCTGTGGTCGGCTGGCTAGCCTGTGACGTTGCAAAGTCATGTGTGGAGAGTAGCCCGGTGAGACAAGTCCCCTTCTGTGGAACTGACGAGAACGCCGAGCTTTGGTCAAGCCCGGATGATTCCAGCTGGGTCCCGCTGGGTCTCCTTCGGTGGACTTGATCCCGATATTGGAGCCGGGCCTGGGTCGTCGGGAACGGGTGAGGTCTAGTAATGGTTCTTATCAGTTGGTTTGTGTTTACGGTTTGTATGCCGTTTGAGGGAATTTATAGCACACTTGTATTTGCGTCTTGTATGCCGTTTGGGGGAAATTAGAGTACCCATGTGTTTGCGACTTGAATGCCGATGGGGAAATTGGAAGTACCTGATGTGATGATGTGTTAGGAGCATACACTTTAGGGTGCCTTGGGTGAAACCCGAGATTGCATTCATGCTGCATTGTAGGCCCCTTCTATTATATGCTCAACATAGAAACTTGTTTGCTGTATGAGACATCCAAATCTGTTTTATAGCTTTACATGTTATTGTATTTTGCATACAATGTGCTGACCTGCAGGGTGATGGAGTGCCTCGGGGTCCGCTAGGGACGACCGAGAGGAGATGTGTTGGTTACACAGTTGAGGTCAGTCTTTGCTGACCCACGTTACAACCAAATTTTTATAGGGCAAAGATCGCAAGTAGGAGCAAGCTCGCCGGTCAAAAAGGTCTAAGCCGCATGAAGTGATCTTTCTATTATTTGCTTGTATTCTGATTGAATGTTATGCTCCATGAAATGTAATCCGGCTTGCATACCGAGGTAGCTTAGGAGTGCATGTGCATGCTACTATTGTTTAATGATGCTTAAGTCTTGGACTTATGATGTGTAAAGCCTTAAGACCATTTTGATACTCTTGGTTTGGTGGATAACTTCTAGTCTTGATTGTATGTTTCCGCTGTTGATGTATGAGTTTTGAGTTTGGGTAGTTTACATATCATCTTTTAATGCTGAAGCTGTGGAGTCTGTGTGTTGTGGGGCTCCGGCCAGACCCATATTATACGGTCATTATAGGGGAGGTGTTACACTCAGCGCCTGACCACTCAACGCTTTCAGCGCCTGGCCACTCAACGCTAAGCTACCGCCGGGCGATAACTATTACCGTCAGGCGATAGCTTTCAGAGACTCAGGCTCTGTTTGGTTGGGCTGTTGCTGATGGAAAGCTACTGATGAACTGTTGCTGATAGAAAAAGTGCTGATTCTGGAAAACAGAGTTTTGTTAAAAAATTGTTTGGATACAAAACGGAGTTTTGAGTGAAATTTTTTTTCCTAATAAAAAAAACTGTTTGGGTCAAATTTGGAAATGTTATGCAATTTCCTGAACGCAAAATGTTTTCTAATGCAAATGTTAAGCAATTTCGTTCATCCTGAATTTTCTTGTAATTTTCAGATCTGAAACAAACTGTAATCCGTGAGCTAGGAAGTAGTAATTTGAAGTGCTTCATGATTTAAAATTCGTTCCAAATCTGCTGCAGCTAATCTAGTATTCGAATTCTCGTGAATTTGCTGTAGTAATTTGAAGTGCTTCATGATTTAAATCCGTACCTCTGTTTCACTTCCACATCTCATGAATGTTCAATGCATACAAGCTAAGTAGAAAATTTATTTCAAAAAAATTACTCCAGATCGGAGCAAAGAGGATCTAATAGAGATTAGTGAAAACTCTAGAAATATTGTGTATAACAGCTAGCAGATTGTCGAGTCCAACGAATTACATATCCCGATCAAGGATGAGAGAAATACCAAATCAAATCAAAACAGAAAGCAAATCCGTATCAAAAGAGAAAGAGATCGAGTTAGAGAGGACCATGAGAATTCGGAATGCATGGCGAGGAAGGAGATGCAAGGAGAGGTGCGTGAGGAGAGCGATCTTCCCCTCTTTCTCGTCGCGCTCTGCTCATCGTGATGATCTCGAGCTCTCGATGGCTCTTCCTTTCCTCTTGGATGGGATCACGGATTCACCCTGAGGATTTCGAGCTCTCCTCATCGTCGTGCTCTGCTCGAGCTCTAGGGTTGTGGGAGAACGCCACGGTTGCGGCTGAACGCAACATTTTACAGCGGATCGTGATCAATAGGAAGCTACGGAATTTTAGAACTGGCGGTTCTTGAAACAGCAACGCCAAACATAACTTATGCGTAAAATTGAGATGCGGCTCAAACGCACCGTAGGCAAAAAGCCCAACCAAACGCTACCTCAAGCTCTGAAAACTAGGGTGTTACATGCATGACCGCGCCCTGCACAGGCAACACACACGAGGTACGTGCACGCACAGTCTACGTGCACCCATCCTGCCCGCGCGGCCTGGGTGCGCGCATTACCTGCACAAGTGCAAAGAGCGGCTGCCATGCGTGTATTGAGGGGGATTTTGGCGCCTTCGAGCAAGCGCATTCCTCGCACGCGGCTCGCTCGATCAAGTCGATTTCTTGCGCATTTTGGTTGAAGCGCAACAAGTTTGACTCGGTAATCTCTAGGGGGAACCCCATCAAATATTAATTCATAATATGGACTAAATGTTATTATTAGAATTAACTTAATATATGATTTTAATGAAGTGAGCAGTTAAAGAGAAGTTATGGAAATAATTACCCCCTTGTAGTGGATGGTAGCTGTCTTGTAGTTATTTTTAATGGAGTTTCTTTGTCCCTCATCTATTACCAAATATAAAGACCAAAAACTAATTTTCAGTTTAGTGCGTACGTGTGGCGAAAAGGTTTTCTGTGGATAGACTAGAAAATCAAGTTTTGTTTCTCTCTAAAACACCAAAAATCAGTTATAGATCAAGACGTGATCAATTTTCTCCTGCTTTACGTGATTTTTAAGGTCATACATGCAGTTGGAAAGAAAAGAAAGTAGCATGGTAGATAATTGTAATTTCCAAACTAAGAGGGGTGCAAGCTCTAATTATTTACAAGAGAGGCCTTGATAATTAACCCTATTATTATATTAAACTCCCTAAAAAGCTAGCCATCAACAGAGCCATTTTCCAATCATCCTCGGGACAGTACCCTAGCCCCATTGAAGCACTCTTCAATTACTCACCCGAATAGGCGGTCAGGCGAGGCAGAGCGACTGGGCACGAACAAGACTCATTCTTGAAAAGGTTTATGGAATAAGGGGGTCTCCAAATATTAGATTCTAAGATGTTATAAAATGAATAAAAATAAAGTGTTTTAGAAGATACAAATATCCAATATAATAATTATAAAAGATCTTAATAAACATTTGTAATTTATTTTACAAAAAATAATATTTTCTTTAAAAAAAATCTTTTTTGTTGGGAACGTGTATTATCCTTATAACATCTGCAATAAAGATTTTTATATTTAGAAATTCTCATTATATTAGGTCCTTTAAATATTGAGAATTTGGTTGTTCAATTCCTACCATATTCTCCATATTTGAAGAACATGATGTTTTTTTAATGTATATACATATGTATATGTATATGTATATTTGTATATGCATATGTATATATAAATATATATAAAAATTATACCCAATAAAATAATATTTTAGTAATAATATGATAAATAATAATTAAAATATATTCAATATTAATATCATTTTGTAGATCTCGAAAATATAATTATATATATATTATATGTTATAATTCGAAAAGTATATTATTGATTATGTAGGTTATAAATAAATAAATGAGTTTTAAAAACACATTAAAATATTAAAAAAAGAAAAGAAGGCCTCTCATTTTCTCTCTATCTCCTCTAAATTTAAAAGAAGATAGAGGCCATCTCCATATTTGAAGTCTCATATAAAGATCGGTTTTCTTTCACCAAAAATGAGGAATTAGAGAAAATGGTAATCATTGGAGATGCTCTTATGACACGCAACGACGCTCCTTTGTTCGGCGCTCGCACCTCTCCACCAATGCATCCTCTCCACCCGCGCCAACGACACTCCTTTGCTCGGCGTTCGCACCTCTCCGCAGATGCATCCTCTCCGCAGATGCTCATAAGGTACAAGACATTTCCAATCGGAGAAATGTTTGCTTTTGAAATTCTAAAAAATGCATTTTTTTATAGTATCAATCCGCCTGCATCTCCATTCTCCTACAAATCCTTTACCCCCCCAACGGATTCAAACTCCGGCGCTCGATTTCCGTCCACCGGGAACTCAAAGGCAAGACCTTTGTCTCTGATTCTCATGTTTAATCTTCCGGTAATAAAAACGCTAGCTAGATTGCCCATTGATCAATGAAGACCATGGTGGGCGCAGAGATGCCAGAGAAGCACAAGTGCATGGGGTCTCAATCCCGCCTCTACCTCCCATAACATCTCGCCGTCGAGATTTTGTTAAGGCTCCCAGCGAAATCTGTTGGCAGATTCAGATGCGTCTCCATCGCTTGGCTATCCGTTTCCATATATCCGTCTTTTATCGTCGCCCACACTCGCCGCATCCCAAAATCTTTGGTCCTTCCATTGATTCCTCTAAATCATCTGCACAGAAACTGTTAGAGTGCTCGAAGCATCCGCGTGACCATCAAGTTTGGAATGACCTCCCCGTTGCCCCCAGCAGGGGTATTTATAGCCGAAACCCTAAATCCCCGACGACGAGTTTGGAAGCCTATCGGATACTAACCGACCCGTTAAGGATCCCATTAGCACTTAAATAAATATATCTCAACAATCTTCTCCTATATTGTATATAAGTGTTAACATAATAAAGGACTACTTATCCAATAGTTAATAATGACCAAACAAAAGAGTTTTTCCAGAAATATAAATATGAGTTTTAGATAAAAAAATGCTAAACTCAAACCAAATGTTCCAAACATGAAATAAAGCAAAAAACTGGAAAGCTCAAACTGATAATTGTTCTAGGCGAACAGCAGATCATCATCATTTGGGTCAAAATCGACTGTCTCTACTCCAATCTCCATTTTACCTGCAAATAATTACAACAAGAATGTCACGAGACAAATCTCTATGAATTCAAACATTTGCAGAAATAAAGTGATCAGTTCTAACAGCGGGTGAACTTAATACTCTAACTGGGAGGAAAGAATCCCAAAATAGCATCTTTATCTAATTTACACAAAATTAGATTAATTGATTTCATAGAATCAAACCATGCTCATTCGATTATTAAGATTATTATTAACGTTCCACAATTGTGATATATCATCAAGTTTGTAATGATACAACAAGCTTTGACTATTATATCATCAAGTTTGGAATGATATAACTAATAATCATAATATCAGGGCACATATCAGCAACCTCAGTATTCCTTTTTGGAATGATACCCAATTCAACCTTTGACAAAAAATAATTACGTAAGTTATCAAGTTTGGAATGAGTGGCAACTATCTCACCTCTAGCTTTAATCAGATAACATTTGAAATACTTTAGTGTGCTCAACGTAGATGCTTGAATGTAAGCAAACAACGGTTCTTAAATTTAAAACATAAGCTAGATATTAAGTCCTCCTAAATGGACGTTAATCTCATCTCCCCCGATGTTTTAGATGTGAGAACCTTACATAAGCCCTTAGTAAGGACATCTGCAACATTATCTTTTGGTCTCACGTCCAATAGGGAAACTATCCCCTAACTGGTGAGATAGGTCAATCAGGCCTGTTTCATCCTTAGTTGCCTTCGCTTTCCATTGAACAACGTATTTGTAGCAATGGTCTTTGTGGCTTGATTGTCACAATAAATCAAGATAGAGTTCATTTTTAGACTCATCATTGGAATGTCCAATATCAAATCTCTTATCCACTCTGCTTCTTCTCCAGTTGAAGCGAGAGCATAGAGTTCCGATTCCATAGAGGATAGTGCAATGCACGTTTGCCTCTTAGACTTCCAAGTTACTGCAGCTCCTCCTAGTGTAAACAAAAAACCACTAGTGGATCGACAATCAGCTATTTCCGAGCACCAAGATGCATCAGAGTACCCTTCAAGCACTGGAGGATGCCCACTGTAATATAAAGCATACTTCTCAGTATACTTTAAGTATCTCATTAGCCTATCTAAGACGTCCCAGTGGTCCTTCACAGGGTTACTTGTGAATCTACTCAACATGCCGACCGTAAAGGCTATGTCAGGTCTAGTGTAGGTAGTAACGTACATGAGACTTCCTATGAGTTTGGAATAATCCAACTGTCTAATAGCCGAACCTTCATTCAGTTTCAGTCTACTGTTATAATCGTATGGAGTCTCAGCCTTTTTGCTCTTATCGTAACCCCACTTTTCCAGTAGATTCCTAATATAGTGACTCTGACTCAGGATAATACCCTTTTTTGTGAAGTTCACTTCCATTTCTAGGATGGTTTTCATCTCACCTAGGTCTTTCATGCTAAATTGTGCCGTCAAGGCAACTTTCACGTCTTTCACCTCAGACTGATCAGTGCCCAGAATTAGCATGTCATCAACGTACAAGCATATGATGACTACTTTATTTTCACTTGTTCTTACGTACAGACATTTATCTGATAGGCTGGATTTGAAACCCAAAACTTTTACACAGGTGTCAAATTTTTCATGCCACATTTTAGGTGCTTGTTTCAATCCGTATAGTGAATTAATCAACTTACAGACCTTATTTTCTAGACCTTCTATGACGAACCCTTCAGGTTGGTGCATATAAATCTCCTCAGTCAGATCTCCATTCAGAAATACAGTTTTGACATCCATCTGATGAACAGTGTAGTGTTCAATAGATAAATCTGAACATCCGCGAAGCATCCGCGTGACCATCAAGTTTGGAATGACCTCCCCGTTGCCCCCAGCAGGGGTATTTATAGCCGAAACCCTAAATCCCCGACTACGGGTTTGGATGCCTATCGGATCCTAACCGACCCGTTAAGGAGCCCATTAACACTTAAATAAATATACCTCAACAGAAACGAGCTGTTCAAGGTCTCTATTGGTTTTGACACGCCAGGACTTCACCATATTACGGATGTACCACTGAGCTCCTATGATGGGTTGGTTAGCTTTAGGGGCTTCAATTCAGAAGGTCCCTGTGCAAACTACGTGCTGAATCCCCTCACTGGTCTGCACATTGATTTTCCCAGTCCCTCTGCAGACGCATATGGGCAATATAGTTGGGTGCACGAATTGTACTACCATCGTTGGAGAAGTGAGTATCGGCTTTTAAATGTTTATGGCTGGCCTCGATATGCTGAGGTTCTGAGCTTGGGGAGCGCCATGGATTCATGGAGGTGAATTGATGCCACACCTCTTGGCCATGTATGGGTTTTATGGGATAAGTGTGTTGTGGTGAATGATTACTTGTATTGGCTCTGTGGATCACATTATTTTGAAGCCAAAGGCGTAGTAGTTATTTTTGATGTCTTAGAGGAAGTCTTTAGTTTTATGGATCTTCCTTATGATGTTAAGTATTGCAGGGATGTTGGGTACATTGGTCAAATGTACCTGATTTGAAGAAGCCTCACCCAACTCAATGATATACATCATAATGTATTTGATGTATGTTTGAGTTACTTGTGCAGGTTAAGAAAGTACTGGACTGAAGCAAAAAGTTTCTAAGTCCATGTGTCGACACCCAGAGGGAAAGTGTCGACACTTAAGAAAGCTTGTGTCGACACCCAGACAAGCAGTGTCGACACTTGGAGTCATTGTGTCGACACCTGGGATGCAGAGTCGACACCAGACAGAAAGTGTCGACACTTGGAGCTGTGTCGACACTCAGTGAAGAAAAGTGCAGACAGAAAGTGTCGACACAAGGAGGTGTGTCGACACTCAGTGAAGCTGTGTCTACACCAGAAAGTGTCGACATTTGGAGCTGTGTCGACACTCAGCAAAAGTCTGCAGAGTCTAAGTACAAGTGTCGACACTCAACACAATGTGTCGACACTAAGCAGAAGAGTCAGCACTTGAAGCATATGTCGACACTCAACACAATGTGTCGACACTCAATAGAAGAGTCAACATTTGAAGTATGTGCCGACACCCAGAACAATGTGTCGACACATAGCTGAAGACTCAACACTGGAAAAAAGTGTCGACACATGGAGTTGTGTCGACACTTAGCAAAGAACAGAAAGAACAACAAATTATTCTAAGTACAAGTGTCGACACTATGGGAATGTGTCGACACTCAGCTGAAGTCTCAACAACAAGAAGGTGTGTCGACACAAGGAGCTGTGTCGACACTCAGCAAGATTCAACATAGAAGACTATGTGTCGACACCAAGAAGCAGTGTCGACACTTGACAGATTCAACACAAGAAGATGTGTCGACACAAAGGAGATGTGTCGACACATAGAAGAATTCAGCAAAAGCTAGAAGAACAAGTACTTGTGTCGACACTCAATTTCAGTGTCGACACATGCAGAAGAATCTGTGTCGAGACATACAAGGAGTTGTGTCGACACCTTGTAGACTTGTGTCGACACTTACACAACATGTGTCGACACTTGGGCTATAAGTGTCGACACTTAAAGACAGAAAGTCTCGACACTTACAGACAGTTAGAGATTTTCAAGAAGTGACTGGATGATTTGACAGATGCCGTTCCAGCCGGTCTACAGCACCTGTCAGAGATATCAGAAGTCAGTTATGGATCGGTCCAGCCAGTTACCATGAAGAAAGCCTATAAATAGGCACCTACAGTTTACAGAAACTGTTGTTCAGAGTTGTTCAAAGTTGTTGAAAGAAGTTAAAAGTTGTTGATCAGATTATTGAAGTAATTATAGTGTTAAAAAAAAAGAGGATCAACACAAGAAGATCTAGCAGTTAAAGTGCAGATCTAAGAAGTTGGAGAGAGAGGGCTCCATCCAAGAAATCAGCCTCTGGAACTAGGCTGAGAAGAAGGATTCAGATTCAATTCTGGATCTTAAGTGGCAGAGGTCAAGGAACAACTGCAGAGGATTCAGTCTTATTCAGTTCTACTCAAGAAGCTTTGAAGAAAGCTAAGTCAGATTGGATCCAGCTGAGTTCTTCCAAGAACTCATCAAGAATCTCTCAACTCCCCTCCTTTATTTCTGAGTTGTAGAGTTATTGTTTGTATTACATTTTTAACTTGTAGGATCCATTGGATCTGAGTGATTGTAAGCCTATATTTATAAAGGCTGAGGGTAGGGCTTGTTATCCTGAGTGTAGGAGATAGAGATCTCTGAGTGTAGGCCTTGTTGGCTGAGTGTAGGCCTTGGTTGGCTGAGTGTAGGCCTTGATTGGCTGAGTGTAGGCTTTGAGATAAAGCTGAGTTGTAAGGCTTTGGGCCTGAGGTGTAGGAACCAATTTGGGTTCTGAGACAGTGCAGGAGTTTGGCCGAATCTAGTACACTGCTAGATAGGCGAAGGGGTAAAGTGGATGTACCCATATCTTGGGGAACCACTATAAATCACTGTGTGCTGTACTGTGCTGAAACTGTTGCTGTGTATGCTGTGTTTGCTGTGATAAACTAGTTAGTTTGCTGTGATATAACTGATTGCTGCCAATAAAGTTAGAAAAGGATTAGGTCACCTATTCACCCCCCCTCTAGGTGTTTTAGGTACCATATCTTTCAAGTGGTATCAAAGCGAGGTTTCTCAAAACAAGGACTAACAGTCTGAGGAGATCCTGTTTGGCAGATTCAGTGTAATACATTACACAGTTTCAAGAAAATCAAGAAAATCAAGAAACATGGGTTCTTATGAGAATCACAAGGAATTGGGTTCCATGAAATTACCCATATGCAGAAAGGAGATCTTTGGGATCTGGAAAGAAAGGGTAAGGCTATTTATGGAAGCCTCTGACCCTAGAATCTACATCACAGTTAAGGAAGGGCCTTATGTGCCAATGAAGATTTCAGTATTAGATGCAAACCAGAGAACTCCAAAGGATTTCTCTGAGATGACTAAGGATGAAATTGTCCTGACCACCATGGACAAGAGGGCACAGAACATAATAGTGAGTGCCATTGATGATGCAACTTTTCAGAACTTAATTCACTGTAAAACAGCAAAAGAGATGTGGGATACTCTCATTGTCTATATGGAAGGTTCTGAAGAAGTTAGGCAAGATAGGAAGTCCTTGCTAAATCAGGAGTATGAAAGCTTTAGGCAAGGAAAGGGTGATAGCATCACTGAGTGCTATAAGAAATTTTACAGAATAGTTAATGAACTCATGTCTTATGGAAGAGAGTTCAGTAACTATGAACTAAATGACAAGTTCTTAAGGTCCCTAACCAAAGATTGGGACACCAAGATCTGCGCCATAAGAGAAATGGCTAAGTTGGGGGAAATTCCTCCCCCTACACTGTTTGGCAAGTTATTGTCATATGAGATGCAGTTGACAGTAAGAAAAGAGGAGGAGAAATCAACAAGGACTGAGCACAAAGAAAGAACTGTTGCTTTCAAGACAGAAGTTCCCAGAAAGTGTAGGAATAAGTCTTTAACTCCACCTCCAGAGGTAGTTGAATCAGAGTCTGATGAGTCTGTCAGCTCAAAGTCTAAGAGCAGTGAAAGTGATGAAGACTTTGCTGCTTTCACTAGACACTTTCAGAAGTTTTTGAAAAAGAAACAGTGGAGGTCAAGGCCTTCTACATCACAAGGAAAGGAAGACTTTTATCAGAAAAAGAGATCTTCAAAGAATGACAAGAAAAGGACAAAATCAAGCAAGGCAACTGGTTCAAAGATTGTTTGCTATTGCTGCAATAGACAGGGCCATGTTATTGCAGATTGTCCAGAGAAGAGAAAGGAATCTGGTGACAGGAAAAAGACTCACTTCAAAGGGAAGAAAGAAAAGTCTTTTGTTGCTAAGAAGGAGAAGACTCTATCAGATATCTCTTCTTCAGAAACTGAGTCTGAGGCTGAAGCCTACATAGGGCTGTTTGCTGAAGAAGAAGAGGAAGAATTCATGCAGATCTTGGAGTCAATTTATGAACAAGAAGACAGTCATTGCCAAGGGCTAATGGCATTGACAGAAAGTACCAAAATCCTGGAGCAGCCAGGACCCAGTCAGGTACAAAGTTCAAGTTTAAATTCAGTCTCTTGTTCTAGTTCAGATTCAGATTCCTCTTCATCAAGTGATGAGAATGTATCTGAGTCTGAGGATGATATTCATCAACTTATAGATGAATATAGAGTGCTGTTGCAAGCTTACAAGAAAAGCAAGTCCCTTGCCAAAAGTCAGGCAAAGGAAATTGCTGATCTTAAAGCAGCTGCAACAGATTTTGAGAAGCAATTTGATCAAAAATTGAATGAGATAGCCAGACTGAAACACATAACAGTGATTCAGATGGGAACTATCACTTTTAAGAATGATCAAATTAAGTGTCTGGAGAACAATCTTTAGAAGGAGAAGGACTTGGTTGCTAGGTTTTCTAAACCTAAGTCAGTGTTACCCATAATTGATGAATTTGTTCATCACAAGGGTAAAGCTGGTCTGGGCTTTATTAGACCTGCAGGGACTGAGCAGTCCAAGTATAAGTCCAAGGGCAAAGCCCCAACATTCAACAAGCCTGCTGTAGTCAAGACAGCCAAGGCAGTACCTAAACAAAGGTACAATAAATTTGAATGTTGGTGTTGTGGCAAAGTTGGCCATTTTGCAGTAGACTGTTGGCACAATGTGAGTGCCAAAGTGAGTTCCAAACTACCTGTTGGAAAGCCAGTAGGTAGGTTTGTCAAATTGCAAACTAACAATCACCAAGAACCCAAGAATACTTTGGGTTCTAAGGTTCATTAATTTGTTTTGCAGGTGAGTCCAAGTGGCCATACCCCTATATGGTACTTGGACAGTGGATGTTCCAGACATATGACTGGAACTAGGGGACTACTGAAGGACTACATTCCAATCAAAAATGGTCCTAAAGTGACCTTTGGTGGTTCTGAAAAAGGAATCATCAAAGGGTTTGATAACATTTCTTCAAACTTAGTTACCATTACTCAAGTGGCTTATGTTAAAGGGTTGAAACACAACCTAATAAGTATAAGTCAATTAATTGATGTAGGGTATGACATCTCATTTGTTAAAAATGGTTGTCATATCAAGAGGTCAAGTGATCAAGAGATCATTTTGACAGGTTATAGGAAGAGGAATGTCTACTGCCTAGACATTATGATTGAGAATAATGGTTCTCCAGTTTGTCTTGTAGCTGATGAGACAGTCTCTCATTGTGTCAAATGGTACAAGAGGCTAGCCCATCTTAACTACAAGACAATTAGCAAACTCTTTAGCAAAGAGTTAGTGAGGAATGGTCCTCAAGTTAAGTGTGTCAAAGATGGTATTTGCTCAGCTTGTCAAAAGGGCAAGCAGACTAAATCCACCTTTAAAAGCATAGAAAACAAAGATGCTGTGAGGTTTTTGTACCTCTTGCATTTGGATCTCTTTGGTCCAATGCCAGTTCACAGCTTAGGTAGGAAGGTCTATACCCTTGTAGTTGTAGATGACTACTCAAGGTTTTCCTGGGTGTTCTTCTTAAGACAGAAAT
Source organism: Platanthera guangdongensis (assembly GCA_039583875.1). Classification (NCBI taxonomy): domain Eukaryota; kingdom Viridiplantae; phylum Streptophyta; class Magnoliopsida; order Asparagales; family Orchidaceae; genus Platanthera; species Platanthera guangdongensis. Next base: position 55,841,647 of record CM077162.1, on the reverse strand, counting down.
CTGAAACACCTAGTGTCTTCTACAGCTTTGTCAAGCAAATTCAGAATGAACTAAATAGTACTGTGGTCAAAATTAGAAGTGACCATGGTACTGAGTTTCAATCTGAAAGCATGACAAAACTATGTGAAGACTTTGAGATATTTCAAGAATTCTCTTCACCTAGAACACCTCAGCAAAATGGCATTGCTGAGAGGAAGAATAGGACCTTGATAGAGGCTGGTAGAACCCTATTGAGTGATACATCACTGCCAGAGTTTTTCTGGGCTGAAGCAGTTAACACTGCATGCCATGTTATAAATAGGGCTACCATCACTAAAGGGCTAAACAAGACCCCCTATGAAGTTGTGAAAGGCAGGAGACCAAACCTATCCTACTTCAGGATCTTTGGTTGCAAATGCTTCATACTTAACAATGGAAAGTCTTACTTAACTAAGTTTGCTGCCAAGTCCCAAGAGGGAATTTTTGTTGGGTACAGCAATAATAGTAAGGCTTATAGAGTTTACAACTTGACTTCACAAGTTGTAGAAGAATCAGTGCATGTAGTTTTTGATGAGACAAAACTTATTAATAATGAGTTGTCTAGCAATGTATGCAGCCCCACAGGTTTGACAAAGACAATGGACAAGCTTACTATAGAAGAGGTGCCTGCTGCAAGACAGCAAGGAGAGGAGAGTAGCTGCTGTCCAGGGGGAGAACTACATGTGCCAATAGCTGAAGAAATCCAAGGAATACAGCATGATGCAGATGCTGAAATGGTTCAACCAGAAGTGAGGATGCCTCTAGCCCACAGGCATCTTAGAGATCATCTAGTAGAGCTGATTATTGGAGATCCAAGACAAGGAGTTCAAACAAGGAGCAGAAATCAGAATGCTGCAATCTATTCCAGTTTTCTGTCTCAAATTGAACCTAAGAAGTTTGAAGAAGCAATACAAGATCCTCAATGGACTGAAGCAATGCAAGAAGAGCTTAATCAGTTCAAGAGGTGCAAGGTTTGGGAACTTGTTCCTAAACCTAAAGACCACAATGTAATAGGAGTTAAGTGGATCTACAGAAATAAGATGGATGAACAAGGTGTCATCATTAAGAATAAAGCTAGACTGGTTGCTAAAGGATATAGGCAAGAAGAAGGTATTGACTTTGATCAAACCTTTGCTCCAGTAGCCAGACTGGAAGCCATAAGAATGTTCTTGGCCTATGCAACCTATCAAGGATTCAAGGTATATCAAATGGATGTCAAGTCAGCATTCTTAAATGGTAATTTAAAAGAAGAAGTCTATGTGGAGCAGCCTTCAGGTTTTGTTGATCCAACTCTACCTCATTATGTCTATAGACTTAGGAAAGCTTTATATGGGTTAAAGCAAGCCCCTAGGGCTTGGTATGAAACCCTATCTAGTTTCCTCATTGAGAACAAATTCTCAAGGGGGAAAATAGATAAGACTCTATTCCTTAGGGAATCTAGAGGCAAAGTCATACTAGTCCAAATATATGTAGATGACATTATATTTGGGTCTACTGAAAGCAGCCTTTGCAAAAAGTTTGCAAAACTTATGCAAGGTCAGTTTGAGATGAGTAGTATGGGAGAGCTGAAGTTTTTCTTGGGACTCCAAGTTAAATAGACTGAGAGTGGTTTGTCCATTTGTCAGTCAAAGTTCACCCTAGAACTCATAAGGAAGTATGGTATGGATTCATCCAGTACCATGAAGACTCCTATGGGGTCAAGTATGTCTCTTAGCAAGGATGATGCAGGGAAACCTGTAGATGAAACCTTGTATAGAGGGATAGTTGGCTCCCTATTATACTTGACTGCTAGTAGACCAGACATCATGTATGCTACATGTGTTTGTGCAAGGTATCAAGCCTGCCCTAAAGAGTCTCACTTGACTGCTGTCAAGAGAATTTTGAGATATCTAAAGGGCACTCCCTATCTAGGCCTCTGGTACCCTAGGAATGGAGACTTTGATCTAACAGGTTATTCAGATGCAGACTTTGCAGGATGCAAAGAGGATAGAAAGAGTACTACTGGAACCTGTCAATTCCTAGGTGGGAGACTAATTTCATGGAGCAGCAAAAAGCAGACTAGTGTGGCTATCTCCACAGCTGAGTCAGAGTATGTGGCTGCAGGAAGTTGCTGTGCTCAACTTCTGTGGATTCAACATCAGCTAGAGGATTATGGATTTCAGGTAAGTAGAACTCCACTTTACTGTGATTCTACAAGTGCTATTTCAATAGCTAATAACCCTGTATCTCATAGTAGAACAAAACATATTGAGATTAAATATCACTTTCTTAGAGAACATGTAGAAAGAGAAGATATTTCACTTGAATATGTTAAAACAGATGAACAAGTAGCTGATATGTTTACTAAGCCACTAGAAGAAGCTAAGTTCAATAGATTCAAAATTGAAATAGGAATGATAAACTTAGAGTAAGTTTACAGATTTGAAAATGACTAAGTAAAAAGGTGTCGACACATAGACAAGTTTATGTCGACACAGTATAGTGGTGTCGACACTTCAGGAAAAAGGTGTCGACACATCTAGGAATGTGGTGTCGACGCTTCAAAATGTTAGTGTCGACACATGTCAAGTAGGTGTCGACACATCCTATGTGGTGTCGACACTTAAGTTTTACTCAGAATTTTTCTAAGTAAAGTCTCGACAATGTGTCGAGTTATGTTGTGTCGACACATAACCAAGTGTCGACACATAAAATCTGTTGACTAAACTTGTGTCGACACATATGTGTCGAGACATTATAAGTCAGTGTCGAAACTTATTGCCAGTGTCGACACATGTTAAGCTAGCCGTCCCGCCTGTTCATCTTCAAAATTAGATAGGTATAAATAGGGTTCTGTCTTTGTTTGTCGACACGCTTTCAAAGTTTCGAGACCAAAACTCCTGTGTCGACACTTCTCTTTTCTAAAGACAAATTCTCCAAACCCTAATGGCTCCTAAGCTTGAGGATAATGTTAACGAGGGCTATGAGCTAGTGCGCGGCGCGTTCGACGACGCAGATCAAGAAATCCAGTCGGTGGTAACCCTAGTCGCCAATTCTGGACTAGAATACTTGGTTTCAGAACCAACAAAGATTTGGAAGAAGGAAGTTCTTGAATTCCTTAATGGAGCTGCTGTAGATGACTCTGGATATAGAATCAAATCCAGAGTTCATGGATCTAAAGTCAAGATTTCACCAAAAAGTCTGAGGAAGGTACTCCAGCTACCTAAAACACAAGATGAAGAAGAAGTAACTGCATCCAAGACCAGGGAAGCCCTTACCTGGTGTGGACTTGATCCAAAGATGAAGATAGGATCTGTCTTTAACAGGAAAGGCATGAACAGTCAAGGAAAATTCATGTCTGAGATTGTGGGCAAGGTTATTCTCAGTAAGCCTAGAGGGCATGACAGGGTGTCTGCCTCTATGTTTGGAATTATGACTAGAATCATATTCACTCTGAAAACAGACTGGTCAATAGTGGTTTTTGACAAGATCAAGGAGAGCTTGAAGAAGCCAAAACTGGGCAGAATTATAAGTCTCTACCTAGCTGGTACAATACCAGAGGTAATGAGCAATGCTGCTGGAAGTAAGATCAACCACATGAGGAAGATGGATCAAAGGATATTTTCCAGATGGGACAGGGTATTGTCCAAGGAAGTGGCAACCCCAGAGAAGCCAGTTGCTGAGAAGGAGATTCCTCCAAAGAAGAAGAGAAAAACTGCTGTTGTGGCACAAGAGTCCTCCAGCAGTTCTGATAGTGAAGAACAAGTTGTTTTCACTCCAGATGATTAAGAGGAAGTGGCTGCAGAGAAGACCCCTGCTGCTGAAGATATTGCTGAGATCCAGGAGGAGCTACCACAGGCTAGCCCCATCCACAGGGATCACAGCCAGGGGGAGCCTCCAGTTGTAGAACAGTCATCTACTCTGGACAGTGAGCAAGCCACCATCATCATCCAAGAGGTACTCACTGACCTTAAAACTTTAGAATATCTTATAGAAGATGCTGATTTGTCTGATGTTCCTCAGCAAACTCAGCTGCCTAGCCAAGAACCAGATGTTGTTATCCAAGACACATCTGTTGTACTAGAAGTGGTTCCTGATCAAGTAGTTGAAAAACCAAGAACTTCTCCAGCACAGTCTCCACCTGAATATACAATGGAAGATTTGTTTCTAAATTTAGATCAAGAAGATTTTGATATGGACAAGGATGCTGCTGCTGAAGATAAGAGTGCTGCTGCTGAGGGGGAGCAAATGACAGTTCTGGAAGAGCCTTTAAGGCCAGAAAGTGAGAAAGCACCTGATGTGCAAGCTGACAAACCTCCAAGCCCTAAGGAAAGGGTTGAAATAGCCAGCACTTCAGAATCTGAAGAAGATGAGGCTGCAAAGGCTAAGAAGAAGAAACTCTATGTCTTCAAGAGGAGAAGTCAGAGTTATAAGAAAGCCTTGCAATCTATAGCCCCACAGCCTATAGTTCAACAAGCTCCAACTGTTGACTATAGTGCTTTACTGATTGCACTGCAGATAAAAATGGATGAACAAAGGAAAGCCATAGAGGCTTATATTGATGCAGGGCACAAATCATTACAGTTTGATCTTGCCCAAGATATAAAATCTATAAGGTTTGAGATGAATCTCAACAAGAAAGAAATGACAGACTGCTTCCACAAGGGTGGCAATGCAGTGGTGTATCTGGCTACACACCAAGAGAAGATCAAAGCCCAAGTAGATGATATAGCATTGAAGTTAGGGTATGTACTGGAAAATCAGTTAAGGATGAATGACAACTTGACTGCTTCACACAATGCTATAGTCACTGAATTGAAAAATAAGACTGCTGAACCTTCTACATCTGCTGCTGCAGTTAAGGCTGACTTTGATAAAGTATTTCAAGCTGAGATTACTGCTGTCAAGACTTCAATTCAAGATTCCCAGAAGGCCATCTCTGAACAGCTCACTAAGCTCAGACCTTACTTTAAAGAGGGAATCAGGTACTTGGATAGTCAGATTAGATTTCAAAAGGATGATGTAAGAGATCATGTTGCCCAAGAAGTCATAAAGGGGGAGAGAGTTTTAGTCAAAGCTAGCTCTGACCATGCCAAATGGATATCTAACTCCATCAGAGCTACACTGGGCTATCCTCCACTCTGTGATGATGATAATGTTGCTGAATCTGGGATTCAAAGTGCATATCTTGGAGGTGAGCAACCAGAGGTAGCTCAGGTCATATATCCTCCACCAGATTTTGACATGGTGCAAGCTGATATTCACCAGATGTATAGCCCAACTGCTGGGAAGTCAAATGTTGTTCTGGACAAGGTTGTTCAACCTATTTCTGCAGCTATGCAAGAGGCATTAGAGAAAGAAGAAGAGACAAGGCTGTCAAAGAAGAGGTTTAGGGAACAAGCAGAACAAAAGCCAGATTTTGAACAGTGGAGCCCTACCTCTAGGAATATAATTTTAACTGCCTGGAAAGCTGCCAAGGACAATGCTCATGAAAGGAACAAGTGGTTCTCTGAAGTAGAATGGAGGAAACATGAAATAAGACAAGATGCCATTGTTCAATATAGAAGAAAGGCAAAGATGGGAAAGCTACCTCCTACTGCAGTGGAGCCTAGCAAGTACTTCCCCAAGCCATACCACTATTTTGAAAGGCAGAAAATCAAAGCAGAAGAGCTGAAGAAGAAGGACTTAAAAGGCAAGAAGCCTGCTGATGCTGCAACTACTGAAGCCACTGTCAAAGCTCAAGTCCAATCAGGCAAAGGCATTGTTATCAAAGAACCAGATCAGAAATAGATTAGGAATTGACTTGAAGATGGTTGTAATCTTTTGAATGAAAAACATTTTTGTAAATCATTGAAGATGTATTAGAAAAATGTTAGAACAATATATGATAAATATATTTCATGATTGTTCTGAGAATATGTCTATTTCTTGTTTGTTCTGCAATGTTGAATGTGTATACATGTGTGAAATATTACATGTTTATGTTTACCCTGCTGTTTATAATCTGCTTTACATCATTCTGTAATTTTTAATTATGAATGGTGTATATCATTGACTAAGGGTTATGACTTCTCCAAATAGGGGGAGATTGTTGGGTACATTGGTCAAATGTACCTGATTTGAAGAAGCCTCACCCAACTCAATGATATACATCATAATGTATTTGATGTATGTTTGAGTTACTTGTGCAGGTTAAGAAAGTACTGGACTGAAGCAAAAAGTTTCTAAGTCCATGTGTCGACACCCAGAGGGAAAGTGTCGACACTTAAGAAAGCTTGTGTCGACACCCAGACAAGCAGTGTCGACACTTGGAGTCATTGTGTCGACACCTGGGATACAGAGTCGACACCAGACAGAAAGTGTCGACACTTGGAGCTGTGTCGACACTCAGTGAAGAAAAGTGCAGACAGAAAGTGTCGACACAAGGAGGTGTGTCGACACTCAGTGAAGCTGTGTATACACCAGAAAGTGTCGACATTTGGAGCTGTGTCGACACTCAGCAAAAGTCTGCAGAGTCTAAGTACAAGTGTCGACACTCAACACAATGTGTCGACACTAAGCAGAAGAGTCAGCACTTGAAGCATGTGTCGACACTCAACACAATGTGTCGACACTCAACAGAAGAGTCAACATTTGAAGTATGTGTCGACACCCAGAACAATGTGTCGACACATAGCTGAAGACTCAACACTGGAAGAAAGTGTCGACACATGGAGCTGTGTCGACACTTAGCAAAGAACAGAAAGAACAACAAATTATTCTAAGTACAAGTGTCGACACTATGGGAATTTGTCGACACTCAGCTGAAGTCTCAACAACAAGAAGGTGTGTCGACACAAGGAGCTGTGTCGACACTCAGCAAGATTCAACATAGAAGACTATGTGTCGACACCAAGAAGCAGTGTCGACACTTGACAGATTCAACACAAGAAGATGTGTCAACACAAAGGAGATGTGTCGACACATAGAAGAATTCAGCAAAAGCTAGAAGAACAAGTACTTGTGTCGACACTCAATTTCAGTGTCGACACATGCAGAAGAATCTGTGTCGAGACATACAAGGAGTTGTGTCGACACCTTGTAGACTTGTGTCGACACTTACACAACATTTGTCGACACTTGGACTATAAGTGTCGACACTTAAAGACAGAAAGTCTCGACACTTACAGACAGTTAGAGATTTTCAAGAAGTGACTGGATGATTTGACAGATGCCGTTCCAGCCGGTCTACAGCACCTGTCAGAGATATCAAAAGTCAGTTATGGACCGGTCCAGCCGGTTACCATGAAGAAAGCCTATAAATAGGCACCTACAGTTTACAGAAACTATTGTTCAGAGTTGTTCAAAGTTGTTGAAAGAAGTTAAAAGTTGTTGATCAGATTATTGAAGTAATTATAGTGTTAAAAAAAGAGGATCAACACAAGAAGATCTAGCAGTTAAAGTGCAGATCTAAGAAGTTGGAGAGAGAGGGCTCCATCCAAGAAATCAGCCTCTGGAACTAGGCTGAGAAGAAGGATTCAGATTCAATTCTGGATCTTAAGTGGCAGAGGTCAAGGAACAACTGCAGAGGATTCAGTCTTATTCAGTTCTACTCAAGAAGCTTTGAAGAAAGCTAAGTCAGATTGGATCCAGCTGAGTTCTTCCAAGAACTCATCAAGAATCTCTCAACTCCCCTCCTTTATTTCTGAGTTGTAGAGTTATTGTTTGTATTACATTTTTAACTTGTAGGATCCATTGGATCTGAGTGATTGTAAGCCTATATTTATAAAGGCTGAGGGTAGGGCTTGTTAGCCTGAGTGTAGGAGATAGAGATCTCTGAGTGTAGGCCTTGTTGGCTGAGTGTAGGCCTTGGTTGGCTGAGTGTAGGCCTTGATTGGCTGAGTGTAGGCTTTGAGATAAACCTGAGTTGTAAGGCTTTGGGCCTGAGATGTAGGAACCAATTTGGGTTCTTAGACAGTGCAGGAGTTTGGCCGAATCTAGTACACTGCTAGATAGGCGAAGGGGGAAAGTGGATGTACCCATATCTTGGGGAACCACTATAAATCACTGTGTGCTGTACTGTGCTGAAACTGTTGCTGTGTATGCTGTGTTTGCTGTGATAAACTAGTTAGTTTGCTGTGATATAACTGATTGCTGCCAATAAAATTAGAAAAGGATTAGGTCACCTATTCACCCCCCCCCCCTCTAGGTGTTTTAGGTACCATATCTTTCAAGGGAAAACTATGGTTTGGTTTAAATTGAGGGGAAATTCGGCTGCTGGATGGCTTCTAGGGATAAGAACCCCAACATTGATAGATACCAAATCAACATTTGGGTTGAGGCGGAGGGCGATGAAAAGTGGGGAAGTGCTTACTACTCCCTGCACTTGGGTGATGAATGGCTTCGCCTGATCTATCCTTCTCCATATGAGTTGATATTGTTCGCTTTATTCACCAAAGGAGAGATTTTGTTCATTGTTAATGGCAGCTTCGCTGGGATCTTCAATCGGGTAATCACTCCACAAAACAGTTATCTAATCAACCCATCACGGATTGTGATCGAATTCTTGTACACAAACAGACTCTCATTAACATGCCAACAATTTCACAGCATGTTTAGGGACACAATCGGCCTTCCTTCTGCATCTTCCAATTATGCAACATGTCTTCTTATTTGCATATTATTATGTTCAAATGTGTCCAACCCGTTCAAAAAAGATAAAATAAAATAGTATTCAGCTCTCGCATGCTTCTTCTTTTTTTCTGACTGCTTGCAAAAAACATACATTAGCAACAATATTTGATGTTTTTCTATACCCAATGTATCCTCCATTGCATCATCCCTATGTGTTATAAATTTGTTTATGTTTTATTTTCTTAACGCATGTGTGTTTCGTGTTTGAGGACGACTTATTGGATCATCCATTGCATCATCCCTATGTGTTTCGTGTTTGAGGACGGCTTATTGGATTAACGGGCCACAAGGAAGACTAGGAATAAATAGGTCTGGTAATAGGGTAGTTAAGGAGAGAAAGATAACCTCCAATTGTTTAAGGCAAGTGTTAATCGTAACTCAAATTTAGCTCTCCGCGCCACAAAAAAAGAAAAAAAAAACTCTTAATAACTCAAGTTAGGTTTTTTGTCACAACCAACTCCCTTCATACACCTAAATTTTAGTTGTATTGTATTTAAAGATACATGCGCGAACCATATTTCTAGGTCAAAATACAGTCATTTTTAAAAAATAAATCACAGAATATTAATATGTGCATTTTTACGGTCATTTTAAGATCTCATATGAATATATTTTAGGATGAAAATACGTGTGTTAAAGAGTGATTTTTTAAAATACAGTTACAGTTGTAAATTACAGTCGTTTTATGACTGTATATAACACTGTAAGTACAGTTACAACTATAATTTCAACTTGAAATACTGTCTCGCATCATCCCTTCATGTATTGAGTATACCAAAAATTCTCCCCATACGCCATGATTTACTAGCAGTGGCGGAACTAGGATTTTGAAGTCGCACGGACACAATCTAAGTACTGTCAATTTGGGGGGTTCGGGGGGCAGCGCACCCTGAGCGGGGGTTCGGGGGCAGCGGCCCCGAATTTTTTTTTGCAGGCATGTGGCCCTCCTAACTTCTAAGCAAACTAAAACAGAAAACCGGGGAATAAGAGTAATTACCAATGGTGTGTTCCAGCAACACAAGACGATTGAAGCTCCAAATCAACCATTCACAATGGATTCCAGCAACACAATGGTGTGTACCTAACATTAAAATGCTCGAAGATTAGCACAATGGTGTGTTCAAATCAACCTTTCACAGAAATCTGGACTGAAATTCACAGTGAAGAAGAAGAAGAACCTCATGTCCAGGGCTAGTTCCGCCCAAAACCGGTCGGGCACGTGCCCGAAGAAGAAGAAGAACCTCCTGTTCAGGGCTAGTTCCGCCCAAAACCGGTCGGGCACGTGCCCTACCGTGCCCAGGGCCAGTTCCGCCCATGTTTACTAGCCTGATACCCTCAGTGGACGCCAAAGAAGTGGCTCCGTGGACGCGGATCAATATCTTGCTAACTCACACCACTTTCTTCTCGCCAGCAGCCACAACAATTCTTGCTGACTCACACTTTGTTTTATCTCTTTCACTCTAATTTCTTGCCAACCCGCACTTTGTTTTATCTCTCACTCTCTCTCTTTTTCAGGGGCTTCACATGTAGGACCCCCTCCTAGAACACAAGACATGACCGAGGGGAGTCTTATGCCCAGAACAACCGCCTTGCGGTAACGCCAACACACGGGTTGACCTGTACCACATGACGCCTATCCTGCCGGTTAAGATCAATATCATCAATGCCAACTCAAATTAAAGAATATAAAACATAAGTCAGAATTGCACACTAGTATAATAGTCCAGAAACAAGTACATCAAATAAAAGAAGCAACCAAGACTTCCATAATATCACAGTACATAATGCCAAACGGCTACAAATGAGTATCTCAAAAACTCACATCGGTCACTGACCGCAGCGATGGTACCATCACATCAGGCCCTGTCGTCCTGGCCTGGCTGCCCTCGTACATAACCTACTGCTGCTATATCTGCAGGATTTCCTCCTAAAAAGGAAGACGTAGCAACCGTTAGTCAAAACGACTAAGTGGATATAACATCCGCGCCCCCGACGACTCTCAGGCACCGGGCATAAAAAAGAAGAGGCTATAATATATATAATAGCTGTAGTACAAAACAGGTGGTAAAGAGCTAAGTAATGTGAGGGTAATCAACAGTATATATAGCATGCAACAACAACAATCTCTACTAGCGGTTTTACAATCAACAGTAGTGTACAAATATGGATCTACAATAAGAAGTAACTTAACTTATATGAATGCCCATACAGACATATAAGGTAAGGATCGACTTAACAGTAAAGTAACTTATCATATAAGAGTGCTCATACAAACTTATATGATAAGGATTTATGCAATGCAATGAAATATATGAATGACGTATGATGACTCACCCATGCTCACATATATGAAACTGCTATGTCGACACAGACTTGTAGTTCCCACTTTTCGAGTAGGTAGCTAACCTCTCAAACGTCATCCGTCGTGGCCAGACGGTGACATTGGAACAGGATTTCCACTACTAGGCAGACATCCACACTACCAAGCCTAGGCCTCCGTACGCCTCAAAACTAAGAACACAATAGCAGAGCTCACATGCGTACTACGGCTCAAAGGGGTCTTGGGTAGATGTGCACCAAGAACACAGCCCAAACTGGCCTACCGGTGTGTTACGAAAAGGGACTCGGGAATGAGCACTAAGGACACAGCCAATCCATCCACTTGGCACGAAGAGGGCCTCGTGAATGAGCACTGAGGACACAACCACACCGTCCAAAGTTTATCTGTCAACTCCCGTCAGTGTGATGACTGGCGAGCCCGTAGACCTGCCACACTATCCTTAACACAGGATTATGACACTGTGTGTCAACTCACACAGCATGGATTTCACATTTAAGGGCTCCACAATGAGTCCCTTTTTATTATTCACATCCCTTGCACAACAGCACGCAAGGGCTCCACACCGAGTCCCTTATCAACATAAGGGTTCATCACTTACACAGGAGTCAAGCCACCTTATACAACATAGCAAACCCACACTTCTACCTGTAGGGAGACTCAACTTTAAGCAGTGGATTATTATACACATTCATCTAATCATCATATCACATGGCCATGCATTAACCTCATCCAATTTCTTCCTAAAGTAAAGCATTCACAATCAATTATACTTCCACAAGAATATCATATGTTCAATCAACGTATCACTTTATTTGTTCTCTAGCTTACCCAAACCATCTGTTTGTTGGCCTCCTTCGAACCGTTGTTACAATCGTGTTTCACCTAACCATTCGTTTACATAAGGATCTATCATCTAAATCACATCAATCATTTATTTAACACAATCACCAATAGTTTAAGTTCAGCAAACCACATGCAAACCTCAACAACAATCTATTATAATTTCTCTACCAAGTTCAACCCGGTTCTACACTATCCCGAGAATAATATGTGCACAAGACTTGACTGGACAACAACTTTGACTGGACATTCTCGAGTCTACAGGAACCATATGAAGACGTGTAACCATCAGTTGGAAAGGTCTTTCTGAGGGATACGACTTTTGTGTTTAGTCAAAAGCCTAGATCTGGACGTACAATATCCAAAAACGGTCTTGAAGTTTGTTGCACATAGAAAATAGATTTCAGCACGCATCTTAAAGCAAGAAGAACGACATCGGTTCATCTTCTTACTTTAGGTATTTCTTCTGAACCAAGTACAGATTTTCCTCCTCCCATATTCACCCTCATTAGACCATTCTTATTCATGAAAAGAAGTCCACTATCTTCACATAGAAGAGAGGAGAGGTTGAAGACAACTAATCTCCAGGGCAAGGCCCTAACATGGTCCCTTCCTAGGAAATCTTCATCTCACAGATAAAACTCCTTTGAGTGGACATCTCTCCTAGAAAATAACTACATATCTAGCACCAAGGGAGAGGGTAGGAAGCATACCTCATTTCCAGCAGTTCCTGCCATGGATCTCGTCACTCTCCTTGGCGACATCTTTTCTTGTTGTTAGTGTTGTTCTTTACGGGGAAGAGAAGGGAAGACTTTTCCTCCAGAAAAGTCAGACTCCGACGACTCCGACACCTGCTCCTCTTCCGTTGGGTTTGGCAGAAGTAACGGCTCGGCAAGGGAAGAAAATGACGACGAGGGTTTTTCCGTAACTCTCCTTTTATAACGAGAATTAGGGTTAACTGTTTTGCCACATATAACCCTACAATTGGACTGCCTATTATTAATTATGCCCTTTTGAAAATACGCATCCCATTTAAGTCCTTTGTCGTCAATCCCGGAAATCTGGTTCAGATCGGACATGTGACAACAAGTAGATTGCGCCAGAAAATCTTCTAAGTCAAAGTCATCGAGTCTGCAGCCTTTACTCGACGAACCGTCGAGTATCATACACTTACTAGACAAATCATCAAGATTCATAGTGACCACTCAACGTCATATATAAGTTCAGCATTTTCTAAGTTAAAACTATCGAGTGTCATACACTTACTCGACGAATCGTCGAGATTCGTCGTGACCACTCAACGTCATATATAGGTACATCAATCGTCGAGTATACCTTCTTTACTCGACGAATTGTCGAGTTACGTCGAGTGCACTCAATGCACTCGACACCACAGTTCTCAGAAATAGCTAATGTCCAAAAGCATTGAGTGGCGTTGAGTCCACTCAACGCCTTAGCTTAATCCGTCGAATGGTGTTGAGTGGTGTTGAGTCCATACAACGCCACAGCTTATTCGTCGGATGGCGTTGAGTGCACTCAACTCATTCAATGCCATGAATCCAGAAAATATTCCAAATAAAATGGCTTTGAGTGGTGTTGAGTCCACTCAACGCCTCAGCCTAATTCGTTGAATGGCATTGAGTGCACTCAATGCACTCAACACCGCATTGAATACACTCAACGCCCCGAGTCCAAAAAATATCCTAAGTCCATATTCGTCGAGTGGCGTTGAGTGCACTCAACGCACTTAACACCGCGTTGAGTGCACTCAATGCACTCAATGCCCCGAGATCAGAAAACATTCTAAGTCTATATACTCGACGAATTCGTCGAATATTCGTTACGATATTCGACGAATCGTATTAGTCTCAACTCACAAGTCATACTAGACGAATTCGTCGGATATTCGTGATGATAACCGACGAATTTTACTTGTTGAGTCTGGAGCACCCTGAGCCCGAGTTAACTCTCTTTACTCAAAACACGTGCGAGGGGTCTAACACAAAACATGATGTTACAAGTCCTATAAATAAAATAAAAGATTTTGTCCCCGAAATCAGGCTAAGGCTGTGGGGGAAATAAAGTGAGAAAATATAATATGCTTTTAAAGTTACATTAAGGAAACAATTCTGGGTAGCGCTTTTGCATCAAGTCCCCCGGTTCTCAAGTGTATTCTTCTTTCTCGTGATTAGACTATAGGACCTTTACTAATGTTACACTTTTCTGGCACAAGTTCCTCGTCTCGGTGTCCACTATCTGCACCGGCTCTAGTCGAACAGATCTATCGGTTGCTACCGCTCCATCCGGGGTGGGGACATGTTTGACAGGCCGTAGTAATGCCTTCTGGAGCGATGACAAATGGAAGACATCGTGCAAATTTTCCAGCTCTGGTGGTAGCTTCAACTGATAGGCCAGAGGGCCTATTCTCTCAACTTTAATATAGGGACCCACATACATCGGGATGAGCTTCGTCATACCACGCACTCGCGACACTCCATGCATTGGCCCGATCTTCAAGAATATCTTGTCACCCACTTGAAATTCTACCATCTGATGTTTTGCATTGTAGTACTTTGCCTGCCGACTCTGAGACTTAAGCAAGCGGTCTCATATCAATCTAGCGAGCACATCGGTGTTATCAATATACTCTATCCATAAAATTTTTGGATCTTCATCCCGCACCCATGACAATGGAGTTCTACACTTTCTCCCATAGTGTAACACCACCATTCGTCCCAGGGAATATAACAGTGGGTCCGACCGGGGCCCCACGCTATATTTCACAGACAAACGACAGAGTCACGTGAGGATATCAAAATCTTATTCTACTCGTAGCCTAACTCAAAACATTCTAGCGCAGCATTTTATGTTAGATGAACTCAGCACAGCAAATGTCCACTAATATATAAAATCCACATTTATATATATATCAGGAATGTTTACAACACACACACGCTCACGGCCTTACGGCCTTACAGGTTGCTCTTTACAAACATATACAGTTTCATACATCGGCACGTAGGCCGGCCAGACATGAAATCCAAACATTCTTCGCACGACCTTCGAGGGCCTTCGCAGCAAGCCTTTATTCCGCTCAATTGAATTCAATCCACCAGCACCTGTAAATAATCATCCACCCAAGAGCGGTAAACAAAACAACGATCAACATTAGCTGGCCAATTATAATGACCCTACCCCTTACCTGGGGCAGTGGTTCCTTCCCTGTATGCATTGCCATCATAATATCTATCAAGCTACTAATCACAACCATGTCACAAACGCCGGTATCCACCTGATGCTCCGTGCACTCAGGGCACCTTATTGGTGTACCGGATATACCCGTCGTCCACCTCTGATCAGAGGTTTTTAACTTATTGGTTGGTCAGTCCTAGTCCACCAATCCCACAGGCTGGCGACATTCCGTCCATCCCACTCAGAGGTACTAACCTCACAACAAACATGAGCAGATCGACCCACCCTAATGGTGTAGCAAGCCTGGTTTATCTGTGCTCCCCAAGCATTACCACCAATCGACCTCCCATCGTAATACAGATCGACCCACCCTAGTGGAGTAGCAAGATGGGTTTAACTCGGCTCCCTAGGCATTGCCACCAATCGACCCCTCAACTAATACAGATCAACCCATCCTAGTGGTGTAGCAAGCTGGGTTTATCTCGCGCTCCCCAGGCATTGCTACCAATTGACCTCTCACGACAACCAAGAGCTTTCCCCTTGCCCTTCCTTGCTCCCTTGCTCTCCCTTGCTCTCTCTTTGAGAATGAGAAGAAGGAATGAAAGGAAGGCATTGATCCCTCATTCTCGGTCTTATCTCAGCAGGGAAGAGCATGAGCCCTTGGATCCAGGATAAGGGAATGAACGACCTTGATTTGCCCCAAAAAAGGGTGAACACGACCTGACACGCCCTATGACACGCCCGTGTCATAGGCCGTGTCCCTTAAGCGGCACATAACCGACTCAAATCCAAACAGTACACGGCTGTGTGACACGCCCATGTCACACCCTAAATGCCCGTGTCATGGTCGATACGCCCGTGTCTAGAAGCTGTGTACTTCACCCAGCACAACAACAGCTCACCCGAGCGGGACACGGCCATGGGACATGCCCGTGTCCCAGGCCGTGTACCCTAAGACACTCTTGTGTCTCTCAACACGGGCAATCCTGGTTGAAACTCGCAAAGACACGCCCTGTGACACGCCCGTGTCACAGGCCGTGTACTCCCTTTACTTGCCGCTCGATGATTGTCGAGTGCAGTTCGTCGACCCAAGCACGACACGCCCTGGGACACGCCCGTGTCCCAGGCTGTGTCACCCAACTTGAACCCAACTTGGGCTTTGGGGTATTACAATCCTCCCCTCCTTCAAAAAATTTCGTCCCAAAATTTGGCTCAACTACAGACATTCACTTAACCACTCTTCGTTGCACCATAAGCAACCAATCACCCGAATAAAGCGAGCCAGGTTAAAGCGCAGAGGCCATAGCTTGGCTCTCCCCAAGGCATCTCGCAAAACAAACATCACATTCAACACATACACATATACATATATCTCATAGGTGCACATCCATCCATTCACAATTTCATCTAGTGATATATAGCCAAAAACATCATATCATACACCATGATCGATTGGTCACGTAAATAACACAAAGTGTGCACCAACAGTAGTTACAACGCCCAAGTAGTACGGGTCACGATTCTATGATTACTTTCGTTCACCCACATTATTTTGCATATATCGTTTACTAGCCTCTTGGAGTTCCAAATTAAGCACACGAGGCTGGACTTTACCAATTGAGCTTTGCGGCTCTTACACCTTCAAATTATGCAGTCAAGGTTACGTCCGGGATGCAGATGACTCGGTCACTGCTTTGCCCTTTTCTTCATATGACGCACCTGTTCGTTTCTCACTCCTTGACGGGGTATTCCAACAATAACGGGCTATATGTCCTTGCTTCTTGCAGTTAAAACATGTACGTGTATCAACACGTCCTTGCCCATATGTTGCCCCCGAAGAGACAATTGACGTAGTTGATTCATCAGACCTGAACCTTTTCTTATCTCGTTTCTTAAACTCCGACTATTTCGACTGCGGAACTTTAAAGTCCGGTTTCGCCACCGCCAGACTCCTCTTCTCTTATACCCGATTCAAATCCTTCTCCAGCGCACGAGCTGTATCTACCAACTCTCGGAAGCCTTGGTTCACCGAACTCGGAAGTGCCAACCTTAACTCGTCATGCAGTCCCTCATAAAATTGATTTGTCTTCCGAGCCTCTTCAGCGAAAGTAGACCCCGCATAGCGCCCCAATCTATTAAACTCATGCAGGTACATATCAATATCAGTCTCACCCTGCACCAGATGCTGAAATTCGTTTCCATCGCAATTTGCAGCGACACTGTCAAATACTTGGCTAGAAACAATCGTGAGAATTCATCAATTGAGACCTCCTCTAATCCTCGACCTGCCAAGTGATGCACTTCCACGCCATGCCACCACAGTCTTTCATCTCCTTCTAGCAGAAAAGTGGCTAAGGTCACTTTCTGCTCCTCCGCAGTCCCGATTGCAGTCAGGATCCTCTTCACTCTTGCAGACAAGGAGCAAGGATGGGTCAAGGAGCAGCTCTTGGGTGGAAAGACGAAAATTCGTCTAAGTATAATTCGACGAGAATCACCAAGTGATTCTCGCCGATTCGGCGAGAATCACTAGTGATTCTCGCCGAATCGTCGAGAATCATTAGTGATTCTTGCCGACTCTATCCGGCTACCTCAAAACGGTGCCAAGTAAGATTCGGCGAGAATCGCTAGTGATTCTCGTCGAACCCATCGTTGAGC
Source organism: Platanthera guangdongensis (assembly GCA_039583875.1). NCBI lineage: Eukaryota > Viridiplantae > Streptophyta > Magnoliopsida > Asparagales > Orchidaceae > Platanthera > Platanthera guangdongensis. The sequence goes on along the minus strand of CM077162.1, from coordinate 55,823,949 downwards.
AGATCATGAAGACCAAGTAATATTCGTTGAGAATCAACAAGTGATTCGGCGAGAATCACTAGTGATTCTCGACGAATCGTCGAGAATCACTAACTGATTCTTGCCGATTCGTCGAGAATCACCTGCGATTCTCGCCGATTTTGACTTAGCAATTTCTCTGGAAGCTGCTGGACCGGATTCTGCCGCTGGCACTATTTTGAACCGGATTTCGGGTTTCTACTTGTGGGACCCACAACGGTCATATTGAAAGTGTCTACAGTGTATAAATACACGGGTATTTTTGAACAGTAAGGTAGCGAAAAAAAAAAGAAAAATGCGAGCCGCGACGTGACCTAGATCGCCGTTTCCGCTCCGCCGTCGCCGCCACCGCTCGCGCCAAGTTGTTCGCCGGTTGATAGTGGTTTCGCCCAGATCCTCCTACGACAGAAGCCTAGCTAAGCTCAGCGTCTCACGAGTCTAACCGGAGATCTCTTGTCTCTCGATTTGTAGATCGGGAAAATCTTCCCCATCCGAATCGATCGAGACGATTGATCCTAGTGTGACCGTTGGTAGACCTAGCTAGCTTCGCTACGAAGTTTGGATCTCTAAAGAACTGCAGCCGCACATCGTTGTTGCCGCCGATCCCGTGAACCTAGCCGCCGCCCATCTTGCCGCCGCCGGTTCCGGGGAGATCCTCTCCAAGAGAGATCTAGGGTTGTGAACTCTTTGTGGACTTCAAGAACACGTCGTCAACAAAGAGGGACACCTTTGTCTCCAAACGTAGTTTGTATCTCTTGTACATTCTATTTTATTTTTGTTGTAAAGGAACGGTGGTTCCGTGTTGTAAGGGTTGGGTGCAACACGTATTGTGGGAGTGTTGACTCCTACGTGTGGAAGGGTTCCTTCCGATAGTGCAAGGATTGGATTTCAATCCTGTTGGTGAAGAGACCGAGTCGTCCCTGGTTAGGAGATAGGTCGAAGGGGGAAAGTGGATGTACCCATGTCGGGGAACCACTATAAATAGCTTGTGTACTCTGTTGTGCTGTGTTGTTTTATTTTCATGTGCAGGTACAATTTAAAATCCGTAAAAACGCTGCACGTCACCTATTCCCCCCCCCATAGGTGAACATAGTTGACACTAGGTGGACTTTCAAGTGCTATCAAAGCGAGGTTACTCATCAAAAAGGTTTATACCTTCAGTAGTATCCTGCCACCGGTGTCAGAAGCATGGAGCTGGATTATGAGATATCGCCACTAAGACTTCCCGCATGTACAAAGGAGTATTATCTCGTCTGGAGGATGAGGGTGTCATATCACTTGGAGGCCATCGATCCTCGAGCATCTTTCATCTTGGAAGAGGGTCCTTTTATTCCTATGAAGACCTCCTGCTCTGGAAAGAATATCGAAGTGCCCAAGTGCATTGCAGAGATGTCAGAGACGGAACTGTCACTATTTAACTTGGACAAGAGGATTCATCAAATTATCTTGGATATCTGGTCTGGAGCTTCTCGCTCTAGATTGGAAAAATGTAGGACGGCTAAATCTATGTGGGTGATGATCTCTGAGCTGATGGGGGGGGGGGGGTCAGAGAAAGCTGGAATCTGCTGTCAACCAGAGGATGAAGCCTATGTGGGGGTCTTCACCTCTGAAGATGAAGGCAAGGATCTCTCGGACAGCATCAGAGCTCCAGTGTCCGTGTTAGAGACTGAAGAGGCCAGTGAGGAAAGCAGCTCTGATGAGGATGACTCAATGGTCACTGGATCTAATGACAATAACACAGAAGAGCAGGTAAATTCTTCATCCTGCCCCGTCTCTCTTGAAATTTCTGAAGACAGGAACTGCCTTCCTTCAGAAAATACTGATTCCCTGAAGAGAGCCCTTCAGACAAGCAACCTACTTGCTGAGGAGCAAGCTCAAGAGATTGCTCGACTGAAGATCTTGTTGGTTCTCCAATTGGCATCCAACAAGGCCAAGGAGAAAAGTAGTCTAGAGAATGAGAAAAGAATAGTATCAAACTTTTCCAAGATTGATGCTATAAAGAGAAAACAAGAAAATGGGTGGATCTCCCGGATTATCAATTCTTGGAGAAATGGGGAAACGGTATTCCGACCCCCCACTCCAAGCAGGAAGGCAACTCATCATGCCTTCAGGTATGACCACAGGAACAATCGTGGTCACTGCAAGGGTGATCTGTCCTCATGTGGAGACACCCGTAGTGCAAGGGCCGTCGTGGCCACCCATGAGAGAATACCTAAGGCTCATTCTGAGCCCTTTGTATTCACTGCCACTGCCTCAACTCAGTGTGAATCTGCATGTACCAGCTCACAGAACACTTCTCACCACCCGAGGACACAGGACAGGGAAGTTAGAAGCCATGGTGTAAGTTTTCATGGGGCCTCAGGAAGGGGGATGCCTGAAAGGAAGGCACCACCTCCCCGGCCTCATGACACTCGCAACATGCATTCCTTCCACCCTTCCACGTGTCACGGTGGAAGAGGAAATTTTGTTAGGAGATCATGCCCTATCCCGTTGAGACCTAGGACCGTGACTACCTCAGTCACTAGATCAGGTCAGAAACGGCGATACAACATTCACCCGTGTTGGTGCTGTGGCAAAGTGGGACACTTTGCCATCGACTGTTGGCACAACCCCTCTGTGTCAAGGGCAAGGGCCTATCCACATTTTCTGAGCAGAGGTAGCCTTCCTGACAGGTTTTCTGAAGGAAGGCAGTCGAGTGCTTATGCTAACAGGAACCTAGGACCCAATATGATTTGGGTTCCTAAGTTAAAGTAATTCTTTCTTGCAGGGTAGTCTAGGTTCCCGTGAATATGATGGGAACTAGACAGTAGGTGGCTCAAGACTAAATTGGAACAAGCGTCTGGAATAATAGATGTGATATCTACTTGAGCATATTCACATTGAGCTCCTAAAATGTTTTACCTGAGGGACTAAATGATAACTCTCATAATCCCAGGTACGTTTGATCAACTCCAGGACTTGAGTCATATTGTATCCACATTTACATATATATATGTATATATAGTTATACCTATATTTACACCATTGTGTGAGTACATCTAAGGAAATGTTAACATGGTAAACATAAACCATAGATACAATATTGAAGACTTATCGGAAATTCACCTGGTAGACTCGAGATCTAACGTCTACATGCTTAAATTAGTTCACTGAAAACCAGCGTAGATTGGCCTTACGAAGTATTTACATACTTAGAAGATGCTTAAATTAATTTATATGGAAAAGCCGGCTCAAACCCTAATAGCTTGGCTTTAAGGAGTATCTATATAGTTAGAAGACTTTCAAATTAACTTAGACAAACGGAAACCTTGAGAATCTCATTTAACTCATCGTGCTTGGCTTTAAGGGGAATCACATTTAAGGAGAATCATATTTAAGGAGAATCCCATTCCCGCCGACTCTTCACATTCCTTACGAATCCCGCACGGTCTTCGCCGAATCGTCTTCCCGCAAGGTTCTCGCCAAATCCCGCCGAACTCCGCAGGATTTTCGTCGAGCGAAGAAGAACTCCGCAGGACTCCGCAGGAAACTCACCAGGAATCGTGCAGGCTCCGCCGAATCCCGCTGAATCCCGCCGAACTCCGCAGGAAACTCACCGAATCCGCTAGTTTCTCACCGAAGGTTTCTCACAAGAATCCCGCCGAAGTTTCTCACCCAGGGAAGTTTCTCACCGACGATCTCTCCCGGTTTCGATTCCTTCTTCCAGGAATTTCTCCGCGTGCACTCATCGGGTGTCCCTCGTCTTCATCGAACTAACTCACCATCTACGCCTTTAGGTAACCACCCCCCTCACCCTTACTTGGACTTGTTCACTAGTGTCGCTTCCTTTTTGATTTTTGATTAAGCGTAGAGTAGGGCTTCTCTCCCTAGATCTGCAATGGCTCCAAGGACAACCGCTGGGCTGGTCACTAGTTGCGAGCTAGTTCGAACAGGGTTCTCTCATGCCTCTGACGAATTCAGAAACATCATTCTGATGCTGGAAGAGGCTGGGCTCTCATTCGTCCTGGAGCACCCGTGCAGAATCTTGGACAAAGAGGTGTTGGAGTTCTTCGCTACCGCAAAACTCCGGAATGGCGACTTTCTTATCAAAAGCAAGGTGGCTGGGGCAAAGATCAAGATGTCTGCCAGCAAGCTGACCCGCTTCCTGCAGCTCTCTAGCTCGGAGCACGAGGACTATCTTGAGGAAGAAGACAAAACCAGGACTCTCTTATTCTGTGGTCTCCCACGAGAAACTCGGTCAATAAAGCGCAAGGATATGAATGAAGAAGGGAAGCTTCTGTCAGACATAATCGGAAAAGTACTCATCTGCAAGCCAGGCTCTCATGACCATATCTCTGCAGACATGTTCAAGGTCCTGGTGGCAATTGTCTGCCGTAAAAGGTTCAACTAGGGGGCATTGCTGTTCGAGAAGATAAAGGACACCCTGAGATCTCCGAGCTTTGGACGAATCATCAGTCTGTATCTCAATCAGCTGAATGGAGATAAATATGACATGAGTAAAGGTATTCCTATACATTACCTCAAAAAAATGGACTCGAGTGTTTTTGACAGATGGAAGAGGCGAATTGGGCAGGCTCTCGTGGAAGAACAACAGGACGTATCTCCAGCAGTAACCCCCAGTGAAATTCCTGATACTTTGACTGCTGGAATTGAGGGGGAGCCTCTACCCACTCATGCTGATATCGTAGCTGACATCTCCCAAATGGCCAGAGATGCTGTGGCAGATATACAAGAAGACAGTGAAGCTGTGCCGGAGAATGAGGAGGCCCTGAACCGGAACGATCAAGGAGCCGAAGCTGATGTACAGGGGACTGCTGACCAAGAGTTGGAAGAGGATGCTGATGAAGATGATTTCATGGATGATGAAGGAGAGGAAGATGGCAATGAGGGACAAGAAGCATTGGAGACTCAGGATCTCATTGAACCTCCATCTGACAAGCACGCACCTGAAATCGTTCCTGAAAACATTGGTGCATGAGTGGAGGGGGAGTCCGAGAAATCTACAGATGCTGCCAGTATTCCACCCTTAGAGGCTGTGCTCCTGTCCAGCTCTACAGGTGCATCTGATGAAGTGCAAGGCCAAGAAGTGACTCCGGATCTTCCACTACGAGATAATCTAGCCACTCATACCGTGAATATCATTCATGGCATAGTGAATGAGCTTAAAGCCTCCTTTGATAAAGCTCAGAATAAAATGCTGCAAAGGATTAAGAAGTCTGAAAATCTCATGCTCAAGAACATGGTGAAGATCAATCATAAACTTGACATGATGGACAAGAAATTTGAAGAAAAGTATACAGCGGCCGTCCAAGCGGTCACTCTTCTTATGGCCGGATTGAAAAAGAACACCGATACTCTTGCCGTAGTGAATCAGAATGCTCATGTTGTAGCAAACAACATTCAAAAGTTTGACCGTAATATGGTAACTCTCAACGCCAATCAGCAGGCCTTGGTCACTGAATTCTCCAGGACTACCAAGCATATTGATGACTCACTGCACTCCTATGCAAACTCCATCGCAGTCGAAGCCAAAAAGGGGGAGAAGGAATACATAGCTAAGATGGCTGAGCTTCGGGAAGTCATGATCAACAACTTCGAACAGTCCAACAAATATGTCTATGACAGTTGCTGGTGGATGCTCCAACAGGCGTTAGGCGTCGTTTTGCCTGAAAATCCCGCGGGTATTCATGCTCCTAAGACTTCTACGGCTGTTGAGGGAGGAAGTGCTGCAGACGTTCCCATGAGTGAAGCTGATGCTAGGGCTACTTCCAAAGCAAAACTGATGAGCATGTTTGACCAAGAGGCCCTAGCAAAAGCCAGGGGCAAGAGAAAAGCTCAAGAAGGGACCTCCAAGGAGACACTAGCTGAGAAGAGAATCAGACTGAGTGAGGAGGAAGTACGAAACGAAAAGTGGAGTCCAGTTTCAAAGAATATCATCTTGGACACCTTCTGGCTATAGGAACAAGGGGAAATCAATCGAAAGGAGGTATACAGCCAGTATGAATGGGAGATGCATAAGATGTATGAAGCCAAAAGGAACATCTTTTTCAGAACCAATACTGCGGCAGATAAAGCGCCTCCTCCCAGATATTATCCGAAGCCCAAAGAGTATATGAAGAGGCAAAGAAAGAAGTATTTGTCGCAAAAACTCAAGGAAGACTTAGCCAAAGAAAAATAGTCAAAAATTGATAGCTTGTCATTCTCTCTTAAGAATAATTAATGGTTATTATTATTATATGAACAATCTTGAGATTATGTATATATACATACATATATATATATATGCATTTAAATGACTCAAGTCTTGATTTGTCTGCCTATATTCTCTTGTGATGCATATTTAAATTCTGAATGTTGTTTATTTTATCTGGTTGGTGTTATTCATCTTAGCTAGTAGGATTTTGGCTTCGTCAAATAGGGGGAGATTGTTGGGTATTGTATCCACAATTACCTGGATTTGAGGAAGCCACCTGTCAAGCTAAGATGAATTCACAATGTATTTGATGAAACCTCTTAAGTTGTGCTTGCAGTTATTCCACGCTAAGTGCACACCAATGTCAGGGTGCAGTAGGTCAATATACACGGGTCTGCACGACGTAATCCCTCGTTGAGCAGATCAGTGTGTTGGCCTACGTGTACTCTCTCTATTGGAGTGCACTTACTTTCAAGTACAGGGCCGTGGTTATACAAGAGCAGTCAAGGAGCAAGGATGGGTCAAGGAGCAGCTCTTGGGTGGAAAGACAAAAATTCGTCTAAGTATAATTCGACGAGAATCACCAAGTGATTCTCGCCGATTCGGCGAGAATCACTAGTGATTCTCGCCAAATCGTCGAGAATCATTAGTGATTCTCACCGACTCTATCCGGCTACCTCAAAACGGTGCCAAGTAAGATTCAGCGAGAATCGCTAGTGATTCTCGCCGAACCCATCGTTGAGCAGATCATGAAGACCAAGTAATATTCGTTGAGAATCAACAAGTGATTCGGCGAGAATCACTAGTGATTCTCGACGAATCGTCGAGAATCACTAACTGATTCTCGTCGATTCGTCGAGAATCACCTGCGATTCTCGCCGATTTTGACTTAGCAATTTCTCTGGAAGCTGCTGGACCGGATTCTGCCGCTGGCACTATTTTGAACCGGATTTCGGGTTTCTACTTGTGGGACCCACAACGGTCATATTGAAAGTGTCTACAGTGTATAAATACACGGGTATTTTTGAACAGTAAGGTATTGAAAAAAAAAAGAAAAATGCGAGCCGCGACGTGACCTAGATCGCCGTTTCCGCTCCGCCGCCGCCGCCACCGCTCGCGCCAAGTTGTTCGCCGGTTGATAGTGGTTTCGCCCAGATCCTCCTGCGACAGAAGCCTAGCTAAGCTCAGCGTCTCACGTGTCTAACCGGAGATCTCTTGTCTCTCGATTTGTAGATCGGGAAAATCTTCCCCATCCGAATCGATCGAGACGATTGATCCTAGTATGACCGTTGGTAGACCTAGCTAGCTTCGCTACGAAGTTTGGATCTCTAAAGAACTGCAGCCGCACATCGTTGTTGCCGCCGATCCCGTGAACCTAGCCGCCGCCCATCTTGCCGCCGCCGGTTCCGGGGAGATCCTCTCCAAGAGAGATCTAGGGTTGTGAACTCTTTGTGGACTTCAAGAACACGTCGTCAACAAAGAGGGACACCCTTGTCTCCAAACGTAGTTTGTATCTCTTGTACATTCTATTTTATTTTTGTTGTAAAGGAACGGTGGTTCCGTGTTGTAAGGGTTGGGTGCAACCCGTGTTGTGGGAGTGTTGACTCCTACGTGTGGAAGGGTTCCTTCCGATAGTGCAAGGATTGGATTTCAATCCTGTTGGTGAAGAGACCGAGTCGTCCCTGGTTGGGAGATAGGTCGAAGGGGGAAAGTGGATGTACCCAAGTCGGGGAACCACTATAAATAGCTTGTGTACTCTGTTGTGCTGTGTTGTTTTATTTTCATGTGCAGGTACAATTTAAATTCCGTAAAAACGCTGTACGTCACCTATTCCCCCCCCATAGGTGAACATAGTTGACACTAGGTGGACTTTCAAAAACACTATGAATCATCCATTTCATAAAGGCCACTATACATTGACGTCACATTCACGCTCCTCACATGCATGTCTAACATTCCTAGTGGACATTCGTGAGTTCCATTATGTTCTTGTTGGAGCATGCATTCCACGCTTCCTAGTTTGCTAATAACAAATCTTGTTTGTATTTGATATTTGGATGTTATTGGTGTGCAGGTAACACAAGTTAATATCTCATATCTTTTTGATGATGAATCAGATCAGAATTGAGCTCGGGAGATATCGTTGGGCGATACTGGGTATTGCCATCTGGCGATAGCGGACTTGTCTTGTCAAGAGGATTGTCCATCTTTGACAAAGATAGTGGAACTTGAGAAAGATCTCTCTAAGACTCAGCCTCGGGTTGAAACTCTTATAAAAGAGAAAGAGGCCTTAGAGAGATCTCTAAAATTCTCTCAATCTCAAGTGGAAGGCAGCAAAAAGTCCTTCGCTAATCGTTGCGGCACAAGTACTATGGTTCTGAAAAATTCGGACTTGGATACTCTCCTGAATGCTATCGCCCAGCGACAGCCACTGTCGCCGGCGATAAGAAAAATTCCAGGAATGTTAATTTTCCGGTTAAAAACAATAAATTACATGTCCCTGTAGCTTCCAACAAAGGGTCAAAATTTATTTTGAAAAACCCGTCAATTTATTTCATCAAGTGTGCCAAATGTTATAAGTTTGGTCATATAACACATACTTGTAAGAAGACGGGATACTGCTGAGTCAAACAAATCTGGGTTCCTAAGGCTTCGACCTATTCTATGGGAGGAACCACTTGGGTAGCCGGATCTTTACTCTCATCCTCTTTCTAGGTGTGTTGGCAGGCTAAGGACAAAGAAGACGTGTGGTACTTGGAATCAGGGTGTTCCAAGCACATACGAGCAATAAATCAAAGTTCCTTAGCTTGAAGATGAAGAAAGGAGTAGTAGTTACTTTTGGCGACAACGGAAAGGGGAAAATCATCGACATTGGAGTAGTAGGTAACAAATCATTTTCTATCTCAAATGTTTTATATGTTAAAGGTTTGAAGCATAATTTAATTTCAATAAGTCAACTATGTGATATTGGCTTAAATGTCTTGTTTGATTCATCTTCAAACCTATGCAAAATTATTAACTATAAAATAAATTATATTGTTATTACTGCTCCTAGATTTCAAAATGTTTACATGATTAGGTTTAATGATTTATCACATTCTTCGTTAAAATGTTTTATTTCTAAAAATGAGCAATTAGATTTGTGGCATAAATGTCTCGGACATTCTAGTTCAAAACTTATCATAAAATTGTCTCAAAATAAACTTGTTAAAGGTTTACCTTCTTTGCATGAAAATTTATCATCCTTATGCTCACCATGTCAAAAAAGAAAATTTACAAAGTCTTCTTTTAAAAGAAAAAAATATCATTTCCACCACTAGGTCTTTAGAATTAATACATATGGATTTATTTGGTCCTGTTAATACACTAAGCCTAGGAGGTAGAAAGTATACTTTTGTTTTGATTGATGATTTCTCTCATTTTAGTTGGACAATTTTCTTATCGTCTAAATCTGATGCATTTTTAAAATTTTCCAAATTATGTTTACTTGTTCAAAAGGAAAGAGATTTAAAAATAAAATGCATTCGTTCAGATCATGGAGGTGAATTTGATAATGAGAAATTTGTTTCTTTTTACAATGACTTAGGAATTAAACATGAATTTTCTGTTCCTCGTACACCTCAATAAAATGGTGTGGTGGAAAGGAAAAATAGAATTTTGCAAGAACTAGCTCGCACTATGCTATCTGAATACAAATTACCTCGATCATTTTGGGCTGAAGCTGTTAGTACTTCTTGTTGTGTTATTAATCGTGTTATGCTTCGATCAATCTTAAAATTAACACCTTATGAGTTATATTTTCTAAAGAAACCGAATGTGTCTTATTTTAAAGTTTTTGGATGTAAATATTTTGTTTTGAACACTAATGATAATTTAGGCAAATTTGATGAGAAGTGTGATGAAAGCATTTTTATTGGTTATTCTTCTACAAGTAAAGCTTATAGAGTTTACAATAAGAGGACAAAAGTAGTTGAAGAATCAATGCATGTTAAATTTGATGAGTTTTCTCCTTGTGTAGAAGCTAATAATACATGTAAAAATAAAGAGCTCTCTCCTCTACAAAGGGTGGATGACGATGAAAACCTTGGAGACAAAGATGAAGAAAAAAGAGTCGAACAAGAAGAAGAAGAAGAAGAAGAAGAGCAAGGATATATGCCTCCAAGTGAACTAAGATTTTCAAAAGATCATCCCCAAGATTTGGTTATTGGAGAACCATCAAGAGGGGTAAGTACTCGTTCATCCGTACGTGAATTATTTTCAAATATGTGTTTTATTTCTGATATAGAACCTAAAAGCATTGAAGCTGCTTTAAATGATAATTCTTGGTTTTTAGCTATGAATGACGAGCTTAATCAATTTGAGCGTAATAAAGTTTGGAAGTTAGTAGAAAGGCCGTCAAATCATCCTGTTGTAGGGGTTAAATGGATTTTTAAAAATAAACTTGATAGTGAATCTAGGGTCACTAGGAACAAAGCTAGACTCATAGCAAAAGGTTATTCACAAATAGAAGGAATAGATTTTGATGAAACTTTTGCACCTGTAGCACGTTTAGAAGCAGTTAGAATATTTCTTGCATTTGTTAGTTTCAAGAAATTTAAATTGTTTCAAATGGATGTTAAAACTATTTTCTTAACATGTATATTAAGGAGGAGGTTTATGTAGAACAAACTCCAGGCTTTGTTGATGTTAGATTTCCTGATCATGTTTATAAATTAGAAAAAGCCTTGTATGGTTTGAAACAAGCACCCCGAGCATAGTATAATAGATTGACTATTTATTTATTAAAAAATAATTATAAAATGGGCAGTGCTGATTGTACTTTATTTGTTAAATATATCCATGATGATCTTATCATTTTACAAATATATGTTGATGATATTATTTTTGGATCCACAAATGAAAAATTATGTGATAGTGTTATTGAAATTGTGAAGAATGAATTTGAAATGAGCATGGTAGGCGAACTCACTTATTTTCTTGGTTTTCAAATCACTCAAAAGCATGATGTAATTTTTATTTGCCAATCTAAATATATTCATGATGTTTTAAAAAGATTTGGGTTTGAAAATCTAAAATAAGCAAATACCCCCATGAGTGTCTCATTAAAGTTAGGAAAAGATGAAAGTGGAATATCCATAGATCAAACACTTTATAGAGGAATGATATGATCACTATTATATTTGACTGCCTCTAGGCCTGATATTATGTTCGCTGTATGTTTATGTGCTAGATTTCAAGCTAATCCCAAAGAGTCTCATTTAAAAGTAGTTAAACGCATTTTTAGATATCTTATTGGCACATTTAAATTAGGATTATGGTATCCACATAACGATACATTTATATTACCTGGCCTCTCTGATTCAGATTATGCTGGATGTTCATTAGATCGTAAAAGCACCAATGACACCTGTCATTTTCTTGGCCCTTCACTTATCTCTTGGTCGAGTAGGAAACAGAATTCTGTTTCCTTATCTACCACTGAGGCCGAGTACATAGCACTAGGCAGTTGTTGTGCACAAGCTTTATGGATGAAGCAAACATTAGAAGATTTTGGAATAGTTCATGAAACCATTGAATTAAAATGTGATAATAAAAGTGCAATTGACTTAACGTATAATCAAGTTCATCATTCTAGATCCAAACATATTGATGTACGTCACCATTTCATAAGAGATCACATAAAACAAAATACGATCAAAGTCAATTTTATAAGCACCGATTCACAGCTTGCAGATATTTTCACTAAACCACTTCCAGATTCCCGTTTTTCGTTCTTACGATTAGAACTAGGAATTCTAGACTTATCAAATTAATAAATTACCATCGCAAGCCACACAAAAAATTAACATAATTCCATTATTAACATCATGAACATTAAACCAAAATAAGCATTCCATAAATCATAAGGGGAAACACCACAATTTTTTACATTCCATACTAAGTCTTACATTCTTCCAGAAGAAATACCACATACCATTATAGAATAGATAATATTACAGCATGAAATCAAAATCTAAGGAAATTAATGAAATTTCACTGTCGCCGGCTGTACAACCCCGTGTTCGGCGAGCGGGCCCGTGTTCGGCGAGCGGGTCCTGCCAGGGAGGTCGAACAGACCTAACCCCGCGACCCACACCCAAGCAGCAAACAGATATACGGCAGGGGGGCTGGCCCGCTCCCGCCCATTTCAGGCGGGTGAGCCGGGCGAGGCGAGCGAGCGGGTCGCGCAGAGAATCGCTGACCAAAGCGGATGGGTTCGGCGACCCGCGACTAACGAGCCGATCGGGGGGTCGCGATGGCCGCCGACCAGCCCCTACACGCGACCTGGTCGCCTGTCCGCCCCGGCAGAAGACAGGAAGGTCGCGGCGGTCCGGCTCGCGCTCGCCCAGGAAGAATATGCAGACCGCTGGAGCCAGGTCGTGCCCGCCTCCCGCGGAGGGGAATTAGAGGCGAGCTGACTCCCCAGGGGTGCGAATATCCCCTTAGAACGGCGGAGCCACGCTGTTGGCAGACCAGGTCGTACTGCGCATAGCTACTCAGGACAGCGGAGTTTGGCTGATGGCAGACCCAACTAGGGGCTTTTTGGTATTTTTAGGTCAGTTCTTTTGGTTATTGGCAGTTCAGATTCCAAAAAACTATAAATAAGACCCAAAGGGTACCTCAGAGGACACGCTTTGAGTGCCTCCTTGCTCTCGTTTTCAAGTGCTCTCTGAGGGTACCTTGGATATGCTTCTGGCTAAGGAGGGGAAGCGCTCAGAGATCTTCCGGGTTTGTGGTGGGACCTCCCTGTCGAGCCCTTGGGTCTGTTTCTTCTTGTCTTCTTCGTTGTTTTTCTTGCAGGAGCAAAGTAGGCGCGAGACCACCCCTTCCCCAAGGGTCGAACTCCACAAGAGGCCGGATTCCGGTTTCAATATTTTGGTGCGGTGAGCGTGGACAGTGGTCAGCGCAGAAAAGCTTTGGCGAGCTCAATGACGGGAGGACAAGGATCCGACAGGCAGGACTCACCGCCCCCTCCGCCTCTCGCAATGGTGGGGATGTTGGAGGACTTCAGGAACGAGGTGCCGGGCCTCGTCAAGTTCGCACTCGGCGCGCGGGCCGAGTACTCGACTCCGACATCCCAGATCGCGGCCGCCCCCTCTTTGGGCGAGGACGCCCCTGACCGGCGAGCTGGAAAGGAAGTGGCCGAGGAAGGCCGAGGGTGCGAGCTCCCGGGGCGCGAGCTTTTCCCCGGCTCGGCAAGCCGAGGCAGGTTCGGCGAATTGGGCTCGCGAGACTCGCCGGCTAGCCCAGTGGGGGGGGGGGGGGGGGGGGGGGGCAGTCCTTTCAGCGAGCTGGTCTCCTCAGCTCCAGTCCCAGATGGGTTCAGGGAACCCGAGATGTCTTACTACACTGGGAAGGGAGACCCGGTCCAGCATGTCCAATAGTTCGAGGATGTGGTCTCCATCCGACAGATGTCGGACGGATTCAAATACCGACTCTTTGCCATCACTCTCCGGGAGAAGGCGAGGGAGTGGTTCCACCAGCTGCCGGCTAGTTCCATCTACTGCTTCGAGGACTTGCCCCGAGGGTTCATGCTGAGGTTCACTACTTCGAAGAAGAGGAAGAAGGAGTCTGAGTCTTTGTTCCACATTAAGCAAGGAGTGAACGAGACGTTGGGGAGCTACGTGGGTTGATTTCAGGAGGAAGTTACCCAGGTCCAAGAGATGCCGGGCCATAGTCTGATGATGGCCTTTACCCTGGGCCTGCAGCAGGGGTTCTTCCGAATGGAGCTGAAGAGAGTTCCCCCTCTCTCCTACGAGGAGTTGATGGAGAGGGCGGCGAGAGAGGTCGACGGGGAGGCGTCGAATCCGGAGTTTGCAAGAAAGCTAGCCAGGTGGGCCACCGAGGAAGAGAAAGAGTCGAGAAGAGAAAAGGCACAGGAGGAGAGAAGGGGAGAACCTAGGCAGAGGGAGCAAAGGCAGCTCCAGTGGCAACAACAGCCGAGGTGGGGGCACCAGGAGCCCGACCGCCGGCTGGGCTGGAGACCTGAGTGGCAGGGGCAAGGGCCACAAAGAGGATACTACGGAAGGGGTCACCATCAGGGGAGGCAAGATCAGTTCCACCCTCCGGGCTGGAGGCAGGGCCAGAGGCCCCGGCTTCCCGATCAGGAGGAGGCCATGGCCATAGCTTTGGGAGCAAGGAGGGGGATCATGAGGAGGAGGAGAAGGGAGGTCAGGGTGGAGCTGCCCTATTGCGACTTCCATCAGGAAGAGGGGCACGTGACGACCACGTTCCCGGAATTCTTGGAGATGAGAGGGAATAGGGAGCGGCAGCAGCAGCAGCAGGAGGCGCGACAAGAAGTAAGGATCGAGGAAGTCCTGCCTCGGGCGGAGGAGGATCGTTGCGAGGACCGGGTGGATGTCGGGACCCGAGGAGGGATCAGAGTGATCCACGGGGGAGTGGGGATCGAGGCTTCCCGCAAGGCAAGTCTCCACACCATGTACCGGCGGAGCGTCGCCTCTACATCCCAAACCCCGCCACCGGAGGAGAGGATCACTTTCTCCCGGAGTGATATGCCAGACCACGAGGATCCGTTCTGTGATGCGCTAGTCATCAAAGCCGCCATCGAGAACTTCACTGTCTCTCGGATCCTCGTGGACAACGGGAGCTCCGTCAACGTCATCTTCAAAAAGGCGTTTGACGCGATGAAGGTGGAGGCTAAGAGGATGCTGGCCTCGGACGGGCCCTTGTTCGGGTTCTCGGGAGAAAGGAAGGAAGTAGAGGGAGGAGTTGGCCTCCATGTCACCCTGGGGGGGCAGTCCCGAAACTACAAGTTCGTCATTGTGGACGCCCCCAGTAGCTACAGCGCCATCTTCGGGATGCCTCTCATCAGCGCCTTCCGCTGCGTCCCCTCGTCTTTCCATCAGTGTTTGAAGTTCAACGCTGAGGGGGTCCAGGTCAGGGTCAGGGGGGACCCAAAGATGGCACGGGAGTGTTATGTCACCGCGGTGAACACCATCTCTTGGCAGGAGGGAGCCGAGGAGATGGGACGGAGGATGGAGGAGGTCGAGCAGGAGGCAGGAGGGGAGGAGCCAGAAGTGAAGGACCACGCAGGAGAGGCGGCAGGAGGAGATCTGGAGGAGGTGGCCAAAGTGAGAGGCGCGGGAGAAGAGATGGAGGTAGAGGTCCCCATTCCAGAGGAAGGGGATGCCGAAGGATGGGGGGAGCGGTCCAGGCTAGAGGCGGTAGAGGAAGTGGTGGAGCTGGAGGTGCTCACCCGGGGAGGTAGGATGGAGAAGGTTCGTGTCAGCAGAGGGCTGACCCCGGAGGACCAAGGCAGGATGCTGGAGTGCATCCAGAAGAACGTGGACATCTTCGCCTGGAACGCCGCGGAGATGCCGGGGGTTGACGCGGATGTGGCCTGCCACCGCCTCAACCTGGACCCGGGAACACGCCCCGTTCAGCAGAAAAAGAGGTCCACGGTGGACAAGCTGGCGGAGCCCATCAGGGAGGAGGTGGCAAAGCTTCTCAAGGCTGGCTTCGTGTCCGAGATTCAGTACCCCGGCTGGGTCTCCAACGTTGTGATGGTTAAAAAAGGAGACGGACGTTGGCGATTGTGTATCGATTTTTCCTTACTTAATAAAGCTTGTCCTAAGGACTGTTATCCTTTGCCTCGGATCGACGCGCTGGTTGACTCAGCCGTCGGCTTTTATGTAATGAGTTTTTTAGATGCCTTTTCAGGTTACCATCAGATCAGGATGCACCCCCCGGACATCAAGGATGTCTCGCTCATCACAGGGGACGGATGCTACTGCTACAAGATGATGCCGTTCGGACTGAAGAATGCTGGGGCCACCTACCAAAAAATGATGGATAGAGTCTTCAAAGAGCAGAGGGGGAGGAACTTGGAGGTGTATGTGGACGACCTCATGATCAAAAGTCGGGATGTGGACTCCCACCTCCGGGACCTGGAGGAAACCTTCGCCACCCTGCGCAGATACAAGATGCGGTTGAATCCCCTGAAATGTGTCTTTGGGGCCAGCAGAGGAAAGTTCTTGGGGCACCTCCTCACCCCCGCAGGGGTCGAGCCGAATCCGGACAAGGTCAAGGCTATCTTAGAGCTGGGGTCCCCGCAGAATGCGAAGGAGGTCCAGTGACTGACGGGGAAGCTAGCAGGGCTGAGTCGCTTCCTTTCTCGGGCAGGGGAGAGGTGCTCCCCCTTCTTCAAAACGCTGAGGGGTGGTCAGAGGTTTGAATGGACCAAGGAATGCGAGGAGGCGTTCCAGGCCCTCAAGGCGCAGTTGACACAGGCTCCGCTGCTCCAAGGGCCGAAGGAGGGGGAGGATTTGTTCTTATATCTCGGGGTCGGGGCGGAGGCTCTGAGCTCCGTCTTGGTTCGAGAAGAGGGAAAGAGACAGCTCCCTGTCTATTACGTCAGCCGGGTCCTGAGGAAGGCCGAGCACCGGTATCCGATCTTGGAGAAGCTTGCGATCGCACTTATCATCTCGGCCCGGTGGCTGCGACCTTACTTCCAGGCACACTCAATCCGAGTGGTGACCGACCACCCCCTCCGCAACATCTTCGAGGGGGTGGACCATTCAGGCCGGCTGGCTAAATGGTCGGTGGAGCTGAGCGAGTTCGATGTCTCCTTCGTTCCGCGGCTCTCGATCAAAGCTCAGGCGATGGCCGACTTCCTGGCCGACTACGTGGTGGAAGTAGCAGAGGAAGAACTCACCCGCCCGACTCCTTGGAAAGTGAGAGTGGATGGAGCCTCAGGGAGGGATTCCCTTGGAGTGGGGGTGGTCCTAGAAAGCCCTCAAGGGACTCGGATTGAGCAGACGGTGGTAGTGCACTTTCCCATTACCAACAACCAGGCCGAGTACGAGGCCGTCATAGCGGGGCTGCGCCTGGCCAGGGAGCTGGGGGTGCTGGATGTGGAGGTCCTCACTGACTCCATGGTGGTGACTTCCCAGATCAACGGGGTGTTCGAAGCAAGGGAACCCACCCTGAAGTCATACTTGGCCAAAGTGAAGGGGGTCATAGGCACCTTCCAGACCTTCTCCATCCGACACGTGCCAAGGGGAGAGAATGAACAGGCCGACCAGCTAGCAAAGCATGGCCCCCGGGTGGGGGGCACCATCACCGACCTGTTCCGCCCCTCCATCGAAGAAGGGGAGCTCATGGAGATCGACCAGCAAGCTTTGTGGATGGATCCAGTAGTAGTTTTCCTCTCCACGGGAGAATATCCGGAGGGGGTAGACAGGAAGAAGCTGAGGCACAAGTCAGCTTACTACCTCCTTAAGGACGGGCAGCTATACAGGAAGACCCTCTCCGGGATGCTGGCTCGCTGCGTAGCCGAGGGCGAGGCGCAGAGGATCTTGGAGGAAGTCCACTCCGGGGAGTGCGGGAGTCATTCCGGGAGTCGGACCCTGGAGGGAAGGATAGTGAGGCAAGGGTATTTCTGGCCCACCCTGAGCCGAGACGCAGCGGAGTTCGCAAAAAAATGTCATAAGTGCCAGCTGTTCGCCCCTCTTCAGCTACAGCCGGCCCAACGACTCAAGAGTATCACGGCCCCCTAGCCCTTTGCAATCTGGGGAATGGATTTGGTTGGACCGTTTCCCCAGGCTAGCGGTCAGAGAAGGTTCCTCCTAGTGATGATCGACTACTTCTCGAAGTGGATGGAGGTGAAGGCGTTGGCCAAGGTGACCTCCCAAGTGATCAGGAACTTTGTTTGGGGGGAGATCATCTGTCGCCATGGGCTGCCCCAGGCCATCGTCACAGACAACGGACCCCAGTTCGCCAGTGCTGAGTTCACCAGCTTCTGCGAGCAGCTCGGAATCGACCTCAGGTTCGCCTCGGTCCACCACCCCAGGAGTAACGGGCAGGTGGAGGCCGCGAACAAGATCATCATCAACCTCCTCAAGAAGAAGGTGGAAAATTTAAGGGGGAGCTGGGTAGAGCAGCTCCCCGCAGTTCTTTGGGCCCTAAGAACCACCCATAACACGGCTACAGGGGAGACCCCCTTCAAGCTCTCGCATGGGTGCGAGGCGGTGCTCCCCGTAGAATTTGAAGTCCAGACGCCGTGAGTCGAAGCGGACAAAGGGGGCCGAGAAGAATGGCAAGCCGGGAACGAAGAGGAGCTGAGACTCTCCCTTGACATGGTGGAAGAATTGAGGGACCTTTCTGCTGTCTGACAGGAGGAGGTAAAAAGAAGGATGGCCAAATACTTTGACAAGCATGTCAGGGTCAAGCAGTTCGCAGAAGGAGACCTGGTGCTGAAGAAGGTAGACGCGGCAGGGAGGTCAGCGTCCGTAGGGAAGCTCAACCCCAGCTGTTAGGGGCCGTTTATTCTAAAGGAAGCCTTGAAGTTAGGGGGCTATCGGCTCCAAAATGTGGAGGGCGAGACCCTGAGTCTCACCTGGAGTGGAGACGACCTGAAAAGATTTTTTCCCTAAATGCCTGTAAGCAACATTTTGATTATAATGAATTCCCTTCCCCCCCAGTATTATCATAGCCAGCTTGCATAGAGAATTGGAATATGTTGGGACCCCGAGAAGATCCCGCTGCCAGGCTCTCACCTAGCTGGCAGGGCCGGAAGTCACTTGGTGTCATCCTTGGCCTCGAGAAGATACCGCTGCCAGGCTCTCACCTAGCTGGCAGGGCCGGAAGTCACTCGATGGAATATGTTGGGACCCCGAGAAGATCCCCCTGCCAGGCTCTCACCTAGCTGGCAGGGCCGGAAGTCACTCGGTGCCATCCTTGGCCTCGAGAAGATCCCGCTGCCAGGCTCTCACCTAGCTGGCATGGTCGGAAGTCACTCGATGGAATATGTTTTGACCCCGAGAAGATCCCGCTGCCAGGCTCTCACCTAGCTGGCAGGGCCGGAAGTCACTCGGTGTCATCCTTGGCCTCGAGAAGATCCTGCTGCCAGGCTCTCACCTAGCTGGCAGGGCCGAAAGTCACTCGATGGAATATGTTTGGACCCCGAGAAGATCCCGCTGCCAGGCTCTCACCTAGCTGGCAGGGCCGGAAGTCACTCGGTGTCATCCTTGGCCTCGAGAAGATCCCGCTGCCAGGCTCTCACCTAGCTGGCAGGGCCGGAAGTCACTCGATGGAATATGTTTGGACCCCGAGAAGATCCCGCTGCCAGGCTCTCACCTAGCTGGCAGGGCCGGAAGTCACTCGGTGTCATCCTTGGCCTCGAGAAGATCCCGCTGCCAGGCTCTCACCTAGCTGGCAGGGCCGGAAGTCACTCGATGGAATATGTTTGGACCCAGAGAAGATCCCGCTGCCAGGCTTTCACCTAGCTGGCAGGGCCGAAAAGCTACTCAAATGGTGTTAACAACGGATTGGAGTCGCGAAGATTAGCCAAAAGGGGGGAGGCTCCAGCCTAACCACCCAGCCCACAGATTGGCGACCGGGAGGAGGCGAGAACCTGGGTCGCGCCTCAGCGAGCCACGTCGCCTCGCCCGGTCGGCGAGTGGCCTAGGCAGCGGAGACCGCGCCGCTGATGCAGGTCGCCCACAGCGGGACGGCCCGCCAGGCCCCCTATAACTCCCGAGCCGAATCCATAGGCATACGACCCCGTTGACGCAATGCGAGGTGAGCGGCGTCGTGCGGGAAAACGGAAAAATTGCATCACGCGATGACGGCGGGCATACGTAAGTAACGAGTGGGGGAGCATGTATATGAGCATTGATAGACGAGAAATCAAGAAGTAAATTCACGGCCCGCGCTTACATCTCTAAATAGCATAAAGAGCATAGTGAATACACTTAACAGACAAATAGCAAAAAGCGGGGGAGACACGAGGTCCAGGGGCATGAAGTCCTAAATGCGCTGGAAGGACTGGTCACTAGGGTCCGGTACGGGAAGGAACAGCGCCAGAACTACGTCGCCCGCCGAGAGTTCCGCCGCCTTGCTCTTGAGAAGATCCGTGCGTCGCAACATCTACATCGTGTACTTTGCGGCGCTGGCGGCGTTCTTTTGCATCAGCACCTCCAACTCGTGGTCGGAGTGGTGTGCGAGCGGGCAGCCCCTGTTATCTGGCAGAGGAACAGCGGCGGCGGCCTCCAGCTCGCGTACCCGCGCCTCCAGCGCTGACTTGTCCTGAGCAAGGGTGGAAATCTCAGCACCCATCCGACTGGCCGTCACGGCATCCTGAAAAGCGGAAAAGGAAGTTATAAGGTGGATTCGCGAGGAGAGGCAGGTCGTTGGAAGTGAGCACGTACCACCCCTCCCAGGTACTACGCGAGGGTCTCCTCAGCCGCGTCGGCCCGCCTTCTCTGAAGATCCGAGTCCTCCCGAGCGAGTTTCCGGGCCTCCTCCTTCTCGTCCGCCAACTTCTGGAGAGAGGCGGAGTTCCGCTCCAGCTGGGTGCAGCGCCTCCCCACCATGTGGGCCAACTCCAGGCCGCGTAGTTGTGCCCGCGCGCTCTCATGCACCAATACTCGCGTCGCCTCCTTGTCATAGATGGCGGCGTCCACTCGCGAGTACAGGCCGAACGAAAAATTATATGCCTCCTCGCCGATGGTGTCCTGCTCCAGCCAACTCGGCAACAGAGTCGAGACCACTGCGCGGTTAGACTCCTTGTCCCATGACAGGAGCGGGACGCCAAGCTCGTCCAGATATTTCTCGCCGTAGCCGAAGTTGCGATGCCCTCTCGGCACCGGCCTCGCGGCGGTTTGCGACCCATCCGGCGGCCCGAAAGTACCCGCCGCCTCGGCGGGGATGTCGCTGGTCGTAGCGACTATGGGGGGGGGGGGAGCCCTCGTCCGGTTGATCAGCCGGGGCCTTGCCTTTCCTCTGGCCCCCGGCTAGTTGCTGACCCGCAGATTTCGCCATCTTTGGCGGGGGAGCGGGCTACTCGCGGCCCGACCTTTTCTTGGCAGTGATCGACGGGGCCTCGCACTGAGCGGCGTCAGCGGCCTTAGCGCGAGCGAGGACCCCGGAGGCGACCCGGGCACTCTCGTAGGGGGGATGAAGGGGCACGTCTCGCTCGCCTGCAGAAAGGAGAGGGTGAGGCCTGAGGAGCAAAGAGCGATACAAGGGTAGTGGCGAGTGGCAAACCTCCACCAGGTGGAACGGCGGCAAGGTCGTCGAGGTTGCGGCGCAGGTACGCGACCTCGAAGTTCTTCCCGGAGAAGAACCCACACAAGTCGGCTTCATGGCCTCCCAGGCACGGCGGGCGGTAACTCGCCTCGCTGAGCTGCACCAGCGAGTAGGGGACGTTGCCGAAATCCCCCTTGACAAACAAAAATTTCTTGAGCCAGTTATGACTCTTGTTAACGGTCTCCCGCACTTTGAGATGTGCACTGGAGAAGTAGGCGGTGCCATCCCGGTTCGCACGGAAGGAGAATTGCTTGCGGAAAACCGCGTGGTTAAACTCGATCCGCTCCTCCCGCAGGAAGCAGGCGAACCCTACCATAACGGCTACATAGTTCGGGGTCATCTGGCCTATGACGACCCCGAAGTACTTCAGTACCTGACGAACCTCTGGCCAGAGGGGGAGGCGAAGACCCACCTCGAAATGGGCCAGGGGAATGACGAGCTCGTTCCCGGATAGATCGTTGATCTTCTCCCCCTCCCCGGGCCGTCTTGTCGAGAACCCAGCCAGGATGTGGTTGCCTAAGGCCTCTAAGTATTCACGCTCTGAGATAATAGCGCGGGGAAAGTCGTGCTCCGAGAAGGTCCAGGCGCACTTGCTTCGCCCGTCCGCGTCGCCGCCGCCGCCGCTGCCCATGCCGCCGTTCAAGCAAGACAGCCCCGATGAGCGAGCGCGAATCGTGCTTAGCGAAGAACAGGAGGCAAGTGGATGCTCTGAAGCGATGAAAGGATAAGAACCGGCCACGCCTATTTATAGGGGGAAAGAAAGGGCGGGAATTTTCCCGCCAACGGGAGGGGTGCGCGTAGCAAAAATCGGGCCTGACGGTTCAACTCCCCGACGCGCGGACGCCGCGCCAGGACCGTATAGCAGCAAGTCTCTCCCAACCGCGTCCACGTGAAGAATGAGCGGTCGAGACTCAGCCCGAGCCCGCCCGGGATCCCGAGCGAGTCGGGAAGACACGTGGTTGGCGAGCTCCTCGGCACGCTCCCACCGCAGTCGGAGTAGCGGGACGAGCGAGATCATCCCCAGATCTGCCCGCGCACCAGGAGGTGGGCGAGGGGCGTACGCGAGCACCCTCGGGCCCGTCTTGAGGAAAATAAAAACGGCAACACGGTAATTTTGACGCGCATCAGGAATCAGAAATCAGGCCCATAGGCGGGCGAGAAGAGTCACAAATTATTACAAATACAGGATGAGGCTTTGAAATAGTAGAAACTCCGCGATATCCCGCGAGCGGGGGGAGAAAGGCTGGATCAATACTGGATCCACTTCCACCTGCCCCGCCGCTACGTTCCCGATCGCGGCGGCACGCGAGGATAGTGGTAATCGCGAACCGCCACCAGCTCCTGCTGAGCCAGGCTAACTTGCTCTGAGGCATTCCTAATACGCTCCTCGGCTCGCGTAATGTGCACGCCCGGTGAAGTGACATCGTCGCCTTCTGCTACGCGCGGGGCTCCCTCCAAGGCCACGAGCCGAGCCTCGGTGTCGGCCTTGTCTTGATCGACCCTCTTCACGAGCTCCTGAAGTAGCAGCATGTGTTTCTGGAACAGCCGCGTCACCTGCCTCTTCATCCCCACCGCATCGGTCGGGTCGCCCAGGTAATCAGAAACACTGTCCACGTCGGGCAGAGGCGAATACCCTTCGCTCATCTCAGTTTCGGAGGAGACCATGTTGTAGCCTACAAAAGGGCGATTCAGAAGGAGCGAGCGAGGACAAAGCCGACGGTAAGTATTAGCTTACCAGGGGTTGGCACGTCGTCCGCGCCGATGGATGGACGAGAGGAGCCCGGCCGACCCTGAAAGGCTTCTCCCTCGAGGGCCTCAAGAGATTTCCCCAGTCCGTGGGGAGCCGGCGAGCGAGGGGTTTTCGGAGGTGGGCGGTCCAGACCTGGGGGACTAGCAACCCTCTCAGACGACAAGGGAGGGGGCGATCCTCCCCCCCCCAGTTCCCCACCTCTTCACAAGGAATTGCCTGCAAGACAAAAGATCAGAGATACAACGATAAACCGAAGAAGGTCACGTACCCCAGGAACGACCTCAACACCCGCCGCCGAGCTGGAGCCCGGACGGTCACCCGCCGGAGACCGCCTAACAATCTTTCCCTTCGCCGGCCTAAAGAGAGGGCCGGGAGACCCACGTGCAAGCCAAGGGGCGGCCTCGAGGGCCTCCTCCCGAGTCTTCTGGCCCGCTGCCGCCAAGCGAGCTCGCACCTCTTCGCTGACCGGCATCGAGAAACTATGGTCTGTTTAAGAAAAATGAGGGAATCTGGGGAGCCCCCCTGGGCTCAGCGGTATATTTATAGCCGGACAGTGGGGGCCCCACCAGAAGATTCCCTGCCAGCTCAGCACAGTACTCGCCGAACATGCGGGTTGGATGATTCTTTCCGAGCTTGTATCAAGCTCAAAAAGAGCGGGGATTGTGTACAACCCCGTGTTCGGCGAGCGGGCCCGTGTTCGGCGAGCGGGTCCCGCCAGGGAGGTCGAGCAGACCTAACCCCGCGACCCGCACCCAAGCAGCAAACAGATATACGGCAGGGGGGCTGGCCCGCTCCCGCCCATTTCAGGCGGGCGAGCCGGGCGAGGCGAGCGGATGGGTTCGGCGACCCGCGACTAACGAGCCGATTGGGGGGTCGCGATGGCCGCCGGCCAGCCCCTACACGCGACCTGGTCGCCTGTCCTCCCCGGCAGAAGACAGGCAGGTCGCGGCGGTCCGGCTCGCGCTCGCCCAGGAAGAATAGGCAGACTGCTGGAGCCAGGTCGTGCCCGCCTCCCGCGGAGGGGAATTGGAGGCGAGCTGACTCCCCAGGGGTGCGAATAGCCCCTCAGAACGGCGGAGCCACGCTGTTGCCAGACCAGGTCGGACTGCGCATAGCTACTCAGGACATCGGAGTTTGGCTGATGGCAGACCCAACCAGGGGTTTTTTTGGTATTTTCAGGTCAGTTCTTTTGGTTATTGGCAGTTCAGATTCCAAAAAACTATAAATAAGACCCAAAGGGTACCTCAGAGGACACGCTTTGAGTGCCTCCTTGCTCTCGTTTTCAAGTGCTCTCTGAGGGTACCTTGGCTCGGCTTCTGGCTAAGGAGGGGAAGCGCTCAGAGATCTTTCGGGTTTGTGGTGGGACCTCCCTGCCGAGCCCTTGGGTCTGTTTCTTCTTGTCTTCTTCGTTGTTTTTCTTGCAGGAGCAAAGTAGGCGCGAGACCACCCCTTCCCCAAGAGTCGAACTCCACAAGAGGCCGGATTCCGGTTTCAACACCGGCGATAGTGACTGTCGCCCGACGATAGTGGCAAAATGTCCAGCCTTCCAGAAATCTTCAAAAATTTCTGATGTCACCTCCACTGGTCTCTCCTTGATCATCTGCTGAACTGTACTCGCTGCTTCGCATCCGACGTGCTCGGCGGGTCGATGTACGGGGCGGCTCCATGACCGGATCTTCCCATTCTGCTGTTTCGGCTGGAGTGGGCTTCAACTTCAGCCTTCCCAAAAAGTTTTTCTTTACATCCCTCTTATGTTCTTCGAACGACTCTCGCAAGTCGTCTAACCCTTCTCGCAACGATCCACCTCTAGGAATTGGCGGGTTTCGGATAGTGGACACCGGTTCAATCCTCCTTGATGACCCTCCTCGTGTTGATCGGATGATGGAAGGTTGAAAGTGCAGGTTAGATCTGATATACTCTAGAGGGAGGGGGGTGAATAGAGTATGGTGCTTGCTAAAAACGTTTTACAACTCTTGTTGTATTCCTAAGTGAACATGGAAGCAAATGAAATACAGCAAACACATCAACTACCTAATTACAAAGCAATCACAGAACAATCACAAACCATAGCCAGAAAACAAAAGAAAATAAGCAACCAGATGACACAAGGAGCTATAGTGGTTCCCCAACCAATCTGGGTACATCCACTCTTCTACCACCCTAGGTAGGAATCCACTGCAGGATGAGTTGATCAGGTGTCCTGGGCACCAATGGGCTTTTGATAAGGTACTCAAAAACCAAACCAGATTTTTTGATCAGGTGTCTTGCCACCACTGAGTTTTAACAAGGTCTCAGAAACCAACACAAACTTTTGAAGGGAGTTTGATAAACCCTTTACAGCAGAGAGAGAGAGAGAGAGAGAGAGAGAGAGAGAGAGAGAGAGAGAGAGAGAGATGATATTCTCTGTCAACAATCAGAGAGAAGATAGTGGATGTTGTCAAAGCTCCCCCTGAGTTCTTGAGTTGTTCAGGAAGTGAAGCTTTGCAGTAGGGTGATAGGCCTTCAGAAGATTTAATCTCCAGCAAAAGATGATTCTAGCAGCAGCTGAAATGTGTGTTGTCTGGAGTCTTGAATGATAATGGCCTTTGAACACTGTAATCAAAAAGGGATCTAGAAATTTCAGAATATTGATCTCCTTCAGTGATGTGTGTTCCTGTATGAATTCTGTTTGTGAATATCTGCAACTCTTTCTCTTTCTATTGATGTTGTTGTAATAGTTGTTGTTATTTACCAGCAGAATATGAATAAATCTTTTATTCCTTAGATCTGAATAGAATGATTCTCTGTCCAAGATAGACGTTAGCCTGTCATAAATGACTTCCTTAACTGCATTTTGTCTTCTGGAGGAAAGTCAAATAAAACATTCTTTTGAAAATCCCTTGAAACTTGCTCCAGATTAATTGAAACGGCTACAAGATCCTTGACATAAATGCTGAGAATAATTCCATAACTGTCTGAATTTGAATCTTGAAAAACGTCGATCTCTCCAGAAAAACGTCGACCTGAGCTCAACTATCGTTGAACTGAGCTCAGAGGCTGGACTTAGACTGAAGCAGAAAACGTCGATCTGAGCTCAACTATCGTCGAACTGAGCTCAGAGATAGGGAAACAAACTAGAGACAGGAACGTCGATCTGAGCTCGAAGATCGTCGAATGGAGTTCGACGACTCGTTGAAGTTGAGCTCAGAGATCTTCGAATGGAGTTCGACGATTCGTCGAAGTGAGGTCAGAGATCGTCGAATGGAGTTCGACGATTCGTCGTCCTGAGCTCGACGAAATGACTTAGTCTCCTAAACTGAAATATCTGGTCTTGAGGGTCTTGAGGGCAGCTTTCAAACCTAAATACTAACCCTTAGACTCAATCTAATTGACCTTTAGATCTATACAAGGAGGTCAAAACAAATTTCCTAAAGGACATAGTGATCCTTGCCCAAATCAGTAATAGGGTGTTCCAACAATATCCCCCTATTTGGGTTAGGATTACTATTTACAGACATTGGAAAAATAAAAACATATAAACCAGAAATGTAACAAACAAAACATTGCAGAAACACAGACATTATCACAGAAAGTTCAGAAAACAAAATTTACTGTCATCTTACAGAATCATTCCTTTTCCTTGCTCTTTATGAGAACTATTTCTCTGTTGGGGTTGAGAGCTTTTTTCTTGGATCTTCTGTCATCAGCTGCACCTAGAGAAGTTTGATGTTTTGGCCTGGGGACTACAACTTCTGGATGCAGCTTCATATAACTTTCTGAATCAAAGAATTTGCTGGAGGAGTATCTCTCAAGTTCTTTCTTTCTTTGATCTGATAGAGTAGTGATACTGGATGTATCTTTTCCTTGTTCTCTAGCCTTCTTGATTTGGTCTAGTGCAGCCAATTCTTTCATTCTTGCTGTCCATGAGGTGGGATTATTTTTTGGGTCTTCAAATGGAACAGGAGGCTCATATCTGTTTGAAGAATTATCAGGAGGAGCTCTGGAAGAGACTAGATCTTTAAGCTTATAAGGGAAGGGACCAGAAGTAGTGTCAGAGGGACCTTGTCCTTCCCTTTGATAAGGATGTTGCCTGGAATATCCTTTAGAGTATACTTTGAGTTCTCTTTGATTTCCTCTGTAATGTCCTCTTCTGGACTGGTAACCTCTAGACTGATTTTCTCTGTACTGTGATCTTCCTTGAGGTTGATATGAACTTTGGCTTCTAGCAGTAGATTGGAAGGCAGAACTTCCACCTGCACCTGCATCAGGTGAAGGAGGAGGAGGAGGAGGATTGAAATGGGATGATACTTTGTCATACTTTCTTTTCTTCTTCATGGCTTTCAGTTGATTCCTGGAGTACTGCATCCATGGTTCTGTAATAGGGCAATCATGCAGTATATAATATGGAATATCATTTGTATCTTTCACTTTCTCTGGGGGAACTCTCTTCATGGCCTTGCTTCTGGCTTTCTTTTTCCTTGCAATTGTTGCAGAGGAATCATCAGAGTCAGTTCTAAACTGATCACTGTCTGAGCTTTGTGAATTATCATACACTGCATCAATCCTTTTAAGATATTCTTTCTGTTGTTGAGACTGAGCAGAAGAGACAGCAGAAACAACAACAGGAGCAACAACAGCAGCAGGAATTGGAGTAGAAGCAGCACTGACAGAAGACACTATAACAGCAGGTTCATATACAATAATTTCAGAAACAGTAGGCTCAAACACAGTAGGCTCAAAAACAATTGCCTCTGTCATATGCATATCTTCAGAAACTAAAACGGCAGTAACAGAACTGGCTGAAACATCAACAACAACAGTAGGAGCAACAGAAACAGAAGGAGCACTATCCACAGCATTGAAGGAATTGACATAAGAACTTATTAAGCTGGGGTCACAGCTGGAAATAGGCACAATGGCCTTAGTAAGATCTTCAGTATGCTGGGCTGGAAGGCAGTTGAAGTATACATAATCAAAAACTGACAACAGTGACCTGAGGTCCACTGTAATGACTGCAACTGGAGCTACTAGAGCTTGGACTGAAGTTACTACAACAGGCAATCTCTCAGCTTCATAAGACATCTCCCCTGCCTAGATTCAGTGAGAACTGGATCAAGGCACCCAGAAGAAGGGATTGCCTGAGGAGGAAGAAAAGAGGATAGCCTGGCAGACAGCTCCTGAACTGTTTTTAGAAGTGGAGCCAAAGAGGTCTCCAGCAGTAGTGATAGCCTTGGAGCTATCAACTCATATAGCCTGTCTGCAATAGCTGGAATGTCTACTTGCTCAAGAGGGGTTTGAGTAGAGGTAGGGATGGAAGTTGGAGCAGCAGGAGATGTTGTTGGAGAACCTGTGGATGGTGGAAGTGATGGTTGAGCAATGATGTCCTGAAGGAGTTGTTGATAAGAAGTGGATGAAGATGGTGGATGAAGAGGGGATGAAGGAGAATCATCCATATAGGAATCATCTATAAGAGTGAATGATGGAATATGAGATGATGAATTAATGTCCAGGTGTGGGTAGTGATGTAGTGGATGGAAGATTTCTTCAGTTAATGGTGGAGTTGGAGAAGGGATTGAAGTTGGAGATGAGATGGAAATGTGGGATGAAATTGTGATGGTGTATGTGACTGTTGTAGATGAAACAATAGGTGGAGAAGGAGGAGATGAAGCAGGCAAATCTTCTGCAGGGGCAGAAACCTGAGGGGAAGAGACTGAAGTAGTCCTTGTTCCTGAAGAAGAGATTGCAGAGGGTCTACTGGGCTTTACAATCTGCATGTCCCATTTCCCAAATAGGGCACAGGTAAGCCTCTTGGAGGCATTGATGTGCATCCCACTGGAAACAAGCAGTGCAGGGCATCTATTATGAAGAAACAGCCCTAAAATCCTCCCAAAATTAACAAAGTTCTTGTTAATTTTCTTCTGGATTAAATCAAAGAACACTTCTCCCCAGTTCAGCTGCTTCTTGTCCACCAGGGCACCCATCAAACAGAGCTGATACCTAGATATGGTATCATGAGCAGAGTGTTTTGCCAACAGCACTTTCCCAACTACATTAGCAAGAAATTTGTACTCAACTGACAGAGTCTTCTTAAGCAATTTACTAGGGTTAGCTTCTGAATGTCCCATCCTCTCAAGCATAAGGGAAAACTCTTCTCTAGAAAGCTCAACAGAATCTTCTCCAGAATTCAATTGAAAAACCTCTGTCAAAGCAGCAAGTGTAAGAGATACCTGAGTTTCTGAGATGGTTCCAACCACTGTGTTCTGATCCAGATTGTGGGCAGTATACAACCATTCCTTTATCTCATCTGCAGCCAATTTGATCCTTGTAGTCATTATGTTAACTAACTCTTGGTCCTTGAAAAGTTGCAGAATGTCCTTGAAGATTTGATCGCTGTTAATGAAGGAATCCATGTCTATATCAAAGTCTGTATCAAATTTCATTGCTGTCAAGATTGCGACTGAAACTGCCATTGATTCCTGCAAAAATGAACAAACAAACGACCAAGTGTAGAAAAGTTTGGAGGGAAAGAGAAAATTTGCAGAGAGTATGAAAGCGCAAAGGGAGAACGACGGCCGAAAAATGAGTTTTATATTAGGGTTAGACGCAGAAAAGGAAAGATCGTTGAACTCTGTTCGACGATCTGTGCTTCTAAAGGAAACTGAAAGGTCATCAATAGCGTCGATCTCCGTTCGACGATATTGGAGAGCGTCGAGCTCCGTTCGACGATCGCTGACCTGAAGAAAGATAGTTTAGCACTATCTTAGAAGCGCTGAACTCTGGTCGACGATTTCTGAAATCGTCGATCTCCGTTCGACGATCTTGGGGAAAATCGTCGAGCGCAGTTCAGAGACCAGAAACATCCTCTATACACAAAAAGAACATATTGATTTGCCTAGTCTTGGTCATTTTTGTTGAAGTATTAGACCGAGCGGCCTTGTGGTCTTGTCTGACGGTTTGTTGACCGAGCGGTCTGGCGGTCTCCTCTGGAGCTTGGAGACCGGGCGGTCTATCGGACTCACATTGCGGCTTGTTCTCATCCTGCTGGAGTTGTCGTGCGGTTAACCCATCTGTCTAACCGCACGGCCTGTTCGGTCTCTTTTATTTCTAGCCGCTCAGCCCTGTACATGTTTAGTCCCACATTGTTTGTTTATACTCTCTTCTATCTCCTCCATTCTATATAAGGGAGGTCATAGCTTTGTAAATGATATCTTTTTTGGATAATAAAATTTCAATTATTCAAAAGTCTATCAGTTTGTTCTTGCTTGTTCGCTACTTTTTACATGGTATCAGAGCACACGGTCTTTTCCTCCTGATTGTGTGCGCTCTCTGATTCTCGCGGCTTGTTTTCTGCTTATGCGACCTATTTCGCGGCTTGCCTTCTCTTCTGTCCGCTGCCCTGTTCGCGCGGTTTATTTCTCCTTGGTTCTCTTCTCCTGCTCCTCTTCGTCGCCGCGACCTGTTTTGTTGTCGCCGCGCTCCTGGTTCCTTCTTGCCACTCCGACTTCCTAGTCGTTGCGGCCTGTTTCTGTTCGCCCGGCTTGCGACTTGTTGTTGTCGCTGCTTCTTGCTTCCTCTCCTCTTCTGTTCGCTCGGCCTTTTCAGTCTGCGCGACCTCTTCCCCTCTGTGCCTTTGACTGCTTCCTAGCTGCTTGTGTTCGCGCGGCTTCTTCCTTTTTATCCGTTGCGGCTTCGCCTCTTCGTGTGCGGTTTCTTGCTGTGTTTTATGACTACTTCCGGTCTCACCACCCCCGTTATCTCCACCACTCCTGCAGCTCCTTCTCCACCTTCTCCTTCGGGCAACCTTGGCACCCTTTCTAAGCTTGTTGGCTCCAACTATCCTGATTGGAGCGTTTCTTTCACCTTTCTTCTTCGCTCTCAGCGCAAGCGTCATCACCTCACCGATGACCCTCCTCCTCGTAACTCTCCTGAGTTTGATGACTGGGATGCGAGCGATGCTCTTGTCCGCACGTGGCTGGCCAACAGCCTTTCTGATGAGTGCCTTCCCGTCATTCGCCATGATGAAACAGTCAAGGCCGCCTGGCTTCACCTCGCTGCTCTTTATTCGAAGGGGGGACAGACGTCCCGCAGTTATACTCTCTATGCGGACCTCTTCGCCCGCCCTTCCATGTCTCCTGCTGCGGCTTATCAGCAGGTTCAGGCTCTTGGTGCTAAAATTCTCCAGAATCGCCCCTTCTCTGCGGACTTGGCCGAATAGCACAAACACTTCCAGGAACTCCTGGTTGTTTGTTATCTTCTCCGTCTTCCCGATTCCTATGATCTGATCCGCCAGCAGATCCTGGGTGAGGCGGAATCTCCTACTTTGGATGCCACCGCGGCTCGCATTGCCACTGTTACTTCGCTGCTCCAGCGGCCTCTGTTGGCCTCCCCATCCTCCCAGGAATCCTTTGCTCACCAAGCTCAGAGGGGGGGGACCTAGTGGCCGCGGCCACTCCGGCGGACGGGGTTCGTCCCGGTTCCTCTACTCTCACTGTGGTCGTACCGACCATTCTGTTGACCGCTGCTGGCAGAAACATCCTCATCTTCGCCCTTCCGGTGATACTCCTTCGGCCTCCGCCTCTTCTCGGCCGTCTGCCTCTGTGGCCATGATGTCAGGTAGTGCCCACGTCGTTACCCAAGGTAAATGGCTGATTGACTCCGGTGCTACAAATCATATGACTGGCAACCCTCATTGTTTCTCCCGTCTTGAGACACATGACCGCTTGCCCCCGGTTCGTGTGGCAGATGGTTCACCGTCCCCGGTTCATGGGACGGGCATTGTTCAACTCACCCCATCGCTTTGCTTGGAGGACACTCTCTATGTCCCGAAGTTCCCGTGCAATTTATTATCTGTTACTACTTTATGCCGGCAACTTCAGTGCTCTGTCTTATTCACTCCCACTGCTTGTTCTTTTCAGGGCCCGAGGACCCAGCGGACGATTGTGTTGGGTACATTGGTTAAATGTACCTGATTTGAAGAAGCCTCACCCAACTCAATGATATACATCAAAATGTATTTGATGTGTTTTTGAGTTACTTGTGCAGGTTAAGTATTTGCAGGACTGAAGCAAAAATTTCTAAGTCCATGTGTCGACACCCAGAAGGAAAGTGTCGACACTTAAGAAAGCTTGTGTCGACACCCAGACAAGCAGTGTCGACACTTGGAGTCATTGTGTCGACACCTGGGATGCAGAGTCGACACCAGACACAAAGTGTCGACACAAGGAGCTGTGTCGACACTCAATGAAGAAAGTACAGTAAAGCAGTGTCGACACTTAACAGCAGTGTCGACACCCAGTGAAGCTGTGTCTACACCAGAAAGTGTCGACACTTGGAGCTGTGTCAACACTCAGCAAAAGTCTGCAGAGACTAAGTACAAGTGTCGACACCCAGCACAATGTGTCGACACTTAGCAGAAGAGTCAGCACTTGAAGTAAGTGTCGACACCAGGAACAATGTGTCGACACTCAACAGAAGACTCAACACTTGAAGAAAGTGTCGACACAAGGAGCTGTGTCGACACTTAACAAAGAACAGCAAGATCAACAAAATATTCTAAGTACAAGTGTCGACACTAAGGGAATGTGTCGACACTCAGCTGAAGTCTCAATAGAAGAATCAAGTGTCGACACAAGGAGCTGTGTCGACACTCAGCAAGTATCAACATAGAAGACTATGTGTCGACACCAAGAAGCAGTGTCGACACTTAACAGATTCAACGCATGAAGATGTGTCGACACAAAGGAGATGTGTCGACACTTAGAAGAATTCAGCAAAAGATAGAAGATCAAGTACTTGTGTCGACACTCAATTTCAGTGTCGACACATGAAGAAGAATCTGTGTCGAGACATAGTATCTACAACACAAGGAATTGTGTCGACACCTTGTAGACTTGTGTCGACACTTACACAACTTGTGTCGACACTTGGTCTATAAGTGTCGACACTTAAAGACAGAAAGTCTCGACACTATCAGACAGTTAGAGATTTTCAAGAACTGACTGGATGACTTGATAGTTGTCGTTCCAGCCGGTCTACAGCACCTGTCAGAGATGTCAGAATTCAGTTATGGACCGGACCAGCCGGTTACCATGAAGAAGGCCTATAAATAGGCTCATACAGTTTACAGAAACTGTTGTTCAGATTGTTGTTGAACAAGTTATTAAAGTTGTACACAGAGTTATTGATCAAGTATCAAATCAAGAAGATCTAGCTGTCCAAGTGCAGATCTAAGAAGTTGGAGAGAGAGATGGCTCCATCCAAGAAATCAGCCGTTGGAACTAGGCTGAGAAGAAGGATTCAAATATATTCTGGATCTTAAGAAGCAGAGGTCAAGGATCAACTGCAGAAGGAGACAATCTAATTGAGTTCTACTTTCAAGAAGCTTTGAAGAAAGCTAAGTCAGATTGAATCCAGCTGAGTTCTTCCAAGAACTCATCAAGAAACTCTCAACTCCCCTCTCTTGTTTCTGAGTTACTGAGTTATCATTTGTATAAACATTTTTATCTTGTAGGATCCTTTGGATCTGAGTGAATTGTAAGCCTGTATTTATAAAGGCTGAGGGTAGGGCTTGAGAGCCTGAGTGTAGGAGATTGAAATCTCTGAGTGTAGGCCTTGTTGGCTGAGTGTAGGCCTTTGTGGCTGAGTGTAGGCTTTGTGGAAAAGCTGAGTTGTAAGGCTTTGGGCCTGAGGTGTAGGAACCAGTTTGGGTTCTGAGACAGTGGTGAAGTTTGGCCGAATCTAGTACACTGCTAGATAGGCGAAGGGGGAAAGTGGATGTACCCAAAGCTTGGGGAACCACTATAAAACACTGTGTCTACTGTGCTGTGATTGTAATTTGTTGTGTATGCTGTGTGATTGCTGTGCAAAAGTAGAATAGATTCTGTGATAGAACTGTTTGCTGCCATTAAAGTTTAAAAAGGATTAGGTCACCTATTCACCCCCCCCCTCTAGGTGT
This sequence comes from Platanthera guangdongensis, assembly GCA_039583875.1. Lineage (NCBI taxonomy): Eukaryota > Viridiplantae > Streptophyta > Magnoliopsida > Asparagales > Orchidaceae > Platanthera > Platanthera guangdongensis. Next base: position 55,789,965 of record CM077162.1, on the reverse strand, counting down.
TTAGGTACTATATCTTTCAAGTGGTATCAGAGCCAGGTTCCTTAAAAAGTACTAACAGTCTAAGGAGATCCTGATTGGCAGATTCAGTCTAAGACAAATTACAGATTCAAGAAAATCAAGAAACATGGGTTCCTCTGAGAATCACAAGGAATTGGGTTCCATGAAATTACCTCTATGCAGGAAAGAGATATTTGGGATCTGGAAGGAAAGGGTAAGGCTGTTTATGGAGGCCTCAGACCCTAGGATTTACATCACTGTCAAAGAGGGGCCTTATGTGCCCATGAAGATATCAGTTCTAGATGCAAATCAGAGAACTCCAAAGGATTTCTCTGAAATGACTAAGGATGAGATTGTCCTAGCCACCATGGACAAACGGGCACAAAACATTATAGTGAGTGTCATAGATGATGCAACATTTCAGAATCTTATACACTGCAAGACAGCCAAAGAGATGTGGGATACTCTCATTGTCTATATGGAAGGTTCTGAAGAAGTTAGGCAAGATAGAAAATCCTTGCTAAATCAAGAGTATGAGAGTTTTAGACAAGGAAAGGGTGATAGCATAACTGAGTGCTATAAGAAGTTTTACAGAATAGTGAATGAACTCATGTCTTATGGAAGAGAGTTCAGCAATTATGAACTAAATGACAAGTTCCTAAGGTCCCTAACTAAAGATTGGGACACCAAGATCTGTGCCATTAGAGAAATGGCTAAGTTGGGAGAAATTCCTCCACCTACACTGTTTGGCAAGTTATTGTCTTATGAAATGCAGTTGACAGTGAGAAAAGAGGAGGAGAAATCAACAAAAACTGAGCATAAGGAAAGAACAGTAGCCTTCAAGACAGAAGCCTCCAGAAAGTGCAGGAATAAGTCACCAACTCCACCTCTAAAGGTAGTTGAATCAGAGTCAGATGAGTCAGTCAGCACAAAATCTGAAAGCAGTGAAAGTGTTGAAGACTTTGCTACCTTCACTAGACACTTTCAGAAATTCTTGAAGAATAAACAGTAGAGGACAAGGCCCTCTATTTCAAAAGGAAAAGAAGATTTTTATCAGGATAAAAAGGCTTCAAAGAAGGACAGGAAGAGGACAAAATCTAGCAAGGCAACTGGTTCTAAGATAGTGTGCTATTGCTGCAATAGACAGGGGCATGTTATTGCAGATTGTCCTGAAAAGAGAAAAGAGTCTAGTGACAGGAAAAGACTTATTTCAAAGGCAAGAAAGAAAAGTCTTTTGTAGCCAAGAAACAGAAGACTCTATCAGATATCTCTTCTTCAGAAACTGAGTCTGATACTGAGGCATACATAGGGCTGTTTGCTGAAGAAGAAGAAGAAGAGTTCATGCAGATTTTGGAGTCTATATATGAACAAGAAGACAGTCAATGTCAAGGGCTAATGGCGTTGACAGAAGGAGACAAAATCCTGGAACAGCTAGGACCTAGTAAGGTACAATGTTCAACTCTAAGTTCAGTTTCTTGTGCCAGTACAGAATCAGATTCATCTTCATCTAGTGATGAGAGTGAATCTGAGTCTGAAGCAGATATTCATCAGTTGATAGATGAATACAAAGTACTGTTGCAAGCTTACAAGAAAAGTAAGTCCCTAGCTAAAAGTCAGGCAAAGGAAATTGCTATTCTTAAAGCTGCAGCAACAGATTTTGAGAAGTCTTTTGATCAAAAACTGAATGAGATAGCCAGGTTGAAGCACATAACAGTGATTCAAATGGGTACTATATCATTTAAAAATGATCAAATCAAGAGTCTGGAGATCAATCTTCAGAAAGAGAGAGAGCTTGTTGCTAGGTTTTATAAACCTAAGACAGTGCTACCTTTAAGTGATGAATTTGTTCATCATAAGGGTAAAGCTGGACTGGGCTTTACTAGACCTGCAAGGACTGAGCAGTCCAAGTCTAAGTCCAAGGGCAAAGCCCCAACATTCAACAAGTCAGCTGTAGATAAGACAGCAAAGACTGTACCTAAGCAAAGGTACAACAAGTTTGAATGTTGGTGTTGTGGCAAAGTTGGCCATTTTGCAGTGGACTGTTGGCACAATGCTTGTGCCAAAGTGAATACCAAACTACCTGTTGGAAAGCCAGTAGGTAGCTTTGTCAAGTTGCAAACTAACAAGTACCAAGGACCCAAGAATTCTTTGGGTTCTAAGGTTCATTAATCTGTTTTGCAGGTGAGTCCAAGTGGCCATACCCCAACATGGTACTTGGACAGTGGATGTTCCAGACATATGACTGGAACTAGGGGACTACTAAGGGACTACATTCCAATCAAAGATGGTCCAAAAGTAACCTTTGGTGGTTCTGAAAAAGGAATCATCAAAGGGTTTGGTAACATTTCTAGCAACTTAGTTACCATTACTCAAGTGGCTTATGTTAAAGGGTTGAAACACAACCTAATAAGTATAAGTCAATTAAGTGATGTAGGGTATGACATCTCATTTGTTAAAAATGGTTGTCATATCAAGAGGTCAAGTGATCAAGAGATCATTTTGACAGGTTATAGGAAGAGGAATGTCTATTGCTTAGACATTATGGTTGAGAACAGTGGTTCTCCAGTGTGTCTTGTAGCTGATGAGACAGTCTCTCATTGTGTCAAATGACACAAGAGGCTTGCTCATCTTAACTACAAGACTATTGGCAAACTCTTTAGCAAAGAGTTAGTGAGGAATGACCCTCAAGTTAAGTGTGTTAAAGATGGTATTTGCTCAGCTTGTCAAAAGGGCAAGCAGACTAAATCCACCTTTAGAAGCATAAAAAACAAAGATGCTGTGAGGTATTTATACCTCTTGCATATGGATCTCTTTGGTCCAATGCTAGTTCACAGCTTAGGTAGGAAGGTCTATACCCTTGTAGTTGTAGATGACTACTCAAGGTTTTCCTGGGTGTTCTTCTTAAGACAGAAATCTGAAACACCTAGTGTCTTCCATAGCTTTGTCAAGCAAATTCAGAATGAACTAAATAGTACAGTGGTCAAGATTAAAGTGATCATGGTACTGAGTTTCAGTCTGATAGCATGACAAAACTTTATGAAGACTTTGGGATATTTCAAGAATTCTCTTCACCTAGAACACCTCAGCAAAATGGCATTGCTGAGAGGAAGAATAGGACCTTGATAGAGGCTGGTAGGACCCTACTAAGTGATACATCACTACCAGAGTATTTCTGGGCTGAAGCAGTTAACACTGCATGCCATGTTATAAATAGGGCTACCATCACTAAAGGCCTCAACAAGACCCCCTATGAAGTTGTGAAAGGCAGGAAACCAAACCTATCCTACTTCAGGATCTTTGGTTGCAAATGCTTCATACTTAACAATGGGAAGTCTTACTTGACTAAGTTTGTTGCCAAGTCCCAAGAGGGAATTTTTGTTGGGTACAGCATTAACAGTAAGGCTTATAGAGTCTACAACTTGACTACACAAGTTGTAGAAGAATCTGTGCATGTAGTTTTTGATGAGACTAAACTTATTAACAATGAGTTGTCTAGTACTGTATGCAGCTCCACAGGTTTAACAAAGAAAATGGACAAGCTTACTATAGAAGAAGTACCTGCTGCAAGACAGTAAGTAGAGGACAGTAGCTGTTGTCCAGGGGGATAACTACATGTGCCAATTGTAGAAGAAGTTCAAGGAGTACAGCATGATGGAGATGCTGAAGAGGTTCAACCAGAAGTTAGGATGCCTCCAGCCAACAGGCATCTTAGAGATCATCCAGTAGAGCAGATTATTGGAGATCCAAGACAAGGAGTACAAACAAGGAGCAGATATCAGAATGCAGCAATCTACTCCAGTTTTCTATCTCAAGTTGAACCTAAGAAGTTTGAAGAAGCCATACAAGATCCACAATGGACTGAAGCAATGCAAGAAGAGCTTAATCAGTTCAAGAGGTGCAAGGTCTGGGAACTAGTTCCTAAGCCTAAAGACCACAATATAATAGGAGTCAAGTGGATCTACATGAATAAGATGGATGAACAAGGGGTCATCATTAAGAATAAAGCAAGATTGGTTGCTAAAGGATATAGGCAAGAAGAAGGTATTGACTTTGATCAAACCTTTGCTCCAGTATCCAGACTGGAAGCCATAAGGATGTTCTTAGCCTATGCAACCTATCAAGGATTCAAGGTTTACCAAATGGATGTCAAATCAGCATTCCTGAATGGTAATCTTAAAGAAGAAGTCTATGTGGAGCAGCCTTCAGGTTTTGTTGATCCAACTCTACCTCATCATGTCTATAGACTTAGGAAAGCTTTATATGGGTTAAAGCAAGCCCCTAGGGCTTGGTATGAAACCCTATCTAGTTTCCTCATTGAGAACAAGTTCTCAAGGGGGAAAATAGATAAGACTCTATTCCTTAGGGAATCTAGAGGCAAAGTTATACTAGTCCAAATATATGTAGATGACATTATATTTGGGTCTACTGAAAGCAGCCTTTGCAAAAAGTTTGCAAAACTTATGCAAGGTCAGTTTGAGATGAGTAGTATGGGAGAGCTGAAGTTTTTCTTGGGTCTCCAAGTTAAACAGACTGAAAGTGGTTTATCCATATGTCAGTCCAAGTTCACCCTAGAACTCATAAGGAAGTATGGTATGGATTCATCCAGTACCATGAAGACTCCAATGGGGTCAAGTATGTCTCTTAGCAAGGATGATGCAGGGAAACCTGTAGATGAAACCTTGTATAGAGGGATAGTTGGCTCCCTATTATACTTGACTGCTAGTATACCAGACATCATGTATGCTACATGTGTTTGTGCAAGGTATCAAGCCTGCCCTAAAGAGTCTCATTTGACTGCAGTCAAGAGAATATTGAGATATCTAAAGGGCACTCCCTATCTAGGCCTCTGGTACCCTAGGAATGGAGATTTTGATCTAACAGGTTATTCAGATGCAGACTTTGCAGGATGCAAAGAAGATAGAAAAAGCACTACTGGAACCTGTCAATTCCTAGGTGGGAGACTAATCTCATGGAGTAGCAAAAAGCAAACCAGTGTGGCTATCTCCACAGCAGAGTCAGAGTATGTGGCTGCAGGAAGTTGTTGTGCTCAACTTCTGTGGATACAACATCCGCTAGAGGACTATGGATTTCAGGTAAGTAGAACTCCACTCTTCTGTGATTCTACAAGTGCTATTTCAATAGCTAATAACCCTGTATCTCATAGTAGAACAAAACATATTGAAATTAAATATCATTTTCTTAGGGAGCATGTAGAAAGAGAAGATATTTTATTAGAATATGTTAAAACAGATGAACAATTAGCTGATATGTATACTAAGCCCCTAGAAGAAGCTAAGTTCAATAGATTTAAAATTGAACTAGGAATGATAAATTTAGAGTAAGTTTACAGAATTGAAATTGGCTAAGTAAAAAGGTGTCGACACATAGACAAGTCTATGTCGACACAAAATAGTAGTGTCGACAATTCAGGAAATAGGTGTCGACACATCTAGGAAGTTGGTGTCGACACTTCAGAATATTAGTGTCGACACATGTCAAGTAGGTGTCGACACATCCAATGTGGTGTCGACACTTAAGTTTTACTCAGAATTTTCTAAGTAAAGTCTCGACTATGTGTCGAGTTATGTTGTGTCGACACATAACCAAGTGTCGACACATAAAATCTGTTGACTAAACTTGTGTTGACACATATGTGTCGAGACATTATAAGTCAGTGTCGACACTTATTGCCAGTGTCGACACATTTTAAGTTAGCTGTCCCGCCTGTTCATCTTCAAAATCAGAAAGGTATAAATAAGGTTTTGTCTTTGTTTGTCGACACGCTTTCAAAGTTTCGAGACCAAAACTACTGTGTCGACACCTCTCTTCTTTCAAGACAAATTCTACAAACCCTAATGGCGCCTAAGATAGAGGAGAACGTTAACGAAGGATATGAGCTGGTGCGCGGCGCTTTCATTGATGCTGATCAAGAAATCCAGGCGGTCGTAACCCTAGTTGCCGATTCCGGGTTAGAATATTTAGTTTCAGAATCTACTAAGATATGGAAGAAAGAGGTTCTTGAATTCCTAAATGGAGCCAAGGTGGATGAATCTGGATACAAAATCAAATCCATGATTCATGGTGAGAAGGTCAAGGTATCACCAAAAAGTCTGCGAAAGATTCTATAGCTTCCAAGAACTAAAGATGAAGATGAGGTTACTGCTACCAAGACCAGGGAAGCTCTAACCTGGTGTGGCCTTGATTCTAAAATGAAGATTGGTTCTGTTTTTAACAGGAAAGGCATGAACAATCAAGACAAATTCTTGTCTGAGATTGTTGGAAAAGTTATTCTCAGCAAGCCAGGAGGGCATGACAGAGTGTCTGCCTCTATGTTTAGTATAATGACCAGGATTATCTTCTCTCTAAACACTGACTGGTCTATGATAGTCTTTGAGAAAATTAAAGAAAGCTTGAAGAAGCCCAACCTGGGCAGAATTATAAGTCTATACCTAGCTGGTGCCATACCAGAGGTAATGCAACAAGCTGCAGGAAGCAAGATAAATCATATGAGAAGAATGGATCTGAGGATCTTTTCTAGATGGGACAGGGTGTTGTCAAAGGAACTACCAACCCCTGAGAAGACAGTTACTGAGAAAGAGATTCCTCCCAAGAAGAAAAGGAAGACTGCTCCAGTGGCACAGGTGTCCACTAGCAGTTCTAAAAGTGAAGAACAAGTTGTCTTCACTCCAGATGACAATGAGGAAGAGCCTGCAGTGAAGTCTCCTGCTCCTCAAGATGCTGCTAAGATCCAGGGGGAGCTACCTCAAGCTAGCCCCATCCATAAGGATCAAAGCCAGGGGGAGCTTCCAGTTGTAGAAGAACCCTCTATACTGGAAAGTGAACAAGCCACCAATACCATACTAGAGGTACTCACTGATCTAAATACTTTAGAATTTCTTATAGAAGATACTGATTTGTCTGATAATCATCAGCAAACTCAGCTGAATAGTCAAGATCCAGATGCTGTTATAAAAGACACATCTGTTGTACAAGCAGTGGTTCCTGATCCAGTGGTTGAAGAGCAAAGAATGTCTCCAGGTCATTCACCACCAGAATACACCATGGAAGATTTATTTTTAAATCTAGACCAACATGACTTTGACATGGACAAGGAGGCTGCTGCTGAAGAAGAGAATGCTGCTGCTGAGGGGGAGCAAGAGCAGATTCTGAAAGAGCCTACAAGGCAGGAAACTGAGAAGGCACCTGAAGTGCAGAAAGAGAGGCCCCCTAGCCCTAAGGAGAGGGTTGACATAGCCAGCTCCTTAGAGTCTGAAGATGAGGAGACTGCAAGGGCTAAGCAAAAGAAACTTTATGTCTTCAAGAGAAGGAGTCAAAGTTATAAAAAGGTTTTACAATCCATTGCACCACAGCCTATAGTTCAGCAAGCTCCAACTGTTGATTATAGTGCTTTAATGGTTGCACTGCAGATAAAACTGGATGAGCACAAGAAGGCAATAGAGAAGTATGTAGATGAAGGGCAGAAATCTTTACAGTTTGATCTTGCCCAAGATATCAAGTCTATAAGGTTTGAAATGAACCTTAACAAGAAGGAGATGACTGAATGCTTCCACAAAGGTGGAAATGCAGTGGTGTACTTGGCAACACACCAGGAAAAGATAAAGGCCCAAGTGGATGACATAGCATTGAAGCAAGGGTATGTTCTTGAAAATCAGCTAAGGATGAATGACAATTTGACTGCTTCCCATAATGCTATTGTCACTGAGTTAAAGAAAAAGGCTGCTGAACCATCTACCTTTACTGCTGCTGTTAAAGCTGACTTTGACAAGGTATTTCAAGAAGAAATCAATGCTGTTAAGACTGCCATTGAAGACTCCCAGAAGGCCATATCTGAACAACTTAAAAAGCTCAAACCTTTCTTTAAAGATGGAGTCAGATACTTAGATAATCAAATAAGATTTCAGAAGGATGATGGCAGAGATCATATGACTAGAGAAGTCATAAAGGGGGAGAGAGTTTTAGTCAAAGCTAGCTCTGATCATGACAAATGGATATCTAATTCCATCAGAGCTACACTGGGCTATCCTCCACTTTGTGATGATGACAATGTTGCTGAATCTGGAATTCAACCTGCATATCTTGGAGGTGAGCAACCAGAGGTAGCTCAAGTGATCTATCCTCCACCAGATTTTGAAATGGTGCAAGCTGATATTCATCACATGTATAGCCCAACTGAAGGGAAGTATAATGTTATTCTGGAGAAAGTGGTTCAGCCTATGTCTGAAGCTATGCAAGCAGCTCTTCAGAAAGAAGAAGAAGCTCTACAAAAAGAAGAAGAGACAAGGTTGTCTAAGAAGAGGTTTAGGGAACAAGCAGAACAAAGGCCAGACTTTGAACAGTGGAGCCCTACCTCTAGGAATATTATACTAATTGCCTGGAAAGCTGCCAAGGATAACATTCAAGACAGGAACAAATGATTCTCTGAAGCTGAATGGAGAAAACATGAAACCAGACAGGAGGCCATAGTTCAACACAGAAGGAAGGCAAAAATGGGAAAGCTACCTCCTACTGCTCTGGAGCCTAGCAAGTACTTTCCTAAGCCATACCATTATTTTGAGAGGCAAAAGATCAAAGCTGAAGAGCTTAAGAAGAAAGATCTGAAAGGCAAGAAGCCTGCTGATGCTGAAACTGCTGATGCTGCTGTCCAAGCTAAAGTTCAAGCTGGCAAAGGCATAGTGATTAAGGAGCCAGAACAAAAATAGATTTAGCATTTTCTTGAAGTTTACTTTGTAATTTTCTTGATGAAAAACATTTTGTGAACTTCTGAAACTGTATAAGATAGATATTTGAACAATATATGATTAATCTATTTCATGTTTGTTCTGTGAATATGTCTATTTCTTATTTGTTCTGTAATGATGAATTTGTATACATGTGAAATTGATACATGTTTATGTTTACCCTGCTGTACATTATCCTGCTTTACATCATTTTGTAATTTTAATTATGAATGGTGTATATCATTGACTAAGGGTTATGACTTCTCCAAATAGGGGGAGATTGTTGGGTACATTGGTTAAATGTACCTGATTTGAAGAAGCCTCACCCAACTCAATGATATACATCAAAATGTATTTGATGTGTTTTTGAGTTACTTGTGCAGGTTAAGTATTTGCAGGACTGAAGCAAAAATTTCTAAGTCCATGTGTCGACACCTAGAAGGAAAGTGTCGACACTTAAGAAAGCTTGTGTCGACACCCAGACAAGCAGTGTCGACACTTGGAGTCATTGTGTCGACACCTGGGATGCAGAGTCGACACCAGACACAAAGTGTCGACACAAGGAGCTGTGTCGACACTCAATGAAGAAAGTACAGTAAAGCAGTGTCGACACTTAACAGCAGTGTCGACACCCAGTGAAGCTGTGTCTACACCAGAAAGTGTCGACACTTGGAGCTGTGTCAACACTCAGCAAAAGTATGCAGAGACTAAGTACAAGTGTCGACACCCAGCACAATGTGTCGACACTTAGCAGAAGAGTCAACACTTGAAGTAAGTGTCGACACCAGGAACAATGTGTCGACACTCAACAGAAGACTCAACACTTGAAGAAAGTGTCGACACAAGGAGCTGTGTCGACACTTAACAAAGAACAGCAAGATCAACAAAATATTCTAAGTACAAGTGTCGACACTAAGGGAATGTGTCGACACTCAGCTGAAGTCTCAACAGAAGAATCAAGTGTCGACACAAGGAGCTGTGTCGACACTCAGCAAGTATCAACATAGAAGACTATGTGTCGACACCAAGAAGCAGTGTCGACACTTAACAGATTCAACGCATGAAGATGTGTCGACACAAAGGAGATGTGTCGACACTTAGAAGAATTCAGCAAAAGATAGAAGATCAAGTACTTGTGTCGACACTCAATTTCAGTGTCGACACATGAAGAAGAATCTGTGTTGAGACATAGTATCTACAACACAAGGAATTGTGTCGACACCTTGTAGACTTGTGTCGACACTTACACAACTTGTGTCGACACTTGGTCTATAAGTGTCGACACTTAAAGACAGAAAGTCTCGACACTATCAGACAGTTAGAGATTTTCAAGAACTGACTGGATGACTTGACAGCTGCCGTTCCAGCCTGTCTACAGCACCTGTCAGAGATGTCAGAATTCAGTTATGGACCGGACCAGCCGGTTACCATGAAGAAGGCCTATAAATAGGCTCATACAGTTTACAGAAACTGTTGTTCAGATTGTTGTTGAACAAGTTATTAAAGTTATACACAGAGTTATTGATCAAGTATCAAATCAAGAAGATCTAGCTGTCCAAGTGCAGATCTAAGAAGTTGGAGAGAGAGAGGGCTCCATCCAAGAAATCAGCTGTTGGAACTAGGCTGAGAAGAAGGATTCAGATATATTCTGGATCTTAAGAAGCAGAGGTCAAGGATCAACTGCAGAAGGAGACAATCTAATTGAGTTCTACTTTCAAGAAGCTTTGAAGAAAGCTAAGTCAGATTGAATCCAGCTGAGTTATTCCAAGAACTCATCAAGAAACTCTCAACTCCCCTCTCTTGTTTCTGAGTTGCTGAGTTATCATTTGTATAAACATTTTTATCTTGTAGGATCCTTTGGATCTGAGTGAATTGTAAGCCTGTATTTATAAAGGCTGAGGGTAGGGCTTGAGAGCCTGAGTGTAGGAGATTGAAATCTCTGAGTGTAGGCCTTGTTGGCTGAGTGTAGGCCTTGTTGGCTGAGTGTAGGCCTTTGTGGCTGAGTGTAGGCTTTGTGGAAAAGCTGAGTTGTAAGGCTTTGGGCCTGAGGTGTAGGAACCAGTTTGGGTTCTGAGACAGTGGTGAAGTTTGGCCGAATCTAGTACACTGCTAGATAGGCGAAGGGGGAAAGTGGATGTACCCAAAGCTTGGGGAACCACTATAAAACACTGTGTCTACTGTGTTGTGATTGTAATTTGCTGTGTATGCTGTGTGATTGCTGTGCAAAAGTAGAATAGATTCTGTGATAGAACTGTTTGCTGCCATTAAAGTTTAAAAATGATTAGGTCACCTATTCACCCCCCCTCTAGGTGTTTAGGTACTATATCTTTCAGATTGCTACTGGGACTGAGAGCGGCGGCCTCTACTTTCTCGACGATGTTTCCGCTCTGTCCGCCTACTCCTCCTCTACAGATCTCCTTCAATGGCATCTTCGCCTTGAACATCCTCCTCCTCGGATTCTTCGACAGCTTCTGCCCCACTTACCTCCTACCAGTTCTCCGCTCAACTGTGATGCGTGTCAGCTTGGCAAACATCATCGCTCCTCCTTCCCACCGAAGCAAGGTCGTGGCTCCTCTCGCCCGTTTGATCTTATTCATTCTGATGTATGGGGTCCTGCTCCTACCATCACTGTTGGTCGGGGTAGTTCCTATTTTGTCACTTTTATAGATGATTTTTCCCGATGTACCTGGGTGTATCTATTAAAAGATCGCTCTAAACTCTTTTCTGTTTGACAATCATTTTATTTTATGATTCAGAATCAGTTTGACATTTCTATTAAAGTTTTACGTTCTGATAATGCCAAGGAATATCTTAATCATGAGTTCTCCTCTTTCTTTCACCAACATGGTCTTCTTTATCAAACTACTTGTGTTTACACCTCCCAGCAGAATGGGGTGGCGGAGCGTAAAAACTGTCACCTTCTTGATGTTGCTCGTACTCTCATGACGCAGATGCACGTCCCTCGCTCCTACTGGGGCTACGCTGTGCTTCTTGCCTGCTATCTCATTAATCGCCTTCCCTCCACAGTTCTCCACGGCCAGACCCCCTTCTCCATTCTCTACCCCCACAAGGAACCTTTTCCTCTCCCTCTCCGTGTTTTTGGTTGTACGGCCTTTGTTCACGCTCCCTACGCTACCCGCGACAAGCTTTCCCCCCGTTCCACCAAGTGCGTCTTTTTGGGGTACTCTACCACTTAAAAAGGCTATTGATGTTTTGACCCCCTTCTCCGCAAGCAGTTTGTCTCCGCGGATGTGACATTTTTCGAGAATGCTTCCTACTTCTCTCCTACCTCCTCTCTTCCTTTTGATCTCTCCGTTCCCTCCACGCCTCTCGACGTCTTCCCACCTCCGTCTCCTCCTCCACCATCTCCTTCCCAGTCCGTCTCCCCACCCACCCCTCCACCCTCCTCTCCGCCGCCGTCTCTCTCTAGTCCCGGGTCAGCCTTCTCCGCCACGGACGCTCCGGTCGCTGACGCACCCGTCGACCTGGATCTTCCCATTGCGCTTCGCAAAGGGGTGCGGGCGTGTACTCAACACCCGCTTGCGACAGTTGTTTCCTATGATCGGCTTTCTCCTTCTCGCAGGTGTTTTGCCTTAGCTATCTCCGCTACTTCTACTCCCCGCACCTACCAGGAGGCTCTTGCTCTTCCTCATTGGAAGTCTGTCATGGATGAGGAGATGGCTACTCTTACTGAAAGGGGTACCTGGACCCTTGTTCCTCCTCTCGTGGGCACTGATGTGGTTGGCTGTCGCTGGGTCTTCGTTGTGAAATTTTGCCCCGATGGTACTGTGGATCGCTACAAGGCCTGACTGGTGGCCAAGGGCTTCACTCAGACTTACGACATTGATTACTTTGATGCCATTTGAAATCATGCCATTTGAAGAAGGCCATTTATGGCCTAAAGCAGAGCCCTCGGGCGTGGTTTGACAAATTCAGTGGCATTGTGGCTACCATCGGCTTTACAAGGAGTTCGGCCGATCACTCCTTATTCATTCGCAAAACGGTCTCGGGACTGGTGGTTTTGGCAGTATATGTGAATGATATTCTTCTTACTGGCGATGACCGAGATGGGGTGGACTTGACGAAGAAACACCTCCGTCAACACTTGGTCACGAAGGATATGGGCTCCCCGAAATACTTTTTGGGGATAGAAATCTCTCGGAAACTTGACTCGTTGGTTCTCTCCCAACGGAAGTATGCCCTTGATCTTCTACAAGAAGCAGGATTGATAGGTGCCAAACCGGCTCGGTTTCCCATGGCTATTGGAGAAGACAAAACGTGGACAGATGACTCGCCTCTTCTATCTGATGTCACAAGGTACAGACGTTTGGTAGGCAAACTCATCTATCTCACGGTGACTAGACCCGACATCGCCTATGCTGTAGGCAAGGTCAGTCAGTTTATGCAAGCTCCCAGGGAGTGTCATCTTCAGTCTGCCCTGAAGATTTTAGAGTACATCAAAGCAGCACCCGACAAAGGGCTAATATTTCAGAAGAATGGTCATCTGAGAGTTGTGGCCTACTCAGATTCTAGTTACGCAGATGACAAAGGCGATCGCAAATCCACATCAGGTTTTTGTACCTTTGTTGGAGGAAATCTTGTGAGTTGGAAGAGCAAGAAACAGTCTGTTGTCTCCAGATCCAGTGCAGAAGCCAAATACCGGAGTATGGCGTCAACCACGTGTGAGTTAAAGTGGTTGCGGGCTCTCATGCTTGACCTAGGGGAGGTCTATGACTATCCTCTTCCTATGTTCTGTGACAACAAGGCCGCTATATACATATCCAGAAATCCGGTCTTCCATGAGAGAACAAAGCATATAGAGGTTGACTGCCACTTCATTCGGGAAGAGATTTTGAAGAAACAAATCTGTACACCGTTTGTCACCTCTGACAAGGAATTGACAGATATCTTCACCAAGCCGGTCTCTACTTCTTTCTTCCACATTTGTGACAAGCTGGGCATGATTGATATCTATACTCCAGCTTGAGGGGGAGTGTTGAAGTATTAGACCGGGCGGCCTTGCGGTCTTGTCTGGCGGTTTGTTGACCGAGCGGTCTGGCGGTCTCCTTTGGAGCTTGGAGACCGGGCGGTCTATCAGACTCACATTGCGGCTTGTTCTCATCCTGCTGGAGTTGCCGTGCGGTTAACCCATCTGTCTAACCGCGCGGCCTATTCGGTCTCTTTTATTTCTAGCCGCTCAGCCCTGTACATGTTTAGTCCCACATTGTTTGTTTATACTCTCTTCTATATCCTCCATTCTATATAAGGGAGGTCATACCTTTGTAAATGATATCTTTTTTGGATAATAAAATTTCAATTATTCAAAAGTCTATCCGTTTGTTCTTGCTTGTTCGCTACTTTTTACAATTTTTATATTTTTAAAATCTTGGATATTATTTTAGACTTCCTCCATCTAATATTCCTAACTGATTCAAGAAGAATGTATGTTTCTTTTCATCCAAGGGTTTGGTGAAAATATCTCCCATTTGCAAATCAGTTGGGATATATTGAAGTTCAATTTTATTTTTCTCAACATTATCCCTTAGAAAGTGATGCCTAATTTCTATGTGTTTTGTCCTACTATGGAGGACTGGATTTTGTGCTATAGAAATAGCACTGGTATTATCACAAAATATTTTAGACTTTTCTAAGTTGTATCCATATTCTAGGAGTTGGTTTTGAATCCACAAGATTTGTGAACAACAACTACCTGCAGCCATATATTCAGCTTCAGCAGTTGAAGTTGACACAGATGTTTGTTTCTTGCAAAACCAGGAGACAAGTCTGTCACCAAGAAACTGACAAGTTCCACTGGTGCTTTTCCTATCTATTCTGCATCCAGCATAATCAGCATCTGAAAATCCAGTTAAGTCAAATGCTGAATCTTTTGGATACCAGAGACCTAGATTTGGAAAACTTTTTACATACCTAAGAATCCTTTTTACTAAGGTTAAGTGTGACTCTCTAGGGCTCACTTGAAATCTAGCACATATGCATGTAGCAAACATTATGTCAGGTCTACTAGCTGTAAGGTACAATAAAGAGCCAATCATTGCTCTATATGTTGTCTAATCAACAAGTTTCCCATGTTTATCAGCATCTAATACAGTATTAGTAGGCATATGTGTTTTCATACATGATGCTTCAGACATACCAAATTTCTTAACCAATTCTTTTGCATACTTGGTTTGAGAAATAAATATGCCTTCAGCATGTTGTTTGATTTGCAATCCTAGAAAGAAGGAAAGCTCACCCATGCTACTCATTTCAAATTTAGAATGCATTAGGTTGGAAAACCTTCTGCACAAATTTGAATCAGTAGAACCAAATATAATATCATCTACATAGATTTGTACTAGTAGGGTATGGGACTTATGAGTTCTAATAAAAAGAGTTTGGTCTACTCTACCCCTTATAAACTCATTTTTCAGAAGAAAGCATGTTAGGGTCTCATACCATGCTCTAGGAGCTTGCTTTAGACCATATAATGCTTTATGCAATTTGAAAACATAATCAGGATGAGTTGAAGAGATAAAACCTGGGGGTTGTCTGACATAGACTTCTTCTTTGATATCTCCATTGAGAAAAGCACTCTTTACATCCATCTGGTATACTTTGAAACCTTTGTGTGCTGCATATGCTAAGAAGATTCTTATGGCCTCTAACCTTGCAACTGGTGCAAAGGTCTGGTCATAATCTATCCCTTCTTCTTGAGAGTACCCTTGAGCAACTAGCCTTGCCTTGTTCCTTACAATGACTCCTTGATCATCCAATTTATTTCTGAACACCCACTTTGTTCGAACAATGGAGTGATCCTTTGGCCTTGGTACTAGTTCCCAAACTTTGTTCCTTTCAAATTGATGCAACTCTTTTTGCATTGCAATGATCCAGTGTGGATCTTGCTCTGCATCTTGAATGGATTGAGGTTCAATTTCAGAAAGAAAGTAAGTGTGCATCAGGTTTTGATTGACCTGATTTCTGGTTTGCACACCAGCTGAGATGTCTCCAATCACTTGGGATATTGGATGGTCTCTTGATGTTACTAAATCAACAGAAGATGTTGATTGTTCACCAACCTGTATTATTGTTTCCTCTGGTGGTACAACAACTGGCTCTTCAAGAAGTTTCTCTTCAAGATGTTGAATGTCTTCTTCATCTTCACTGCTTTCATCTTTTTGAATAATTTGTAACATGTCCAAGTCTTCTATAAGAGAGTGTACCTGCAAAGGTTCTATGGTAGAAGTATTCTTCTCCTTGAAAGACATGTTAGACTCATCAAAAGATATATGAACAGATTCATCAATTTTGAGAGTAGATTTATTATATACCCTATAAGCTTTACTGATCATGGAGTATCCCAAAAACACTCCTTCATCATCTTTAGCTTGAAATTTTGTTAAGTATTTCTTGTCATTATTATGAATGTAACAAATACAACCAAAAATTTTAAAGTAATCTACTTTAGGTTTCTTCCTTTTGAGTAATTCATAGGGAGTATTGCCCTTCAGTTTATGTATTAAACTTCTATTCAACACATAGTTGGAGGTGTTCACTGCCTCTAACCAAAAGGATAGAAGAAGGTGAGCATCTGACAACAATGTAGTAGCAGATTCAATAAGGGTTCTATTTTTCCTTTCAGCTACCCCATTTTGTTGAGGAGTTCTAGGAGCTAAGAAAGTGTGTCTGATCCCTTCACTCTGACAGAACCCTTGCATAAGAAGAGAATCAAACTCTGTCCCATGATCACTTCTGATCAGGGCAATGTGAGTATCGAACTCACTCTGTATGCATTTGAGAAACTCTGTCAAACATTTAAAGTTATCAGACTTCTTTCTCAGAAAGAACACCCATGTGAATCTAGAGAAGTCATCTACAACCACTAAAGTATAAGATTTCCCTCCTAAGCTTTGTACTGTAATGGGTCCAAAAAAATCCATGTGTAACAGATACAAAATCCTAGGTGAATCACTCTTATTAAGTGACTTGAAACTATTTTTGGTTTGCTTGCCTAATTGACAATCCCTGCAAAGTCCTTCCTTCTTGTAGGGGCCAGAAGGTAGTCCTTTAACAAGGTTGTCCTTGGATAGCCTCGCAATGGTTCTAAGATTTATATGTCCTAATCTCTTATGCCATAGTTCATTAGGTCTACAAATAGAGTTAAACAAGCAAATATCTACCTTCATTGAAAGAAAATCTACAAGATAGATGTTACCTTTCCTTTTACCTGTCAACACAGTTGTGTTGTCCTCTGATTTGATCTTACATAAGGATTTGCTGAAAGTCACTTGGTAGTCTTCATCACACAGTTGACTGATGCTGATTAAATTGTGCTTCAGTCCTTCCATATAGGCTACTTTCTTGAATGCGACTTTGCCAATCTGGACTGCATCATATCCTTTTGTTAGTCCAAAGTTTGAATCACCAAATATTACTTTGGGTCCAAGCTTGACTTTAAAGTATGTGAAATTATCCTTGTTTTCTATCATGTGCTTTGAGCACCCACTATCCAGATACCATTGCTGGTTTGATGTTGGATAGGTTTTCACATGCACATAAAATAATTTATTTGTTTTTGACCCAGTTTACCTTGGGCCTAGGTTGATAACCTTTGAATTCAGAAATAAAAGACACCCCTGGTTGACTCTTATAGCCTTCAGGATGATATCTCCTTGGAGGTATTATCCATTCAGTATAAGGGTTAAATCTTTGGGATGAAGGACCCCTAGGTTTGAAATTTGATTTACCTTTGAAAAAAATTTCAAAACTCTGATCTCTGCTCGACGATCGCTGAGCTGAGTTCGACGATCTTGGGTTAGATCGTCGAGCTCCGTTCGAAGATCGACTGTGGCAGAGTTCAGGGTTTAGAGATCGTTGACCTGAGTTCGATGATTTAGCCTGAGATCGTTGATCTTCATTCGACGATCGTCTAGCTTCGTTCGATGATTTCTGTTGAACTCTTGTTTTCTTAGGTAAGTCAGAATTCTTCCTAGCTACCTCTACAACTCCCTTACCTTTATCAGAAATAAACTTGATTGGGGTTGTTAATACTATAGGTTGGCTAGATGAGGCACCCAAGCCCAGTGTACTATTGAATCTTGAGTTCACTGTTCTTGTGATGTCCATTAGATTGATACTTCTCCCATTGAGGGATTCTTCAAACTTTTTGGGCTCTGATAGCTCACCTTTCAGTGAGGCTATCTGCTCCCTACAGCATTCCAACTCCTTGGAGAGTTTGAGGTTTTCTGATTTTAAAGTGCTGTGTTCAGATAGCTGATTTCTGAGAGAAATGATTTCCTTCTCAGATTTTAATAAATCTAAACACAGTGCTTTAAACTCACACTTGAAGTCCTCAGAATTAAAATCAAAAGAACTTATTACCTGGTCCTCTTCAGATTGAGTCTCTGATTCTGACTCTAACTCTTATGCATCAGAATTTTATTGTGAGGCATTGATAGCCATCATGCAGAATTCTTTTTCATCAGCATCATCTTCATCATCACTTGAGCTGGATGAAGCTTCAGATTCTTCTTCTGTCTCACTCCAAGTTTCAGCAACAAACCTCTTCCTTGTATGTTTGTTCTTGCTGGAGGAGGGTTTGTCATTGCTGCTCTTCTTGAAGTATTTTTCTTTTCTCCTTTCTTTCCTGTCCTTCTTGTCCTTGTTTTTATTTTCTGGACAGTCATGCACAATATGGCCTGGTTTCCTGCATCCAAAACAAATAATCTCTTTGTTATTTGATTTGTCATACCTTGGCTTGTCATGCTCTCTGTGTGATCTTTTCCTGAAATCCTTCCTGGTCATTTTGTAAAACCTTTTGGCCAGTAGGCTTAGCAGCTCTTCATTGCCCGTGACCTTGTCTTCAGGCTGATCTTCAATGGCTTTGAAAGCTATTGATTTTTTCCTTTCTTATAGCTGGTGAGGCAGCCTGTCGCTCTTCTTCTCTGTTCTTGATGACCAGCTCATAAGACTTGAGCTTGCCCAAGAGAGCTTCAGTTGTGATCTCATTTAGGCTTCTGACATCCTTGATTGGCCAGATCCTTGAGTCCCAAGTGCTTGGGAAGCACATTAGGATTTTATCATTGAGCTCAGTAAATGAGATCTCTTTGTCCAATGATTTCAGCTCATTGACTATGAGACTGAGTCTATTATACATATCTGCTACTGACTCAGCTTCTCCTTTCTTGAAGTTCTCATACTGGATTATGAGATGAGATTTTCTATCTTTTCTCTCATCAACAGATCTTGAGACTATCTCAGATAACTTGTCTCAGATGTCCTTTGCTGAGTTGCATTTAGTTACCTTTTGGAATATTTCATCAGACATAGTCTGAGCTAGAATGTTCATAGCCTTTGCATCAGCCAATTTCCATTTCTTGATTTCTGCATCTGTTCCTGAAGGAGGTGGAACAGCACTCGTACTTGTATTTTCTGGGGGTCTTGGACACACTGTCAAAATAGAATTGAAAATGTCTTCATCAATAGAGTTCATGTACAGTCTAATCCTTGCCTTCCAAAGTGCAAACTTAGATAAATTGCACACTGGAGGTCTAGTGCTAGCATAATCTTTATTTTGGGCCATGTTCTGTGAAGAAATAAATCTAGTAACAAACTTAAACAAGCAGATCTAACTAGAGGGATCTTTGGGTTCAGTTGTTAGCCTGTGCAACCACTAAGGTGTGGTATTTTAACCAACCTCGCTTTGATACCAATTGAAAGTGCAGGTTAGATCTGATATACTCTAGAGGGGGGTGAATAGAGTATGGTGCTTGCTAAAAACTTTTTACAACTCTTGTTGTATTCCTAAGTGAACAGGGAAGCAAATGAAATACAGCAAACACAGCAACTACCTAATTACAAAGCAATCACAAACCACAGCCAGAAAACAAAAGAAAATAAGCAACCAGATGACACAAGGAGCTATAGTGGTTCCCCAACCAATCTAGGTACATCCACTCTTCTACCACCCTAGGTAGGAATCCACTGCAGGATGAGTTGATCAGGTGTCCTGGGCACCAATGAGCTTTTGATAAGGTACTCAAAAACCAAACCAGATTTTTTGATCAGGTGTCTTGCCACCACTGAGTTTTGACAAGGTCTCAAAAACAACACAAACTTTTGAAGGGAGTTTGATAAACCCTTTACAGCAGAGAGAGAGAGAGAGAGAGAGAGAGAGAGAGAGAGAGAGAGATGATCTTCTCTGTCAACAATCAGAGAGAAGATAGTGGATGTTGTCAAAGCTCCCCCTGAGTTCTTGAGTTGTTCAGGAAGTGAAGCTTTGTAGTAGGGTGATAGGCCTTCAGAAGATTTGATCTCCAGCAAAAGATGATTCCAGCAGCAGCTGAAATGTGTGTTGTCTGGAGTGTTGAATGATAATGGCCTTTGAACACTAGAATCAAAAAGGGATCTAGAAATTTCAGAATATTGATCTCCTTCAGTGATGTGTGTTCCTGTATGAATTCTGTCTGTGAATATCTGCAACTCTTTCTCTTTCTGTTGTTGTTGTTGTTGTAATAGTTGTTGTTATTTACCAGCAGAATATGAATAAATCTTTTATTCCTTAAATCTGAATAGAATGATTCTCTGTCCAAGATAGCCCGTTAGCCTGTCATAAATGACTTCCTTAATTGTATTTTGTCTTCTGGAGGAAAGTCCAATAAAACATTCCTTTGAAAATCCCTTGAAACTTGCTCAAGATTAATTGAAACGGCTACAAGATCCTTGACATAAATGCTGAGAATAATTCCATAACTGTCTGAATTTGAATCTTGAAAAATGTCGATCTCTCCAGAAAAACGTCGACCTGAGCTCAACTATCGTTGAACTGAGCTCTGAGGCTGGACTTAGACTGAACCAGAAAGCATCGATCTGAGCTCAACTATCGTCGAACTGAGCTCAGAGATAGGGAAACAAAATAGAGACAGGAACGTCGATCTGAGCTCGAAGATCGTCGAATGGAGTTCGACGACTCGTTGAAATTGAGCTCAGAGATCGTCGAATGGAGTTAGACGATTCGTCGAAGTGAGCTCAGAGATCGTTGAATGGAGTTCGACGATTCGTCGTCCTGAGCTCGACGAAATGACTTAGTCTCCTAAACTGAAATATCTGGTCTTGAGGGTCTTGAGGGCAGCTTTCAAACCTAAATACTAACCCTTAGACTCAATCTAATTGACCTTTAAATCTATACAAGGAGGTCAAAACAAATTTCCTAAAGGACATAGTGATCCTTGCCCAAATCAGTAATATGGTGTTCCAACAAAGGTGTTCCACTCGTCGAATATATCATTGGGATACAATCATTGAAGTACAATTCGGGGTCAATCCACGTGTATTTTTTATATAAGATCCGTTGGATGACGGCTCCAAGTGGTAGGGTGTTCAACTTCTTCGAATTAGGACTTTTCAATCTAAATGAGTATCGTACTATCGAGAGGACAAAATCCGCCACATCAAATGGCTCTCGCTCCAAAATCATATACGTCACATAACTAAGTTGAGCGGTTATTTTTTGTGTATCTCCGGATTTTAATAGGACGGTATGCCTTAGAATCTCTTGCACTAGTCGTGCATCTTCCGTCAGGGTGGCCGTTGATTGGATTAGAGTTTTGATGGAATTTCCATGAAAGACCATGTTCAATAATGTCCAATCCCTATCCTTCTGATAGTTCTCTATATCAGGAATGTTTACAACACACACGCTCACGACCTTACGACCTTACAGGTTGCTCTTTACAAACATATACAATTTCATACATCGGCACGCAGGCGGGCCACACATGAAATCCAAACATTCTTCGCACAGCCTTCGAGGGCCTTCGCAACAAGCCTTTATTCCGCTCAATTCAATTCAATCCGTCAGCACCTGCAAATAATCATCCACCCAAGAGCGATAAACAAAGCAACGGTCAGCATTAGCTGATCAATTATAACGGCCATACCCCTTACACGGGGCAGTGGTTCCTTCCCTGTATGCATTGTCATCATAATATCTATCAAGCTACCAATCACAACCATGTCACAAATACCGGTATCCACCTGACACTCCGTGCACTCAGGGCACCTTATTGGTGTACAAGATACACCTGTCGTCCACCGCCGATCAGAGGTTTTTAACTTGTTGTTTGGCCGGTCCTAGTCCACCAATCCCGCAGGCTGGCGACATTCCGTCCATCCCACTTAGAGGTACTAACCTCATAGCAAACATGAGCAGATCGACCCTCCCTAGTGGTGTAGCAAGCCGGGTTTATTTGTGCTCCCCAGACATTACCACTAATCGACCTCCCATCCTAATATAGATCGACCCACCCTAGTGGAGTAGCAAGCCGGGTTTAATTCGGCTCCCCAGGCATTGCCACCAATCTACCCCTTAACTAATACAGATCAACGCACCCTAGTGGTGTAGCAAGCCGGGTCTATCTCACGCTCCCCAGGCGTTCCTCCCAATTGACCTCTCACAACAACTAGGAGCTTTCGCAAAGCATCCAAGATCAACATCCATACATCCATACATCCATACAACAGAGGCGACACGCATATATCTTACACAACATCAAATCCATAGAGCCTTCTCCAGTTTACCCATAACCACCACCAATTCAGACTAACCGTCCAGATGGGCTTCACACCACATGCCTATGCCATACTACACACTTCTGATTCTAGATGCAGGCTCAACCAAGGAATCACTTACGATATCCACCTCTTGGTGGAGGATCCCATGCATATGCATAAAGAAAGGACTTCAATGTCCAAGAAGGAGATCGTTACCCTTGCAGCTCGCTTTGGAGCCATGAGCTAGCCGGATGGAAATCACCGCCTCGGCTTTGCCTTCACGAATCCAAACTCGGATCTTGATTCCGCACTCCGCAGCTCCTCCAGCAGCTGGTTTCCCCTTTCCCTTCCTTGCTCCCTTGATCTCCCTTGCTGTCTCTTTGAGAATGAGAAGATGGAATGAAAGGAAGGCATTGATCCCTAATTCTCGGCCTTATCTCAGCAGGGAAGATCCTGGGCCCTTGGATCCAGGATAAGGGAATGAACGGCCTTGATTTGCCTAAAAAATGCTGAACACGACCTAACATGCCCTGTGACACGCCCGTGTCACAGGCCATGTCCCTTAAGCGGCACACAACCGACTCAAATCCAAACAGTACACGGCTGTGTGACACGCCCGTGTCATACCCTACACGCCCGTGTCATGGTCAACACGCCCGAGTCTGGTAGCCGTGTACTTCACCCAGCACAACGACAACTCACCCGAGCGAGACACGGCCATGGGACATGCTCGTGTCCCAGGCCATGTACCCCAAGACACACCTGTGTCTCTCAACACGCGCAATCCTGGCTGAAACCCGCAAAGGACATGCCCTGTGACACGCCCGTGTCACAGGCCGTGTACTCCCTTTGCTTGCTGCTCGACGATTGTCGAGCACAGTTCGTCGACCCGAGCATGACACGCCCTGGGACACGCCCGTGTCCGAGGCCGTGTCACCCAACTTGAACCCAACTTGGGCTTTGGGGTATTACAATCCTCCCCTCCTTCAAAAAATTTCGTCCTGAAATTTGGCTCGACTATAGACATTCATCGAACCACTCTTCGTTGCACCATAAGCAACCGATCACACGAATAAAGCGAGCCGGGTTAAAGAGCAGAGGCCATAGCTTGGCTCGCCCCAAGGTATCACACAAAACAAACATCACATTCAGCACATACACATACATATCTCTCACAGGTGCACATCCATCCATTCACAATTTCATCTAGTGATATATAGCCAAAAACATCATATCATACACCATGATCGATTGGTCACGTAAATAACACAAAGTGTGCACCAACAGTAGTTACAACGCCCAAGTAGTACGGGTCACGATTATATGATTACTTCCGTTCACCCGCATTATTTTGCATATATTGTTTACTAGCCTCTTGGAGTTCCAAATTAAACACACGAGGCTGGACTTCACCAATTGAGCTTTGCGGCTCTTGCACCTCCAAATTATGCACTCAAGGTTGCGTCCGGGATGCAGATGACTCGACCACTGCTTTGCCCTTTTCTTCATATAACACACCTGTTCGTTTCTCACTCCTTGACGGAGTATTCCAACAATAACGGGCTATATGTCCTTGCTACCCGCAGTTAAAACATGTACGTGTATCAACACATCCTTGACCATACGTTGCCCCCGGAGAGACAATTGACGGAGTTGATTCATCGGACCTGAACCTTTTCTTATCTCGTTTCTTAAACTCCGACTGTTCTGACTATGGAACTTTAAAGTCCGGTTTCGCCACCGCCTGGATCCTCTTCTCCTGTACCCGCTTCAAATCTTTCTCCAGCGCACGAGCTGTATCTACCAACGCTTGGAAGCCTTGGTTCACCGAACTCGGAAGTGCCAACCTTAACTCGTCACGCAGTCCCTCATAAAATCAATTCATCTTCCGAGCCTCTTCAGTGAAAGTAGACCCCGCATAGCTCCCCAGTCTAGTAAACTCATGCAGGTACGTATCAATATTAGTCTCACCCTGCACCAGATGCTGAAATTCATTTTCCATCGCAATTCGCTGCGACACTGGCAAATTGTAACACCCCGAAACTCAAAAGAGCGACGGGAGGCGTTTTGGGCCAAATTTGGAATTTGGCAGGGGGCACACGGCCTGGGACACGGGCGTGTCCCAGGGCGTGTCGTGTTTGGGTTGACTATTTGGCTGAGAGGTCGACGAATTCTGGAGTCGACGATCGTCGAGCAGGGAACACGGCCTGACACACGGGCGTGTCTCAGGGCGTGTCAAGCTCGTGTCGACGATCTGCCGGGGAAGTCAACGATTTTCGCTCGACGAAATGTCGAGACACGGAACACGGCCTAGGATACGTGCATGTCCAAGGCCGTGTCGGGTGGTCGATGAACTACGCTCGACAAAATGTCGAGACTATGAACATGGCCTGGAGCCCTGGCATGTTCGGGTATGACACGGGCGTGTCAAATAGGACACGGGCGTGTCCAAGACCCTTGTGAGTCTTGGGTTGGTGTTGGTCCTGTGTTGATGGAGGAACGCGCCCGGGAATACGGGCGTGTAATGGATGACACGGGCGTGTCAGGTCAAACACGGGCGTGTCAGGTGCCCGTGTGTTTTTCGAGACACGTCGATTTCGACGGCGAATGGGGGACACGACCCTGGACACGGGCGTGTTGCCGGCCGTGTTCGGCCCAGATTTTGCATTTCAGGCCCGAATTGTGGTCATTCGTTTCTTTAATTTGGGATCCGACTGCTGGGGGCTGCTAGTGCTTGGATATACCTGGGATTGGGCCTTTGAAACCCTCATTTCACTTGACTGGTTCTCTTTCTAAGTCTAGAGAGAGGGGAGAGCAAAGGAGGAAGAAGAAGCCTAGATCCGGTCACCGGCGGAGCTTCAGAGCTCCAAATCGCGAACCGACTTCGGATCTACGGAGGCAAGGAGAGTGCAGTGCTTTTCATCCGCTTACATTTCCATGGTGCCAAGGAAGAATGCTAGCATAATGATTCTCTACCTGAGCATGTGAAGCTCTACTTCTTTTGCATAGGGAAGCCCTCCCTCGCGAGTTTGCGGTGAGTTTGAGGCGTTCCTTCGGGTAGACATGAATAGTCCCCGTTGTGTACTTGTAGAGTCCGTATTCGAGAATGGACATATGCATGATGTGTGAAGCCTACCCAGATAAGTTGGTCTGGATCGGTGATGTACCTTTGCATAAGGGCCGGAGAAGACTCCGTGCGATTGGTTGTTATTCGGGTTTTCTACGTGGAAGATTGCAACAGGGAGCCTTGGGGATTAACTCCTAGGTGCACCTGAAAAACTGGGCAGATGCGTGATTCTGCCAACATGGTGGCCTGGGAGCCAACTTGAACATAACCGGGTTATGTGAAGTGTGTAACGGAAGCGGGACTCAGAGAAGTTTGACCCGCGCATATGGCTTAAATTGTCGTTGTGATGTGAGCACGGGTTAGGCGGAACCGTACCCGTTCTATGTCGTTCGGTTGGAGCCGTTGGCATATATGAGGTTCTTAGGCTGTCTATGGCTTAAAATGACGTGACCAATGCCTAAAAGAAAAATGCTCATAGTTTGGCCGTCAAAGTGGCGGTGGTGAGACCGGGGTATCTATGGCTTAAATTGACGTTACATTGACCGGTTCACCGAGAATGTGCCCTGAGTGCACAGGGCGTGTGGTAGTGTGTGCCAACGCCTGTGATGAAGTGTATATATATGCTGCTTGGTTATGCTAATAAAGTGCAAGGAAGGAGCATCATCGCCCCGAGTTGGGGGCGATATCGTTATAATTTGGTCAGCATTGCTGACCGTTGCTTTGGTTTGCCACCATTGCGGTAGATTGTGCTTGCAGGTGCTGCGGAGCCGAGCGGTAAATAGCCGTCTAAAGCCCAAGTTGCTGTGCTGGCCCTCGAAGGCCTAATGCTTAGTGTTTTCTTTTATTCATATATGGCCGGCCTGCGTGCCGAGGTTTGGAAAACACTTTTATTTGAGTAAAAAATTGTAAGGCCTTAAGGCCATTGTACTTGTGTATTTGTACATTCATTCCGTGGCTTGTTAGTGGACATTCATGCTCGTGTTGGGTTCTTTATTAATGCAACTATTTTAATTGCTTCCACTAGAATGCTCTGTGTAGGACGTTGATATTAGTTGGATGGTTTCCATTGAGTAACCGCTCGGTCTGTCTGTGGTATATGACGTCGGGCCCCGGCCGGACCTACTGCTATATGCTATGCGACGGATAGGCGGTGTTATAATTTGGTATCAGACTACTGGTTTCGGTCAGGCTTAAATGAATTCATGAGCGAATTCTTTTAAGGGGTGGTGAGCACATGTGTGTCCGTCATCATTATAACAGCAAAAGAACCCATGAATGTCCACTTAGGATTGAAAATACACATGTTTGAGGAACCCGCGCTTTCCTATAATTGTATTCTGCAATTTTGTTTGGTCGCTTAACGGTGTTTTGTACAACTATAGGTGACCAGAAGCAGCGCTGGGCCGTCAGAACGCCGAGTTTCTGAGGCTAGTAGTGCACCAAACGATGCTCCTGCAACACCTCCATCGGTTGAAACCATACGATTGGTTGCCAAAGCAGTGTTTGCCATGATCAATGCGCAGCATGCAAGACAAATGCAGCAGCCCGCTCCAGCGATGGAGCAGGTAACCCTTCTAGAGGTTGAGCCGAGAAGAGTGGAGCAGGTAGTAGTGGAGCCTTTGGTGCCGTGGCGAGCAACTGAAAGGCAGCTCAAGCACGCTATGAGCTTTAATCCTCCTGTGTTCTCGGGGTTGGGAACCCCATCACAAGCTGAAGATTGGCTCTCTCGAGTGAAGAGAGTCCTGACAGCTACTGAAACATAGGAGTGGAAGATGACCACTATAGCTACGTTCCTTCTGGACGGTGATGCTAGGTTGTGGTGGGAAGTCTTGGAGCTGCACCTCTTGAGGCAAAGGCAAATTACTAACGTTTCGATGGAAGAGTTCTCAAGACTGTTCTTGGCTAGGTACCTCCCTCCGACTCAGAGGATTGCTTTGGAGAACGAGTTTCTGAAATTGGTGCAAGGAGAGAGTAGCGTGGATGAGTATCTCCACGAGTTTACTCATTTGGGTTGGTACGCTAGCTCCACATTCGCGGATGAGGAGCGCAAGACGAACCGTTTCTACGAAGGTCTGAGAGATGACTTGAGGCTACTACTCTCGGGGTCGATGACGCAGGACTTCTTGACCCTGGTCAACACGGCCCAGTCCTTAGAGAAGGACATGAAGAATGTACAAGTAAAGAAAGGCTTTGGTGATAAGAAGTCTGAGTTCAAGGTGCCGACTACCTCCAAGTCTGGGTACCGTAAGTTCTTTAAGAAGGCTAGGACTTCGGGTCCAGCTCCTTCTTCCGGTGCTTTTGGGGCGACTACGAGTCGGACCTCGGGT
Source organism: Platanthera guangdongensis (assembly GCA_039583875.1). Lineage (NCBI taxonomy): Eukaryota > Viridiplantae > Streptophyta > Magnoliopsida > Asparagales > Orchidaceae > Platanthera > Platanthera guangdongensis. The sequence goes on along the minus strand of CM077162.1, from coordinate 55,762,288 downwards.
GCATGTTTTACTTGTGGGAAGCCGGGGCACTTTGCCCGTGACTGCTGGAGCGGACGTCCCATGTCCGAAAGGAAGCCGGGAGCAACTTATGAAGAGAAGGGCAAGGAGGTGGAGTCAACCATGTCCCATTATGCTCCGGCTCAACCAAGGGTTTATAATCTTAGCCAACAGGAGGCCATTAAATAAGCAGATGTGGTGACAGGTATGGTTTAAATTTATAGCAAGTCAAATTGTTTTATGTTGGTTATGTACTTGTTACCTTACCACTGCTTGTTTAGGATTTGTTTTGATTTGTGAGAATCCAGCAAGAGCATTCTTTTATACGAGAGCTTCACACTCCTTCTTGTCCGAAGGATTCATATCGCGCATCGGAGTACCTTCTTCGATGGCGAAGGACAAGTTGGATGTGTTGTTACCGAATGGGTGTTCGATGCGTGCGGATAAAATCTGCGGCGTTAAGATTCTCATTGGGAATCAAGAGTTCGATCTGAAAGCGTCGTTACTACCGCTGGTGGAGTTCGACGTTATATTTGGCATGGACTGGCTCTCGGAGCAGCAAACCTATATTGATTGCGGTCGCAAGGAAGTCAAGTTGGGAGCAGGTCGTGAGACGACTTTTACGGGCTTGAAAGGGTCGAGCAAGACGTTGATGTCTGCCCCTCAGGTGGTGAAGGCGGTTCGTGCTGGAGCAGAGCTGTTCTTTACGCTAGTGGAGGTTGAAAGCCAAAGCCTACGTTGGATAGTATTTCAGTGGTATTAGAGTACCCTGATGTGTTCCCTGATGATCTTCCTGGAGCCCCGCCGCAGCGGGAGATAGATTTCACGATTGAGCTGGTGCCAGGTGCGAAGCCTGTGTCACGATCTCCGTATCGGCTAGCGTCTAAGGAAATGGCGGAGCTGAAGGTGAAACTTCAAGAGTTATTGGAGCAAGGATATGTGCGTCCAAGTTCTTCACCTTGGAGCGCACCGGTCCTCTTTGTTAAGAAGAAGGATGGGAGCTTGAGGCTATGTATCGATTATCGGGAGCTAAACAAGCTAACGGAAAAGAACAAGTACCCGATCCAAAGGATTGATGATCTCTTTGATCAGTTAGTCGGGTCGACGGTGTACTCAAAGTTGGACCTCAAGTCTGGTTATTATCAGCTGAGAATAAGGAAGAGTGATATCCCTAAGACAACGTTCAGTACGAGATACGGGCATTATAAGTTTACGGTCATGCCGTTTGGGCTGACCAATGCGCCGTCGGTGTTCATGGATTTGATGAACATGATGTTTACGGTCATGCCATTTGATGAAATAATGCATCTCTGAGTCAATATTTTTCCTCACAGATACAAATCAAGAATGGGCCGGCCGTTTTCAAACAATTGAAGGAATAGCGCAGAGACTTCTTAATCTTCACAAACACTCCAGACTCGATCACCATTATCCACAGTGATTTGAAAGCAAGAAACGCCCTCTTAGATGATGATTTCAAACCAAAGATCTCAAATTTTGGCATGGCAAGAATTTTCTGTTTAATTAAATTGGAATTAAACACCACTAATAAGGTGGTGGGACATAGTAAGTTCAAATTAATTCAAATGATTGTATGCTGATGGGATTTGTTTGAAAGCATGCAATTCATCACTTTTTGATGTTTTTATGCACATTTTCAATGGATATATATCTTCTGAGTATGCTATGAAGGGGCAGTTCTCTACAAAGTCTGATGCCTACAGTTTTGGTGTCTTGATGCTTGAGATTATAACTGGGAAGAGAAAATCTAGATTTCATCAGCATGGAAGCTCTGTCATCCTCCTGGCATATGTAAGAATCAGATATTTAGTATTAGGTTTAGGTTCATAATACTTTGTTACATTCCGCGATTTTCCCATAAGCATAAATAAGAGCCATTCTCTTAATGATGGGTTAAATCTGGATGTGAGTCTTATATCATGTGTTGCATTTGTTGCTCTTCTATGGTTGCTTGCAATGACAGGTTAAAGTTGTTTTCAAATTAAATTTTGTATCATTCATGTTTTGACTATTAAATGAGTTACTCTCAATGTTTCAAATCAGAAAACTTATGTATTCCTCATACTAATATGATAGGAATTGATATGATCTCGATTATATGAATGAGAGAAAGCTAACAGTGGTCGAACTGATGAAAGAACCCAAGAATGAGAAACCAAAGGAGGCACTAAAGAAGGATGAAGGCAAGAAGAACAAGCCAAAGAAGAAGAAAGTGATTAATCCTTATGTGCAGATCGTTTATTATAATTTTTTTAATGTATTTAATTTAATAAAAATAAGTGCTCTATTGATTTGTATTGAGGGGTTTGGGTTATCTCCCACCTTCCTTTTTTATTAATAAAATTAAAAGCAAAATTATCTTTTCATTGAAATTCTTTCAGAAAATAGAAGTTCAATTTAGTTTCACTAAATTTTGGTGTTTAATTATTTTTATTGTATATTTAAATTTGTTTTCTTCAAAATTTCTAGTGTTCAAAATTTTTAGTGACTAAAATTTTCAGTCACTGGTAAAGTACATTTAGTGACGAAATTAGTTGTCACTAAAAAAAATATTTAGTGACGAAAATCAATGGTCACTAAAATTGCACATTTAGTGATGAAAATTAGTTGTCACTAAAAGCATACTTTTAGTGACGAAAATTAATTTGGTTTCTAAATACATTTAGCGACGAGCCTTTTGCAACCATCCTGTGACAGATAAAATTTGGTCACTAAATATCTTTAGTGACCAAGCCGCAATATTTAGTGACTAAAAGTTTCATCACTAAATGTCAATTTTCTTGTAGTGAAGGTGTCACACTTCATTCCGCATAGGAAGGATGATCCGGTTGAGAAATTGACAAAGTTGTATGTGGATAACATAGTGCAGCTTCACGGTATGCCCCGCAGCATCGTGAATGACCGGAATGGGCGGTTCACGTCCAACGATTGGAGGTTGGTGCAGCAGATGTTGGGAACGAAGCTGAGTTTTAGCACAGCCTTCCATCCGTATACGGATGGACAGACCGAGAGGGTCAATAGGACAATGGAAGACATGCTTCGCATGTGTGTCCTGGACTTTGGAAAGCAGTGGGAAGATCATTTTTACTTGGTGGAGTTCGCGTACAACAATAGCTACCAGACGAGTATACAAATGGCGCCCTTCGAGGCCCTTTATGGTAGAAGATGTCGCACGCCGTTGTCTTGGTTAGAAACAGGTGAGTCAAAGTTGTACAAGCGCCAAGAGGTGGATGATGCTCGTCTTTGGTTCGAACGATTCGAGAGAGCTTGCTTATCGCTCAGGACCGGCAGGCGAAGTACTATAATGCCAAGCATGGGAACGTGGAGTTCACTGTCGGCGATTAGATGTACTTAAAAATCAAGCCGTTCAAGGGTGTCTCGCGGGTGCGACGTTTGAAGAAGCTAAGCCCGAGGTACCTTGGACCGTTTGAGGTTCTAGAGCGGATTGATGACACAGCGTACTGGTTGAAGCTGTCAGTGGAGCTTAGTGGTCTATGTGATGTATTCCATATATCTTTGCTACGGAAGGCGGTGAAAGAGCCTACGCAAGTGATCGCGGCCGATCAAGTGCCCATCGATAGTGGGTTGACGACGAAGGTCAAGCCCGTACGTATTGAGGACTCGGAAGTCAAGCGGCTACGTAATAAAGAGATCAGGATGGTCAAGGTCCGTTGGGACAATTGCGGTCGAGAGGAGCTCTCTTGGGAGCGAGAGCAGACTATGCTTGAGGAGTACCCGGAGTTATTTTGCTCAGGTACCGTTTAAGTTTTATGCTTATCTTTCCTTTATGAAATTTCGTGGAAGAAATTCTTTTAAGAGGGAGAGAGTTGTAACGCCCCGAAACTCAAAAGAGCGACGAGAGGCATTCTGGGCCAAATTTGGAATTTGGCAGGGGGCACACGGCCTAGGACACGGGCGTGTCCCAGGGCGTGTCGTGTTTGGATCGACGATTTGGCCGAGAGGTCGACGAATTCTGGAGTCGACGATCGTCGAGCAGCGAACACGGCCTGAGACACGGGCGTGTCTCAGGGCGTGTCGAGCTCGTGTCGACGATCTGCCAGGGAAGTCGACGATTTTCGCTCGACGAAATGTCGAGACACGGAACACGGCCTAGGACACGGGCGTGTCCAAGGCTATGTCGGGTGGTCGACGAACTGCGCTAGACGAAATGTCGAGACTGTGAACACAGCCTGGAGCCCAGGCGTGTTCGGGTATGACACAGGCGTATCAAATAGGACACGGGTGTGTCCAAGACCCGTGTGAGTCTCTGGTTGGTGTTGGTCCTGTGTTGATGGAGGAACACGCCCGAGAACACGGGTGTGTACTAGATTACACAGGCGTGTCATGTCGAACACGGGCGTATCGGGCGCCCGTGTGTTTTTCGAGACGCGTCGATTTCGACGGCGAATGAGGGACACAGCCCTGGACACGGGCGTGTCGCACGCCGTGTTCGACCCAGATTTTGCATTTTAGGCCCGAATCGTGGACGTTCGTTTCTTTAATTTGGGATCCGAGGGCTGGGGGCTGCTAGTGCTTGGATATACCCGGGATTGGGCCTTTGAAATCCTCATTTCACTTGAGTGGTTCTCTTTCTAAGTCTAGAGAGAGGGGAGAGCAAATGAGGAAGAAAAAGCCTTGATCCAGTCACCGGCGGAGCTTTGGAGCTCAAAATCACGAACCGACTTCGGATCTACGGAGGCAAGGAGAGTGCGATGCTTTTAATCTGCTTACATTTCCATGGTGCCAAGGAAGAACGCTAGGGCAACGATTCTATACTTGAGCATGTGAAGCTCTACTTCTTTTGCATAGGGAAGCCCGCTCTCGCGAGTTTGCGGTGAGTTTGAGGCGTTCCTTCGGGTAGACATGAGTAGTCCCCGTTGTGTACTTGTAGAGTCCGTATTCGAGAACGGACATAGGCATGATGTGTGAAGCCTACCTGGACAAGTTGGTCTGGATCGGTGATGTTGCTTTGCATAAGGGCCGGAGAAGACTCCGTGCGAATGGTTGTTTTTCGGGTTTTCTACATGGTAGATTGCAACAGGGAGCCTTGGGGATTAACTCCCAGGTGCACCCAAAAAACTGGGCAGATGCGTGATTCTGCCAACATGGTGTCCTGCGAGCCAACTTGAACATAACCGGGTTATGTAAAGTGTGTAACGGATGCGGGACTCGGAGAAGTTTGACCCGCACATATGGCTTAAATTGTCGTTGCGATGTGAGCACGGGTTAGGCGGAACCGTACCCGTTCTATGTCATTCGGTTGGAGTCGTTGACATAGATGAGGGTCTTAGACGGTCTATGGCTTAAAATGACGTGACGAATGCTGAAAGACAAATGCTCATAGTTTGGCCATCAAAGTGGCGGTGGTGAGATCGGGGTGTCTATGGCTTAAATTGACGTGGCATTGACCGGTTCACCGAGAATGTGCCCTTAGTGTACGGGGCGTGTGGTCGTGCGTGCCAACGCCTGTGATGAAGTGTATATATATACTGCTTGGTTATGCTAATAAAGTGCAGGGAAGGAGCATCGTCGCCCTGAGTTGGTGGCGGGATCGTTATAATTTGGTCAGCATTGTTGACCGTTGCTTTGGTTCGCTACCGTTGCAGTGGATTGTGTTTGCAGGTGCTGCGAAGCCGAGCGGTAAATAGCGGGCTAAAGCCCAAGTTGCTGTGCTAGCCCTAGAAGGCCTAATGCTTAGTGTTTTTTTATTCATGTATGACCGGCCTACGTGCCGAGGTTTGGAAAACACTTCTATTTGAGTAAACAATTGTAAGACCTTAATGCCATTGTACTTATGTATTTGTACATTCATTCTGTGGCTTGTTAGTGGACATTCATGCTCGTGTTGGGTTCTTTATTAATGCAACTATTTTAATTGCTTCTGCTAGAATGCTTTATGTAGGACTATGATATTAGTTGGATGGTTTCCATTGAGTAACCGCCCGGTCTGTCTGTGGTATATGACGTCAGGCCCCGGCCGGACCTACTGCTATATGTTATGCGACGGATAGGGGGTGTTACAATTTGATATCAGGCTACTGGTTTCGGTCAGGCCTAAATGAATTCATCGGCGAATTCTTTTAAGGGGTGGTGAGCACATGTGTGTGCGTCATCGTTATAACAACAAAACAACCCATGAATGTCCACTTAGGAATGAAAATACACGTGTTTGAGGAACCCGCACGTTCCTATAATTGCGTTTTGCAATTTTGTTTGGTCGCTTAACGATGTTTTGTACAACTATAGGTGACCTGAAGCGGTGCTGGGCCGTCAGAACGCCGAGTTTCTGAGGCTAGTAGTGCACCAAACGATGCTCCTGCAACACCTCCATCGGCTGAAACCATATGATTGGTTGCCGAAGCAGTGTTTGACATGATCAATGCGTAACCTCCAAAGCAAATGCAGCAGCCCGCTCCAGCGATGGAGCAGGTACCTCTTTTAGAGGTTGAGCCGAGAAGAGTGGAGCAGGTAGTAGTGGAGCCTTTGGTGCCGAGGCGAGCAACTGAAAGGAAGCTCAAGCATATTATGAGCTTTAATCCTCCAGTGTTCTCGGGGTTGGGAACCCCATCGCAAGCTGAAGATTGGCTCTCTCGCGTGAAGAGAGTACTGACAGCTACTGAAATAGAGGAGTGGCAGATGACCACTATAGCTACGTTCCTTCTGGACGGTGATGCTAGGTTGTGGTGGGAAGGCTTGGAGCTGCACCTCTTGAGGGGAAGGCAAATTACCGACGTTTCGATGGAAGAGTTCTCAAGACTGTTCTTGGCTAGGTACCTCCCTCTGACTCAGAGGATTGCTTTGGAGAATGAGTTTCTGAAATTGGTGCAAGGAGAGAGTAGCGTGGATGAGTATCTCCACGAGTTTACTCGTTTGGGTCGGTACGCTAGCTCCACATTCGCGGATGAGGAGCGCAAGACAAACCGTTTCTACAAAGGTCTGAGAGATGACTTGAGGCTATTACTCTCGGGGCCGATGACGCAGGGCTTCTTGACCCTGGTCAACACGAACCGGTCTCTAGATAAGGACATGAAGAATGTATAAGTAAAGAAAGGCTTTGGTGATAAGAAGTCTGAGTTCAAGGTGCCGACTAACTCCAAGTCTGGGTACCGTAAGTTCTTTAAGAAGGCTAGGACTTCGGGTCCAGCTCCTTCTTCCGGTGCTTTTGGGGCAACTACGGGTCGAACCCCGGGTGAATGTTTTACTTGTGGGAAGCCGGGGAACTTTGCCCGTGACTGCTGGAGCGGACGTCCCAAGTCCGAAAGGAAGCCGGGAGCAACTTTTGAAGAAAAGGGCAAGGCGGTGGAGTCAACCACGTCCCATTATGCTCCAGCTCAACCAAGGGTTTATAATCTTGTACAACAGGAGGCCATTAAACAAGCAGATGTGGTGACAGGTATGGTTTAAATTTATATCAAGTCAAATTGTTTCATGCTGGTTATGTGCTTGTTACCTTACCACTGCTTGTTTAGGATTTGTTTTGATTTGAGAGAATCCGGCAGAGCACTCTTTAATATTGTAGCTTCACACTCCTTCTTGTCCGAAGGATTCATATTGCGCATCGGAGTACCTTCTTCGATGGCGAAGGATAAGTTGGATGTGTTGTTACCGAATGGGTGTTCGATACGCGCGGATAAAATCTGCGGCGTTAAGATTCACATTGGGAATCAAGAGTTCGACCTGCAAGCGTCGTTACTACCGCTGGTGGAGTTCGACATTATATTTGGCATGGACTAGCTCTCGGAGAAGCAAGCCTATATTGATTGCGGTTGCAAGGAAGTCAAGTTGGGAGCAGGTCGTGAGACGACTTTTACGGGCTTGAAAGGGTCGAGCAAGACGTTGATGTCTTCCCTTCAGGTGGTGAAGGCGGTTCGTGCTGGAGCAGAGTTGTTCTTTACGCTAGTGGAGGTTGCATAGCAAAAGCCTACGTTGGATAGTATTTCAGTGGTATCAGAGTACCCTAATGTGTTCCCTGATGATCTTCCTGGAGCCCCGCCGCAGCGGGTGATAGATTTCACGATTGAGCTGGTGCCAGGTGCGAAGCCTGTGTCACAATCTCCGTATCGGCTAGAGCCTAAGAAGATGGCGGAGCTGAAGGTGTAACTTCAAGAGTTGTTGGAGCAAGTATATGTGCGTCCAAGTTCTTCGCCTTGGAGTGCACCTGTCCTCTTTGTTAAGAAGAAGGATGGGTGCTTGAGGCTATGTATCGATTATCGGGAGCTAAACAAGCTAACGAAAAAGAACAAGTACCTGATCCTAAGGATCGATGATCTCTTTGATCAGTTAGTTGGGTCGACGATGTACTCAAAGTTTACCTCAAGTCCGGTTATTATCAGCTGAGAATAAGGAAGAGTGATATCCCTAAGACAGCGTTCAGTACGAGATACAGGCATTATGAGTTTACGGTCATGCCGTTTGGGCTGACCAATGCGTCGTCGGTGTTCATGGATTTGATGAACAGGATATTCCGGGAGTACTTGGACCATTTTATGATCGTCTTCATCGATGATATTTTGGTGTACTCGCAGAGTGAGGAGGATCACTTCAGGCATCTACATTTGGTTTTGGAGACGCTGAGAAGGAATCAGTTGTACGTCAAGTTCTCTAAATGTGAGTTTTGGTTGTCCTCAGTGGCATTCCTCGGTCATATAGTGAGTGGAGAGGGTATTGCAGTGGATCCGACGAAGATTATTGTGATACGAGAGTGGCCTGTGCTTGCTACTGTAGCGGAAGTCCGGAGTTTTCTGGGGCTTGCCGGCTATTATAGGCGCTTCGTGGAGAACTTCTTGCGGATAGCGTTACCTCTCACTACTTTGACGAGGAAAGAGCAGAAGTTCATTTGGACGCCAGAGTGCGCGCGAGCTTTTGAGGAGTTGAAGTGTCGGTTGTCCACGACGCCAGTGCTGAGTTCGCCGAGTGGGACCAAAGGCTTTCAGATTTATAGCGATGCTTCGGGCAGTGGTTTGGGTTGTGTGCTACTGCAGCACGGAAGTGTGACAACGTATGGCTCGAGACAGCTGAAGGTGCACGAGAGGAATTATTCGGTCCATGACTTGGAGTTAGTGGCCGTGATTTTTGCCTTGAAGTTGTGGAGACATTATTTGTACGGTGTGAAGATTGATATCTACACCGATCACAAGAACCTGAAATATTTGCTGGATCAGAAAGATTTGAACATGCGGCAGCGTAGATGCATGGAGTTCCTGGGGGACTATACATTCAAGATCCACTACGTGCCTGGTAAAGGCAATGCGGTTGCGGACGCATTGAGTCGCCGGGCCCCAGCTCAAGCTAATTGGCTGTCGATCCATGACGAGCGGTTGGTTCGGGAGTTGGAGGCGTTGGAGATCTCTTGCGTGGATAAGCAGTCAAGTGCTGAAGCACTACTGAATTGGACTGAAGTCCAGTATGACCTGGCTGATCGGATTCGGCAGGCTTTGGATTTGGATGGCCACATGAAACAGATCATGGTTGAAGCTCTGGATGGGTCAAATTCTCAATTCGCCGTTGAGGATGGATTACTTTGGAAGGACGGTCGTCTGTGCATCCCAAACGTGGGCAATTTGCGGGTGGAATTGTTGTACGAGGCGCATCATACCAAGTACTCAATTCACCCAGGGAGCACGAAGATGTACCGCGATGTTAAGAAATTGTTCTGGTGGCCAGGACTGAAAAAGGATGTGGCGCTCTACGCGGCGAAGTGTCAAACTTGCGCCTTGGTGAAAGCGGAGTGCCAAAAGCCGGGAGGATTCTTGAAGTCCCTGCCTATTCCGGAGTGGAAGTTCGATGACATTACTATGGACTTTGTGCACGGGTTGCCAAGGTCGCAAAAGGGGAACGACGCCATTTGGGTGGTTGTAGATCGTCTAACGAAGGTGTCGCACTTCATTCTGCATAAGAAGGATGATCCGGTTGAGAAATTGGTAAAGTTGTATGTAGATAACATAGTACGACTTCACGGTGTGCCCCGCAACATCGTGAGTGACCGGGATGGGAGGTTCACATCCAACGATTGGAGGTTGGTGCAGCAGATGTTGGGAACAAAGCTAAGTTTTAGCACAGCCTTCCATCCACAGACGGATGGACACCCATACCATAGGTAGAAGACTTTGGTAGCCAGACTTGCGAATTTTTTGTGGCACCTTTCCTTAGGCATGAGCTAGATGTGTGACCAAACTTATGACAGTTTGCACACGAGATGTAAGCAGTGGATGCTGCTTTTATCACGTTGCTCGAGCTCTTGCTTGAGGAAGGAGATCGCCCTCCATAATTTTTCAGCTTATCTTTCGGTTTATGGGCGTTGGGCTTAAGCTTAGAAAAATAATGATTTCCCTTCGGTGGTGATGTTGGACCTCCATATTCTAGTCCAAATTTCCCAGATCCATGACAATGCACACCCATCAACATATTTAATGATTTTTGGCCTACTCCAAACTTTTGGATAGCACAGTCAAGATCATGGATCCTCGCCTTTAAGGCGGTGTTCTCAGTCACAAGCATCACAGACCGATTAGAAAATTGTTTCTTTCCTAGCTTCCTCTACCTTGGCAATAGATAACTGGAGTCTCTTCTCCAAGACGTTCTTTTCATATATGAGACTAGTTGTTCTCACCGACGACTTGGAGAGACTTGCCTTTTGATCTTCGATCATTGTCATCAAGTGAGAGCACTCTAGACACTCGATCTTTTCTTTGCCATTTCTAATTACTTTGTTTTTTAATCTTTCTAAATCCTTTCTGATTTTCTTATTTTCGGCTCTTAAGGCCTTTTTCGCAGAAATTGTGTTTTCTAATTTATCAACTAAATTTTCATAAATTTGAAGAAATTTAGAGTATGTAGGTGTGGTTACCTCAGTGTCTCTCTGGACACTGGATTCATCATCAGATTCTTCCTGGCTCTTTCCCATGAGTCACAGATTTGCCTCATCATCACTCCCTGAATCTGAGGAACTTGAAATGTCAGATCCATTCTCATCCCAAGTAAGCGCCTTCAGTACCTTCTTATTTCCTTTGTATCGGCTTTCTTTCCCCTTCTCTTCCTTCTTAAGTCTCGGGCAGTCTCTCTTCAGGTGTCCATGTTTGTGGCAGTGATAACATTCTAGCTGAGACTTCTCATCGTCGCTCTCTGTCTCTTTCCCTGGCTTATTCCACCTCCTGCCTTCTTCAGCTACTTTCTTCAAGAATTTCTTGAACTGTCCCTATTTTTTAGGGTTCTTCATGAATTTCTTGAACTCCCGGACGTAGAGACTTTCCTCCTCATCTTCCTCAGAAACTTCAGCAACTTTTGTTTCACATGCTGCCTTTAGTGTCAGTCCCTTCTTATTCATATCCTTGGGATATTCCTCTGCTTGAATCTTCAGTTCCACCTCATGTGTTTTGAGGTTTCCGATGAGGCTCTCTATCTCCAGGGTGCTGATTTCATGAGACTCAGCAATCGCAGTCACCTTAGGATTGAAGTGTGGAGGCAAAGATCGCAGGATCTTCCTCACCAGATCACCATTTGGAAAGTTCTTTCCGAGAGACTTTGAAGCGTTGACGATCTTGGTGAAACGTGTGTACATGTTGTCCACATTCTCATCGATCCCCATTCAGAACTGTTCATATTCAGATTCGAGTCGGAAAAGCTTCGACTCCTTAACCTGCGATGTACCTTCATTAGTAAGCTCTAACAGTCGCCATATATCATAAGCAGTTTCACAGTTGCAGATTCTATTGAATTCAATTTTGTCCAAGGTGTAGAATAAAGCATTCATGGCCTTGGAATTATTTGTACATCTTAACTTATCTAGCTCATCCCACTTATCTCGTGGTTTTTCGATGACGGTATCACCAACCGTGACAATAGGAGCAGTGTACTTTCTCTCTACCATGGCCTATACGTCCATGTTATGAGTCATCAGAAAAATTTTCATCCGTGTCCTCCAGTGACTATAGTCACTGCCCATAAAGAGTGGAGGATGACTCACACCTTGTCCCTCAGTGAAAGTGTGCACAGTGTTGGCCATCGTACTTCAGGCTATTAAGCCTATTGGAAGTAACCTCCTCTGATACCACTTGTTGGATGTAGCGGCCAACCTTAGAGGGGTGGGGGGGGGGGGGGGGGGGGGGGGTTGAATAAGGTTTGCGAATGTTTATTGAATTTAAAAACCTTCACACACCAAAACAATCACAGAGAGGAGAGTCTCATTGCATTAAACCAATAATGAAAGACAGTACAAGATGAGTATACATCAAAACTTGATCTTTATGGCGTTAAAGATCAGAGACGAAGAGAATGCAGATTCTTTTGGTTTATATACCGAACAAACTATGACCGGATGGCTCTCACCCTTTCCCTCCAGGAAAGGCATTAAAGCCCACTTTTCACCTCCACACAAGGAAATGTCTTAGATCCCACTCTTCACCTCCACACAAGGGAGGGTCTTAGAGCCCCGCTAGATCCTCCGATCTAGACGTCCCAAATCCCGGGATGATTTACCGCGAAATCCTTCCCGGATTCCGACGACCCTCTCCGGTCATTTTTCCTCACCGAAAAGTAAAAAAAAAATAGAAAAGGAGTACAAAGATTAAAAGTAAAGATGATACGTAATATGAAGTTCTCCCTCTAGACGACTTCTCTGGTATGCGATCAACGACCGGTGCTTGAGATTTTCATTGGCTAGCAACCAATCGGTTCACAGTGGTCGATGAAGATTCTGGATCGCCGGAGTTCTTCGTTCACGAACAGGAGGGAGAAATCTTCCTTCAACTTTGACGAAGACAAGTAGAGACGGGCGCAAGGAGGCGGCCAAAATCTGGAGTTCAGAAACCCTTTGTAAAAAATCATCTTGGATCCGTCATGACAATAGGAAACGCAGCGGCTTTTATACATCTTCATGAAAGCAAATTACCATCGGCGGTAAGACTAGCGCCTGCGGTAGTTTCGCGCGCTTGCTGTGCCAGCTGTCCTCCAAATCTGGAAAGTAGTCTTCGAAACGATCTTTTGCCTTTTTCATTTGAACAAACGCCGCGCGGTAATATAAGATGCGACGTTCCTGAAACATCAACATCCATTTGACAAGGCTAGCGCCACGCGGTAGGTGCTACCGCCGTTATCTTCTAGAGCTATAGGATCGAATAAATCGTTCAGTTACCGCCTGCGGTAATCCAGTCGCCTGGCGGTAGCGCTGAGCTCGACGTTTCGGCCTTCGAAACTCATCTAAGACCTAGCGCGACGCGGTAGAGCTAGCACTGAAACCATCCAGAGCACTAGGTCCAAATAAATCGTCGCGTTAGCTCCTGCGGTAGTACTAACGCCTGGCGGTAGCCCAGAGTCTCGAGGCTTCTACTCGAGACATTCGTCGACAGGCTAGCGTGGCGCGTTAGTGCTAGCGCCTGGCGGTAGCATCCATGTGAGCCTTCTCTATTGCGTGCACCTGATAATCTGCACACTCTACCAACATACAACATGATCAAATACAACCGAGGATTTGATATTCTTAAACACAGGGAGTGTGAAACATCAGTTCCAACAGAGATCGTTCCCTCGGATAACGGGATAAGTGGTTAATTTAGCGCTTGCAAGTACTAGCTCTATCTTTTCTTTAAATTCAAACAAATTAATTAAACTTGAATTTAGATTAAGCACAATTAAAAGAGTAATAACAAAAAAAACAAATAACGCTTATTTAAAAAAATGCTTTTATCAAGTTGAAAAGAAACAGTCTTGTATTTTTGATTTCCTATGTGCGTTGAGGTGATGAAAGAAAATAATGTCTTGTAATTATATTCATTCAAGTTATCTTACAACGATTTTTATAGAAGAAATTCTCATCTCTCGAATCTCGGAAATCTTGACATCTTATATTTCTCTAGTCATCTCTAACTTAGATAAAATGAAGGATACTGCGAAGAATTAAAATCAGAGTTGCTAGCAAGAAAAAAAAATCTCTTTCTCCTCTCTAAACCGTGAACATAAAAGCACTTACACTTCTCCTCTCTCGAATCTTGAAGCACAGTATAAAAGTAGAAACTTTAAGTTAAAAATTCACACCACTCGTCTCTCGATTCTTGTGGTGCAATAAGATAACCCTCAAACTAATATTCTGTCACTCATCTATCGATTCTTGCCGCACAATAGAAGATAAAAACATAACTTAAAAATTTCAATATCAATTTCAAAAGTTCCACCAAGATAAATGATCAAACAAATACAAACATAAGAGAAAAACTCACCACCAAAAACACACATAGTACTCTCTCTATATAAGACTAGAAGAGTTTAGTTCATAACAGAGATAAAACACTGCAAAACTAGAGCGATCTTACAGTACATGGCGTCAGAAATTCGGATCCACCCTTTCCAGTGGCTGAAACGCGGGTTCTCCCGTCCAAAAACCCTAGCCGTGATCTCCTTTCTCTCCAAAATGACAAAAGATCCTCTATTTTTCTTCTCCCCCTCTATTTATAAGTGTAAATGCCCCATATGGACTACATGAATTCTGAAATGAAACCACTTTTTATTTTCATAACTGCCATTTTTTGAATACTTTCAGAAATTCGAATTTCAAATTCGCAGGTTTGTTGCAACAAATTTTTATTTGTTGCAACATTTTTTTGTCCAGTTTTCAGCAAAACAACTGCTCCGAAATTAATGTGAATTTTCTAAAACTTTTTCTAAATGTTTTTTATGCTTAACATTGGCCGTGCCGGTTAATTTCTTCATGATTCCCTATCATAAAAAATAAGTTAAATCATTAATAATTCTTGAATTTTCTCACAAATAATGATTTGCTCGTTTACATATGTTTTAATCAATATTTTTCAAAAAAATTAGTCAAAATGCGGCGAATTGACGCACAATATAACTTCTTTATGTAAAGTTATCACATGTGTTAAACCGATGGAGATTCGCAGATGGAGAACCTGAGAGAGAAAATTGGCAGAGGAACCAGATGGAAATTCGCAGAGGAAGCCGATTCAAATAGACGTGAGAGAAAAGGAAGAGGAAATAGTTGTTTTTGTAAGACCCCCCTTTTTTTTTCTTTTTCGACACCGGGGTCTTAGGCCCAGAACCGCCGTTTTGCGGTGACTCCTTCACGCCCTGAAGAGTCATCACCACAAAGCGCCGATTCTGCCGGCCATTTCGATCACATAAAAGTAGCAAAATAATGAAGTAAATGTAAACTATCTGTCCACAGAGAATCACATGACATAATAAATATAACTCCACGAAGGGAGTGTCCACAGAAAATAACATCAGAGTAGCAAAACGGGCTTATGCCCGGTACATCAAATCCTCACTACAAGATCTCTCATGCAGAAACAAAAGTAGAAAACTGCTCAGGGTCGAGACTCACGGTCCCGGCTGTGTGAACTCCGGAGCTAGACTGCCCCACCTCCAAGCGCACCGGTCTCTGGGGCTGCTCCTCCATGCTGGTCTCCGCGATCCCCTAAATGATGCGGTTCGAAAACCGTTAGTCTAAAAGACTAAGTCCTATCATCCTCCACCCCTTCCCCCACGGCTCCTAGGCACCGAGCGGAGAGGAAGAAAGGGGAGGACTTGAAGGTGGAGAATATCAAAAGCAGATGGCAGCGGTCCTATTCTAGCAAGTTCTATAGCATATAAAGACAATAAACTGTAAACTGAAATGTAACCTTCACTTATGTGGAAAAACACATAAGCCAAGGGGTCTTGTGCAAGGCTCCCATCGTATAAAAAGTCTCATACCGATTTATACGTTGGGGTGTCGGTGGTCAAACAGCAGTAACTAAATATATCAAAATTAACCTTAATTTATAAACTTGCCCACACAAGCTTATAGACTAAGGGGTCGTTTTGCAGGTCCTAAAGTATAAGCGTCCCATTCCACTTATACTTTAGGTGTCAAGGTTTAAGGTAACGATTATGCTATGACATGCAAGTGGGTATGATGGATCATGCAAGTGCAACACACACACCCGACTCTGTGCACACAGACCTTTAGTTCCCCCTTTTTGGAGCCGTAACCTCCCAGGATACCTCCGTAGTGGCAGACGGAAGCGGTGGGTTGGGCCTCGCCCACCTCTAAACCAGTAAAGCACTACCGGTCAGACCTATCGTACGCCTCAACGCTTGGTGCACGAAGCGTACTCCTGCGTACTCTTGCCGGCTGGCGCACCGGACTTCTGTTGGCGAAGTGCTAACCACACTTGCCGAGTCAACGTATTGGCGTCGGTGCATCAACCCTCCAATACCGAAGACCCACCACCTTAATTTACTTTCCTTTTATGCACATGCAAATTTAGCGTGATCAAAACCCGAGCCGAAGCTCCCCGGACCAACACGTCCATCACAAACAATCGAGCCGAAGCTCCCCGGACCCAAAGTCCGTCTTTAACCATCCGAGCCGAAGCTCCCAGCTAACATCCCGTGCCATCAGTGTCTGTGAAATGTGCAACCCTAATTACTAAGTTACTCTTTTCAGCTTGTTAAACAGTTTACGTTAACCCAGGACTGCCCCCGGTATTCCCTGTGAAGGGCTCTCAAGGGGCACTAGGAACTGTGTTGGGATTACGCCCAGCGTTCCCTTTCGCAAGGTACTTATTTTATTATTGGTTGATTCCCTTACCCATTATTTTCTCATGTTTCGATACGCTAATCCTAGAGTGATTTGACTTCAACTCTCCTTGGGTAGGACGATCTTTCGTCGGACCCGAACGCCTTTAAACCCTAGACAAAACCACACCCTACTCACTCATCTTCCAAAGATGCAGCCCATTCCACTTGTCCTTACAGCAAACCATCAAGACCCATCATACGTGCCCTAATTCACATCCAAATGAAATCCTGCAGTTTTGCTATATGCAGACCACTTAAGCTACATGACCCGTAAAAAGGGTGGTACATGAAATACTCATCCAGTACCCTTATGATAATTATTAGAGGGCTAAAATAATATTCGAAGCATAAATCCAGAAATCCATAATTTTTCTAATTTGTCTGATAATTAATTTATTTACTCTAGTGTCCCAAAAGGCCCAGGTTTGAACATGAAGTACCATTTTCAGACAAGATAATAATCCACTAAATTTATGATAATTACAAAATGCCTAATCAACTATAAATCCTAAGTCTTCCAATTTTTCAGCAAGGTTTAGGCCTTTAAATTTAATTTCAAAGATGCCCCAAAAAAAGTCATTTAAAAAGATTCTATAGTAATAATACCTCCAAAAATTCAGAGAAAATTCAGGGATGATTGTGATGGCCTACAGGTACCCTAGAAAAAGTTTCATAATTTATCATTTGGAAATAAGGCTATATTTGATTTTCTTATGAACTTTCTAATTTAAGGGTCAATGAACAAAGTATGCTAATCAGTCATCAAATATTTCCACAAAAATTCCCACATGATAAAATTGAGCTAAAAACACTATGCAGCAAGTTTCATGATTTTTCAGTAAGTAATGGGCTCTTGCAAGAATTATTTAATATGTAATCAAAATAAAGCACTTGTGAAGTAGATGCCCTAAATAGATGTCCAAAAATTCTAACAAATTCATACAAGATCATTATAGCCTAAAACTAACTTTGCCCATGTTTCATACCCTTTCTATGGGCAGTGAGACCACAATAGCCAAATTATTAATTAGGGCAATACTATCGATTACAAATGAAGTGCTACAAATATTGATCAAAATTCCTCAAGTAAATTATCAGAGGCTCAAGATACCCTAATCCCCTCACTACCCAAATTTAGTTAAGTTTCAAGGTGTTTAGCTAACCTAAACCTACACTGCAAGTTTTAGGTCCTAAGCTAGGGTTAGGGTTTTGGGGACCCTACCATTTTCACAATTTGCTAATATTTTAAACAGAGGGTTTTATATATCCTAGGAACCTCCTTGCAAAATTTGGAGTTCATCCAAGGTGTTTAGGACTCATACCCTTCACAAGGCCAAAAGGTCCCTCCTTAGGGTTTGACCTAGGAACTTAGGGCAAATATATTCCTCTCTATCCCATATTCCATGGGGAGGTGATAAGTGCTATAACAAGTCAGTGACCCAAATTTCAGCCTCTGTTGAGGTGATTTGGTCACTCAAAATCAAAAGTGCACCTTTTGACCAAAATGCCCTTAATAAGGTATAGTTAGGGTTGGGTCAAAACCTATTCAAAACACATCCAAATCAAATAAAAGTTTCTACAGGTACCTAAAATGAACCCAGGGACCACTCACCAAAATTTGGGAGGGTTTGGAGATGTTTAGGACACCTATTTAATTTATTTATGGATTATTAAATTTTTATAAAAACTATAGAAATAGTTTCTCCACAAATTCCCATTTTTGGACAGGCCCTAGGTATAGATAAGAATGATCCTCTGTACAAATTTCAGCCAATTTGGACAAGGGATGAAGGGTGGGCATCCATTTGAATCTCAGGTCAGCCCTAGGTACAGTTCCCACCAAAATGGGTGCCCTGGTCCAACCACAGGGCCAAATTGGTCCAAATCAATTTTGTAATACAGTAGACCCATAGGGCTACAACTTTCATATTGACCGTTTTCCCACCAGGTGGGCCTAAGTATTTTTAATAATTAATGCAAAACAGCTCAGAAAACATGACAGAAAATTCAGAAATCAAAATTAAATAAAAGAAATGATGTTGCACGAATCTTAAAGCAAATCGTGGGGCTCCTGGTCATCTTCTTCCTCCAGCCAAGGGCCATGATTGGCCGAACCTGGAGCTTATTCCAAGTGCATTTCCCGGCCACACGGCCACCTCCCTGGCCGGCCACCGCCGCCACCACCTTCGTTGAGGTGGGGGCTATCGCCGGGCGGCGGCACGGCCGCCGGAGGGGTGGTTTCCGGCGAACCCGACCACCATTTTTTTTTGGAAAAACCATGAAAATGAAAACTTGGATCGGCTCAATTGAGTCCGATTCTTGTCCTAAACGATTCCTAAGATCTACCCACGGAAGAAGGAGTAGAGGAGGACCTTTAACCGAGCTTGTCGTCGAGTGTGGTGGTGGTGCGCCATGGCCGGCGGTGGAGCTTTCCGATGCTTGCAACTTCACTACCAAACCACCCGGTTTCTTTAGGTGAAGGGTGGAAACGATTTCTCTTGGCCCATGGAAGCTTTTAAAAGCATCAAATGAGTTGGGGGAGAGGGAGGGTCATGGCTTCAAATCCATTAATGTTCATGAATTGGAAATTCGATTTTGGAGAAAACCCATGGAAATTCACCTCCCCTTTGTTCCAATTCGTTTGGAAACTCCTCAAAACTGATATGGGAGATGAATACTAATTAATTGGTGAAGAATAGAGGGGTGATTCACCTTCCCCACCATGAATGACCTTCTCTTTCTTCTTTCTCTCTCTTCCCTATTGGGGGAAATAAATTCAGCCACCTTGGGTGGCTGGACATGGCTATTAAACTCCTTAAAACTGATGAGAGGGAATGTATTAAGCCTTTGGAATCAATTGGAGAGGCCCTTGATCTCCCTTGGCCATGAATGACCTCTTTTCTCACTTTCTCTCTCCTTCATTAAAGAGAAAAATGGAGCTTTCTCTCTCCTACTCACCATGGCCGAATTTTTGATCTCTCCTCCAGCCTATTGGCAGCCCAATAACTCATATTAATAATAAAAATGAGGTTAGCCCAAGTGGGGGAAATGGGTTTGAGCTTGGGTTAGCCCATTTAGGCTAATTTGACCTAACACTAGAATAGAGTTGACATTGGTCAACATGACCAATTGAGTTGACCCCAATGGATCCTTGGTGACCCATTGGACTCCCTTAAGGTCTAGGAAGACTTGAGTAGGGTTGGTTGGGCATCTTGGGGTCACATGCCCCTTGGTAAGGGCACTTTGACCATTTTAGGGCTAGAGTTGACTTGGGTCAACATAACCATTTGGATTGACCCCATTGGGTCCTTGGTGACCCATTGGCCTCCCCTAAGGTCTAGGAAGGGTTATGTAGGGTTACCCTGCACTTTGGAGGTCACATACCCTTAGTAAGGGTACTTTGACCAGATTAGGAGCTTGAGTTGACTTGAGTCAACCTGGCCTCTAGGGCTGACCCCAATGTGTCCTTAGTGACCCATTGACCTCACTTTAGGGTTAGGAGGGCATAGGTGGGGTCCTCTAGGCTAGGAGTAGGTCAGTTGACCCTAAGTAGGCTAGTTTGACCCATTTAGGGCTAGGGTTGACCTTGGTCAACTGGGCCTCTTGGGTTGACCCTAATGGGTCCTTTTGGCTCTAATGGGGCTCCCAAAATGTTTGGGAGTGTTGTGGTAGGGTCTTGGGGTCATGGTGAAGCCCCATTGTCATTCTAAACCATTGTTCAAAATTCTACTATTTACAGACCATGATGATCCTCACCTTGGCCTCCTATCTCTTAGCCCATTTCTGGCTTTCTAGGGTTTTGTCATGACCTAGTCATGGCCAAAACCACTCTTAGGGGTCTAGTTGGAAATGAGATGTTACAAATCCCAATAAACAAAACAAAGATTTCGTCCTCGAAATCAAGGTTGAGCCTACGGGTCTTTCTACCGAAGGAAAGAGTCTTGTAACATCCCATTATGACGCCTTGTTTGTTAAATTAAATTCTATGGGAAAACTTAGATCTAAGACCCTTTCGCCCAATCGGCAAACCAAAATCCCAATAAACAAGGATAAGCCCCCAATAAACAAAAGATAAGCCTCTATCTGCCTAGAGCAGCCCTTAGTATACTTGAAGCAGGAAAAATAAATTAACATCTTGAGGGGTCCGAGAGGTATACCTGACTGAATAGCTCGGGGTATCTTTGTCGCATCAGGTCCTGTGGCTCCCAGGTATGCTCCTCCTGGTCGTGGTTCCTCCACAAGACCTTGACTAGTGGGACCTTCTTGCGTCGCAAGACCCGTACTCCTCGGTCGTCGATCCTCACAGGCTCCAAACGAACCCGACCGGTCTGAAGCTACCGGCCCTTCGGTGGTCAAAATCTGCTGCTCCGGGCGTAGCAGAGCCCTCCTCAAAGAAGAAATGTGGAAGACGTCGTGCAGCGCTTCCAGCTCTGGAGGTAACTCCAGCCGATAGGCTAGGGGTCCGATCCGCTCCAGGATCCTGTAAGGGCCCATGTACCTAGGGCTGAGCTTCTTCCTCCGACCACGCACCCGCGAGACTCCATGCATGGGCCGGATCTTCAGAAACACCCGGTCCCCCACCTGGAACTCCACCTGCCGATGCCGGGCGTCATAGTACTTAGCCTGTCTACTCTGTGCCTCGAGCATCCTGTCCCTGATCAGCCTCACCTGTGCCTCGGTGTCTTCAACAAACTCTGACCCCAACACTTTCGGATCTTCGTTCTGCACCCAAGAAAGCGGGGTCCGGCATCTCCTCCCGTACAAGGCTTCGTAAGGCGCCATCCTGATGCTGGACTGGTGGCTGTTGTTATAGGAGAACTCGACAAGGGGTAAGAGTTTCTCCCACGGTTTCCCGCGGTCCAAGATGCATAGCCTCAAGAGGTCCTCCAGCGTCCGGTTGGTGCGTTCTGTCTGCCCGTCTGTCTGAGGGTGGAATGCAGTGCTGAAGGTCAATCGCGTGCCTAAGTAAGCTTGCACGGATCTCCAGTCCCTGGAGGTGAACCGGCCATCCCGATCCGACACTATCGTCCTGGGTACGCCATGATAACGAATGAACTGTTCCACAAACTTCCGCACCAGTACTCCTACTGAATCATCCTTCCTGATCGGTATAAATCGAGCCACCTTGGTCAACCGATCAACGATTACCCATATCGAGTCATTCCCTGTCCGAGACCGGGGAAACCCATGTATGAAGTCCATGGCTATGTCGTCAAACTTCCACTCCGGCACTGGGAGTGGCTGCAATAATCCTGCGGGGTTCCTGCACTCCGCCTTCACTAGCTGACATGCCTCACAATGGGTCACGAAGTGTGAGACATCCTTCTTCATGCCCGGCCAGTACATCGTCTTCTTCAAATCAGCCGTCATCTTTGTGATCCCCGGGTGTAGAGAATACCGGCTGCAGTGTGCCTCCGTCATAATATCCTCCCGGATCTGGCCTCCCTCCGGTATGTACACCCGTCCTCTGAAGCACACCAGGTCGTCCCTCAGTGTGTAGTCTCCTGCAGTGCCTGCCTCCAGAGCTTGGAAGATGGGTTCCAACTTGGCATCCTGCCTCTGTCCCTCTCTGACCCGGTCTCTGATGTCATCGGTAGCGCCTATCGCGGCCAAGTACTCCTCATAGAGCTCAGGATCATCAGACGACACCAGAGTAATGTGCATGTCCTCTAGTCTCTGCAGCAGCTCCATAGACATCAACTGAGGCTCTGCTCCTGCTGTGGCAGCTCTCCTACTCAGTGCATCCGCTACCACGTTCGCCTTCCCCGGGTGGTAATGCATCTCATACTGATAGTCAGAAAGGAACTCCACCCACCGCCTCTGCCTGATGTTTAGTTCCTTCTGCGTGTCCACGTACTTAAGGTTCTTATGATCGGAGTATATGTCACAGTGGACTCCATAAAGGTAGTGCCGCCATATTTTTAGTGCGAATACAACTGCTCCCATCTCCAGGTCGTGCACTGGGTAGTTCTTCTCATGGGTCTTCAGCTGGCGGGAGGCATAAGCTATGACGTGTTCGTTCTGCATCAGTACTGCTCCCATCCCCTGATATGATGCGTCAGTGTAGACCTGAAATCCCTCCCTCCCCGAGGGGAGAGTAAGAATGGGGGCCGAGGTCAGCCGATCCTTCAGCTCCTGGAAAGCTGTCTGGCACTGCGGGGTCCACACGAACGGTGCCTCCTTCTTCGTCAAGGATGTGAGCGGGAGGGCGATTCGAGAGAATCCCTCCACGAACTTCCGATAGTAACCGGCAAGTCCTAGAAAACTCCGCACGTCAGTGGCTGTTTTCAGCTGCGGCCACTCCGAAATAGCTTGAATCTTTGCCGGGTCCACCGCCAGCCCGGCTCCGCTGATAATGTGGCCTAAGAAAGCCACCTCCTTCAGCCAGAACTGACACTTACTGAACTTCGCATAAAGGCGATGCTCCGCAGTCTCTCCAAGGTCAGTGCCAGATGTCGTGTGTGCTCCTCCTCCGTCTTAGAATAGATAAGGATGTCGTCTATGAACACTATGACGAACACATCCAAATAAGCCTCGAAGACCCGGTTCATGAGGCTCATAAACGCCGACGGAGCATTCGTGAGCCCGAAGGGCATCACGATGAACTCATACAATCCATATCGGCTACTAAAGGCCGTCTTCGGAATATCCTCCTCCTGGATCCGCAGCTGGTAATAGCCTGACCTCAAGTCCAGCTTCGAAAAATAATGGGCTCCTCCAGCTGATCGAACAACTCGTCTATCCTGGGGAGCGGATAGGTATTTCGGACGGTCAGCCTGTTTAGTGCTCGATAGTCGATGCACAGGCGTAAAGTGCCGTCCTTCTTCTTCACGAATAGGACAGGAGCTCCCATGATGAGGAGCTCGGCCTAACAAATCCTGCTTCCAACAGCTCCTGCAACTGTGTCCGAAACTCCGCCAACTCCTTTGGGGCCATCCGATAAGGGGCCTTGGATACCGGCTTAGCCCCTGGTACCAACTGAATCTGGAAGTCCTTCTCCCTATGCGGAGGTAGTCCTGGCAGCTTATCGGAAAAATATCGGCGTAGTCACGAACCACCGGAATGTTAGCAATCAGGTCCTTCTCCTCCGTCATCTCGAATAATACTTGATATACTCGTCCCCTTGCATATGAGCCTTAACGGCCTGAATAGATGAAAGCGGGCGACGAGAGACGGTGTAGTACCTTCGAATGTCGCATAAGTATCGCCGTGGCTCAGCACGACCCTCCTTGCCTGGGCAATCAATCTGGGCATGGTTCCAGACAAGCCATGTCATGCCCAAGACGAGATCGAAGTCCGGCATCCTCAGGATCGTCGCCGGGGCCTCGAGTGTCAACCCGTCTATGGTAACCTCCAGGAGGCACTTTTCTGTGGATTGGATCTCCATCCCATTGGGGAGGCGCACCCTCCTGGGTAGTCCCGTATAACAACGAATCTGATCCAGGTCCTTGACGAAATCCTCCGACACAAAGTTGTGCGATGCCCCGTGTCGAACAGGGTATGGGCAGGCTTGCCGCACACCATCACCATTCCTAAATCAGTTTGAAGAAACTCTGGTGTAAGGTTTTCTAACCTAGGTCGTTTAGTAGTTCTATTAACACTTAATATGAGTAATGAATGAATCCAAATTAAGATTACTCTCATACCTGCAATAACCCTGTCCGGGTTCCGGGGCTGTGCTAAGTCCAAAGCGTAAATCTGCTCCCCATTCTGCCTGCGGTCGCCTCCCTGGTAACCACGTCCTCGGCCGCGTCCTCGGCCTCCGAAATGCTGGGCCGGTGGGCCACCCCGTGGTGCTGGAGGTGGTGCCCCCCTCATAGGGCAGTCTCTCCGGAGATGTCCCACCTGGTGACATTGGAAGCACTCCGGCGGGGGATACGCCATACCCCGGGTCTCTGCATCTCCTGGATCCGGAGAGGTGAGGGGCCAAAACCACCTGCTCTCTCGGCTCCTGCCTCAACTCCTGACGAGGCTGCTCCTCTGCCCTCCTTCCATCTGGTATGGTGCCTCGCCGCTGATCATTTTGGGCCCTCCGGCCCTGGTCCTCCGCTTGCCGTTTCCGGCCCCGAGTGGTGGCCAGTCGGCCTCAATCCTCTTCGCCATCTCCAAAATCCGGGAGATGGGCTCGTCAGAGACAAAAAGCAAGGCCTCCCTCAACTCCTCTTTTAGGCCCTTATAAAACCTCTTGACGTAACCTGCTTCGTCCAGCTGATAGGAGCCCGCATATCGGGCCAAATGATCGAACTCTCGGTGGTACTCCACCACTGTCCTGGTGCCCTGCCTCAGCTGCAAGAACCGCTCCTCCAACTCATCCCTGGCCGACTGAGGAACAAAGTGCTCCAGCAGCGTGGCCCTGAATTCTTCCAAGTGATTTCTGCAATCTCCCTATCAGCAAAAGTCGTGTCCAACAGCGTCTTCCACCACCGCTTAGCATGTGACTCCAAGCAAGATACCACTAGGGCCACCCTCTCCTCCCAAGGGCATCGTATCCCAGTCAACATCTCGTACATAATATCCAGCCACTCCACTGTCCGTACTGCCGACTCTGTCCCTAAGTATGATGGGGGAGAGAGTCCTCGGAAGGTGCTCATCCAGTTGGCCCCTGGGTTTGGCTGCTGGGCTGGAGCTTGCTGACCCCGGAAGGCCTCAAGGATAGCTGTAAGGGTCTGCCCCATGTCTGACTGGAGGAAAGGTGTGGGGACCATGGGAGGTGGTGCAATGTCTGGAGTCTGCTGAGCTCCACCTTGTGGGGTGGGCTGAGCTGGGGGCTGCAAAACGAACTACATCAGTAGGTAATCGACTCAATGCCTAACGAAAGTGGACATTTTACATGTGATTCCCCCATATGGGCACACCACTTGCTTCCGCTGCTTAGTTTGTCCCCAAACTAAACCCGCGCGGGGGTGACCCAGGGTTGTGGATGGCTACTTTTCGATCGAGGTCCCCTCTGATACCACTTGTAAGACCCCCCCTTTTTTTTTCTTTTTCGACACCGGGGTCTTAGGCCCAGAACCGCCGTTTTGCGGTGACTCCTTCACGCCCTGAAGAGTCATCACCACAAAGCGCCGATTCTGCCGGCCATTTCGATCACATAAAAGTAGCAAAATAATGAAGTAAATTAAACTATCTGTCCACAGAGAATCACATGACATAATAAATATAACTCCACGAAGGGAGTGTCCACAGAAAAATAACATCAGAGTAGCAAAACGGGCTTATGCCCGGTACATCAAATCCTCACTACAAGATCTCTCATGCAGAAACAAAAGTAGAAAACTGCTCAGGGTCGAGACTCACGGTCCCGGCTGTGTGAACTCCGGAGCTAGACTGCCCCACCTCCAAGCGCACCGGTCTCTGGGGCTGCTCCTCCATGCTGGTCTCCGCGATCCCCTAAATGATGCGGTTCGAAAACCGTTAGTCTAAAAGACTAAGTCCTATCATCCTCCACCCCTTCCCCCACGGCTCCTAGGCACCGAGCGGAGAGGAAGAAAGGGGAGGACTTGAAGGTGGAGAATATCAAAAGCAGATGGCAGCGGTCCTATTCTAGCAAGTTCTATAGCATATAAAGACAATAAACTGTAAACTGAAATGTAACCTTCACTTATGTGGAAAAACACATAAGCCAAGGGGTCTTGTGCAAGGCTCCCATCGTATAAAAAGTCCCATACCGATTTATACGTTGGGGTGTCGGTGGTCAAACAGCAGTAACTAAATATATCAAAATTAACCTTAATTTATAAACTTGCCCACACAAGCTTATAGACTAAGGGGTCGTTTTGCAGGTCCTAAAGTATAAGCGTCCCATTCCACTTATACTTTAGGTGTCAAGGTTTAAGGTAACGATTATGCTATGACATGCAAGTGGGTATGATGGATCATGCAAGTGCAACACACACACCCGACTCTGTGCACACAGACCTTTAGTTCCCCCTTTTGGAGCCATAACCTCCCAGGATACCTCCGTAGTGGCAGACGGAAGCGGTGGGTTGGGCCTCGCCCACCTCTAAAACCAGTAAAGCACTACCGGTCAGACCTATCGTACGCCTCAACGCTTGGTGCACGAAGCGGACTCCTGCGTACTCTTGCCGGCTGGCGCACCGGACTTCTGTTGGCGAAGTGCTAACCACACTTGCCGAGTCAACGTATTGGCGTCGGTGCATCGACCCTCCAATACCGAAGACCCACCACCTTAATTTACTTTCCTTTTATGCACATGCAAATTTAGCGTGATCAAAACCCGAGCCGAAGCTCCCCGGACCAACACGTCCGTCACAAACAATCGAGCCGAAGCTCCCCGGACCCAAAGTCGTCTTTAACCATCCGAGCCGAAGCTCCCAGCTAACATCCCGTGCCATCAGTGTCTGTGAAATGTGCAACCCTATTACTAAGTTACTCTTTTCAGCTTGTTAAACAGTTTACGTTAACCCAGGACTGCCCCCGGTATTCCCTGTGAAGGGCTCTCAAGGGGCACTAGGAACTGTGTTGGGATTACGCCCAGCGTTCCCTTTCGCAAGGTACTTATTTTATTATTGGTTGATTCCCTTACCCATTATTTTCTCATGTTTCGATACGCTAATCCTAGGGTGATTTGACTCCAACTCTCCTTGGGTAGGACGATCTTTCGTCGGACCCGAACGCCTTTAAACCCTAGACAAAACCACACCCTACTCACTCATCTTCCAAAGATGCAGCCCATTCCACTTGTCTTATAGCAAACCATCAAGACCCATCATACGTGCCCTAATTCACATCAAATGAAATCCTGCAGTTTTGCTATATGCAGACCACTTAAGCTACATGACCCGTAAAAAGGGTGGTACATGAAATACTCATCCAGTACCCTTATGATAATTATTAGAGGGCTAAAATAATATTCGAAGCATAAATCCAGAAATCCATAATTTTTCTAATTTGTCTGATAATTAATTTATTTACTCTAGTGTCCCAAAAGGCCCAGGTTTGAACATGAAGTACCATTTCAGACAAGATAATAATCCACTAAATTTATGATAATTACAAAATGCCTAATCAATATAAATCCTAAGTCTTCCATTTTTTCAGCAAGGTTTAGGCCTTTAAATTTAATTTCAAAGATTTCCCAAAAAACGTCATTTAAAAAGATTCTATAGTAATAATACCTCCAAAAATTCAGAGAAATTCAGGGATGATTGTGATGTCCTACAAGTACCCTAGAAAAAGTTTCATAATTTATCATTTGGAAATAAGGCTATATTTGATTTTCTTATGAACTTTCTAATTTAAGGGTCAATGAACAAAGTATGCTAATCAGTCATCAAATATTTCCACAAAAATTCCCACATGATAAAATTGAGCTAAAAACACTATGCAGCAAGTTTCATGATTTTTCAGTAAGTAATGGGCTCTTGCAAGAATTATTTAATATGTAATCAAAATAAAGCACTTGTGAAGTAGATGCCCTAAATAGATGTCCAAAAATTCTAACAAAATTCATACAAGATCATTATAGCCTAAAACTAACTTTGCCCATGTTTTTTACCCTTTCTATGGGCAGTGAGACCACAATAGCCAAATTATTAATTAGGGCAATACTATCGATTACAAATGAAGTGCTACAAATATTGATCAAAATTCCTCAAGTAAATTATCAGAGGCTCAAGATACCCTAATCCCCTCACTACCCAAATTTAGTTAAGTTTCAAGGTGTTTAGCTAACCTAAACCTACACTGCAAGTTTTAGGTCCTAAGCTAGGGTTAGGGTTTTGGGGACCCTACCATTTTCACAATTTGCTAATATTTTAAACAGAGGGTTTATTTATCCTAGGAACCTCCTTGCAAAATTTGGAGTTCATCCAAGGTGTTTAGGACTCATACCCTTCACAAGGCCAAAAGGTCCCTCCTTAGGGTTTGACCTAGGAACTTAGGGCAAATATATTCCTCTCTATCCCATATTCCATGGGGAGGTGATAAGTGCTATAACAAGTCAGTGACCCAAATTTCAGCCTCTGTTGAGGTGATTTGGTCACTCAAAATCAAAAGTGCACCTTTTGACCAAAATGCCCTTAATAAGGTATAGTTAGGGTTGGGTCAAAACCTATTCAAAACACATCCAAATCAAATAAAAGTTTCTACAGGTACCTAAAATGAACCCAGGGACCACTCACCAAAATTTGGGAGGGTTTGGAGATGTTTAGGACACCTATTTAATTTATTTATGGATTATTAATTTTTATAAAAAACTATAGAAATAGTTTCTCCACAAATTCCCATTTTTGGACAGGCCCTAGGTATAGATAAGAATGATCCTCTGTACAAATTTCAGCCAATTTGGACAAGGGATGAAGGGTGGGCATCCATTTGAATCTCAGGTCAGCCCTAGGTACAGTTCCCACCAAAATGGGTGCCCTGGTCCAACCACAGGGCCAAATTGGTCCAAATCAATTTTGTATTACAGTAGACCCATAGGGCTACAACTTTCATATTGACCGTTTTCCACCAGGTGGGCCTAAGTATTTTTAATAATTAATGCAAACAGCTCAGAAAACATGACAGAAAATTCAGAAATCAAAATTAAATAAAAGAAATGATGTTGCACGAATCTTAAAGCAAATCGTGGGGCTCCTGGTCATCTTCTTCCTCCAGCCAAGGGCCATGATTGGCCGAACCTGGAGCTTATTCCAAGTGCATTTCCCGGCCACACGGCCACCTCCCTGGCCGGCCACCGCCGCCACCACCTTCGTTGAGGTGGGGGCTATCGCCGGGCGGCGGCACGGCCGCCGGAGGGGTGGTTTCCGGCGAACCCGACCACCATTTTTTTTTTGGAAAAACCATGAAAATGAAAACTTGGATCGGCTCAATTGAGTCCGATTCTTGTCCTAAACGATTCCTAAGATCTACCCACGGAAGAAGGAGTAGAGGAGGACCTTTAACCGAGCTTGTCGTCGAGTGTGGTGGTGGTGCGCCATGGCCGGCGGTGGAGCTTTCCGATGCTTGCAACTTCACTACCAAACCGCCCGGTTTCTTTAGGTGAAGGGTGGAAACGATTTCTCTTGGCCCATGGAAGCTTTTAAAAGCATCAATGAGTTGGGGGAGAGGGGAGGGTCATGACTTCAAATCCATTAATGTTCATGATTGGAAATTCGATTTTGGAGAAAACTCATGGAAATTCACCTCCCCTTTGTCCCAATTCGTTTGGAAACTCCTCAAAACTGATATGGGAGATGAATACTAATTAATTGGTGAAGAATAGAGGGGTGATTCACCTTCCCCACCATGAATGACCTTCTCTTTCTTCTTTCTCTCTCTTCCCTATTGGGGGAAATAAATTCAGCCACCTTGGTGGCTGGACATGGCTTATAAACTCCTTAAAACTGATGAGAGGGAATGTATTAAGCCTTTGGAATCATTGAGAGGCCCTTGATCTCCCTTGGCCATGAATGACCTCTTTTCTCACTTTCTCTCTCCTTCATTAAAGAGAAAAATGGAGCTTTCTCTCTCCTACTCACCATGGCCGAATTTTTGATCTCTCCTCCAGCCTATTGGCAGCCCAATAACTCATATTAATAATAAAAAATGAGGTTAGCCCAAGTGGGGGAAATGGGTTTGAGCTTGGGTTAGCCCATTTAGGCTAATTTGACCTAACACTAGAATAGAGTTGACCTTGGTCAACATGACCAATTGAGTTGACCCCAATGGATCCTTGGTGACCCATTGGACTCCCTTAAGGTCTAGGAAGACTTGAGTAGGGTTGGTTGGGCATCTTGAGGGTCACATGCCCCTTGGTAAGGGCACTTTGACCATTTTAGGGCTAGAGTTGACTTGGGTCAACATAACCATTTGGATTGACCCCATTGGGTCCTTGGTGACCCATTGGCCTCCCCTAGGTCTAGGAAGGTTATGTAGGGTTACCCTGCACTTTGGAGGTCACATACCCTTAGTAAGGGTACTTTGACCAGATTAGGAGCTTGAGTTGACTTGAGTCAAACCTGGCCTCTAGGGCTGACCCCAATGTGTCCTTAGTGACCCATTGACCTCACTTTAGGGTTTGGAGGGCATAGGTGGGGTCCTCTAGGCTAGGAGTAGGTCAGTTGACCCTAAGTAGGCTAGTTTGACCCATTTAGGGCTAGGGTTGACCTTGGTCAACTGGGCCTCTTGGGTTGACCCTAATGGGTCCTTTTGGCTCTAATGGGGCTCCCAAAATGTTTGGGAGTGTTGTGGTAGGGTCTTGGGGTCATGGTGAAGCCCCATTGTCATTCTAAACCATTGTTCAAAATTCTACTATTTGTAGACCATGATGATCCTCACCTTGGCCTCCTATCTCTTGGCCCATTTCTGGCTTTCTAGGGTTTTGTCATGACCTAGTCATGGCCAAAACCACTCTTAGGGGTCTAGTTGGAAATGAGATGTTACAGTTTTTACATTTCATCCGCAGAAGAACAATCCAAAACCTGAGAGAGAAGGAAGATAGAAGGAATCGTGACGGCATTGATGTAAAATCAGGAGTACCTTTTTGAGCGGCGAGTTTTCTCCGACGGGTTGGGCATCCTGTTGTCGGGGAGCTGGTTGGATGCAGTGCGCGACAAAGGGCAAAGGAAAGAAGAAGGCAGGGCATGTCGTGGAGTTCGACGGCAGCGGTTGGCGTGACAGAGCCGGAAGTCGCTACTCGCGAGGGACAGGGAGCGGGCGGAATTGGCGAGCGCTGAAAAACTGTAAAGCTAAAAACTAGCGGAAAATGGACGATCTGTGGCTCTCGCCTATACGGATCTGTGATCTTTGATTCTTATAAATCGAGCGGTGGGAATAGCTTGATCTATGGCCTCTGATTATAAAAGATCTGTGGCCTTTGATTGTTATAGATCGAGCGGTGGGTATTGTTGGTGGGAAGCAGCAAATAGGGGAGGGCATTTTTGGTAATATTAAAGTTACACCACACCTAAGAGTATTTTGGGCAATCTGAATGTTACAACAAACTCCAATTCTCCGTGCTTATAGTATACAAATTAATTTTTTTATAGGTTCTGTTAAATAATTGTGAGCTTGCCGCAAAGTCCAAAACTAGCATTGATTATTGTAACGAGTTGCCAAGTTTTTCTCCGATCCTGAGAATCGGACCGCCTTAGTTCAGAGTCAGATCAGGAGCGCAAACCGTTAATGAAAATCCAACAGCAATGATAAGGTATTTTCATCATGGAAATCTTGGAAAGGGTGAAAAATGACGTGGCTGGATCTATGTCAGGCCGAAATCCACTATATAGCTTTGAGTTTACAAGTATTGAGTGTTTTCTCAAAAGGTGACAGACCACCGCTCCGTTATAAGTTCTGAGTACAGGAAATAAAAAATCAAACCAAGTTCACGAAGCTTGGATGAGAGCGTTCACAAAACTTGAATGAGAGCGACCACAAAGCTTGGATGAGAGCGTACACGAAGCTTGAATGAGAGCGTCCTTGAGGAGAAAATTGTTAAGTCCTCCGCGGAAGCCTTGGAGTGTCTTCACACGAGCATCTGCGGGAGTGCTTTCTCCCAAACTCATAAAAGCGTACAGGTGAGTGTCAGGTGTTGTGTACGGTAGAGAGGGAGTGTAGTGATTTCCAAGCGGAAAAAAATGATCCAAATCTCACATTCTTGCCAGAAAATCTCAGAGCACTCTCTAGTCACAGGATTTCTTGTATTCAAATGAAGGCTCGAGGGGTTTTTTATAATTTTCTGGATAGATATGCTGGTAATTGCACCGGGCTGGATCCAGACTTGGCGAATGATGTCGCACCATTCCGGTCACCTGAATCACCAATTTCAATGAAATGACGGACACGCCCCTGGGCGGTTCGGGTGGCCCGAGCAGGTTACCTGGCGGTGGCGGGGACCGGTGGCGGGGACCGATGGCGGCCGGAGGCGAACGACTGTCGCGCTGCATGTTCAGATTGTGCGTTCGGCTTCGTCCTCATCTTTGAGGTGTTTTTTGTCCCTTCGAGCGTGTGCAATTTGCATGTGTGGTATGTTTGATCGGGCATTTTGGTTGAATTCCTACCGGATTGACTCAGAAATATTCAGGGGGGAATCTTATTAAATGCCCATAAATTTCTGAGATTCGTGACCCCCAAAGCGTCGAGCCCGAGAATTTCTGACCTTGATTATTTGGCCTTAGGATCGCTGTCTTTGAGTTATTTTACCAAGCGTGCGTCACAAATATTTTTTTTTCTTACGACATGGAAAGCCCTTTCTGTTAGACCTAGATATGTACGTTGATGAGTTGGTGTTACTCAGAGCCTGCTTTGCGACGTGAAGATCCTACAGTTGATATTAGATGGTTGACCTTGGCAATCATTGTCATGCACATTGCTTTTATGATAGCAGTGGTGGACACATCCTAGCACTGTAACGTACTTTTGTGTGTTGCATGTTTCATACTCCTTGTGTGTATAGTGGCCTTTGTGGTGTTTTACGCACTACACGGAAAACATCATTTAACAACGAAAATTAGGAAGGCTAAATAATTTATTGCTAATTAGTATCAAATTTAGCTAGGTATATGACATTTGCTTTTACCTACAAAAATTAAAATGAAAAATTTCATTGTTAAAATAATAACGAATTATTTTGTTGCAAAATACTTGTTATTAAATAGAAACAAAATATTTTCTTTAAAATTTTCATACCAACTATTTTAGATTAAAATATTTATGGAGGAAAAGATTCATTTCCCTCCAAACATTTTCATCTCACTTTTAATAAAAAAAAAATTAATAAATTTTTAAACAAAATAAAGAAGCATTTCTACCATCATTCTCTCATCTAGTTATCTGATCCCTACCAAGACTGTCACTCTCCTGCACAATCTCTTCACCGTGCTTGTCACACTTCTGCGCTATCTTCCTGCCCCGCTCAAGCGAGAAATAAAAAATATATACATATAAAATATATAAGAGTGTGCTGGAAAAGCACATTAAGCGCATACAGGAAATATACACGTTGGTCGGCTCTGCCATTGGATTTAATCTGGCATATCAGCAACCAGGCCATCTGGGAAATCATCGGCAATGTCGATGACGACCTCGGGGCAGCAGAGGGCGATCCACTTTCTCCTTGATGCTGCAAAAAGTCCAGCTTACTCTTCTTGCTTCGCCCCAGGGGCGCGACGCAGATTCGCTCTGTATCTGTCGAAAGGTCCGTAAGAACTAGTCGCTTCTCAACAACAAACATATTGATCTTGAAAAGAACAACACCAAGCTTACGTGGATCCTCGAAGCCCAACAGTGGAATAAAATAGTGATCTTTCCCCTTCAAGCGACGACAACGACCTGGAGGATCTTGATGAACCCATACGACATCCCACCATAATGATGGTCTGTCTTATCCTCGAACGACAACCACCTATTGTTGCTCCGTACTTCGACTAGATTGTTTGGGCCAAGGAAGATCTCGCATCACTCACGAAAGAGGAGGATCAACATCAAAGATCTGTGCTCCCAAAAAGAGCAAAGAAGCCCCATGATGTTTGTCAGTCCCACTAGAGATAACTGCGCCACATGAATGTCGCAGAGCTGAAGGACGGTAATTACCTCCTCAACAGGAGGGATCCAGAAGCCCGTCTTCAAACACCCATCCATAACCGCAAAAATAGCCCGCAGGAGGGCGCTGAACGCGCTACAGCAGGGAAGGGATTACGATATCCACGTCCTTCATATACTAAAGTGTTTCCTCCAACTACCCATACAATCAAGGCTCAATGTTGACGGGAGACGCGTTGACCGCTACGGAACACCACCCTTCGGCACCTGCAAGGAAAAATAGGCATCAGCACCAGATCACGCCAAGGAAGTTGATCAACGTGCACGGGGTGTGGCACGAACACAAAATGACCCTCGGACACGAATGCAGGAAACTAGGCACGCTCACGCTGGACGCCCCGCGCATGTGGTCGGGTCAACGTGTAGGAAGCCCCACATCCGCACCCCGTGCGGGTTTCCCTGTGTAACGCCCCGAAAATTGTATTTGAGTCGGTCGCGTAAAAAGAGAATTTTTGGTGCCTGTATAAGGGTACACGGCCTAGGACACGGTCGTGTCCAAGGCCGTGTCTGGCAGGTGTTTTTGGTCGTTTTCATCCTGAGAGGTACACGGCCAGGAACATGGCTGGATAACACGGGCGTGTCATTTGACACGGGCGTGTGCCTACCCGTGTCCCTACCCGTGTTCTTTTGGGTCGTGTCTGTTGTCGTGGCGGTTATGCGTAACACGCCCCCGGACACGGGCGTGTCGGGAGACCCGACATGGGCGTGTCTGAGCCCGTGTGTCTTTTTTGTGTTCGACGATCGTGCTTGGATCGAAGCACAGGGCCTGGGACACGGCCGTGTGCCAAGCCGTGTTCGGCCCAGGTCTGGGAAATTTTGTGTAGATCTGAGCCGTTCGTTTTCTTTAATTAAGATCCAACGGCCCAGATGAGTTCTGCTCTGTTAAGGCCGGGAATAGGGGAGTTAATCCCTCATTTCTCTCCAAAGCTTTCTCTTTCCAAGGTGTTAGAGAGAAGAGGAAGAAGAAGGAGGTTTCCGGCCGCCGACGGAGCATCAGAGCACCGTTTCGAAATCTGAGAGCGGATCCGTGGAGGAAAGTTCGTTACGAAGAGTTATGTCCGTGTAGTTTTTCCATGGCGCCAAAATGGACTACAAGGGTAACGATTCTCAACTTGAGCATGTGAAGCTCTTTCTTTCTGCATAGGGAATCCCGCTCCCGCGATTGTGCGGTGAGTGCATGGTGTTCCTTGGGATTGATGTGAATAGTCCCCCTTGTGTTGCATATAGAGTCCGGAATCGTAAGTACGGGCATAGACATTGTGTGTGAAGCCTACCCGTACGTGTATCGTCTGGATCGGTGATGTTGCATTTGATATGATTTGCCGGAGAAGACTCCGTGCTTTGGGTTTTTCGGGCTTCTATGTGGTAGATTGCAGTAGGGATCCTTGGAGGTTAGCTTCAAGGCGCACCCGAAAAATTGAGCGGAAACGTGTTCTGCTAACTTGGCGGTCTTGGAACCGGCCTTGATCATAACTGGGTTATGAGACTGTTTGGAAAATTTTGGGATCCGAGAGAAGCTTGGCCCGCGCGTAGGACTTAAATTGTATATGGGACGTGAGCAACAGGCAAGTGGAATTGGACCTAGGCTATGTGGTTTAGTGCGAGAGACCCGAAGACGGGGACAGGCCGTTGGCATAGTCGGGAGACTTAGACGGTGGTCAGAAAGGCTAAATGCTCACATGTTATTGCCATCCTGGGGGTGGTGGTGAAGACGCTGATTGGTCAGGATTCACCGTTAATGTGCCCTGAGTGCACGGGGTGTTTGGCCGTGCGAGCCTACACCTGTGGCGAACTTTATAGTTGCACTTTATTGTTTAGCTGGGCTAATGAATTGTAGGAAAAGAGCACTGTCGTCCCGAGTAAGAGGCAAGGTCGTTATAATTTGGTCGGCTTTTGGCTGACCGTTGCTTTGTTTGCCACCATGCGGTGGAATGTTGCTTGCAGGTGTTGCGGAGCCGAGTGCCAAATAGCGGGTTGGAGCCCATATTGCTGTGCTGGCCCTTGAAGACCATAGAATAGTTGTTTTTATTTTGTCATGTGTGACCGGCCTGCGAGCCGATGTATGTAAAACACTATTTTGTTAAGTGAACAGTTGTAAGGTCATAAGGCCATGCACCTTTTCAGTGTATTTGGGTTTCATTTCTGTGGTTATGGTCGTGGACATTCATATGTTTTGGATTTAAGATTTGGGTTCTTTCAACTTTAAAAGCTTCCGCTAGAATGCTCTGTGTAGGACGAGTATTCTTAATTGGATGGTTTGAATATTCTTATGTAACCCTTCCGACTGTCTGTGTTATATGGCGTTGGGTTCCAGCTGGACCTTCTGTTATATGCCATGCGACGGATGGGGGCATTACAATTTGGTATCAGACTTCTGGTTACGGTCAGACTTAAATGAATTCGTGGGCGAATTCTTTTAAGGGGTGGTGAGCACATGTGTGTTTCATCGTTATAACATCAAAAAGAACCCATGAATGTCCACTTAGGAATGAAAAATGCACTTGTTTTGTGGAATCTGAGTGCTCCAATGATTGCTTTTAGTAATTTGTTTGTCGTCTAATCGTGTGTCTTTGCTACTATAGGCAGCTAGGAGCGGTGCTGGTCAGTCAGAGCGTCCGCAATCAGCGGAAAGTAGTGCACCAAGGGACGTGCCTACAACACCTCCTTCGGCGGAAACCATTAGGATGGTGGCTGAAGCCGTGTTCGCAATGATAAATGCCCAACCTGCAGGGCAAATTCATCGCGCACCTCCTGCGAATGAGCAAGAACCGGTTAGGGCGGCAGAGCCGAGAGTGGTGGAGCGCGCAGTAGTTGATCTGATAGAGCCGAGGAGAGCTACGGAGAAGCAGCTAAAGCATGTGATGGGCTTTAATCCTCCGAGGTTCGATGGGGTTGGAACGCCAGCTCAAGCTGAGAACTGGCTCTCTTCGATAAAGAGGGTCCTGATAGCCACGTTAACTGAGGAGTGGCAGAAGACCACCATAACGACTTTTCTTTTGTGGGTGAAGCGAGGCTGTTGTGGGATGAGTTGGAGTTTCATCTTTTAGTGGGTATGCAGCTTGCTGATGTGCCTATGGAGGAATTTTCAAGATTGTTCCTAGCTAGATTTGTACCCTCTGCTCAGAAGTTGGAGATGGAGAATCAATTTCTTGGGTTGACTCAAGGATCCAGAAACGTGGACGAGTATCTTCATGAGTTCACACGGTTGGGTCGTTATGCTGGTGCTACGTTTATGGAAGAAGAATGGAAGACCAGCCGATTTTATGAGGGTCTATGTGGCGACCTACAGTTACTACTTGTTGGGCCTAAGGCGCAAGGCTTTCTAGCCTTGGTCAATTCGGGCCGATCGTTGGAAAAGGTTGCGAAGAAAGTTCAAGAGAAGAAGGACCCAAGAGTAAGGAAGCCCGAGTTCAAGGTGCCAAATAATAAGTCAAGTTTCCGCAGGTGGAACAAGAAGCGGAGGACTTCGAACTCAGCCCCTTCGGCTGATACGTCGGGAGCAACTACAAGTCGAGTCCCAGTAGCTTTCTACAACTGTGGGAAGAAGGGGCATTTTGCTCGTGAGTGTTGGAGCGGACGTGTAAAGTCCGAGAGGAAGCCTGGAGCGTCTTATGAGGAGAAAGGGAAGGCGGTGGAGTCAACCGCGTCCCATCATGCTCCAGCCCAACCTAGAGTCGACAACCTTGGTCTTCAAGAGGCCATAAAGCAAGCAGACGTGGTGACAGGTATGAGTTAAATTACAGTAGTTTAACTTTCATAGTTGTTACCTCTTTTGTTTGTTAGCTTACTTTTGTTGGTGCTAGGCTTTGTGTTGATCTTTGAGTTTCCGGCGAGAGCCCTGTTTGATACGGGAGCATCGCATTCCTTCTTATCCGAAAAATTTATATCGCGCATCGGAGTTCCGTCCTCGATGGCAGAAAACAAGTTGGATGTGTTGTTGCCCAATGGGTGCTCAATGCGTGCGGATAGGATCTGCGTAGTGACGATTCGGTTTGGAGACCGGGAGTTTGTTTTGCGAGCGTTGGTTCTACCGTTAGTGGAGTTCGACGTAATCTTCGGTATGGATTGGCTCTCGGAGCAGGGTGCATGCATCGATTGCAACCGTAAGGAAGTTAAGTTGGGTCTGGAAACTGATCGGGAGACGACTTTTGCGGGCATGAAGGGGTTATGGTAAGAATTTGATGTCAGCCCTTCAGGTGTTCAAGGCAGTTCGGTCTGGGGCAGAGCTGTTTGTCACTCTGGTGCAGACTTCGACGCCTAAGCCAAGTCTTGACAATATCCCAGTTGTGTCTGAGTATTGCGATGTGTTCCCAGATGATCTCCCAGGAGCCCCTCCTCAGCGGGAGATAGACTTTACTATAGAGCTGGTACCGGGTGCCAAACTGGTGTCACGCTCCCCCTATCGGATAGCGCAAGAGAGATGGCAGAGTTGAAGGTGCAACTGCAAGAGTTGCTAGAGCAAGGTTATGTGCGTCCAAGTTCGTCGCCTTGGAGCGCAACAGTTCTCTTTGTTAAGAAGAAAGATGGGAGCTTGCGTCTTTGTATCGACTACCGGAAATTGAACAAGCTTGCAGAGAAGAACAAATATCCAATCCTGAGGATTGATGATCTGTTTGATCAGTTGGTTGGGTAAACGGTATATTCGAAGTTAGATCTGAAATCCGGATACTACTAGTTGAGGATAAGGGAGAGCGACATCCCAAAGACAACATTCAGTACGCGGTTTGGGCATTACGAGTTCACGGTCATGCCGTTTGGGTTGACGAATGCGCCATCCGTGTTTATGGATCTGATGAACATGACGTTTAGAGAGTACCTGGATCGTTTCATGATAGTATTCATCGATGATATCCTGGTGTACTCGCGGTGCGAGGAGGATCACTACAATCATCTTCACATGGTGTTGGAGACGTTGAGGAGGAATCAGTTGTATGCTAAGTTCTCCAAGTATGAATTCTGGTTATCCTGAATAGCGTTCCTTGGTCATGTTGTCAGTGGAGAAGGGTTAGCTGTGGATCCGACGAAGATAGTGGCGATACGAGAGTGGCCTACTTTGACTACAGTGGCAGAGGTCCGAAGTTTTCTGGGGCTTGCTGACTACTAAAGGCGCTTCGTAGAGAACTTCTCGCGGATAGCGCTACCACTCACGACGTTTGACTAGGAAGGATCAAAAGTTTGTGTGGTCTTCGGAGTGCGAACAGGCTTTTGAAGAGTTGAAGAGGCGTTTGACCACATCGCCTATTTTATGTTCGCCAAGTGGAACTGAAGGGTTCGAGATCTATAGTGATGCTTCGGGCAGTGGTTTGGGCTGTGTTCTGCTACAGCACGGGAGAGTGATAGCCTATGGTTCACGACAACTGAAGGTTCATGAGAGGAATTATCCGGTACACAACTTAGAGTTAGCGGCCGCGATATTTGCTCTAAAGCTTTGGAGGCACTACCTGTACGGTGTAAAGGTCGACATTTAAACGATCATAAGAGCTTGAAGTATCTGTTGGACCAAAAGGATCTGAACATGAGGCAACGGAGGTGGATGGAGTTCTTAGGGGACTACACCTTCAAGATTCATTATGTGCCTGGGAAGGGAAATGCAGTGACGGATGCATTGAGTCGTAAGATTCCCGCACAAGCCAACTGGTTATCGGTACATGATGGGAGATTGGTCCATGAGTTGTAGGCTTTGGAGATATCTTGCGTCGACAAGCAGTCTAGTGCCGAGGCGAAACTGTTTTGGACAGAGGTGCAGTGTGACCTAGCAGATAGAGTTCGGCGAGCTTTAGTTCAGGATAACAGCATGAAGCAGATCTTGGATGAATCTTTGGATGGGTCAAATTCCCAGTTTGTTCTTGAAGATGGTTTGCTAAGGAAGGACGGTCGCCTATGCATTCCTAGTACGGATAATCTTCGGGAGGAGTTGACGTATGAGGCTCATCATACCAAGTACTCAATCCACCCGGGAAGCACAAAGATGCATAGAGACATGAAGAAATTATTCTGGTGGCCGGGTTTGAAGAAGGATGTAGCACTTTATGTGGCTAAGTGTCGTACTTGCGCATTGGTGAAGGCGGAATGCCAGAAGCCCGGAGGTTTCTTGAAGCCCCTACCTATCACAGAATGGAAATTTGACGGCATATCTATGGATTTTGTGCATGGCTTGCCGAAGTCGCAGAAGGGAAACAACGCCATATGGGTGGTCGTAGATAGGTTGACAAAGGTGTCGCACTTTATTCCGAACAGGAAGGAAGATCCGGTGGAAAAGTTAGCCAAACTCTACGTGGATAATATTGTACGATTTCATGGTGTGCCCCGCAGTATTGTTAGCGATCGAGATGGATGTTTCACGTCGAATGACTGGAGGTTGGTGCATAGTCTGTTGGGTACTAAACTAAAGTTCAGCACAGTCTTTCACCCACAGACGGATGTCCAGACCGAGAGGGTCAACAGGACTATGAAGGACATGCTTCACATGTGCGTCCTAGATTTTGGAAAGCAGTGGGAAGATCACCTGTACATGGTGGAGTTTGCGTACAACAACAGCTTTCAGACAAGTATTGGAATGGCGCCTTTCGAAGCCTTGTACGGGAGGAAGTGTCGTACGCCGTTGTCTTGGTTGGAGGCAGGTGAATCAAAGATGTACAAACGTCAAGCAGTGGAGGATGCCACATCAGTGATACAAACAATTCAAGAACGGTTGAAGATCGTTCAGGATAGACAGTCAAAGTACTATAATGCCAAGCATAGGAATGTGGAATTCAATGTTGGCGACTGGGTGTACTTAAAAATTAAGCCGTTCAAGGGTGTATCGCGGGTTCGACGCTTGAATAAGCTGAGTCCGAGATACCTTGGACCATTCGAAATATTGGAGCGTGTTGGTGAGGCGGCATATAGATTGAAGCTGTCGGTGGAATTGAGTGGGCTGCATGACGTGTTCCACGTGTCAGTGTTGCGTAAAGCAGTGCAAGAGCCTTCGCAGATCATTGCGGACAATCAAGTTCCAGTTGATTATGAGTTGACCACAAGGGTCAAGCCAGTATGTATTGAAGATGTTGCAGTCAAACGACTCCGCAACAAGGAGGTCCGAATGGTTAAAGTCCGTTGGGACAATTGCATACGTGAGGAGCTTTCTTGGGAGCGAGAGCAAGCTATGTTGGAGGAATACCCTGAGTTATTCCACTCAGGTATTATTTAGATTTGTGTACATTTACTTAATTTCAGGACGAAATTCCTTAAGTGTGGGAGATTTGTAACGCCCCGAAAATTATATTTGAGTCGGTCGCGTAAAAAGGGAATTTTGGTGCATGTATAGGGGTACACGGCCTAGGACACGGGCGTGTCCAAGGCCGTGTCTGGCAGGTTTTTTTGGCCGTTTTCATCTCGAGAGGTACACGGCCAGGAACACGGCTGGATGACACGGGCGTATCATTTGACACGGGCGTGTGCCTACCCGTGTCCCTACCCGTGTTCTTTTGGGTCGTGTCCGTTGCCGTGGCGGTTATGCGTGACACGCCCCCGGACACGGGCGTGTCGGGAGACCCGACACAGGCGTGTCAGATTGGACACGGGCGTGTCTGAGCCAGTGTGTCTTTTCTGTGTTCGACGATCGTGCCTGGATCGAGGCACACGGCCTGGGACACGGCCGTGTGCCAAGCGGTGTTCGGCCCAGGTCTGGGAAATTTTGTGCAGATCTGAGCCGTTTGTTTTCTTTAATTAAGATCCAACGGCCCAGATGAGTTCCTGCTCTATTAATGCCGGGAATAGGGGAGTTAATCCCTCATTTCTCTCCAAGGCTTTCTCTTTCCAAGGTGTTAGAGAGAAGAGGAAGAAGAAGAAGGTTTCCGACCGCCGGCGGAGCATCGGAGCACCGTTTCGAAATCTGAGAGCGGATCCGTGGAGAAAAGTTCGTTGCGAAGAGTTCTGTCCGTGTAGTTTTTCCATGGTGCCAAAACGGACTACAAGGGTAACAATTCTCAACTTGAGTATGTGAAGCTCTTTCTTTCTGCATAGGGAATCCCGCTCCCGCGAGTGTGCGGTGAGTGCGTGGTGTTCCTTGGGGTTGATGTGAATAGTCCCCCTTATGTTGCATATAGAGTCCGGAATCGTAAGTACGGGCATATACATTGTGTGTGAAGCCTACCCGGACGTGTATCGTCTGGATCGGTGATGTTGCATTTGATATGATTTGCCTGAGAACACTCCGTGCTTTGGGTTTTTCGGGTTTCTACGCGGTAGATTGCAGCAGGGATACTTGGAGGTTAGCTTCAAGGCGCACCCGGAAAATTGAGCGGAAACGTGTTCTGCTAACTTGGCGGTCTGGGAACCGGCCTTGATCATAACTGGGTTATGAGACTGTTTGGAAAATTTTGGGATCCAAGAGAAGCTTGGCCCGCGCGTAGGACTTAAATTGTATATGCGGCGTGAGCAACGGGCAAGTGGAATTGGACCTAGGCTATGTGGTTCGGTGCGAGAGACCCGAAAACGGGGACTGGCCGTTGGCATAGTCGGGAGCCTTAGACTGTGGTCAGAAAGACTAAATGCTCACATGTTATTGCCATCCTGGGGGTGGTGGTGAAGACGCTGATTGGTCAGGATTCACCGTTAATGTGCCCTGAGTGCACGGGGTGTTTGGCCGTGCGAGCCTACACCTGTGGCGAACTTTATAGTTGCACTTTATTGTTTAGCTGGGCTAATGAATTGCAGGGAAAGAGCACCGCCGTCCCGAGTAAGGGGCGGGGTCGTTATAATTTGGTAGGCTTTTGGCTGACCGTTGCTTTGTTTGCCACCGTGTGGTGGAATGTTGCTTGCAGGTGCTGCGGAGCCGAGTGCCAAATAGCGGGCTGGAGCCCATGTTGCTGTGCTGGCCCTTGAAGGCCGTAGAATAGTTATTTTTATTTTAATGTCATCCAGAATATCGCCAGATCGCCAAAACTTGCATAGATAATTCCAAACATTGCAGAGTGAAGATGAGTATAAAAGCAGAAAGTGAATATCAAAACAGATCGAAAGCATCAACATAATAAGTCGGCAAAATAAAAGCTCGCCCTATTACATGAAATAATCAGTTCAATACAATGTCGCCAAAGGAGAGTACAAATGGTAGAAAGAAAAAAAAAGAAAATTTTCTAAGTCCTAGGAGGCCGCTGCTCGGGAAGAGGTGGATGTCGCCTGGCCCAGCCCATCTCGCGTGCTCGCCGAATGTGCTCGCTGGCCACCATCATCACATCATCGCCCCGACGCAGCTGCTACTCCATCCTCGCTAGTCGCCTGACAGATCCCATGCTCGCCTGCATGCCAGCCAACTCCTCATGATATAGCTGGATGCAATGGTCAGCCATCGATTAACGTCAGTACAACTCGTGGACCATGTGAAAGCAGGCCTTATAAGCCGCTAGACGGTCCTACAGTTCTTCCATCTTCGGCATCCTCACC
Source organism: Platanthera guangdongensis (assembly GCA_039583875.1). Classification (NCBI taxonomy): domain Eukaryota; kingdom Viridiplantae; phylum Streptophyta; class Magnoliopsida; order Asparagales; family Orchidaceae; genus Platanthera; species Platanthera guangdongensis. Next base: position 55,718,725 of record CM077162.1, on the reverse strand, counting down.
TACAGTGTTGAGATCCGGCGATGAGTCCCGCAGATGGCGAGTTGGTCGAACTTGGCCTCCAGATCAATGTAGGCGCGGACGACAACGTGACGATATTCGTGAGCGGGGAGCCCAAAAGCGTCGATAAAGGTCGTTCCAGAGATAGCAAGGCGACTTGTCAAGATAAGTAAGAAGTCGTCGAGTCAGTTATAAGGCAATATCAGAAGACATAAAGTCAGCAGTAGGCGAGCTACCTTGCCGAGTAGATTGAGATCAACGAGTGGAAGGGCTGCGATGAGATGATTCTCGCTGACCCGATGACGAGCCTTCTGGGTGCTCGGCAGCCTGCCCCTATCCGCGGTCTCCAAGGTCGCGACCTCCTATCCTTGGCGGGAAGTACTTGACTAGCCTTCTTTCCGGATCTCGTGACGAGCTCTCAGGAGGGATCAGAGGAGCCGCTGATTCAGGAAAGATTTTAGGACGAGCTTCATTACTCGACGGCAAAGGAGGAGGTGGCGGCAGTGAAGTGCTCTCCCTCGGTTGTTGCGAGCTGGCCGGAGGAGGAGGTGGCGGTGGCAAAGGTATGCTCGTCGTCGGTTGCAACGAGATGTTCATAGAGAGAGAGGGATTTTGCTCACCCCAGAATGCGAGGTCTTCGTCGCCGGAAGATCCTTTTTCATCGCTGCTGGAACTTGTGTTTCTGGCCCCTTCTTGGGACTGACATTGATCTGAACAGTATGCCTGGATCGAGCTAGAGCCGAGCTTTGGGGGCGACCAACAGAGTTGCTCACAGAGGAGAAACGTCCAGGGGCTCGCCTGCAGTAGCCGGGGTGGAGCTACGAGTATAAAAACAAGTCAGCATAAGAGAATACAGATTGAACAACAGCTTGTAGTCTTCAACAAGAAGGCAACCTTGTGAGGTAGTGAGATCTGCCTGCAGCTGTGCTTGAGACCCGGCGAGTTTTGGGGTAGGAGGAGAAGACGATATAAAGAGGAGAGATAAGTCGGGAACAGATAGCTCGGGAATGTTGCTCAGCCTGAGGTCGCCAAGGACTTTCTGGGTACCAGTGGAAGATTTGGGATGGACGATCGAGGATGAGACATTATCGGTAGCGGGGGCGAGTTGTCTGTTTTGGAAGGGAGCGACTTCTTCAACTTATTCTTCAGTTTTTTCTTCTTAAGGGGAGTAAGGTTGGAAACAACCTCGCCTTCTCGTGGCCTTTTTAGCCTTGAAGGCTCAAGGAATCCGGACAAGGCGGCAAGGCTCGCTTAGTAAAATTTCTTGGCAGACTTCGACATCGTGTGCGAGTTCAAAAAGCGCGTCTCAAAGACCAGCCCCCCTATTTATAGAGTTCAGCAGGCATTTGTCTGTTGCAAGTGACTCAGATACTTGCACGTGCAGCTCGCTGAATAAGTGTTAGATGTTTCTTTCTGAGTTCCTACGTCGCTCGAAAAGAGCGGAGATTGTGTACAACTCATATTCGTTGAGGGTGGACCCCTCCAGAGCCAGGTCAACAAAAGTCAAAGTCAGCAAGTCAAGATAGAAGTCAGAGTTAATGCGCGAGGTGGGAGAAGGACTGGGCGAGTATGACGAGCTCCACTCGCATACTCGACACGTAGGAGACTAGGTCGACTACTTGACCATCCGAGCGAGCTCTCCCTGGAAGTCGCCTAGTCGCCAGGGGTGAGTATATAAATAAGACACCCCTGTCTTTGGATTTGCCTATAAATAGGCCACCAGAGGAATGAGGAGACAAACTTAGGAATCTCGCAAAAGATCTCGACCACCTTTTTCTAGACTTCGAGCTGGGTCTTTGAATCCTTTTTCAGAGATCTAGGTTGCGAGCTAGAGACTATCCCTATTAGTCGCCGCATTGACTTAGTCGCCAACCGGATTCTACCTCGTACACTGCTCGGCCATTTTTGGTTGTGGAGGGGTTATTCCTTCTAATCATCCGGGTACGTGGTGTGACTTCCGTGCAGCAGAGCCTAAGGTATCTTTAGTTGCCTAACTATTCCCGCAACCTAGCCCGTTAGCCGTCGAGCCCACTGTTGAACCGGTAACCTCAGACTGCATTGATCCGAATTTTTGGAGTAAGAGATTTTCCCGACTTCAATAATATTAATATTCTGTGATTTTTTTAAGAAAAAGACTGTATTTTGGCCTAGAAATACGGTCCGCACATGTATCTTTAAATACGTTACACGTATCTAAAATTTAGGCGTATGAAGGGAGTTGGATTGTGACAAAAAACCTAACTTGAGTTATTAAGAGTTTTTCTTTTTCTTTTTTGAGGTGCGAATAGTTAAATTTGAGTTACGATTAACACTTGCCTTAAATAATTGGAGGTTATCTTTCTCTCCTTAACTACCCTATTACCAGACCTATTTATTCCTATTCTTCTTTGCGGCCCGTTAATCCAATAAGCCGTCCTCAAACACGAAATACAGGCATGAAGAAAATAAAACATAAATAAATATATAACACATAGGGATGATGCAATGGAGGATACATTGGGTATAGAAAAACATCAAATAATGTTGCTAATGTATGTTTTTTGCAAGCAGTCAGAAAAAAAAGAAGCATGCGAGAGCTGAATACTGTTTTATTTTATCATTTTTGAACGGGTTGGACCCATTTGAACATAATAATAAGCAAATAAGAAGACATGTTGCATAATTGGAAGATGCAGAAGGAAGGCCGATTGTGTCCCTAAACATGCTGTGAAATTGTTGGCATGTTAATGAGAGTCTGTTTGTGTACAAGAATTCGATCACAATCCGTGATGGGTTGATTAGATAACTGTTTTGTGGAGTGATTACCCGATTGAAGATCCCAGCGAAGCAAATATAGTACATCATTGCCATTAACAATGAACAAAATCTCTCCTTTGGTGAATAAAGCGAACAATATCAATGCATACGGAGAAGGATAGATCAGGCGAAGCCATTCATCACCCAAGTGCAGGGAGTAGTAAGCACTTCCCCACTTTTCATCGCCCTCCGCCTCAACCCAAATGTTGATATGGTATCCATCATTGCCGGGGTTCTTATCCCTAGAAGCCATCCAGCAGCCCAATTTCCCCTCAATTTCAACCAAACCATAGTTTTTCCTGCAATATTTAACATCATAAGGAAGATCCATAAAACTAAAGACTTCCTCTAAGACATCAAAAATAACTACTACGCCTTTGGCTTGAAAATAATGTGACCCACAGAGCCAATACAAGCAATCATTCACCACAACACACTTATCCCATAAAACCCATACATGGCCAAGAGGCGCGACATCAATTCGCCTCCATGAATCCATGGTGCTCCCCAAGCTCAGAACCTCAGCATATCGAGGCCAGCCATAAACATTTAAAAGCCGATACTCACTTCTCCAACGATGATAGTACAATTCGCGCATCCAACTATATTGCCCATATGCGTTTGCAGAGGGACTGGGCAAATCAATGCGCAGACCAGTGAGGGGATTCAGCACGTAGTTTGCACAGGGACCTTCTGAATTGAAGCCCCTAAAGCTAACCAGCCCATCACAGGAGCTCAGCGGTACATCCGTAATATGGTGAAGTCCCGGCGTGTCAAAACCAATGGAGACGTTGAACAGCTCGTTTCTGTGCAGATGATTTAGAGGAATCAAAGGGAGGACCAAAGATTTTGGGATGCGGCGAGTGTGGGCGACGATGAAGGACGGATCTATTGAAATGGATAGCCAAGCGGTGGAGACGCATCTGAATCTGCCGACAGATTTCGCTGGGAGCCTTAACAAAATCTCGACGGCGAGATGTTCTGGGAGGTAGAGGCGGGATTGAGACCCCATGCACTTGTGCTTCTCTGGCATCTCTGCGCCCACCATGGTCTTCATTGATCAATGGACAATCTAGCTAGCGTTTTTATTACAGGAAGATTAAACATGAGAATCAGAGACAAAGGTCTTGCCTTTGAGTTCCCGGTGGACGGAAATCGAGCGCCGGAGTTTGAATCCGTTGGGGGGGCTAAAGGATTCGTAGGAGAATGGAGATGCAGGCAGATTGATACTATAAAAAATGCCTTTTTTAGAATTTCAAATCTCGTGCATTATGAGCATCTGCGGAGAGGATGCATCTGCGGAGAGGTGCGAACGCCGAGCAAAGGAGCGTCGTTGGCGCGGGCAGAGAGGATGCATTGGTGGAGAGGTGCGAGCGCCGAACAAAGGAGCGTCGTTGCGTGTCTTAAGAGCATCTCCAATGATTACCATTTTCTTTTATATGAGGCTCCAAATATGGAGATGACCACTCTCATCTTCTAAATTTAGAGGAGAGAGAGAGAAAATGAGAGGACTTCATTTCTTTTTTTAATGTTTTAATATATTTTTAAGCTCATTTATTTAGGGTATTTATATTGGCAGCACACCTTTGACTATTGGAAGCCCGACAAAATAATAAAAAAACACGCATATAATGGCCGCTAATAGCAGCACAAAATGCTGAACACGTATTTTGAAAAAAGCTCTAGTATATGATATTTTTAGAAAAGTGTTCAACATGAAAGTTGCTGAACACTTTTTCTAAAAAAATGTCATATAACAGACCTATTTTCAAAAGGCGCGGAATCCGGGTGGAACTCGCATAATTCCGCCCGGATTCTGCGCCTTTTGAAAATAAGTCTGATATATGACATTTTTGGTAAAAGTGCTCAACATAAAAGTTGTAGATCTCGTCGAGATCAACAACTTTCATATTAAATACTTTTTCAAAAAAATGACTTTTTAAAAATTAATTTTTGGAATGTCAATGTCCATCGGGCTGCCAATAGTCATTTTTGGACTGCTATTATCTTTTGGATGTCAATAGTCATATAGGAGTTGTCAATATAAACACCCTTTATTTATTTATAACCTACGTAATCACTAATATACTTTTCGAATCATAACATATAATATATATAAAATTATATTTTTGAGACCTACAAAATGATGATAATATTGAATACATTTTAATTATTATTTATCATATTATTACTAAAATATTATTTTATTGGATATAATTTTTATATATATTTGTATATACATATGCATATACAAATATACAGATATATATAAATATGTATATACATTAAAAAAACATCGTGTTCTTCAAATATGGAGAATATCATAGGAATTGAGCAACCAAATTCTGGATATTTGAAGAGCCTAATATAATGCGAATATCTAAATATAGAAATTCTAGTTGGAGATGTTATAAGGATAATACACGTTCCCAACAAAAAAGATTTTTTTTAAAGAAAATATTATTTTTTGTAAAATAAATTACAAATGTTTATTAAGACCTTTTATAACTACTATATTGGATATATGTATCTTCTAAAACACTTTATTTTTATTCATTTTGTAATACCTTAGAATCTAATATTTTGAGACCCCCTTATTCCATAAACCTTTTCAAGAATGAGTCTTGTTCGTGCCCGGTCGCTCTGCCTCGCATGACCGTCTATTCGGGTGAGTAACTGAAGAGTGTTTCAATGGGGCTAGGGTACTGTCCCGAGGATGATTGGAAAATGGCTCTGTTGATGGCTAGCTTTTTAGGGAGTTTAATATAATAATAGGGTTAATTATCAAGACCTCTCTTGTAAGTATGTATAATTAGAGCTTGCACCCCTCTTAGTTTGGAAATTACAATTACCTACCATGTTACTTTCTTTTCTTTCCAATTGCATGTATGACCTTAAAAATCACGTAAAGCGGGAGAAAATTGATCACGTCTTGATCCATAACTGATTTTGGGTGTTCTAGAGAGGGAAAAATCTTGATCTTTTAGTCTATCCACAAAAAGCCTTTTCGCCACACGTACACACTAATCTGAAAATTAGTTTTTGCTCTTTATATTTGGTAATAGACGAGGGACAAAGAAAATCCATTAAAAATAACTACAAGACAGCTACCCTCCACTACAAGGGGTAATTATTTCCATAACTTCTCTTTAACTGCTCACTTCATTAAAATCATATATTAAGTTAATTCTAATAATAACATTTAGTCCATATTATGAATTAAAATTTGATGGGGTTCCCCCTAGAGATTACTGAGTCAAACTTGTTGCGCTTCAACCAAAATGCGCAAGAAATTGACTTGATCGAGCGAGCCACGTGCGAGGACCGCGCTTGCTCGAAGGAGCCAAAATCCCCCTGAATACACACACACACATACGCGCTCGTTCGAAGGAGCCACCGTCGGTGCTGGGCAACCTGCCCGGGCCGCCCGAGATTACATCCGTCATATTGTGAAAATTGGTGATCCAGGTGACCGAAACGGAGCGACGCCATTCGCCAGCACAAAATCTGTCCCGACACAATTACCATCACGTCCCTCCAGAAAACTATAAATAAGCCTCCAAGCCCTCATTTGAAGACGGGCAACTCCAGAGGCTATAGAGAGCTTTAAGCTTTTCCGGCAAGGATGTGTGACTTAGATCGTTCCTCTGCTGGGAATTCACTATGCTCCCTCTCAAGGCCACTTAGTGCTAAATGCTTAATGTTACAAGGACATAGCCAATTTTTTGTTCCAGAAGAAGCTGCAACAAAACTTTCCATTAGACGCTCTCGTTAGAGCATCGTGGACATAGTTTAATTTTTTCATTTCCTGTATTCAAAGCTTTGTAACGGAGAGGTGACCTGTGACCCTCCGAGGAAACTCTCAATTCTTGTAAACTCAATAAAATATTAAATTTTGGCCTGACACAGATCCGGCCACGTGGTTTTTCACCAATTCTGGATTTTCCACGTTAAAAAAATACTCCTGTCATTTGCTACTATTTTTTCATTGACTATTTGCACATCAGGTACAACTCCGAGCTAAGGCAGTCCGATTCTCCGGAGCGAGAAAAAACCGGGTGACCTGCAACCGTTTACCGCCGTCTGTGAGAAAGTGTTCCCAAAAGCTCTAAGGAATCATGAGAAAACAACGCCTGCCTCACCCAAGCACACTCGGTCAACAATAATGGTGAGGAGAAGCGCACAAACTGTCAGCGGTGCAACCCTGGAGGAGCGCATCGATGTAGCCCCCGCCGACTCGCCCGTAAGCAACCCCCAGCTTCGGAAAGGGGTGTAACATCCGTCAAACAACTAGACCCCTAGGAGTGATTTTGTCATGACTAGGTCATGACAAAACCCTAGGAAGCCCAAGAGGGCCAAGTGAACCTAGGAATGTAGGTGAGACCACTATGGTCTGCAAATAGTAAATTTTTGAACCTAGTTTAAGATGACCATGGGGCTTTACCAAGACTTCAAGACCCCCACCATGGTCTCATCAACCCATTGTAAGGTCCATTAGAGCCCTAAGGGTCCATTGGAGTGGACTTAGGGTGGCCAAGTTGACCTAGAACCACTCTAGGCCTAAATTGGGCAAGGTGCCCTAACTAAGGGCAGTGTGCCCTAGTAAAGCCCAACTAACCCTACCAGGGCCTTCCTAGATCTAAAGTGGGGTCAATGGGTTACTAAGGACCCATGAAGGGCAGTCAAAGTGGTTAAGTTGACCAAAGTCAACTCTAACCCTAAATGGGTCAACCTGACCTACATAGGGTCAACTGACCTTCCCTTAGACAAGTGGATCCCACTCATGTCCTCCTAACCCTATAGTAAGGTCAATGGGTCACTTGGGACTCATTGGGGTCAATCCAAGAGGTTAAGTTGACCAAAGTCAACTATAACCCTAAATGGGTCAAACTGACCTACAATGGGTCAAACTGACCTGCACAGGGCCAATTAAAGTTCCCTTAGCCAATTGGACCCCACACATACCTTCCTAACCCTAGTGAGAGGCCAATGGGTCACCAAGGACCCATTGGGGTCAACCAAAAAGGCTAAGTTGGCCCAAGTCAACTCTAGCCCTAAAGTGGTCAAAGTGCCCTGTTTAAGGGTCAAGTGACCTCCAAAAGGCCAAGTAAACCCCATCTAGACCTTATGGGAGGCCAATGGGTCACCAAGGACCCACTAGGGGCAACCTCAAAGACCAAATTGACCAGGGTCAACCCTAGTCAAGGTTTAGGTCAAGCTAGACCAAATGGGCTAACTCAAGCTCAAGCTCAATTCACTTGGGCTAACCTTGTATTGGTGGATGAAATGGACATGTGGGCTGCCATTAGGTTAGGTAGGAGTCAAAAGTTTAGCTTGGTGAGTAGGAGAGATAAAAATCTTCAAGGGAAGAGAGAGAAAGAGAAGGGAGTAATGGGGGGAGGGAAGACTTTGGGGCTCATCCTTCCCCTTCCCCAACCCCCCATTCAATTAACTAGGACAAGGAATGCAGCCCCATTTCAACCAGATGGTCCTTGACTGGCTTGAGCCATGCTTCATCCCCCACCTACCATGGCCGAAAACTTTGACTAAGGACCACTAATGACAATGCAGCCTACACCCACCTAACACCCCAACTCTCCTTCTTAAAAGCTTCACTGGAATCCAGGGATTGAGTTCCACCCATTACCTGAAGTAGCCAAGGAGTTTCATTGTGCTGTTGCAGAAATCCGACCACCACCACCACCACCATGACAATCCGGCAATCGGCATGGCTACAACCATCCACACAGGTCCTCCTCTACTCCTTCTTCTATGGATAAATCTTAGGAATCTTTTAGGATGAGAATCGGGCTCAAATGAGCCTGATCGGGTGAGGATTTTTTTTCGGTTTTCCAAAAAAAATGGGTCGGGTTCGCCGGAAACCACCCCTCCGGTGGCCGTGCCGCCACCCGGCGAAAGCCCCCACCTCAACGAAGCTGGTGGCGGTGGTGGCCGGCTAGGGAGGTGGTCGGGTGGCCGGCAAATGGGCTTGGAATAAGCTCCAGATCGGGCTGATCCCAGCCCTTGGCTGGAGGAAGAAGATGACCAGGAGCCCCACAATATTGCTTTAAGATCCGTGTTGGATCTGATTTTTTAAAATCCTATTATTTCAATTTTTGTCCCGTTTACTGGTCAGTTTTATAATAAATATTAAAAATACTTAGGGGCCGTTTCATAAAGAGTTGTAAACATTGAATTTATCGATCTATATGTCTACTTTAATATAAAATTGGTTTTAACCAATTTGGGTAAGTGGTTTGACCACAGCACTCATTTTGGCGAGCACTATACCTAGGCTAGACCAGAGACTATTTTGAGTGCCCCCAACAATCCATCAATCCAAATGACCTGAACTTTTGGATGGGAATCATTATTACCTATCCCTAGATCATATCTAAAATTGGGAATTTGTGGAAAACATTTTCCTAAAGTTTTTGTAGGAATTTAATAATCCACGTAGGAATTATTTAATGGACCAAATGAACTCCAAACTCACCCAAATTTTGGTGAGTAATGTTTGGGGTCATTATAAGGCTCTGGTTAAAATTTCATCTCATTTGTAGGTGGTTTGAATTGAAATCATGAAACCCTAGCCTTGCCCTAAAAAGGATATTTTGGTCAAAAAGTGCACTTTGAGTTTTGAGTAGCCAAATCACCTCAACAAAGGTTTAAATTGGGGGCACTGGCTTGGCATGGCTTTTAGCACCTACCCATGGAATATGGGGTAGATTGGAATAGATTTGCCCGAAGATCTAAGGTCAAACCCTAAGAAAAGGCTTTTGTGCCTTGTGAAGGGCATGAGGCCAAAAGACCTTGAATGAACTTCAAATTTGGTAGGGAGGGTACTAGGGTAGCTAAAGCCCTCTGGTAAAAATTTTAGGGGATTTTGGAGAGGGTAGACCCCACAAAAATCCTAACCCTAATTTAGCGCACAAACATTTTAGTGCTAGAATAGGTTAGTACAACCCCTTGAACAATAATCAAATTTGGGTAGTATGGTCATAAGGATAGATTGAATATCTGGTAATTTAATTGGAAATTTTGGATCAATAATCTTAGCACTTCCTTTGTAACTCATGAGATTGCCCTAATTAATCATTTGGTCATTATGATCCCACTACCCATTGGAAGGTCCTGAAAATTAGGTAGAGGGAGTTTTGGATCTTATTGCTTATGTATGGATTTTATTAGCATTTTAATACATATTTGTAATACCTACTTCACAAGCTCATCATCTTGGAAAATTGTTCAATATTTTGTTTAGAGCTCATTACTTGATAATAAATTATGAAACTTGCCCTAGAGCATATATATGTCCTTACAATCACCCGTGAATTTTATTAGAATTTATGGAAGTATTTTTGCTGCACTTGCCTCTTAAAATTGATTAAAATAGGTTATATTCAAAATTATATTTATAGGCTTTAACCTTGCTGGAAAATTGGGATACTTTGGATTCTGTGTTTAATAATCATCTTGAATTTATCATAAATTTTGTGAGGTATTTGCTTGTCTCAAATGGGCACTTCATGTTCAAACTTGGGTTTCTAATTTGTTAGAATAATTAAATAAATTATCAGATAATTGTGAAATTTATGAATTTCTGGATTTAAGCTAAAAATGTCATGATAGCCCTCCAGTAATTATTATAGGGGTACTGGGTGAATATTTAGTGTACCTCCCATTTTACACGTCATATAATATAACGTGCTCTGCATTTAGTAAAACTGCAGAAGTTATGTCAGAATATAAATTTGGGCACATGAGTTGGGGTTAGATGTTTGCTGGTTTGGATAAATAAAAATGAGTTCATCTTTGGAAGTTAGGATGAGTAGAGTGTTGGGTTGACTAGTGATAGGTGGTGCTCGGGATCGACGAAGGATTGTCTTTCCCATGGAGAGGAAATGTCAAATACACTAGGATTAGATACAGTACAATATTTAAGGGACTAGGAGATGGGTATTAACCAACAATAGTAAGTGCCTTGCGAAAGGGAGCTTGTGGCATAATCCCATCATAGTTCCTAGTGCCCTCGAGACCCCTTCACGGGGTATACCTTGGGCAGTCCTGGGCTAACCTAAACTGTGGGCAAAAATTGGAATGCAAGAGTAACTAGTAAATCTAGGGTTTCACCTTCACTCACCTCGATATCTCGCGGTGGTAGGTTGGGTCACTCGGGCTGTAGGCCCAGTGGTTTTGGTGATGGGCAGGTTAGCCCGTCGAGCTTTGGCTCGGTAATGGTTTGTGATGGGCAGGTTGGCCCGGCGAGCTTTGGTTCGGTTGTTGTTTGTGATGGGCAGCTTGGCCCGACGAGTTTTGGCTCGATTGTTGTTTATGACGGACGGGATGTTCCGGGGAGCTTTGGATCGGTAGCTGATACATAAGGTTGTATATGCATATGGTAGGTCTTCGGTATTGGAGGGTCGATGCAACGATGCCAATACGTTGACTCGGCAAGTGTGGTTTAGCACTTGGACAAATAAAGTGCGGTGCGCCAGCCGGCAAGAGTACGCAGGAGCTCCGCTTAGTGCACCAGCGTTGAGGCGTACGATAGGTCTGACTGGTAGTGCAATTACCGGTTTAGAGGTGGGCGAGGCCCAACCCACCGCTTTTGTTTGCCACTACGGAGGTATCCTGGGAGGTTCGGCTCCAGAAAGGGGGAACTAAAGGTCTGTGTACACAGAGTCGGGTGGGTGAGTTGCACTTGCATGTTCACATCATGGCATATTTGTATTTCATAGCATAATCATTGCATATAACCCGACACCTATTGTATAAGTGGTATTGGACGCTTTATACAATAGGCTCTGCAAAACGGCCCCTTGGTTTATAAGTTCGCGCGAGCGCGCTTATAAGTTAAGGTTTTTATTCAGTATCATAAATATATGCTTGCTAAAGAACCGACACCATATCGTATAAATTGGTATGAGACTTTTTATATGATAGGAGCCCTGCAAAATATCCCTTGGCTTATGTGTTTTCATATAAGTTAAGGTTACTTTCTTGTTCAATTTTCCATACCTTATTTACTACCATGTATACTATAGAACTGTTAGATTAGTTCCGCCGCCATCTGTTTATTTGTTATTCTCCACTTTCATGTCCTCTCCTTTCCTTCTCCCCAATCAGTGCCTAGGAGCCATGGGGGAAGGTGCGGGGGATGATAGGACTTAGTCTTTTAGACTAACGGTTTTCGAACCACATCATTTTAGGGGACCGTGGAGCCCAGCATGGAGGAGCAGCCCCGGAGGTCGGCACGCTTGGAGATGGGGAAGTCTAGTACCGGAGTTCAGACGGCAGGGAATGTGAGTCCTATTCGCTACTAGTTGTTTTAGTTTTGCTTCCGCGATGAGAGATTTGTAGTGATTCATTGATGTACTAGGCATGATCCCAAGATTTTAGTATTTCATTATATCTGTGGACAATCCCATCGTGAAGTTTACTTACTATATTTATGTGATTTCTGTGGACTTGCCTCTTACTATTTTGCTACAGTTGTGATCGATTAGGCCGGCAAGATCAACGTTTTGTAGTGATGACCTTCCCGGGTGCGAAGGTGTCACCGCAAAGCGGCGGTTCTGGGCCTAAGACGGTGTTTTAAGGAAAAAAATGAGGGTCTTACAAGTGGTATCAGAGCAAACCTCGATCGAAAAGTAGCAGTCCACAACCCCTGGGTCACCCCCGCGGGAGTTTAGTTTGGGGACAAACTAAGCAGCGGAAGCAGTGGTGTGCCCATGTGGGGGGATCACGTGTAAATCGTCCACTTTTAATTAGGATTGAATCAACTACTTACAAATAAATTTTGTTACGCAGCCCTCAACACAGCCTACACTATAGGGCGGAGTCCAGCAGATTCCGGATGTTGCACCACCTCCCCAGGTCCCCACTCCATTCCTACAGTCAGAGATGAGACAGACTCTGACAGCTATCATGGAGGCTTTTAGGGCTCAACAGGTTCCGGCTCCACAGACAAACCCAGGGGCCAACTGGCTGAGTATTTTCCGAGGACTTTCTCCCCCATCCTACTTGGGGATAGAGTCGGCCGTTCGGACGGAAGAGTGGCTGGACATTATGTATGAGATGTTGACTGGGATCTGGTGCCCGTGGGAAGAGAGGGTGCCCTTGGTAGTCTCTTGCTTGGAGTCCCATGCCAAGAGATGATGGAAGACATTGCTGGACACGAAGTTTGCTGATAGAGAGGTTGATGAGATAGCTTAGGGGGAATTCAGGGCCGCACTATTGGAGCATTTTGTTCCGCAGTCGGGCAGGGACGAGCTGGAAGATAGATTTTTACAGTTGAGACAGCGTAGCAAGACAGTGGTGGAGTATCATCAGAAGTTCAACCATCTGTCCCGGTTTCCGGAATCTTACCAGTTGGATGAGGCAGGTTACACCAAGAGGTTCTATAAGGGCCTGCGAGAGGATATGAGGGAGGCTCTGTTGTTCGTGTCCGACTGGCGTATTCCTCGGATATTGGAGATGACAAAAAGGATCGAGGCAGATTAGCATACTACCCCAGGCCGGAAGCGGCCAACTGAGGATCAGGGCCGGGGAGTCAGGAATGATCAGCGACGGGGCCGCATCACAGATGGGAGGAGAGTAGAAGACCAGCCTCGTCAGGAGGTGAGACAGGAGCAGAGGGAACCAGTAGTGGTGGCCCCTAAGCCACCCCAGATGCGGGAGGTGCAGAGACCCGGGGTTATGGCATATCCCCTGCCAGAGTGCTTTGACTGTCATCAGGTGAGGCATATCTGGAGGAACTGCCCCATGAGAGGGGAACCACCACCAGCACTACTGGCTGCCCCGCCAGCTCAGTATTTTGGAGGCCAAGGACGTGGCCGAGGTCATGGATACCAGGGTAGAGACCACAGGAAAGAGAGGGAGCAAGTGTGTGCACTGGATCTTACTCAACAACGGAATCCAGAGCAAGTGATCACAGGTACTCCAATTAATTTTAAGTTTTCTCTTTCCTAGATAATTAGAGTTATGGATATAGAACTGATAAACTAGGAAAGAAAACCACAATTAGATTTCTAAGACTTTAAACTACCCCAGGCATAGTCTTCATCAGCGGCAAGCCCGCCTATATGCTGTTCGATACGGGTGCTTCGCACTCGTTCGTGTCGGAAGCCTTCATGGAAGGGCTGGAAGACGTGGAGCGGTTCACTGGCTTGATGATGAGGATACGGCTACCAGACGAATCAGAGTTATTTACCACCGCTCGCTGCAACATTGGGGTGGAGATCGGCGGAAATATATTTGAAGCACCAGCGACGATCATGAAGATGCCAGTCTTTGATTTGATCCTGGGAATGACATGGTTATACTGGAACCATGCTCAGATTGACTACAAGTCCAAGAGGATTACTACGAGGCATGGGGATCCCTACATCGTCATCGAAGGTATTAGATCTATTCCCCCTCTCTTGTTGTCATCCGTGCAGGCCGTCAAGGACCACTTACAGGGGGAGGAAGTCTATGAAGTGTTGTTCGAAATGGCTGAGTCCAAGGGTTCCATCTCAGATATCCCGGTGCTGCGAGATTTTGTCGACGTATTCCCAGAGAAGCTGTCAGGGCTACCCCAGCACCAGGAGCAGGATTTTCGGATACAGATGGTATCGGGGGCTAAGTCGGCATCTAGAGCTCCTTACCGGATGGCCCCGAAGGAGTTGACAGAGTTTCGAAGCCAGCTCCAAGAACTAGTGGAAGCCGGATTTGTCCGGCCAAGCTCTTCACCATGGGGAGCACCGCTCTTGTTCGCCAAGAAGAAGGACGAGATAATTAGGTTGTGCATCGACTACCGAGCACTGAACCGACTGACAGTCCGGAATACTTATCCACTGTCAAGGATAGATGAGCTGTTTGACCAGCTGGAGGGCGCGCATTTCTTTTCAAAATTGGATTTGAGGTCGGGCTACTATCAGCTGCGGATCCAGGAGGACATTCAGAAGACTGCCTTCAGTAGCAGATATGGGCTATTTGAGTTCACCGTGATGCCTTTCGGGCTCACGAATGCACCGTCGGCATTCATGAGCCTCATGAATCGGGTGTTTGAGGCATATCTGGATGTGTTCGTCATTGTATTTATTGATGACATCCTCATTTACTCGAGGACAGATGAGGAGCACACACAACGTCTGACGCTGACCCTGGAGAGACTGCGGGAGCACCAGCTTTATGCGAAGATCAGCAAATGCCAGTTCTGGTTGAGGGAGGTGGCTTTTCTAGGCCATATCATTAGTGGTGCTGGGTTGGAAGTGGATCCGGCCAAGATTCAGGCAGTTCAGGATTGGCCGCAGCTGAAGTCGACCATAGATGTATAGAGTTTTCTAGGACTTGTTGGTTACTACCAGAAGTTCATGGAGGGATTTTCTCGTATTGCCCTTCCACTCACATCCCTGACAAGGAAGGATATGCCTTTTGTCTGGACCACGCAGTGTGAGGTGGCTTTTCAGGAGATGAACGGTCGGCTCACCTCGGCTCCTATACTTGCCCTTCCTACGGGGAAAGAAGGATTCCAGGTCTACACCAATGCTTCCTACCAGGGCATGGGTGCGGTGCTGATGCAGAATGGTCATGTGATAGCATACGCTTCTCGGCAGCTGAAGAAGATTGAGCAGAACTACCCAGTTCATGACTTAGAGATGGGAGCGGTCATATTTGCTCTAAAGGTCTGGCAACACTATCTGTACGGCATCCACTGTGACATATACTCCGACCACAAAAATTTGAGGTACGTGGACACGCAGAAAGAGCTGAATATCAGGAAGAGACGGTGGGTGGAGTTTCTAGCAGATTACCAGTACGAGATGCACTACCACCCTGGGAAGGCGAATGTGGTGGCAGATCCGCTGAGCCGAAAGGCCACAAACTCTGGAACAGGACCGCAGTTGATGGCCTTGGAATTGGTCCAGATGTTAGAAAAGATGCAGATATCCTTTGTGTCCGAGGATCACCCTGAGCTATACCGGGAGTACCTTGCATCGTTGATTGCCCCATATGACATACGAGACCGAGTCAGAGATGGGCAAAGGCAGGATGTCCAGCTAGAGCCGATATTCCGGGCCTTTGAAGCAGGCACTACTGGGGATTACTCGCTGAGGGATGGTGTAGTGTGTTTCATAGGACAAATTTACATACCAGAGGGAGGCCAGGTCCGGGAAGATATCATGACGGAGGCTCATTGCAGTCGGTATTCAGTACACCCGGGAGTTACGAAGATGACTGCGGACCTGAAGAAGACCATGTACTGGCCAGGCATGAAGATGTATATCACCTACTTCATGACCCACTGCGAGGCATGCCAGCTGGTAAAGGCGGAGTGCAGAAACCCTGCAGGATTGTTGCAGCCACTCCTAGTGCCGGAGTGGAAGTTCGATGATATCGCGATGGACTTTATACATGGGCTTCTCCGATCGCGGACGGGAAACGATTCGATCTGGGTAATCGTCGACCGGCTGACGAAGGTAGCCAGATTTATTCCAATCAGGAAGGATGACTCGGTTGGTGTGTTGGTTCGGAAGTTCATGGAGCAGTTCATCCGTTATCATGGCATACCAAGGACAATTGTATCAGATCAGGATAGACAGTCTACGTCCAGGGAGTAGAGATCGGTGCAGACTTACTTGGGCACGCGGCTAACATTCAGTACGACATTTCATCCCCAGACTGATGGGCAGACGAAACACACTAATCGGACCTTGGAAGATCTACTGCGACTTTGCATATTGGATCACGGTGAGCCCTGGGAGAAGCTATTGCCACTGATTGAGTTCTCATATAATAACAGCGACCAATCCATCATAAGGATGGCCCCTTATGAGGCCCTGTACGGACGAAGGTGTAGGACTCCGCTGTCATGGATACAGGACGAGGATCCGAAGGCTTTGGGTTCAGAGTTCATCGAGGACACAGAGGCTCAAGTGAGATTAATACGGGACATGATGCTAGAGGCACAGAGCCGACATGCTAAGTATTACGACGCTCGGCATCGTCAGGTGGAGTTCCGCATGGGGGACCAGGTGTTCTTAAAGATCCGACCAATGCATTTGGTTTCATGGGTACACGGTCGGAAGAAGAAGCTCAACCCAAGATTTATGGGGCCTTATAGGATCCGGGAGCGGATCGGTCCCTTGGCATACATGGTGGAGCTGCCATCGGAGCTGGCGAGTCTGCACGACGTGTTCCATGTATCCTCTCTTAGGAGGGCTCTACTACGCCCAGAGCAGCAGATTACGGCCACGAATGGGCCGGTAGCATCTGATCGGTCAGTTCACCTGGAACCGGTCCGGATTGATGACAAGGGGATACGAGTCTTGCGCCGTAAGAAGGTACCATTCTTCAAGGTTCTATGGAGGAATCATGGGCGAGAGGAGCACAAATGGGAGCCTCAGGACCTAATGCAACGGAAGTACATGGAGCTTTTCAGTCAGGTACTACTCACAACCTCTCGAGACGTTACAATTTACTTTTCATATTTGAAACCCCGTAGGCCTAACTAGAATTTCGAGGACGAAATTATTTATTTATATATTGGGATTTGTAACATCTCTCAATCAACTAGACCCCTAGGAGTGGTTTTGTCATGACTAGGTCATGACAAAACCTTAGGAAGCCCAAGAGGGCCAAGTGAACCTAGGAATGTAGATGAGACCACTATGGTCTGCAAATAGTAAATTTTTGAACCCTAGTTTAAGATGACCATGGGGCTTTACCAAGACTTCAAGACCCCGACCATGGTCTCATCAACCCATTGTAAGGTCCATTAGAGCCCTAAGGGACCATTGGAGTCGACCTAGGGTGGCCAAGTTGACTTAGAACCACTCTAGGCCTAAATTAGGCAAGGTGCCCTAACTAAGGGCAGTGTGCCCTAGTAAAGCCCAACTAACCCTACCAGGGCCTTACAAGACCTAACGTGGGGTCAATGGGTCAGTAATGACCGATGAAGGGCAGTCAAAGTGGTTAAGTTGACCAAAGTCAACTCTAACCCTAAATGGGTTAACCTGACCTACATAGGGTCAACTGACCTTCCCTTAGCCAAGTGGATCCCACTCATGTCCTCCTAACCCTATAGTAAGGTCAATGGGTCACCTGGGACTCATTGGGGTCAATCCAAGAGGTTAAGTTTACCAAAGTCAACTCTAACCCTAAAACGGTCAAACTGACCTACAATGGGTCAAACTGACCTACACAGGGCCAATTGACGTTCCCTTAGCCAGGTGGACCCCACACATACCTTCCTAACCATAGTGAGAGGCCAATATGTCACCAAGGACCCATTGGGGTCAACCAAAAAGGCTAAGTTGACCCAAGTGAACTCTAGCCCTAAAGTGGTCAAAGTGCCCTGTTTAAGGGTCAAGTGACCTCCAAAGGGCCAAGTCAACCCCACCTAGACCTTAGGGGATGCCAATGGGTCACCAATGACCCACTACAGGCAACCTCAAAGACCAAATTGACCAGGGTCAACCCTAGTCAAGGTTTAGGTCAAGCTAGCCCAAATGGGCTAACTCAAGCTCAAGCCCAATTCACTTGGGCTAACCTTATATTGGTGGATGAAATGGACATGTGGGCTGCCATTAGGTTAGGTAGGAGTCAAAATTTTAGCTTGGTGAGTAGGAGAGAGAAAAATCTTCAAGGAAAGAGAGAGAAAGAGAAGGGAGTAGTGGGGTGGAAGACTTTGGGGCTCATCCTTCCCCTTCCCCAACCCCCCATTCAATTCACTAGGACAAGGAATGCAGCCCCATTTCAACCAGCTGGTCCTTGACTGGTTTGAGCCATGATTCATCCCCCACCTACCATGGCCGAAAACTTTGACTAAGGATCACTAATGGCAATGCAGCCTACACCCACCTAATACCCCAACTCTCCTTCTTAAAAGCTTCACTGGACTCCAGGGATTGAGTTCCACCCATTACCTGAAGGATCCAAGGAGTTTCACTGTGCTGTTGCAGAAATCCGTCCACCACCACCACCATGACAATCCGGCGATCGGCAAGGCTACAACCACCCACACAGGTCCTCCTCTACTCCTTCTTCTATGGATAGATCTTAGGAATCTTTTAGGATGAGAATCGGGCTCAAATGAGCCAGATCGGGTGATGATCTTTCCTGGTTTTCCAAAAAACAATGGGTCGGGTTCGCCGGAAACCACCCCTCCGGTGGCCGTGCCGCCGCCCGGCGTTAGCCCCCACCTCAACGAAGCTGGTGGCAGTGGTGGCCGGCTAGGGAGGTGGTCGGGTGGCCGGGAAATGGGCTTGGAATAAGCTCCAGGTCAAGCTGATCCCAGCCCTTGGCTGGAGGAAGAAGATGACCAGGATACGCACGATTTTGTTTTAAGATCGGTGCTGGATCTGATTTTTTTAAATCCTATTATTTCAATTTCTGCCCTATTTACTGGTCAGTTTTATAATAAATATTAAGAATACTTAGGTGCCGTTTCAGAAAGAGTTGTAAACATAAAATTTGTCTATCTATGAGTCTACGTTAATTTAAAATTGGTTTCAACCACTTTGCGTATGTGGTTTGACCACAACAATCATTTTCGTGAGCACTATACCTAGGCTAGACCAGCGACTATTTTGAGTTCCCCCAACAATCCATCTATCCAAATGACCTGAAACTTTGGATGGGGATCATTATTACCTATCCCTAGATCATATCCAAAATTGGAAATTTTTGGAAAATAGTTTTCTAAAGTTTTTGTAGGAATGTATTAATCAATATAAGAATTATTTAATGGACCAAATGAACTCCAAACTCACCCAAACTTTGATGCGTGGTGCTTGGGGTCATTAAAAGGCTCTGGTTAAAATTTCATCTCATTTGGATGTGGTTTGAACTGAGATCATGAAACCCTAGCCTTGCCCTAAAAAGGGTATTTTGGTCAAAAAGTGCACTTTGGGTTTTGAGTGGCCAAATCACCTCAACAGAGGTTGAAATTGGGGCCACTGGCTTGACATGGCTTTTAGCACCTCCCCATGGAAGATGAGATAGATTGGAATAGATTTGCCCTAAGATCTAAGGCCAAATCCTAAGGAAGGGCTTTTGTGCCTTGTGAAGGGCATGAGGCCAAAAGACCTTGAATGAACTTAAAATTTGGTAAGGAGGGTTCTAGGGTAGCTTAAGCCCTCTGGTAAAACTCGTAGGGGATTTTGGAGAGTGTAGGCCCCACAAAAACCCTAACACTAGTTTAGGGCACAAACATTATAGTGCTAGAATAGGTTAGTAAAACTCCTTGAACAATAATGAAATTTGGGTAGTATGGTCATAAGGATAGATTGAACCTCTGGTAATTTAATTGGGAATTTTGGATCAATAATATTAGCACTTTCTTTGTAACTCATGTGATTTCCCTAATTAATCATTTGGTCATTATGATCTCACTGCCCATTGGAAGGTCATGAAAATTAGGCAGAGGGCGTTTTGGACCTTATTACTTATGTATTAATTTTATTAGTATTTTTGAATACATATTTGTAATACCTACTTCACAAGCTCATCATCTTGGAAAATTGTTCAATATTTTGTTTATAGCTCATTACTTGATAATAAATTATGAAACTTTTCCTAGAGAATATATATGTCCTTCCAATCACCCTTGAATTTTCTCAGAATTTATGGAAGTATGTTTGCTGCACTTGCTTCTTAAAATTAATTAAAATAGGTTATATTCAAAATTATATTTAAAGGCTTTAACCTTGCTGGAAAATTGCGATACTTTGGATTCTGTGTTTAATAATCATCTTGAATTTATCATAATTTTGTGGGGCATTTTATTGTATAAAATGGGCACTTCATGTTCAAACATGGGTTTCTGATTTGCTAGAATAATTAAATAAATTATCAGATAATTGTGAAAATTATGAATTTCTGGATATAAGCTACAAATGTCATGATAGCCATCCAGTAAGTATTATAGAGGTACTGGGTGAATATTTAGTGTACCTCCCATTTTACACGTCATATAGCTTAACGTGGTCTGCATTTAGTAAAACTGCAGAAGTTATGTCGGAATATAAATTTGGGCACATGAGTTGGGGTTAGATATTTGCTGGTTTGGATAAATAAAAATGAGTTCATCTTTGGAAGTTAGGATGATTAGAGTGTTGGGTTGACTAGTGATAGGTGGTGCTCGGGATCGACGAAAGATTGTCTTTCCCGTGGAGAGGAAATGTCAAATACACTAAGATTAGATATAGTACAACATTTAAGGGACTAGGAGATGGGTATTAACCAACAATAGTAAGTGCCTTACGAAAGAGAGTTTTGAGTGTAATCCCATCATAGTTCCTAGTGCCCTCGAGAGACTTTCACGGGGTATACCTTGGGCAGTCCTGGGCTAACCTAAACTGTGGGCAAAAATTGGAATGCAAGAGTAACTAGTAAATCTAGGGTTTCACCTTCACACACCTTGATGTCTCAGGGTGGTAGGTTGGGTCACTCGGGCTGTAGGACCAGTGGTTTTGGTGATGGGCAGGTTAGCCCGGCGAGCTTTGGCTCGGTAATGGTTTGTGATGGGCAGGTTGGCCCGACGAGCTTTGGCTCGGTTGTTGTTTGTGATGGGCAGGTTGGCCCGACGTGTTTTGGCTCGGTTGTTGTTTATGACGGACGGGATGGTCCGGGGATCTTTGGCTTGGTAGCTGATACATAAGGTTGCATGTGCATAAGGTATAAGGTGGTGGGTCTTCAGTATTGGAGGGTCGATCCACCGACGCCAATACGTTGACTCGGCAACTGTGGTTTAGCACTTGGACAAATAAAATCCGGTGAGCCAGCCGGCAAGAGTACGCAGGAGCTACGCTTAGTGCACCAGCGTTGAGGCGTATGATAGGTCTGACTGGTAGTGCAATTATCGGTTTAGAGGTGGGCGAGGCCCAACCCACCGCTTCCGTTTGCCACTACGGAGGTATCCTGGGAGGTTCGGCTCCAGAAAGGGGGAACTAAAGGTCTGTGTACACAGAGTCGGGTGGGTGAGTTGCACTTGCATGTTCACATCATGGCATATTTGTATTTCATAGCATAATCATTGTATATAACCCGACACCTATTGTATAAGTGGTATGTGACGCTTTATACAATAGGCCCTGCAAAACGACCCCTTGGTTTATAAGTTCGTGCGAGCGCTCTTATAAGTTAAGGTTTTTATTCAGTATCATAAATATATGCTTGTAGAGAACCGACACCCTATCGTATAAATTAGTATGAAACGTTTTATATGATAGGAGCCCTGCAAAAGATCCCTTGGCTTATGTGTTTTTATATAAGTTAAGGTTACTTTCTTGTTCAGTTTTCCATACCTTATTTATTGTCATATATACTATAGAACTGCTAAATTAGTTCCGCCTCCATCTGTTTATTTGTTATTCTCCACTTTCATGTCATCTCCTTTCTTTTTCCCCGCTCAGTGCCTTGGAGCCATGGGGGAAGGGGCGGGGGATGATAGGACTTAGTCTTATAGACTAACGGTTTTCGAACCACATCATTTTAGGGGACTGTGGAGCCCAGCATGGAGGAGCAGCCCCGGAGGTCGGCACGCTTAGAGATAGGGCAGTCTAGTAACGGAGTTCAGACGGCAAGGACTGTGAGTCCTATTCGCTACTAGTTGTTTTAGTTTTGCTTCCGCGATGAGAGATTTGTGATGAGACATTGATGTACTGGGCATGAGCCCAAGATTTTAGTATTTCATTATATCTGTGGACACTCCCATCGTGGAGTTTACTTACTATATTTATGTGATTTCTGTGGACTTGCCTCTTATAATTTTGCTACAGTTGTGATCGATTAGGCCGGCAGGATCGGCATTTTGTAGTTATGACCTTCCCGGGTGCGAAGGTGTCACCGCAAAGCGGCGGTTCTGGGCCTAAGACCCCGGTGTTTTAAGGAAAAGGGGGGGGGGGTCTTACAAGAGGCCACTATCATCGTATCTACAACATCACGGGAAGAATACATGCGTCTAATAAAGGAGCATCAAGCAAGGGTGCACACCTTGCTAAGAGACTTATGGGCTCATCATGCCCCCAACATGGACATTGCTCTTGGAAGTCAACCACCGCTATTCTCACGTCAGATATTATTTGAATACACTGCCTTCTCTAAGGATGCCATCACATATAAATCGTCCGATGCTGAAAACTCCATGCACTGCACGATACATGATTCGCTCACCAGGGGCGTGACGGGGGAAATTTTCATGCGACGAAGGAAGCTGCTACTCTAAATGATAGAAGACTCGCTCGCGAGGAAGTGAGACTGAGGCTCTATTTGGGGGGACTTATTTTCACCGTTCAAGCGGTTACGACTGCGTGAACCGGACCTTAATTAAGGTCCGGTTCATGCGGTCGTAACTGCTTGACCGGTGAAAATAAGTCCCCCCAAACAGAGCCTGAAAGTCTTGTTTTCAAGGTTAGCTAAACACCTAAAGGGGGGTGAATAGGTTTTTGTCTCTATTTAAATATTCTTAGTTGTTAGCAGATTTCTGTGCTTGATGATTAGGATAGTTTTTAGCTTTCAAAAACAATCACAGACAATACAACAATTTTATAGTGGTTCCTTTATCTTGGGTACATCCACTGTCCCTGTGGGCCTATCTAACAGTGTATTACACTCGGCTCTCCCTCCAGAACTCAGCTCCTTAAGAGCTTACAGCACAGATCCAGCGGGACCTCACATGTCATACAGACCTACCACCTAGGCACTAAGCCAAATTACAGGTCACAAAGATCTTTCACCCGGCACTAAGCCAAATACAGGTCACAAAGACCTTAGCCTTTATAATACTGGCTTACAACTTCAGACTCACAAAGAATCTAAACAGAAGAATTAGAAGGTGATTTGATTAGACACTAGAGCAAGAACTCTTTGTCTTCTTCTTCTTTGATTGAGCAGATATCAACCCAAGCTTTTGTTGTTGAAGACAATGAAGTAGACAGTAGAATCTTTCTTCAAACAACTTTCGTTTCTATGCAGAGCTTATTGATCTGCTTCCTCAGAATCACTTCTAAACCTGCTGTTGAAGATGGTGATTGCTTCAGCTATCTCTTTACTTAGCTAGGTTATTTGTGCAGAAAAGCTTCTTCAGGCTCGACGAAAATGGCGAGAAAGAAGATTGAAGTTCGGCCGCACTTTCGTTTTCAGAAAACCTAGACAAGGATTCAATTGTTTGCTCTGGCCGATTTGCTTTTTTATTCTCTGAAGGACAATTGAGCAGTGGGGCCACCACCATGATTGATGGTCGAGATTTAGCCATTCAACACATGCTTTCCATTTACTTTGGATTCAACAACTCTTTGTTGTGTGTGGGCCCCGACACTTAATGATGAAGATATTTCCTGGAAAGTGCAGAGGATGATAACAGCTGGCCGCCAGCATTTCTGGCAATATTTTCACAATATTTGAATTTTGGTTGACTTTTTGACTTTACTGACATCAACCTGACTCAACTTCTCTGGACTTAAACAAAATTCAAGCATTAGAAGCAAAGGCGTTGAGTGAGTAAGCATCACTCAACGCAACAACACTTAGACAAAATTCTATCTACCTAGGCGTTGAGCTCGACGAACGCTGAGCTCCGTTCGACGAACGACAAGCTCAGTTCGACGAAAACTTAAATTCAGTTCGACGAAATTTAGACTCAGTTCGATGAAAGCTAAACTCAGTTTGACAAAAGAGTAAATTCAGTTCGACGAAAGCTAAGCTCAGTTCGATAAAGCTGAGTTCGACGAAAGCCAAACAATCCATGCAATTGGACTTAGCCAAATTTTCTGCGTCAAGATGTTGAGAGCGTCGAGAGCATTGAGAGCGTTGAGTGAGCTTGTCTCACTCAACTCTATTTGACTTAGCAAATATTTTTGAGCCTTGGCATTGAGAGAGTAAGCTCCACTCAATGCCAAACTACTTAACAGAACTTCTCCATTATCTGGCGTTGTGTGAGTAAGCTACACTCAATGCCTGTGGACTTAGTGAAAAGTTTTCCCAACTTTTCTGTGGAGTTGACAGGCACAACAACACTCAACGCTAAAAGTTGTATGTCGTTGAGTGAGTAGACCACACTCAACGCCTGTGGACTTAGCCACATTTTAGCCAATTTTTCTAGGCTTTGACTGACTCAGCCTGACTCACAACCTTTTTGTTGTATGGCATTGAGTGAGTAGACTACACTCAACGCTTTTGTACTTAGCCATATTTTTGGCTATCTATCAGTTAGGCTGAGATAGACTCAATACTATTTGTTATATGGCGTTGAGTGAGCTATCCTCACTCAACGCCTATGGACTTAGGTAAATTTCTAGCTAGACAATATTGAATCCTTTCCTCTGGCATTGAGTGAGCTTGCACCACTCAACGCCTGTGGACTTAGTAGATTTTTGTTATGTCCAACAACCAATTATTGTGTCCTCTTGTCCAATCAATGTGATATGGACTAACCTGAACTCAAGACCTCAAATACACATCAAATACAGTTGATGTGTGTGACATAGACCTGTTTGACTTCTCATAAATCAGGAACATTGGGAACAATGGACCCAACAATCTCCCCCTATTTGAAGAAGTCAAAACCTTTATCCAAATTATTTTCTTTCCTTAGTCAATGACACACATAACCTATACATCAAAATAAATATGGAAATTCTAACATGTTATAAGGAAGTGTACCTCATTTCCTGCCTATATGGTGAGCATCACCTACTCCCCCTATTTTGCTGCAAGGTGTTTATTCTTACTTGAGTGCCACATGTACTTCTCTAGATGATTGGATATGCCCTTCTTCTTTCCCCTTTGTCATCTATCCCCCTTATTATGTCTCCCCCTTGCTAAGACTGTCTCTCTTCTCTCCCCCTTTTTGACTTCTGCAGATAGGGGCTGGCCCTTCTAGAATAACTTACTCCCCCTTAGTAGAAGCAGCAATGAACTGATACCACTGGGGAGTCTTTATCTCCAGCAAGAGGAACAATACCTGCACCAAAAAATGCAAAAGGGAGTGCTTGAAGCTAGGCCAAGTTCAACAAACCCAACTCAAATTTGAGGGTGTTGAACTTTACTTAATCTAATGGCTTAGTGAAGATATCAGCCACTTGCTTGTTTGTGGGACAAACTCAAGATTGATGTCTTCCTTCTCCACATGCTCCCTAATAAAATAATATCTAATTTCTATGTGCTTAGTCCTGCCATGTGAGACAAGATTCCTAGCAATAGAAATAGCACTTGTAGAATCACAGTATAGAGGAGTTCTACTTACCTGAAGGTTATAATCCTGGAGATGATGTTTGATCCACAACAGCTGAGCACAGCAGCTGCCTACTGATATATACTCTGACTCAGTGGTGGATATAGCCACACTAGTTTGCTTCTTGCTTCTCCAAGATACTAATCTTCTTCCTAAGAACTGACAGGTTCCAGTAGTTCTTTTCCTTTCTTCTTTGTAGCCTACAAAATCTGCATCTGAAAATCCTATTATATCAAAATCCCTATTTCTAGGGTACCATATGCCAAGATCTAGTGTGCCCTTAAGATGCTTCAAGATTCTCTTTGCAGCAGAGTAATGAGATTCTTTAGGGCAGGCCTGATACCTAACAAAAACACATGTAGCATACATGATGTCAGGCCTACTAGTAGTCACGTATAGAAGGGAGCCAATTATCCCTATATACAAAGACTCATCAACAGGTTTCTCTACCTTATCTTTGCCTATATGTATACTTGACCCCATGGGAGTTCTCATGGTGGAGGCATTCTCCATAACATATTTTTTGAATAGCTCCCAGGTGAACTTGGACTGGGATATGGACAAGCCATCATCAGTTTGTCTTACTTGGAGTCCTAAGAACAACTTGAGCTCACCCATGTTGATCATTTCAAACTTCACTTGCATAAGTTTAGCAAACTTCCTGCAAAGGTTGTCATTAGTAGATCCAAAGATAATGTCATCGACATATATCTGGACTAGAATAAGCTTGCCCTTTGATTCCCTTAGGAATAAGATCTTGTCTATCTTCCCCCTTGAGAATTTGTTCTCAATGTGGAAGTTGGACAAGGTTTCATACCAAGCCCTAGGGGCTTGCTTTAGCCCATATAGAGCTTTACTAAGCTTATATACAAAATTAGGAGAGTTAGGATCTACAAAAACTAGTGGCTGATCCACATATACTTCCTCTTTTAGGTCCCCATTCAGGAATGCTGACTTGACATCCATCTGGTAGACTTTAAATCCCTGATAGACAACAAATGCAAGGAATATCCTTATTGCTTCCAATTTGGCTACTGGGGTAAAGATCTAGTCAAAGTCTATGCCTTCTTCTTGCATGTATCCTTTAGCCACCGGTCTAGCCCTATTCTTGACAATAATGCCATCTAGATCCAACTTGTTCCTATAGATCCACTTGGTCCCTATGACATTTTGTCCTTGTGGTCTGGGAACCAACTTCCAAACCTTACATCTCTTAAATTGGTCCAGTTCTTCTTGTATTGCTCCAATCCAGAACTGGTCCTTAATTGCTTCTTCAAACTTATTGGGCTCTTCTTGAGACAGAAATCTTATGTAGAGAGTTGTATTCATGCTCCTGCTTCTGGTCTGGACTACATGATTTGCATTACCAATGATATGGTGTGCTGGATGGTCCCTTAGATGCCTGGTAGCTGGAGGCAATCTATCTTCAGCTTGCTGATCTTCAGGGTTTTCAGCTAGCTGGTCTTCAATTTTTTAGGTATGTCTTGCCCTTCTCTTGGAATAGGCAGTCCATCATCATTGTCTTGGACTGTGGGGGTAGCTTCCTTGATGGTCAGGTTGTCCATCATTTGCTATGTACCTACAATACTATAAGAGGAGGAGCTAGACAGCTCACAGTTAACCATGTTGGATTCATCAAAAACAACATGCATTGACTCTTCTACAACTTGGCAAATCTGGAAAAGTCATCAATAACCACAAGAGTGTAGACTTTCCTACCTAGACTTTGAATTGGAATAAGACCAAATAGATCTATATGCAAGAGATATAAGCACCTCACTGAGTCTTTTGTGTCAATGCTCTTGATGGATGTCTTAGTCTGTTTGCCCTTTTGGCATGCAGAGCAGATACCCTCCTTAGTGCATATAGACTTAGCGTCATTCCTAACAAGCTCATTGTTAAACAGCTTGCCTATAGTCCTTTAATTTAGATGTGCTAGCTTCTTGTGCCACTGGACACAGGAAGAGGCTTTCTCATCTGCAACTAGGCATACAGGTGAGTCTTTGCTAGAGCATAGGAAATCTAAGCAGTAAATATTTTCACTCCTAGTGCCTGTTAAGATGACCTCTTGGTCACTTAACCTCCTAATTTGGCACTCATCCTTGTGGAATACTATGTCCTAGCCAAGATCACAGAGTTGGCTAATGCTTATCAGGTTGTGTTGCAACCCTTCCACATAGGCTACTCTAGTGATAGTGACTATGTCATTAGAGATCTTACCATAATCTCTAGTCACCCCTTTTTTCTGACCCACCAAAGATAACCTTTGGTCTATTCCTTACTGGAGCATAATCCTTTAGTATGATCCTTGTTCCAGTCATGTGCCTGGAATATCCACTGTCCAAGTACCATATAGGGGTATGGGTACTTAGATTAACCTACAAGACACAAATCAGTTAACCTTAGGACCTCAATTTTTATTGGGTCCTTGGTGCATGTTAGACTGAAAATAACTATACCGGCCTGCAGCTTTTCTGACAGGCAAGCTAACATTGGCTCTCTACACACTATGATTGTACCAGCAATCAACAGTAAAGTGGCCTACCTTGCCACATCACCAACACTCATGGATGTTGTACCTTCTTTTCAGAGCAAATCTGGTGGCTGTGTTAAAATCTGCTCTTGGTCTAGAAGGGGTTGCAGCAGTCCTGTTCTTTAGTTTCCCAGCCCTAGTCTGACAAGTGGTGGGTCTGGCAGTAGAAGTGCTTGGGATGTCTTGAGCCCTTCTAGCAGCTGCTATCTTTTCAGAAAGCGTACTCTTGATGGCCTCAGAGATGCCTAGGTCTGGTCTACTGACAGCCTTGCCCTTTGTCTTAGAGTGGGCTGGAGGAACTAGAGAATAATCAGCAGATCTACCCTTGACTGAAGGGTCTATTGCACCAAACACAAATAGTCCAGGATGGGCCATTTGTATTTCCTCATAGGCTGCCTTAAAGGCACTTGCACCCCTGCTGTATCTACCACCATATTGTGGAACATCTTTGTTCACACAAGAGGGTCTAGCATGATTCCAGTGACCATAAATACTCTCATGGTCATGGCTGTTAGAAGGTAGTTGCACTTTATTAAATTTAACAGTAGGCATAGAGGCTAGTGCCTCCACTTCAGCTTTGCCCTTTCCCTTAGGATTATCAGCTCTTGTCCTCCCTTGAAACCCAACCCTTTCTTTCCCTTTTGGGAGGAGAAGGAGTCTATCAAGGGAAATACTATGCTAGGCTTGGAGTAGCTAGCCACCAGTTCCCTCTCTTTTTGGAGCTTTCCTTTAAGATTACTGATATGATTATTCTTAGAGGTTATGGTGCTCATTTGAAGGATTATTACATTCTTTAATTTGCTGACTTCTTGCATCTTCAGATCCAACAGTTTTGCTGATTCTGAAGCAGCAAGCTATAGAGAAGCAATTTCTTGAGCCTGCTATTTGGCCAGGAGCTTGCTTTTCTTTAGAGCCCACAGAAGTGCACCATAGTTATCAATCAATTGATTGATGTCTCCTTCA
Source organism: Platanthera guangdongensis (assembly GCA_039583875.1). Lineage (NCBI taxonomy): Eukaryota > Viridiplantae > Streptophyta > Magnoliopsida > Asparagales > Orchidaceae > Platanthera > Platanthera guangdongensis. The sequence continues at coordinate 55,689,215 of CM077162.1, read as the reverse complement.
GATTCTGAGACATCATCATCATTTGATGTAGAAGCACAAGAATCTGGAATTGATTCATAATCTAAACTAGAACAGCTAGTAACAGAGTTTACCTTGCTTGGACCACGCTGATCCTGACTGATTTCTTCATCAGACCTAGCCATTAACCCAATGCAACATATGTCTCCTTCATAATCCACCTCTAAATCACCATCCGACTGTGATAGAGGGGCCCTGTCATTAATCTTGGCAGCAGGAAGAACCTTCTCAGCTTCTTCTTCTATAGCAGCCAGCCTTTTAATGCAGTCTGCTTCTATAGCTCCACCTTCAGTAGAGTACAGCCCTATGTAGGATTCTTCTTTTTCTTCATACTCTTATGAGGAGGAGTCAGTCCAGCTTCTTTGCTTCTTAGAAATGAGAGATTTCTCCTTCTTTCCTTTTTTGTTGGTGGTTTTGTTTCTCATCATGTTCCCTTCTTTTGACTGGGCAGTCAGCTATTACATGCCTAGGCTTTCTGCAATGATAACAAGTCATGTTAGATGAAACCTGTTTACTAGTTTTGGAACCATACCTGTCCTCCTTATAGGATTTTCTCCTGCCCTTGTAGTAGTCATCCTTGGGATGAGAGGAGGAGGAAGGCCCGCCTCTCCAGTTCTTCTTCTTCAAGAACTTTTGGAATTGCCTGGTGAAGACAGCAAATTCTTCATCAGACCATTGACAGTCTCATGTGCTTTTCTCTGATCTTTCAGAATCATATTCAACATCTCTCCTTAGTAGAGAGGGAGACTTTCTTCTGCTTTTGCTGGAGCCTTAAGCTTTGAATGCTACAGTCTTGTATCTTGCCTGAGACTTGTTGTGGTTCTCCTCTTCTTTCCTAGCAGCCAGCTGCATCTCATATGACAACAGTTTCCCAAAGAGGGTGCAAGGAACAGTGTCACCCATCTTTGCCACTTCTCTGATGTCATAGATCTCTGTGTCCCACTCTCTTGTGAGAGATCTAAGGAACTTGTCATTCAGTTCATAGTGACTGAATACTCTTCCATAAGTCTTCAGTTCATTCGCAATCCTAAAGAACTATTCATAACAGATGGTTATGTTGTCCCCCTTGGATTGCCGTAAAGCCTCATACTCTTATTTGAGCATGGACTTCATATCATCTCTAACTTCATCTGTCCCCTCCATGTAGATCACCAGCGTGTCTCACATTTCCTTTGTTGTTGTACAATGAATCAAGTTCTAAAGTGTAGAGTCATCAACAACACTCATGATTATATTCTTTGCTCTCTTGTCTATTGAGGCGAGGGCCAACTCATCCTTAGTCATCTCATCATATGACTTGGGTGTCTTGACATTTGCATCCAGTGCAGAGACCTTCATTGGGATGAATGGTCCCTCTTCGACTGTAGTATACATCCTATGGTCAGCAGCTTCCATGAACTACCTCACCCTCGCTTTCTAGATGCTGAAATCTTCCTTCCTACAGATTGGAAGTCTCACAGCACTTAGCTCCTTATTGGTCATTCTCGAACCCAAAGAGACAGACTTCTAGCTAACCTTGGAGATCTACTCAGATAGTTATGCCTTTAAAGAGTAACCTCCCGCTGATACCACTTGAAAGTCTTTTTTTCAAGGCTAGCTAAACACCTAGAGGGGGGTGATAGGTTTTTGTCTCTATTTAAATTTTCTTACTTGTTAGAATATTTCTGTGCTTGGTGATTAGGTTAGTTTTTAGCTTTCAAGAACAATCATAGATGACACAATAATTTTATAGTGGTTCCCCAATCTCTGATACATCCACTGTCCCTCTGCGCCTATCTAACAGTGTGTTAGACTCAGCTCTCCCTCCAGAACTCAGCCCCTTAAGAGCATATAACACAGAGCCTGTAGGATCTCACAGGTCACAAAGACCTACCACCTAGGCACTAAGTCAAACCACAGTTCACAAAGACCTTTCACCCGGCACTAGGCCAAACACAGGTCACAAAGACCTTAACCTTTATAATAAAGGCTTATAAATTCAGACTCACAAAGAATCTAAACAGAAGAATTAGAAGGTGATTTGATTAAACACTAGAGCAAGAAATCTATGTCTTCTTCTTCTTAGACTGAGCAGATATCAGCCCAAGCTTTTGCTGTTGAATACAATGAAGTAGGCAGTAGAATCTTTCTTCAAACAACTTTTGTTTCTTTGCAGAGCTTGTTGATCTGCTTCCTCAGAATCGCTTCTGATCCTGCTATTGCAGATGGTGATTGCTTCAGCTATCTCTTTCCTCAGCTAGGTTATCTGTGCAGAACAACTTCTTCAGGCTCGACGAAAATGGCTAGGAAGAAGATTGACGTTCGGTCGCACTTTCGTTTTCAGAAAACCTAGAAAAGGATTTGATTGTTTCCTCTGGCCAATTAGCTTCTTTTTATTCTCTGAAGGCCAATCGAGCAGTGGGCCCACCACTAGGATTAATGGTCAAGATTTAGCCATTCAGCACGTGCATTCCATTTACTCTTGATTCAACAGCTCTTTGTTGTGTGTGGGCCCCAACACTTAATGATGAAGATATTTCTTAGAAAGTGCAGAGGATGATAACAGCTGGCCGCCAGCGTCTCTGGCAGCATTTCCGCAACATTTGAATTTTGGTTGACTTTTTAACTTTGCTGACTTCAGCATGACTCATCATCTCTGGACTTGGACAAAATTCAAGCTGATGAGTGCGATTATGATAGGCTTTTTACTATCATAATTGTAATCATGTCCACTATTTTCTGCCTTTTTTGTAGAGTAATTTCACAAGATTAGTTGAGAAATTGTTTTATCATGAATAGGGAGCACAGTTAGGATTTTTGGTTACTCCTTGTATTAAGCTATATATTTTTTCTTTCATTTTTCTAATGCAGGTAATGCCAACCAATGGAACTAAAAGTCTTGGAGCAAACAGAGGAGTTCACGGAGTCAACATGGCTGATTACATGACAAAAATTTGGTGCACACGGGTGGACACACGGCCATGTTAATACTCGTGTCCTATGTTCCCCGAAGCTGAAGAAATTGGACGCAGGAGACAAAGACTCACACGGGTAGGAACACGCCCGTATGCCTACCTGTGTCAAATTTTAACACGACTGCCGACCAACCCGTGTCTGAAGAATGTGAAAAACAACACGGCCGTGTCAGTACCCATGTCATCTGACACGGCCCACTACCAAACACGCCTATTCGTGTGGAACCGCCTAGGAACTGTCAACACGGCCAGACACACGGCCATGTTGGAACCCGTGTCTGACCTGTTTGCAAAGGGACTATATAATTCCTGTAGAAAAATTAGAGAAAACTTTTGGATCATTTTGGAATTGGAGAACTTCTGTAGCGCGAAGTGGAGCATCCAAGAGAAGGAGGATTTGAAGGGTATTTTGTATGCATTTAATTTTTCATTAATCCCTTTTAATCTTTCCTTTCTCTTGGTGATTCAACTTTGTTTATTTTTTAATTTGCATGAACTTATATTTGAACGATTTAGTAATCATGTATCGCTTTGTTTACATCAAATTCATGGTATTTTATTCGTATTTAGGCTTACAAACAAAGGGTTTCATTTCCATTATGGATTGTTTCTTTACTTTACATAATTTGCAAACTTATAGATTGAGAAATTGGTTGTTTGTGATGATATTTGTATATCCATATTGTGGTGTTAACTCTATTTGTGAATCAAACTCCATGATCAAGAGATATGTTGTTTGGAAAATTGGAATACGAGTAAATGGATTCATGGTATTTTAGAGATAAGGTTTCATGAATTTATGTAGTAATTAGGGTGATTTACTTAATGCGAACTTGAGTGTTGTAAATTGTTCGCGAGAAAATTTACTAACTTAGGTTTAGGATTGGAATTGCTCGAGAGAGAATTTGATGAACGTTAACCTTTACATTACAACGAATTTGACAGTCTTATTTTTTCATGATTACTTAGAATTGAGTTAATATATGAGTTTGTTCATGTAAAAACTCATAAGCTTCCTGCTTTTTACCATATTTACTTCTCCAATATTGAATTATCCAAATAGTTATAGTTAGGTCAATGTAGTTTAGATATCAATTTTACCTAAAAGTATGATAATAGAGTGAGGGTGAGTACGAGTACTTGAAACGACCCTGTGGAATACGACACGAGATGTAGATTTCTCCTGTACTATGATTGATAGGTAAACTTGCCAGAAAGTTAATTCAATCTAGCTTATGCCCATCTACATAGTTATACTAGAATGTAGAATGAAATCGCATTGAGTTATTACTTGTTAGCAAACAAAATCATCAAGTTTTTGGCGTCGTTGCCGGGGACTCGATTTCATTATTTTGAAAACCTGAACTTTATTAATCTACTAATTTTTGTTTATTAATATATAATTATAAATTAGTTATGGAATAATTATATCACTTAATCTCTGTTTTGTAGTCTGTTAGTCTATGACCAGGGGAAGAAATTCTGGGCTAGCACCATTTCATCCTGACCCAGATTGACTTATCCATAACACAAACCAAAGGGACGTGGGAGTTAATACTACAGATATTTCAAACGAACTAGTAGAAGAAGAAACAGTTAACCAAAGAGAGAATCACCCGGAAAATTTGGATACCATGGCCAACCATAATGAGCAAACTATATCTGACTTTGCTATACCTAACCTCCAAGGAACTGGGTCAAGTATCGTTAGACCGCCAATAGTCACCAATAACTTCGAGTTGAAGCCTAGTGTCATATAGATTGTTCAACAGTATGTCCAGTATGATGGCCTGCAAGATGAAGATCCTAACACCCACTTGGCCGGATTCCTGGAGATATGTGATACATTCAAGATCAATGGTGTTTCCAACGATGCCATTCGATTAAGATTGTTTTCATTCTCTTTGAGGCATAAGGTGAAGCAGTGGTTGAACTCATTACCTAGAGGGTCGATTACTACGTGTGATATGATGGTTGAGAAGTTTCTAATGAAGTATTTCACACAAGCAAAGACTGCAAAGCTAAGGAATGATATCTCTACGTTCATGCAATTGGAATCTGAATCGTTGTACGACACATGGGAACGATTCAAGGACCTTTTAAGGAGATGTCCCCAACATGCTTTACCCTCATGGCTTCAGATTCAGACCTTCTACAATGGTCTAAATCCGGCCACTAAACAGATGATTGATGCAGCTAGTGGAGACACTTTGAACAACAAGACACCTGAAGCGGCTCAGCAGTTGATAGAAGACATGGCGATGAACAACTATCAATGGACTACCGTGAGACAAAAGCCTAGCAAGCCCGCAGGAATTTATGAAGTGGATGTTGTCACCGCCTAAGCCATTCAAGTGGAGAAGCTTCACCAAAAGATGGACAACATCACCTTAACATCACCCTCCATGGCACCTCAACAATGGGACCCTTCATAGAGCAGAATGCCTAGTTGTGAACCTTCAGTACAAGAGCATGTTGACTATATGGGTAACAATATGAGACCTCATTTCAATCAAGCGAACAACCCATATAGTGCTACATACAATCCTGGATGGAGGAACTACCCCAATTTCTCTTGGGGAGGACAAGGAAAACAAGGGAAGCAACCCATATTTGGACAACAACAACAACCAGAACCAAGGAAGCCTACATTGGAAGATGTGCTCACCAAGTTCATGCAAACTACCGATGTAGCCTTCAGGAATCAAGAGGGCTCGATTCAGAATTTGGAGAATCAGATTGGACAGCTTGCAAGGATGGTTTCTGAAAGACAACAAGGGACACTTCCAGGAAATACCGAGACAAATCCTAGGGAGCATGCAAAAGCCATTCAATTGAGGAGTGGAAAGGAGTTACAAGACCCAAGGATTACGAAGGAAGCGCCCCAAGTGGACTCTAGCGGCGAAGGACCAAGCGAGATAAACGTGCAACCGATGGAGTATCAACCAACAGTACCATACCCAACAAAGCTTAACAAGGAGAGCATGGACGCGCAGTATGGTAAATTTCTATCTATGTTTAAACAATTACATGTCAATTTACCTTTTTCTGAAATTATTCAAATGCCTAAGTATGCGAAATTTCTTAAGGATTTAATTTCTAATGAAAGGAGAATAGAAGAATTATCTTTAGTCACACTTAGTGAAGAATGTTCTACTATTTTGCAAAATAAACTATCACGAAAAATTAAGGATCCCGGTTCATTTTCAATTTCATGTTTAATCGGAGATTTGCAAGTAAATAAAGCTTTAGCGGATTTAGGAGCAAGTATAAATTTAATGCCTTATAAACTATATTTGAAAATAGGTCTAGGAGAACTTAGCCCAACTAGAATGAGTATTCAACTAGCGGATCGATCGGTTAAGTATCCTAGAGGAATAGTGGAAGATGTATTGGTTAAGGTAGATAAGTTTATATTTCTTGCTGATTTTGTTATTCTAGATATGAATGAAAATATTGAAGTACCACTTATATTAGGTCGTCCATTTTTAGCCACGTCTAGAGCGCTTATTGATGTTTTTGATGATAAATTAGTTTTGCGAGTAGGAGAAGATGAAATCACTTTTCAAATTGGCAATACTATGAAACAATCTTTAGATAATGATGATTATTGCTATTTTTCTCATGGTATTGATAATGTTATGCCTTCTATAAATTCTAATTTTTATTGTAAAGATCCTTTAGAAATTTGTATTACAAACTGCTATCTAGTAGAAGAAAAAAATAAAGATATTGTTGAACATTTATTTTTTCTATATAATAGTGTGGCGATGAATAGAACGACTGAATATAGTTTGATTACTCAAGGAGATCATGAAGCTCTTAAGAATAATACTAAGAATCCACCAATAGTAGAACTTAAAAAATTACCGGATCATCTTGAGTATGCATTCTTAGGAACTAATTCTTCTTATCTAGTTATTATTTCCTTTAATCTGTCTAATACTGAAAAAGATAAATTAATAACTGTATTGAAGAAATGTAAAGGTGCAATAACATGGCAAATATCTGACATAAAGGGTATAAATCTTAGTTTTTGCACTCACAAAATCCTTTTGGAAGAAAACTATAAATCTTCTATTCAACCGTAACGTAGGCTAAACCCGAATATGAAAGAGGTAGTCAAGGCGGAGATTGTTAAGTTGTTAGATGTTGATATTATATACCCTATTTCGGATAGTTCATGGGTTAGTCCTGTCCAAGTCGTTCCTAAGAAGGGTGGTCTAACAGTGGTAGCTAACGATAAGAATGATTTAATTCCTACACGAACGGTAACATGTTGGCGTGTTTGTATTGACTATAGGAAATTAAATGATGCCACTAGGAAAGACCATTTCCCTCTGCCTTTCATTGACCAAATATTAGAATGTTTGTCAGGACATTTCTATTATTGTTTTCTAGATGGACTTTCTGGATACTTCCAAATTCCTATAGCACTAGAAGAACAGGAGAAAACAACATTTACTTGCCCATTCGGTACATTTGCCTATAGAAGTATGCCTTTCGGGTTATGTAATGCACCCGCCACTTTTCAAAGGTGCATGCTAGCCATCTTTAACGAATATGTTGAGGATATCATGGTAGTATTTATGGATGATTTTTCTGTTTTTGGCGAGTAGTTTAATCTATGTTTGGAGAATTTAGAGAAAGTTCTTAGGTGTGAGGAGACTAACCTAGTACTTAGTTGGGAGAAATGCCATTTCATGGTTAAGGAAGGGTTAGTGCTTGGCCATAAAATCTCAAGCAAAGGAATCCAAGTAGATAGAGCGAAAATTGAGACCATCGAAAAGTTACCACCGCCAACCTCCGTCAAGGCAGTGAGAAGTTTCTTAGGACATGTGGGATTTTACCGCCGGTTTATTAAAGACTTCTCTAAAATAGCTAAACCACTTACCAGGCTGTTAGAAAAAGACACACCTTTCATTTTTAAACAAGAGTGTCTACATGCCTTTGAGTTTTTAAAAGAGAGATTAATTAATTCTCCTATTATGATCGCACCCGATTTTAATCAACCATTTGAGATCATGTGTGACGCTAGTAGTTTTGCGGTAGGGGCTATTTTAGGACAACGCCGAAACAAACACTTTCATCCTATATACTACGCTAGCAAAACACTTAATAATGCACAACATAATTATACAACTACAGAAAAAGAACTCCTAGCAGTGGTATTCGCCTTTGTTAAATTTAGATCTTATTTAACATTATCTAAAGTGGTAGTATATACTGATCACTCTGCCCTAAAATATTTATTAGCCAAGGCGGAAGCCAAGCCTCATTTAATCCATTGGGTTCTCTTATTACAAGAATTTGATTTAGAAATTAGGGATAAATGAGGAGTAGAAAACATAGCGGCAAACCATCTTTCACGCTTAGAAAATCCGCTATGATCAATGTTAGATGAATCTGAAATTTCTGATACATTTCCTGAGGAATCACTATTTGCCATATCTACAAATATACATCTTGATTATCCATGGTTTGCGGATTATGCAAACTATCTTGTAGCTAAGGTTCTTCCAAAAGAATTTTCATACCAACAAAAAAAGAAATTTTTCTCTGATTTGAAATATTACCTTTGGGAGGACCCCTTTCTTTTTCGGATATGTGCAGATTCCGTTATACAAAGGTGTGTATCAGCGGAAAAAGGTTGGAAAATTTTGGAGCAGTGTCATTCAGGCCCTGCCGGTGATCACTATGGAGCAAATCGCTCAGCAAAAAAGGTTCTTGATTTTGGTTTTTATTGGCCCCTTCTATTCAGGGATGCCCAAAGGTATGTGCTTTCATGTGATTCTTGTCAGAAAGCAGGTAATATTTCTAAATTACATGAAATGCCACAAAAATATATTCTTGAATGTGAAGTATTCGATGTGTGGGGGATTGATTTTATGGGACCATTTCCAGTTTCTTTTGGGAATAAATATATTTTAGTAGCTGTGGATTATGTATCGAAGTGGGTTGAACCACAAGCTTTGCCTACTAATGACAGTAGGGTAGTAATCTGATTTTTAAAATCCTTATTTGCACGATTTGGCACACCACATGCACTTATTAGCGATAGGGGTTCACATTTCTGTAATTCGCAGCTAGATAAAGTATTGGAAAAGTATGGAGTTACACATAGGATAACCACTCCTTATCATCCGCAATCTAATGGTCAAGTTGAAGTTTCCAATAGAGAGCTTAAGAGGATCCTAGAAAAATCTATAGAAGGGAATAGGAAACAGTGGTTTAGAAAACTTAACGATTGTTTGTGGGCATATAGGACCGCCTTCAAAACACCTATAGGGACCACCCCCTTTAGATTAGTCTATGGCAAATCCTGTCACCTGCCTATAGAATTAGAACACAAGTCATATTGGGCGATACGTTCTTTAAGTTTTGATACTAATTCTATAGGATACAAATGTAAACTTCAACTTAACGAGTTAGATGAGTGGAGAACCATGGCTTATGAGAACTCCCGAATTTATAAGGAGAAGAACAAGCTATTTCATGACCGTCACCTTCGCAAACACAATACATTTCAGAAAGGTGACCAAGTCCTCCTTTTTAATTCCCGTCTTCGTTTATTCCCAGGCAAGTTAAGGTCTAAGTGGTCTGGACCCTTCAAGGTTAAAGAAGTCTTCCCCTACGACACCGTCGAACTTACTCACCCTGAGAAGGGAGATTTTAAGGTTAATGGACACCGACTGAAGCCTTATTTTGGTGAGCTCCCTAAATACTTCGCTCATTAAGAGACCTGCCTCCGTCTAGATTAGAATTAAGAAATATATAGTAATGTTCATAAGTTTTAAAATTTCTAGTATAAGTATAGTTATAAGAAAAAAAATTAAGTTATAAGAAAGAACAAAAAAAAATTCTATAATTAATTTCAACTTAGGAAAAATTCGAATTTTAGAGGTGCACATGGGTCACCACACGCCCGTGTGGTTGGCCGTGTACTCAACACAGCCCCAGGCCCAGCCGTGTCACTTAATTCCAGAAAAGGACATTTTCATCCCGAGCACAACACAGGTTCACACCAACCCGTGTGTCTGGTCGTGTCTCATCGCTCGACGATCGTCGAGACCACTGTGTCAACACATCTGACATGCCCGTGTAGGATGGTACACGGCCGTGTCGGGTATTTTTAATGCGCTGTGACAGTCAGACACGGGTCCACACATAGCCGTGTCGTGGCCCGTGTCCGCCTGCCGCGCTGTCTGCTGCCAGTTTGACCGCACGGCCCCCCACAGCCCGTGTTTCATGAGGCTAAGATTCCTCAACACGGGTACGCACACGCCCGTGTGCGTACCCGTGTTCGCCTACTATACATAGGGGCCGTGTTCTTTCCTTCCTTTCCATCTCCTGAGCACAGCCAAGCCTCCTTTTTCTTTCAATACCAGAGCTCGGCTTGAGTGTTCTTTGCCTCCAAAATTCGCGGATTCGCCTCCTCTACGCAATCTTCCCTCCGTGGTTACCATTTTTTTATTTATGATTTTACTCTACTTATCCGCCCCCTCCGCTCTTTTCTCCACATTCTCACAATCCCATTTCCATTTTCAACTTAAACATAACAAAAATCTTTTATTTTTTTTTGCTCATAACATGTCTTCCGGAAGAGGCCAAGGCAGTCGTCGTCGTCGACCGGAGCTTCAGGCTCTATCTACGGAGCAGCGCGATGCTCCTGTACCGCTAGTGTTCACCGATCCTACGCATTCTGCCCGTTACAACTGCCTCCAATCAAAGAAATTTCAAGACACCGCACCATTGATTGGAGTATATTAGAAGAAATAAACTTAGCGGGGATGTCCGAGAATTAATTTCTGTATTGGGTTGGGAGAAATTCTTTGCGATAAAAGAGTTAGGCTTCAAGGAACTCACACTCGAGTTCCTGTCCTCATTTTACTTAAACATTAGGCCTAATCTGATTGATTCTGATCGCGAGCACGAGGGGATCATCTCCTTCCGAGTAGGGGGCACCTTTTACACACTTACCCTGCTCCAGTTCACCCAATACCTAGGGGTGTATGAGGCATCTTTCCTCTTTAGTGCCGCTTACGCCGACCTTCATTTCAACCTCCCCTCTTGCGATCTTGCCGACGGTATCTGGGCTCGGCTCGCTTTTGACCTTAGTCCATATGAGGCTAAGAGGTCAAAAGCGTCCCAGTTGTATTCCCACGCCCTCCATTACATTCACCATCTCCTGAGACATACTTTGAGCGGTCGGGGCGAAAACTCCGGCGTTGTCAGTCGACAGGACTTGCTGTACCTCTATAGCATGTCGTCACGTTATCCTCTGCATCTAGGCTTCTTACTCGCCCAGTTCATTCTCCACCAGGCCGACACCCCCCGCATAGGGTTTATTTGTGTAGCACCCTACATCACTCGCCTTGTGAAGAACATGGGCATCTTATCAGCCCCCCCGATGATAGTGGTCGCGAAGACCGTCCCCATCATGATGGCTAGCCTTCGATCCCTCCGCCTCGTCACCGCCCGTCAGGGCCTGGGAGGCGTCACATATTCTATTGCGCGGCGTGGCCCGCAAGCGCAGGATGACAGTGATGACGAGGTGGATCCTGACCTCTTTGTGCCTATGGTACCTTCCCCCCATTCCACTTATGATCATGGAGAGTCTTCTACTGATCCCCCTCCACCTCGTTCGCGGTATTCGCGGGAGTTCCGGCAGTTCTTCGACACCGAGCTCTCGCCGCGCTTACAACGGATCGAGGCGGCACAGACGCGGATGGAGGACCTCCTCATCCAGATCAGGGACCACTTGGGGATCGCCCCTAGAGCACCGACAGCTCCTGGCCAGCCACACTTCCCAGATGACCCGACCGACCAGCAGCATTACTTTTGACATGTATCTGTCTATTGTAGTATTTCTTTATTTCTGTTAGTGCATTTTAGACATTATATATGATTTCATGTCCGCTCCTGGTTCCTTCATATACTCTTCTATTTTGATGATATCTGAAAGTCCACCTAGTGTCAGCTATGTGCACCTATGGGGGGGGGGGGAATAGGTGACGTGTGGTTCTTTTGCGGAATTTACGGATGTACTTGCACAATAAAAACAACAAGCACAACACACAGAATACACAACAAATTTATAGTGGTTCCCCGACTTGGGTACATACACTTTCCCCCTTCGACCTATCTCCCCAACAAGGGACGACTCGGTCACTTCTCCAACGGGATTGAAATCCAATACCTTCACTAACGGAAGGAGCCCTTCCACACATGAGAGTCAACACTCCCACAAAACGGGTTGCACCCAACCCTTACAATACGGAACGAACGTTCCTTTACAACGAAATTAAATATAGAATGTATGCGTGATACAAACTTCTTTTGGAGGCTACGGTGTTCCTCTTGTTCAACGACGTGATCTTGAAGTCGATGAAGAGTCTACAACCTTGGTCTCTCTTGGAGAGGATCTCCCGGAACCGGCGGCGGCAATCCGAGCAGCGGCTTGGTTCGGAGTCGGCGACAACGAAGGTGCGCTGCTGCAGTGCTTTGAGATCCAAACTTCTTTGCGAAGCAAACTAGGTCTACCAACGGTCACTCTAGGATCGGTCGTCTCGATCGATTCGGACGGGGGAGTTTTTCCCGGTCAACAAATCGAGAGACAAGAGATCTCTGGATAGACACGTGAGACGCAAGCTTTACTAAGCTTCTGTCGCCGGAGATCACGAAGGAATCTCGAATGTTGACGGCGACCTACATTCCCGAGCGCGACGGCGGCGGCGGAGAGGAGTCGCGGTTTTAGGGTTTCGTCGCGGCTCGGTTTCTGTTTCTCTTCTCCGTGATTTTACTGTTCAAAATACCCATGTATTTATACCCTGTAGATACAACAAATTTGACCGTTGTGGGACCCACATGTATAACCCCGAAATCCGGTTCAAACTGGTCCAGAGGCAGAATCCGGTTCAGGAAATTCCAGAGAAAACGCCAAGGAAAAATCGGCGAGAATCGCAGGCGATTCTCGACGAATCGGCGAGAAGTGATTCTCGTCGATTCGTCGAGAATTGTTTGTGATTCTCGTCGAATCACTTATTGATTCTCAACGAATTTTACTTTGTATACATGGGCTGCTTGGCCACTGGTTCGGCGGGAATTACTAGTGATTCTCGCCGAATCTTACTTGGCACCATTTTGAGGTGGCCAGAAGGAGTCGGCGAGAATCACTAATGATTCTCGTCGATTCGGCGAGAATCACTAGTGATTCTCGCCGAATCGGCGAGAATACTTGGTGATTCTCGTCGAATTTGCCTTGGACGAATTTTCGTCTTCCACCCAGGAGCTGCTCCTTGATCCTCCATGCTCCTTGTCTTCTCTTGCATATGAACGGCCCTGTACTTGAAAGTAAGTGCACTCCAATAGAGAGAGTACACGTAGTTCAACACACTGACCTGCTCAACAAGTGATTACGTCGTGCAGACCCGTGTAAATTGACCTACTGCACCCTGATATTGGTGTGCACTTAGCGTGGAGGAGCTACAAGTACAACTTAAGATGTTTCATCAAATACATTGTGAATTCATCTTAGCTTGACAGGTGGCTTCCTCCAATCTAGGTAATCGTGGATACAATACCCAACAATCTCCCCCTATTTGATGAAGCCAAAACCCTACTAGCTAAGATGAATAACACTTATCAAATAATAAACATAGCATTCAGAAATTAAACATGCAGCACAAGAGAATATATGCAATCAGATCAGGACTTGAGTCATTCACAAATTCAAATATATATACCAAGATAAATATATTCACATATAATCCAGAATTGTTTATATGACAATAATAATCATTAAATGTTCTTAAGACACAGTGACAAGCTATAAAGTGTTGACTATTTGTCCTTAGCTACGTCACCCTTAAGATTTTGAGCCAAGTACTTCTTGCTTTGCCTCTCCATGTATTCTTTGGGCTTCGGGTAGTACCTAGGAGGAGCAACTTTATCTGGATCCTTGTTGTTTCTGAAAAAGATGTTGCGTTTCGCTTCAAACGTTTTGTGCGTTTCCCACTCATACTGGCTATATGCTTCATTTCGATTGATCTCTCCTCTTTCTTGCAGCCGGAAGGTGTCTAAGATGATGTTCCTTGAGACTGGACTCCACCTTTCGTTTCGTACGTCCTCCTCACTCATTCTGATCCTCTTCTCAGCTAGAGTCTCCTTGGAGGTTCCTTCCTGAACTTTTCTCTTTCCCCTGACTTTTGCTAAAGCCTCCTGGTCAAACATACTCCTCAGTTTAGATTTGGAGAGGGCCCTAGCATCAGCTTCATCTGTGAGAATATCTGCAGCACTTGCACTTACATCCTCAGCAATATTTACTTCCTCAGCGGCCTTAGATGTCTCAGGAACCTGAATACCGGCAGGATGGTCAGGTAGGACGATGCCTAACGTACCCAGCGCCTGTTGGAGCATCCACCAGCAGCTCTCATAGACATATTTGCTGGATTGTGCGAAGTTTGTATCCATGCTTTCTTGAAGCTCGGCCAACTTAGCTATATACTCTTTCTCCCCCTTTTTGGCTTTGTCAGCTATGCAGTTGGCATAGGAGTGCAGGGAGTCATCAATATGCTTCGTTGTCTTGGTGAATTCAGTGATCAGGGCCTGCTGATTGGCATTTAAAGTGACCATATTACCATCAAACAGCTAAATGTTGTTGGCTACAACGTGTGCGTTCTGATTTACGACAGCCAGGGTATCAGTATTCTTTTTCAAACCGGCCATTAAGAGTGTGACAGCTTCGCCAGCCGCGGTATACTTCTCGTCAAATTTCTTCTCCATCACGTCCAGCTTATGGTTGATTTCCACCATATTCTTCAGCATGAGATTTTCAGAAGTCTTAATCTTTTGCAGCAAAGTTTTCTGAGCTTTATCAAAAGAGGTTTTAAGCTCATTCACGATGCCCTGAATTATATGTACAGTGTGAGTGGCTAGGTCATCTCGTAACGGAATAGCCGGAGGCACTTCTTGGCCTTGCTCTTGCTCGTCAGCAGACGCATCGGTAGAACTGGATACAATCACTGGCTCTAAAGGAGGAATGCTGGCTGCCTCTGTAGATTTATCTAACTCCCCCTCCACTGGTGCAGACTTGTCAGATGGAGGTTCAACAGGATCCGGAGTCTCAAGTACTTCATGTCCCTCATTCTCATCTTCCTCTCCGTCCTCATCCAAGAATTCATCTATATCAGCAGCCTCTTCCAATTCTCGGTCAGCAGTCTCCAGTGCTTCAGCTTCGGTTCCTTGAGTGTTTCTGTTCAGGACCTCCTCATCCTCCAGCTCAGGTTCACTTACTTCATGAATTTCGGCCACGGCATCCCTGGCCACCTGGGCAATTTCAGAAACTACATCTGTATGAGGGGGTAGAGTCTCCCCCTCGATTCCTGCAGTCAGGGTATCAGGAATTTCACGGGGGGTGGCTGCTGGAGATACTTCCTCTTGCTCTTCCACAGCGGGCTGCCCGATACGCCGCTCCCATCGATCAAACACAGTAGCATCCATCTTTTTCAAGTAGTGGAGAGGGACTCCTTTGCTCATGTCGAACTTGTCTCCGTTGAGCTGGTTGAGATATAGACTT
Source organism: Platanthera guangdongensis (assembly GCA_039583875.1). Classification (NCBI taxonomy): domain Eukaryota; kingdom Viridiplantae; phylum Streptophyta; class Magnoliopsida; order Asparagales; family Orchidaceae; genus Platanthera; species Platanthera guangdongensis. The sequence goes on along the minus strand of CM077162.1, from coordinate 55,673,666 downwards.
ATGATGCGGCCGAAACTAGGAGTGCCCAGAGTGTCCTTGATCTTCTGGAACAGCAACTCCCCCCAGTTGAACCTCTTGCGGCAGACAACAGCTATGAGGATTTTGAACATATCTCCTGAGATATGATCATGCGAGCCTGGCTTACAGATGAGCACTTTTCCAATGACGTCAGATAGGAGCTTCCCTTCTTCATTCATCTCTTTTCTCTTTATTGATCGAGTTCCTCTTGGAAGACCGCAGAACAAGAGAGTTCTGGCTTTGTCCTCGTCCTCCAGATAGTCCTCCTGCTCCGAACTAGAAAGCTGCAGGTAGCGACTCAGCTTGCTGGCAGACATCTTTACTTTTGTCCCAGCCACCTTGCTCTTGATTATGGAGTCTCTATCTCGGAGCCTGGCCGTAGAGAAGAATTCCAGCACCTCTTTGTCCAGAATTTTGCAAGGGTGCTCCAGGACGAAGGTTAGCCCAGCCTCTTCCAGCATTAGAATGATATTGCGGAATTCGTCCGAGGCATGAGAAAATCCAGTGCGAACCAGCTCGCAGCCAGAGACCAACCCTGCAGTCGTCCTTGGAGCCATTGTAGATCTAGAGAGAAGCCCTACTCAAAATGTTAATGAACTTTCAAAAAGAAAACTTCATTAGTGGATGCTTCGGGTAAGGGGATACCTAGAGGTGAAGTCGGTGAGGTGGTTTGAGCGGAGAAAAATCGAGACTTGGGGAGATCGACGGTGCGAGCTTCGACGGGAGTCGTCGGGAGCCTTTCGAGGAGAACTTTGCGAGACCCTTGCGGGAGCTTAGGGGGATACTTCACGATTCAGCGAGAGCAGCTGCGGGTTTCGGCGAGTTGGAGGAGGAACTTGGGAGAGTTCTTGCGGGATTCGTGAAGAAGGCGAGGGTCGTCGGGAGTGCTCTTGCGGGATTCGTGAAGAAGGCGAATAGGCGGAGTGACTCGTTCGGCGGGATTTATCTAAATCGTCGGGATTCGGGATGAATGCCAAGGGTCGGCGAGCTCTTTCGGCGGGATTCCTAGTATATACAGTGAAAGTGAGGTCTTTCTTTACCACTTGTGATTTAAGGGTTTTCTTTACTAGGAATTGAAAGGTTCCGAGGTTCCGAATTGAAGAGTTTTTCTACTGGGAATTTCCATGTTGGGAAGCATTGCAACATTTTCAAATTCTTCGGATGTCAAGTTAATATAAGATTAATAAATACATGTTTATTGTAACGACAATCTATTTGGATTTGAGCGGGACTTCTCCAGACACATCTTGATGTCAAATGTGATTTGTCGAAATTTACAATGACATATCTTTGTTAACCTTTTATTGATGTGTAATGGTTTGCATGCCTCGAGTTAATCTCTCCATAAAGGTGCACACATACATGATAAGCATAAGTATACGTATACACAAGGATATATATATATATATATATATATATATATATATATTTATTTTGAATGAGGATGCATCACGACACAAGTCCTTGAACTGATCAAAATTACCTGGGATTTTGAGAGTCATCGTCTTAGTCCCACAGGTAGAACACATTAGTGGCTCAAAGTGAGTATGCTCAAACTGATATCACAACTGTTAATTCAGACGATTGTTCCAATTTAGTCTTGAGCCACCTGCTGTCTAGTTCCCATCATATTCACGGGAACCTAGACTACCTTGCAAGAAAGAATTACTTTACCTTAGGAACCCAAATCAGATTGGGTCCTAGGTTCCTGTCAGCATGAGCACGCCACTGCCTTCCTTCAGAAAACCTGTCTGGAAGACTACCTCTGTCCCTAGAATGTGGATAAGCCCTTGCCGTGGGCACAGAGGGGTTGTGCCAACAGTCAATGGCAAAGTGCCCCACTTTGCCGCAGCACCAACAAGGGTGAATGTTGTATCGCCGTTTTCGACCTGATCTAGTGACTGACGTAGTCACGGTCCTAGGTCTAAACGGGATAGGGCATGTTCTTGTCACACAAATTCCTCTTCCATCGTGACACGTGGAAGGGTGGAACGAATACATGTTGTGAGCGTTATGAGTCCGAGAAGGTGGTGCCAATCTTTCAGGCATCTCCCTTGCTGAGGCCCCATGAAGCCTGACATCATGACCTCTATCCTCCCTATCCCGTGTCCTCGAATGGTGAGAAGTCTTCTGTGAGCTGGGACATGCAGATCCACACTGTGTTGTGGCAGTGGCCGTGAATACAAAGGGCTCAGAATGAGCCTTAGGTATTTCCTCATGGGTGGCCATGACGCCCCTTGCACTATGGACGTTTCCACATGGGGACAAATCACCCTTGCAGTGACCACGATTATTCCTGTGGTCATACCTGAAGGCATGATGAGTTGCCTTCCTGCTTGGAGTGGGGGGTCGGAACACCGTTTCCCCATTTCTCCATCCCTGAATAATCCGGGAGATCCACCCGGTTTCTTGCTTTCTCTTTATAGCATCAACTTTGGAAAAGTTTGATACTATACGTTTCTCATTATCTAGACTATTCTCTAGAGCTGAGATCTTAGAGTCCTTGACCTTGTTGGACGCCAATTGGAGAACCAACAAGATCTTCAGTCGAGCAATCTCTCGAGCTTGCTCCTCAGCAAGTAGATTGCTTTCCTGAAGGGCTCTCTTCAGGGAATCAGTATTTTCTGGAGGAGAGCAGTTTCTGTCTTCAGAAAAGTCAAAAGATATGGGGCAGGGTGAGGATGTTACATGCTCATCTGAGTTATTGTCATTAGAATCAGTGACCATTGTTTCGTCCTCGTCAGAGCTGCTTTCCTCACTGGTCTCTTCAGTCTCTGACACGGACACGGGAGCTCTGATGCAATCCGAGGGATCCTTGCATTCATCTTTAGAAGTGAGGACCCCCACATACGCTTCATCCTCTGATTGTCAGCATATTTCAGCTTTCTCTGACCCCCCCATCCGCTCTGAGATCATCATCCATAGAGATTTAGCCGTTCTACATTTTTCCAATCTAGAGCGAGAGGCTCCAGACCAGACATCCATGATAATTTGTCGAATCCTCTCGTCCAAGTGAAATAGTGATAGTTCCGTCTCTGACATCTCAGCAATGCCCATGGGCACTTGGATCCCAGAGTCGGAGGTCTTCATGGGGATAAATGGACCCTCTTCCAGGATGAAGGATGCTCGAGGATCGATAGCATCAAGGTGAAAGGATACTCTCATTCTCCAGATGGGATAATAATCCTTTGTGCATGCGGGGAGTTTGAGTGGCGGAATCTCATAATCCAGATCCATGATTCTGATACTAGTGGCAGGATTCTACTCAAGGTGTTAACCTTTTTGTTGAGTAACCTGCCTCTGATACCACTTGAAAGTCCACCTAGTGTCAGCTATGTGCACCTATGGGGGGGGGGGGAATAGGTGACGTGTGGTTCTTTTGCGGAATTTACGGATGTACCTGCACAATAAAAACAACAAGCACAGCACACAGAATACACAGCAAATTTATAGTGGTTCCCCGACTTGGGTACATCCACTTTCCCCCTTCGACCTATCTCCCCAACAAGGTACGACTCGGTCACTTCTCTAACGGGATTGAAATCCAATCCCTTCACTAACGGAAGGAGCCCTTCCACACGTGAGAGTCAACACTCCCACAAAACGGGTTGCACCCAACCCTTACAATACGGAACGAACGTTCCTTTACAACGAAATTAAATATAGAATGTATGCGTGATACAAACTTCTTTTGGAGGCTACGGTGTTCCTCTTGTTTGACGACGTGATCTTGAAGTCGATGAAGAGTCTACAACCTTGGTCTCTCTTGGAGAGGATCTCCCGGAACCGGCGGCGGCAATCCGAGCGGCGGCTTGGTTCGGAGTCGGCGACAACGAAGGTGCGCTGCTGCAGTGCTTTGAGATCCAAACTTCTTTGCGAAGCAAACTAGGTCTACCAACGGTCACTCTAGGATCGGTCGTCTCGATCGATTCGGACGGGGGAGTTTTTCCCGGTCAACAAATCGAGAGACAAGAGATCTCTGGATAGACACGTGAGACGCAAGCTTTGCTAAGCTTCTGTCGCCGGAGATCACGAAGGAATCTCGAATGTTGACGGCGACCTACGTTCCCGAGCGCGACGGCGGCGGCGGAGAGGAGTCGCGGTTTTAGGGTTTCGTCGCGGCTCGGTTTCTGTTTCTCTTCTCCGTGATTTTACTGTTCAAAATACCCATGTATTTATACCCTGTAGATACAACAAATTTGACCGTTGTGGGACCCACAGGTATAACCCCGAAATCCGGTTCAAACTGGTCCAGAGGCAGAATCCGGTTCAGGAAATTCCAGAGAAAACGCCAAGGAAAAATCGGCGAGAATCGCAGGTGATTCTCGACGAATCGGCGAGAATCACCAAGTGATTCTCGTCAAGTGATTCTCGTCGATTCGTCGAGAATTATTTGTGATTCTCGTCGAATCACTTATTGATTCTCAACGAATTTTACTTTGTATACATGGGCTGCTTGGCCACTGGTTCGGCGGGAATTACTAGTGATTCTCGCCGAATCTTACTTGGCACCATTTTGAGGTGGCCAGAAGGAGTCGGCGAGAATCACTAATGATTCTCGTCGATTCGGCGAGAATCACTAGTGATTCTCGCCGAATCGGCGAGAATCACTTGGTGATTCTCGTCGAATTTGCCTTGGACGAATTTTCGTCTTCCACCCAGGAGCTGCTCCTTGATCCTCCATGCTCCTTGTCTTCTCTTGCATATGAACGGCCCTGTACTTGAAAGTAAGTGCACTCCAATAGAGAGAGTACACGTAGGTCAACACACTGACCTGCTCAACGAGGGATTACGTCGTGCAGACCCGTGTAAATTGACCTACTGCACCCTGACATTGGTGTGCACTTAGCGTGGAGGAGCTGCAAGTACAACTTAAGATGTTTCATCAAATATATTGTGAATTCATCTTAGCTTGACAGGTGGCTTCCTCAAATCTAGGTAATCGTGGATACAATACCCAACAATATCAGCTTCTTTTTATTACTCTTAGTGAAATTACTTTTTCAGCACTTTATATTGCAATGAGGACATTGCAAATTCTAAGTCTGGGGGTGGATGTTCTTTCTTCCATTTTATAATTGTTGTGATGGACATGGTTACAACTGATAATAATTGTGCTATCATAACACTCAAGTTAGTGATACCCCCTAAAAAAAAAATTTCATTGACTTTTACTACTCTTTTAAGCTCTCATTATTCATTCAGTTGGGATTATCACTATTTAATTTAACTTCGCACGCTGATTAAAATGAATTAATGTAGACCCATAAAGGTTTCGACTTTGTTGATTCGTAATCAAGTATAGAAATACATTAGCTTAATTTTCTCTATATAATTTATTGTTAAGATTAATCCTCTATATTATTAACTATCAATCACTCTACTTTAGAAAATATAATTATTTATAGTAATGTGAGTCGATGAGTGTAACATTTCTATAATTTGGTATTAGGGAATAAAAATGAAAGATACCCTCTATTGATGTCTAGCACTTGCCCTCTAGCGATCCTCAAAAATGTTGCATAAGTTAACTAGTGAGGGCGGAAATGACTTAGGCCTCCTTTTGGATAGCTTGAGCCTTGCAAACCCAAAACCTTAAATATTATACCCTTGCAAACCCAATTTGGACCTAATCCCTATCCTTTTGAAACTCTACCACTAAAAGTCACCAAGGACAAATCCTTACCTATTAGCATACCTGTCATTGAGCTCTTCATGGAATTAGTTTGTTCGTACTGATATGTGGCCTGAGTGCGTGTATTTTTGCACACACTCGGAATGATCCCTACTATGAACCCAAAACAAAAGGAGAAAAAAAAGAAGACATAGTGATACGTGGCCTGAGTGCGTGTATACTTGCACCCACTCGGAATGATCCCTACTCTGGTCCTTGGTTAAGAAGAATAAATATTCAGAGTATCCTTCAAAAATGTGGGAAGTATACTAATTGCCAAGTCTGGGGGTGTTTTTATAACACTATCATATGTTAAGGCATTTTCCAACAAAAAGGCTCAATCGAGATTTAGGTGTGAAAGAAAAGAAAACAAAATCCATTAAATCTATCTTTGATTAGCTCACCTATAATCTTCTATCCTAAGACAAAAAGGCTACACTACAAAGTCCTAAGGATCCAACCTCACTAAGTCTAACTAGTGCCGTGGAGAGGATGTGAAAAGGGTAAGCTCATGACTATCAATATGGGTACTTATAAGTTTTGAAATACTAATACGTATTTTATTGAGATTGTTATTTTCTCCTCACATTTGTCATAGATGACTATACCTTTATTTCTAGGAAAGAGTGAAAGATAGTTAAAAGATATATTGGAGGAATTTTAAGATAAATTTATACTTAGAAACGTCTGCTAAACTATTTCCTATACGATTATATCATCAAAGTCCCATTTAAATTCATAGCAACCAGTGTGCGGAGATAAAATTATTTATTGGTAACTCAAGTGTTTGAATTAGTTTGCTTAGGGACAAGCAAACATCTAAGTCTGGGGGTATTTGATGAGTGCGATTATGATAGGCTTTTTACTATCATAATTGTAATCATGTCCACTATTTTCTGCCTCTTTGTGGAGTAATTTCACAAGATTAGTTGAGAAATTGTTTTATCATGAATATGAGAGCACAGTTAGGATTTTTGGTTACTCCTTGTATTAAGCTATATATTTATTCTTTCATTTTTCTAATGCAGGTAATGCCAACCAATGGAACTAAAAGTCTTGGAGCAAACAGAGGAGTTCACGGAGTCAACATGGCTGATGACAGGACAAAAATTTGGCGCATATGGGTGGACACACGGCCATGTTAATACCCGTGTCCTATGTGACCTGGAGCTGAAGAAATTGGACGCAAAAGACAGAGAATCACACGGGTAGGAACACGCCCGTGTGCCTACCCGTGTCAAATTTGAACACGACTGCCGACCAACCCGTGTCTGAAGAACGTGAAGAACAACACGACCGTGTCAGTACCCATGTCATCTAACACGGTCCACTACCAGACACGGCTATTTGTGTGGAACCGCCTAGGAACCTTCAACACGGCCCGACACACGGCCGTGTTGGAACCCGTGTCCGACCTGTTTGCAAAGGGACTATATAATTCCTGTAGAAAAATTAGAGAAAACTTTTGGATCATTTTGGAATTGGAGAACTTCTGGAGCACGAAGTGGAACATCCAAGAGAAGGAGGATTTGAAGGGTATTTTGTATGCATTTAATTTTCATTAATCCCTTTTAATCTTTCCTTTCTCTTGGTGATTCAAATTTGTTTATTTTTTAATTTGCATGAACTTATATTTGAACGATTTAGTAATCATGTATCGCTTTGTTTACATCAAATTCGTGGTATTTTATTCGTATTTAGGCTTACAAACAAAGGGTTTCATTTCCATTATGGATTGTTTCTTTGCTTTACATAATTTGCAAACTTATAGATTGAGAAATTGGTTGTTTGTGATGATATTTTTATGTCCATATTGTGGTGTTAACTCTATTTGTGAATCAAACTCCATGATCGAGAGATATGTTGTTTGGAAAATTGGAATACGAGTAAATGGATTCATGGTATTTTAGCGATAAGGTTTCATGAATTTATGTAGTAATTAGGGTGCTTTACTTAATGCGAACTTGAGTGTTGTAAATTTTTCGAGAGAAAATTTACTAACTTAGGTTTAAGATTGGAATTGCTCGAGAGAGAATTTGATGAACGTTAACCTTTACATTACAACGAATTTGACAGTCTTATTTTTTTCATGATTACTTAGAATTGAGTTAATAAATGAGTTTGTTCATGTAAAAACTCATAAGCTTCCTGCTTTTTACCATATTTACTTCTCCAATATTGAATTATCCAAATTGTTAGAGTTAGGTCAATCTAGTTTAGATATCAATTTTACTTATAGGTATGATAATAGAGTGAGGGTGAGTACGAGTACTTGAAACGACCCTGTGGAATACGACAGGAGATGTAGATTTCTCCTGTACTATGATTGATAGGTGCACTTACCTGAAAGTTAATTCAATCTAGCTTATGCCCATCTACATAGTTATACTAGAATGTAAAATGAAATCGCATTGAGTTATTACTTGTTAGCAAATAAAATCATCACAAGCATTAGATGCAAAGATGTTGAATGAGTAAGCATCAATTAACGCCACAACACTTAGACAAAATTCTATCTGTCTAGGTGTTGAGCTCGATGAACGCTGAGCTTCGTTCAACGAATGACGAGCTCAGTTCGATAAAAGCATAAATTCAGTTCGACTAACTTTAGAATCAGTTCGACGAAAGCTAAACTCAGTTTGATGAAAGATTAAATCAGTTCGACGAACTCCAGACTCAGCTCGACGAAAGCTAAGCTCAGTTCGACGAAGCTGAGTTCAACGAAAGCCAAGCTATCCACGCGTTTGGACTTAGCCAAATTTTCTGCGTCAAGGCATTGAGAGCGTTGAGAGAGTTGAGAGAGTTGAGAGCATTGAGAGCATTAAGTGAGCTTGCCTCACTCAATGCTATTTGACTTAGCAAATATTTATGAGCCTTGGCGTTGAGAGAGTAGGCTCCACTCAATGCCAAACTACTTAACAGAACTTCTCTGTTATCTGGCATTGAGTGAGTAAGCTACAATCAACGCCTGTGGAATTAGTGAAAATTTTGCCCAACTTTTCTGTGGAGTTGACAGGCACAACAACACTCAACGCTAAAAGTTGTATGCCATTGTGTGAGTAGACCACACTCAACGCCTGTGGACTTAGCCATATTTTCAGCCAATTTCTCTAGGCTTTGACTGACTCAGCCTGACTCACAACCTTTTTATTGTATGGCGTTGATTGAGTTGACTACACTCAATGCTTTTGTACTTAGCCATATTTTTGGCTATCTATCAGTTAGGCTGATATTTGTTATATGGCATTGAGTGAGCTGTCCTCACTCAATGCCTATGGACTTAGGCAAATTTTTAGCTCAACTCAATGCCTGTGGACTTAGTATATTTTTGTTATGTCCAACAACCAATTATTGTGTCCTCTTGTCCAATCAATGTGATATGAACTAACCTGCACTCAAGATCTCAAATACATATCAAATATAATTGATGTGTGTGACATTGACCTGTTTGACTAGACGTGTAATGCCCCATCACCTCGTCTCCCGCTAGCTCCATCAATCTTAATGTATCTCGTTCCTCCCGGGATCGAGCTCTGCGACTTCGAGATGTTTGACAGGATAAGCAATCCTCTAGAGCACATCAGGCATTTTGCAACTATCATGAGCATCTACAATGCCCCCAACCCACTCTTGCGTCGAGTGTTTCCGGTAACTCTGAAAGGATAAGCTAACACTTGTACTACTCGTTAAAAGAGGGAGAAATCAAGAGCTTCACTAAGCTAACCCAACATTTCACAAATCAGTTTATCGCCAAGCAGTGAATCATTTGAGACTCATCGCTCCTCTCTGTGATCTGACAAATTGAGGGAGAGAAACTTAAGGATTTCTTTCGTCGCTTCATCCCGGAGGCACGATATATTTTGGGGGTAGACACCAAGTTCCTACATGATATTTTCCTTAGAGTACTCAGATTAGGAAATTCTATGCTATGATGATGAGAGAGATGGTGCACAATTAACTTGACCTCGACCACCGAGTCAAGGCTCAAATCATTTCAGACAAGGCAATTGAAGCACATCGACAACAATTTTATGGAAGCACGAAGAGGAAGAGGAATTCAGAACCACTACAAGATCCTAGGGGAAATGACGAGTGTCATGACAATCCCCATCGGGACCGAAGGCCTCGCCACATCAGAACTATACTCCCTTGAACTCCACCCGAACTGACATGCTCCTTGCCATCCAAGTCAACGATGAGCTTTATAGACCCGAGCTGCTTGCACCAACCAGCGAAAACTAATCACAATATTATGACTTTCATCATAGATACTGCCACTGGACTGATGGTTACAACCGGTTGAAGGACGAGATTGAGTGACTCATCTGACAAGGTCTCCTCAAAAGATTTATGCAGGACTTCGCCCCGAACAAGCCGGCATCGCAAAACAATAATCCAGCTAAAGGTCGTGTAGTAACTTGAAGCAAATAAGTCGGAGACCACGAGCAGGGGTCCCTCCCCTTAAGACCGCGTGAAGAGCCCGCATAATAACTTTAAGCATTTTTCTATTGACATAATAAGCCGAAAGATAGAGCTTGCACACACGCATATGTTCTGCCTTTTTTTCTCCAACATTATTGTAAAAAGAGCTAAATAACGACAATTTTTATTGCTCCAAAAAGATAATTATTACATAGGTATGCCCCCTTATTTATAGAAAATGTGGGAGATGAGAGAATACAACAATCGATGTGGGACTAAATACAAGTCGGGCGGCCTATGCGGTTTGACATTATCAAACCGCACACTATAAAACAAATAACTGAACACCCAGCAACAAATAAGGAAATCTGCCATATAACCTTGGAAGACCGCTAGTCCAGGCCGCCAGACCGCAACTGCTGGTTGCTACCATACCACAGTTACGGCTAACTATCAAACTGCAGCTGCTGCAAGCCACCAGACCTCAACAGCGGGTTGCTACCATACCGCAATGACGGTGAACCATCTGTCCACTATTGTGGCTTCCTCCAGACCGCTGCGGCTAACATATGCTTTGCTGCTGTGGCTACATCCAGGCCGTTGTGTCTAACCTCCAGACCACTGCGACTAACATTCACTCTACTGTTGTGATTATACCTAGACCGTAGCGGCTAACCTACAGACTGCTGATGCGGTTAATCACCAGATCGTTTCTGCGATTATCCCTCAGACTGCCACTACTATTGTCCTCCTGATCGCTAGCTGAGGTTCACCATCAGACAACTGAGCCAAACCGCCAAACCATTAAGAGAAGTTGACTGCTGCGGTTGTGAAAGATATGGTACCTAAACACCTAGAGGGGGGGGGGGTGAATAGGTGACCTAATCCTTTTCTAACTTTATTGGCAGCAATCAGTTATATCACAGCAAACTAACTAATTTATCACAGCAAACACAACATACACAGCAACAATTACAGCACAGCACAGCAGACAGTAATTTATAGTGGTTCCCCAAGATATGGGTACATCCACTTTCCCCCTTCGCCTATCTAGCAGTGTACTAGATTCGGCCAAACTCCTCCACTGTCTCAGAACCCAAATTGGTTCCTACCTCAGGCCCAAAGCCTTAAAACTCAGCTTTATCCCAAAGCCTACACTCAGCCAATCAAGGCCTACACTCAGCCAACCAAGGCCTACACTCAGCCAACAAAGACCTACACTCAGAGATTTCAATCTCCTACACTCAGGCTCACAAGCCCTACCCTCAGCCTTTATAATTATAGGCTTACAAGTCACTCAGATCCAAAGGATCCTACAAGTTTAAAAAGTATTACAAATAATAACTCTACAACTCAGAAAGATAAGAGGGGAGTTGAGAGATTCTTGATGAGTTCTTGGAAGAACTCAGCTGGATTCACTCTGACTTAGCTTTCTTCAAAGCTTCTTGAGTAGAACTGAATAAGACTGAATCCTCTGCAGTTGTTCCTTGACCTCTGCCACTTAAGATCCAGAATTGAATCTGAATCCTTCTTCTCAGCCTAGTTCCAGAGGCTGATTTCTTGGAAGGAGCCCTCTCTCTCCAACTTCTTAGATCTGCACTTAAACTGCTAGATCTTCTTGTGTTGATACTTTGAGTACCACTTTAATGATTACTTCAACAATATGATCAATCTTAACAGTAATCTGATCCACTGTTTCTATGAACTGTAGGTGCTTATTTATAGGCCTTCTTCATGGTAACCGGCTGGTCCGGTTCATAACTGACTTCTGACATCTCTGACAGTTGCTGTAGACCGGCTGGAACGGCAGCTGTCAAGTCATCCAGTCACTTCTTGAAAATCTCTAACTGTCTATAAGTGTCGAGACTTTCTGTCTTTAAGTGTCGACACTTATAGTCCAAGTGTCGACACATGTTGTGTAAGTGTCGACACAAGTCTACAAGGTGTCGACACAACTCCTTGTATGTCTCGACACAGATTCTTCTGCATGTGTCGACACTGAAATTGAGTGTCGACACAAGTACTTGTTCTTCTAGCTTTTGCTGAATTCTTCTAAGTGTCGACACATCTCCTTTGTGTCGACACATCTTCTTGTGTTGAATCTATCAAGTGTCGACACTGCTTCTTGGTGTCGACACATAGTCTTTAATGTCGATACATGTTGAGTGTCGACACAATTCCTTGTGTCGACACACCTTCTTCTTGTTGACTCTTCAGCTGAGTGTCGACACATTCCCTTAGTGTCGACACTTGTACTTAGAATAATTCTGTTGATCTTTCTGATCTTTGCTAAGTGTCGACACAGCTCCTTGTGTCGACACTTTCTTCAAGTGTTGAGTCTTTAGCTAAGTGTCGACACATTGTGCTGGGTGTCGACACTTACTTCAAGTGTTGACTCTTTCTGTTGAGTGTCGACACATTGTTCTGAGTGTCGACACTTTAACTTAGTCTCTGCAGACTTTTGCTGAGTGTCGACACAGCTCCAAGTGTCGACACTTACTAGTGTAGACACAGCTTCACTGGGTGTCGACACAGCTCCTTGTGTCAACACTTTCTGTCTGCACTTTTCTTCACTGAGTGTCGACACAGCTCCAAGTGTCGACACTTTCTGTCTGCACTTTTCTTCACTGAGTGTCGACACAGCTCCAAGTGTCGACACTTTCTGTCTGGTGTCGACTCTGCATCCCAGGTGTCGACACAATGACTCCAAGTGTCGACACTGCTTGTCTGGGTGTCGACACAAGCTTTCTTAAGTGTCGACACTTTCCCTCTGTGTGTCGACACATGGACTTAGAAACTTTTTGCTTCAGTCCAGTGATTTCTTAACCTGCACAAGTAAACTCAACATACATCAAATACATTATGATGTATATCATTGAGTTGGGTGAGGCTTCTTCAAATCAGGTACATTTGACCAATGTACCCAACAATCTCCCCCTATTTGGAGAAGTCATAACCCTTAGTCAATGATATACACCATTCATAATTAAAAATTACAAAATGATGTAAAGCAGATTATTTAAAGCAGGGTAAACATGAACATGTAATAATTCACACATGTATACACATTCAACATTGCAGAACAAACAAGAAATAGACACATTCTCTGAACAATCATGAAATATATTTATCATATATTGTTCTAACATTTTTCTTATACATCTTCAATGGTTTACAAAAATGTTTTACATTCAAAAGATTACAACAATCTTCAAGTTAATTCTTAATCTATTTCTGGTCTGGTTCTTTGATAACTATGCCTTTGCCAGATTGGACTTGAGCTTTGACAGGAGCTTCAGTAGTTTCAGCAACAGCAGGCTTCTTGCCTTTTAGATCCTTCTTCTTGAGATCTTCTGCCTTGATCTTCTGCCTCTCAAAATAATGATATGGCTTGGGGAAGTACTTGCTAGGCTCCACTGCAGTAGGAGGTAGCTTTCCCATCTTAGCCTTCCTTCTGAATTGTACTATTGCTTCCTGCCTGATCTCATGTTTTCTCCATTCAGCTTCAGAAAACCATTTGTTCCTGTCATGTGTATTGTCCTTGGCAGCTTTCCAGGCAGTTAGAATTATATTTCTAGAGGTAGGGCTCTATTGTTCAAAATCTGGCTTTTGTTTTGCTTGTTCCCTAAACCTCTTCTTGGACAACCTTGTCTCTTCCTCTTTCTGTAGAGCCTCTTGCATGGCTTCAGTAATAGGCTGAACCACTTTGTCCAGAATAACATTAGGCTTCCCTTCAATTGGGCTATACATTGTCTGGACATCTGCTTGAATCATCTCAAAGTCTGGAGGTGGATAAATCACTTGAGCTACCTCTGGTTGCTCACCTCCAAGATAGGCAGTTTGAATCCCTGATTCAGCAACATTATCATCATCACAGAGTGGAGGATAGCCCAGGGTAGCTCTGATGGAATTAGATATCCATTTGGCATGGTCAGAGCTAGCCTTGACTAATACTCTCTCCCCCTTTATGACTTCTCTAGCTATATGATCTCTTACATCATCCTTCTGAAATCGTATTTGACTATCCAAATATCTAATGCCCTCTTTAAAGAATGGTTTCAGCTTTGTAAGTTGTTCAGATATAGCTTTCTGAGAGGCTTGGATGGCAGTCTTGACAGCAGAAATTTCTTGTTGAAAAACCTTATCAAAATCAGCTTTTGTAGTAGCAGCAGATGTAGATGGTTCATCAGCCTTTTTCTTCAACTCAGTGAGTATAACATTATGAGACTCAGTCAGATTGTCATTCATTCTGATTTGATTTTCTAGCACATATCCTTGCTTTAAGGCTATATCATCTACCTGTGCCTTTATCTTCTCTTGGTGTGTTGCCAGATACACCACTGCATTTCCACCCTTGTGGAAGCATTCATTCATTTCCTTCTTGTTAAGGTTCATTTCAAACCTTATAGATTTTATATCTTGGGTCAGGTCAAATTGTAAATCTTTGTGCCCTTCATCTACATAAGCCTCTATGGCTTTTCTTTGTTCATCCATTTTAATCTGCAGTCCAATCAATAAAGCACTATAATCAACTGTTGGAGCTTATTGAATTATAGGCTGTGGGGCTATGGATTGTAGAGCTTTCTTGTAACTCTGACTTCTCCTTTTGAAAACATATAATTTCTTCTTCTTTGCCCTAGCACTCTCCTCATCTTCAGAGGCAGAGGTGCTGGCTATCTCAACCCTATCCTTAGGGCTTTGAGGCTTTTCTGCTTGCACATCAGGTGCCTTCTCATTTTCTGGCCTAATAGGCTCTTCCAGATCTTGTACTAGCTTCCCCTCAGCAGCAGCAGTATCTCTTCCATCAGCTTCCTTGTCCATGTCAAAATCAACTTGATCTAGATTGAGAAATAGATCTTCCATGGTGAATTCTTGAGGTGATTGAGCTGGAGACATTCTCTGCTCTTCAACTACTGGAACAGCAGATGTGTCTTTGATAACAACATCTGGTTCATGACTAGGCAGCTGAGTTTGCTGAGGAACATCAGACAAATCAGCATCTTCTATAAGATATTCTAAAGTTTTTAGGTCAGTGAGTACCTCTTGGATGATGATGGTGGCTTGCTCACTGTCCAGAGTAGATGGTTCTTCTACAACTGGAGGCTCCCCCTGGCTTTGATCCCTGTGGATGTGGCTAGCCTGTGGTAACTCCCCCTGGATCTCAGCTATATCTTGAGCAGCAGGGGTCTTCTCTGCAGCCACTTCCTCTTGATCATCAGGAGTGAAAACAACTTGTTCTTCACTCCCTGAACTGCTGGAGGACTCCTGTGTCACTGGAGCAGTTTTTCTCTTTTTCTTAGGAGGAATCTCCTTCTCAGTAATTGTCTTCTCAGGGGTTGGCATGTCCTTTGACAACACTCTGTCCCATCTGGAAAATATCCTTTGATCCATCTTCCTCATGTGGTTGATCTTGCTTCCTGCAGCTGTACTCATTACCTCTGGTATGGTACCAGCTAGGTAGAGACTAATAATTCTGCCCAGGTTGGGCTTCTTCAGACTCTCCTTGATCTTGTCAAACACTATTATTGACCAATCAGTTTTAATAATGAAGATAATTCTTGTCATGATTTCAAACATGTAGGCAGACACTCTGTCATGCCCTCTAGTCTTGTTGAGTAAGACTTTTCCTACTATCTCAGACATGAACTTCCCTTGGTTATTCATGCCTTTTCTGTTGAATACAGATCCTATCTTCATCTTAGGATCAAGACCACACCAGGTTAAAGCTTCCCTGGTCTTTGAAGCAGTAACCTCTTCTTCATCTTGAATTTTGGGTAGCTGGAGTACCTTCCTCAGACTCTTAGGTGAAACCTTGATCTTAGTTCCATGAACTCTGGATTTGATTCTGAATCCAGATTCATCGACTGCAGCTCCATTAAGGAATTTGAGAACTTCCTTCTTCCAAATCCTTGTAGGTTCAGACAAAAGATATTCTAGTCCAGAATCGGCGACTAGGGTTACTACAGCCTGAATTTCTGCATCGGCATCGTCGAACGCGCCACGCACTAGCTCATAGCCCTCGTTAACGTTCTCCTCAAGCTTAGGAGCCATTAGGGTTTGTAGAATTTGTCTGTAGAAAAGAGAGGTGTCGACACAGTAGTTGTGGTCTCGAAACTTTGAAAGCGTGTAGACAAACAAAGACAGAACCCTATTTATACCAGTCTAATTTTGAAGATGAACAGGCGGGACAGCTATCTTAACATGTGTCGACACTGGCAATAAGTGTCGACACTGACTTATAATGTCTCGACACTAACATTCTGAAGTGTCGACACCAACATCCTAGATGTGTCGACACCTTTCTCCTGAAGTGTCGACATCACTATTCTGTGTCGACATAGACTTGTCTATGTGTCGACACCTTTTTACTTAGCCAATTTTCATTCTGTAAACTTATTCTAAGTTTATCATTCCTAGTTCAATTTTGAATCTATTGAACTTAGCTTCTTCTAGGGGCTTAGTAAACATATCAGCTATCTGATTATCTGTATTAACATATTCAAGTAAAATATCTTCTCTTTCTACATGCTCCCTAAGAAAATGATATTTAATTTCAATATGTTTAGTTCTACTATGAGATACAGGGTTATTAGCTATTGAAATAGCACTTGTAGAATCACATAAAAGTGGAGTTCTACTTACCTGAAATCCATAGTCCTTTAGCTGATGTTGAATCCACAGAAGTTGAGCACAGCAACTTCCTGCAGCCACATACTCTGACTCAGCTGTGGAGATAGCCACACTGGTTTGCTTCTTGCTACTCCATGAAATTAGTCTCCCTCCTAGGAATTGATAGGTTCCAGTAGTGCTCTTTCTATCCTCTTTGCATCCTGCAAAGTCTGCATCTGTATAACCTGTTAGATCAAAATCTCCATTCCTAGGGTACCAGAGGCCTAGATAGGGAGTGCCCTTTAGATATCTCAAGATTCTTTTGACTGCAGTCAAATGAGACTCTTTAGGGAAGGCTTGATACCTGGCACAAACACATGTAGCATACATGATGTCAGGTCTACTAGCAGTCAAGTATAATAGGGAGCCAACTATCCCTCTATACAAGGTTTCATCTACAGGTTTCCCTGCATCATCCTTGCTAAGAGACATACTTGACCCCATAGGAGTCTTCATGGTGCTGGATGAATCCATACCATACTTCCTTATAAGTTCTATGGTGAACTTGGACTGACATATGGATAAACCATTTTCAGTCTGTTTAACTTGGAGACCCAAGAAAAACTTCAGCTCTCCCATACTACTCATCTCAAACTGACCTTGCATAAGTTTTGCAAACTTTTTGCAAAGGCTGCTTTCAGTAGACCCAAATATAATGTCATCTACATATATTTGGACTAGTATGACTTTGCCTCTAGATTCCCTAAGGAATAGAGTCTTATCTATTATCCCCCTTGAGAACTTGTTCTCAATGAGGAAACTAGATAGGGTTTCATACCAAGCCCTAGGGGCTTACTTTAACCCATATAAAGCTTTCCTAAGTCTATAGACATGATGAGGTAGAGTTGGATCAACAAAACCTGAAGGCTGCTCCACATAGACTTCTTCTTTCAAGTTACCATTTAGGAATGCTGACTTGACATCCATTTGGTATACCTTGAATCCTTGATAGGTTGCATAGGCCAAGAACATTCTTATGGCTTCCAGTCTGGCTACTGGAGCAAAGGTTTGATCAAAGTCAATACCTTCTTCTTGCATATATCCTTTAGCAACCAGTCTAGCCTTATTCTTAATGATGACCCCTTGTTCATCCATCTTATTCCTGTAGATTCACTTAGTCCCAATTACATTGTGATCTTTAGGTTTAGGAACTAATTCCCAGACCTTGCACCTCTTGAACTGATTAAGCTCTTCTTGCATTGCTTCAGTCCATTGTGGATCTTGTATTGCTTCTTCAAACTTCTTAGGTTCAACTTGTGACAGAAAGCTGGAATAGATTGCTGCATTCATGTTTCTACTCCTGGTTTGTACTCCTTGTCTTGGATATCCAATAATCAGCTCTACTGGATGATCCCTTAGATGCCTGTTGGCTGGAGGCAATCTTACTTCTGGTTGAACCACTTCAGCATCTGCATCATGCTGTACTCCTTGTATTTCTTCAGCAATTGGCACATGTAGTTCTCCCCCTGGACAACAGCTACTGTCTTCTACTTGCTGTCTTGCAGCAGGCACCTCTTCTATAGTAAGCTTGTCCATTATCTTTGTCAGACCTGTGGGGCTGCATACATTGCTAGACAACTCATTGTTAATAAGTTGTCTCATCAAAAACTACATGCACTGATTCTTCTACAACTTGTGTAGTCAAGTTGTAGACTTTATAAGCCTTACTATTGTTGCTGTACCCAACAAAAATTCCCTCTTGGGACTTGGCAGCAAACTTAGTTATGTAAGACTTCCCATTGTTAAGTATGAAGCATTTGCAACCAAAGATCCTGAAATAGGATAAGTTTGGTTTCCTGCCTTTCACAACTTCATAGGGGGTCTTGTTTAACCCTTTAGTGATGGTAGCCCTATTTATAACATGGCATGCAGTGTTAACTGCTTCAGCCCAGAAATACTCTGGCAGTGATGTATCACTTAATAGGGTCCTACCAGCCTCTATCAAGGTTCTATTTTTCCTCTCAGCAATGTCATTTTGCTGAGGTGTTCTAGGTGAAGAGAATTCTTGAAATATCCCAAAGTCTTCACACAGTTTTGTCATGCTATCAGACTGAAATTCAGTACCATGATCACTTCTAATTTTGACCACTGTACTATTTAGTTCATTCTGAATTTGCTTGACAAAGCTATAGAAGACACTAGGTGTTTCAGATTTCTGTCTTAAGAAGAACACCCAGGAAAACCTTGAGTAGTCATCTACAACTACAAAGGTATAGACCTTCCTTCCTAAGCTGTGAACTGGCATTGGACCAAAGAGATCCATATGCAAGAGGTATAGACACCTCACAACATCTTTGTTTTCAATGCATCTAAAGGTGGATTTAGTCTGCTTGCCTTTTTGACAAGCTGAGCAAATACCATCTTTAACACACTTAACTTGAGGACCATTCCTCACCAACTCTTTGCTAAAGAGTTTGCTAATAGTCTTGTAGTTAAGATGGGCAAGCCTCTTGTGCCATTTGACACAATGAGAGACTGTCTCATCAGCTACAAGACAAACTGGAGAACCATTGTTCTCAACCATAATGTCTAGGCAGTAGACATTCCTCTTCCTATAACCAGTCAAAATGATCTCTTGATAACTTGACCTCTTGATATGACAACCATTTTTAACAAATGAGATGTCATACCCTACATCACTTAATTGACTTATACTTATTAGGTTGTGTTTCAACCCTTTAACATAGGACACTTG
The DNA here is from genome assembly GCA_039583875.1 of Platanthera guangdongensis. Lineage (NCBI taxonomy): Eukaryota > Viridiplantae > Streptophyta > Magnoliopsida > Asparagales > Orchidaceae > Platanthera > Platanthera guangdongensis. The sequence goes on along the minus strand of CM077162.1, from coordinate 55,654,188 downwards.
AGTAATGGTAACTAAGTTTGTAGAAATGTTACCAAATCCTTTGATGATTCCTTTTTCAGAACCACCAAAGGTTACTTTTGGACCATCTCTTACTGGAATATAGTCCTTTAGTAATCTTCTTGTTCCAGTCATATGTCTGGAACATCCACTGTCCAAGTACCATGTAGGGGTATGGCCACTTGGACTCACCTACAAAACAGATTAATGAACCTTAGAACCCAAAGAATTCTTGGGTCCTTGGTACTTGTTAGTCTGTAACTTGACAAAACTACCTACTGGCTTTCCACCAGGTAGCTTGCTAGTCCCCTTGGCACTGGCATTGTGCCAACAGTCCACTGCAAAGTGGCCAACTTTGCCACAGCACCAACATTCAAATTTATTGTACCTTTGCTTAGGTACTGCCTTGGCTGTCTTGACTACAGCAGGCTTGTTGAATGTTGGGGCTTTGCCCTTAGACTTATACTTGGACTGCTCAGTCCCTGCAGGTCTAATAAAGCCCAGTCCAGCTTTACCCTTGTGATGAACAAATTCATCAATTATGGGTAACACTGACTTAGGTTTAGAAAACCTAGCAACCAAGTCCTTCTCCTTCTGAAGATTGATCTCCAGACTCTTAATTTGATCATTCTTAAATGATATAGTACCCATCTGAATCACTGTTATGTGTTTCAGCCTAGCTATCTCATTCAACTTTTGATCAAACTGCTTCTCAAAATCTGTTGCACCAGCTTTAAGATCAGCAATTTCCTTTGCCTGACTTTTGGCTAGGGATTTGCTTTTCTTGTAAGCTTGCAACAACACCTTATATTCATCTATAAGCTGATGAATATCATCCTCAGACTCAGATACATTCTCATCACATGATGAAGAAGAATCTGAATCTGAACTAGAACAAGAAACTGAACTTGAACATGAACCTTGTACCTGATTGGGTCCTGGCTACTCCAGGATTTTGGCACTCTCTGTCAAAGCCATTAGCCCTTGGCATTGACTCTCTTCTTGTTCATAAATAGACTCCATAATCTGCATGAATTCTTCCTCTTCCTCTTCAGTAAACAGCCCTATGTAGGCTTCACCCTCAGACTCAGTTTCTGAAGAGGAGATATCTGATAGAGTCTTATCTTTCTTGGCTACAAAAGACTTCTCTTTCTTTCCTTTGAAGTGAGTCTTTTTCCTGTCACCAGATTCCTTTCTCTTCTCTGGACAATCTGCAATAACATGACCCTGTCTATTGCAGCAATAGCAAACTATCTTTAATCCAGTTGCCTTGCTTGACTTTGTCCTATTCCTGTCTTTCTTTGAAGGCTTTTTCTCCTGATAAAAGACTTCCTTTCCCTTTGAAGAAGAAGGTCTTGACCTCCACTGTTTCTTCTTCTTCAAGAATTTCTGAAAGTGCCTAGTGAAGGCAGCAAAGTCTTCATCACTTTCACTGCTCTCACTCTTGGTGCTGACTGACTCATCAGACTCTGAATCAACTACCTCTGGAGGTGGAGTTGATGACTTATTCCTGCACTTTTTGGGAACTTCTGTCTTGAAAGCAACTGATCTTTCTTTGTGTTCAGTCCTTGTTGATTTCTCTTCCTCTTTCCTCACTGTCAATTGCATCTCATATGACAATAACTTGCCAAACAGTGTAGGAGGAGGAATTTCTCCCAACTTAGCCATTTCTCTTATGACACAGATCTTTGTGTCCCAATCTTTGGTTAGGGACCTTAGAAACTTGTCATTAAGTTCATAGTTACTGAACTCTCTTCCATAAAACATGAGTTCATTAACTATTCTGTAGAACTTCTTGTAGCACTCAGTTATGCTATCACCTTTACCTTGTCTAAAGCTCTCATACTCCTGATTTAGCAAGGATTTCCTATCTTGTCTAACTTCTTCAGATCCTTCAATATACACTATAAGAGTGTCCCACATCACTTTAGCTGTCTTGCAGTGTATAAGATTCTGAAAAGTAGCATCATCAATGGCACTCACAATAATGTTTTGTGCCCTCTTGTCCATTGTGGCTAGGACAATCTCATCCTTTGTCATCTCAGAGAAATCCTTTGGAGTATTCTGATTTGCATCCAATACTGAAATCTTCATTGGCACATAAGGCCCTTCATTAACTGTGATGTAGATTCTAGGGTCAGAGGCTTCCATAAATAGCCTTACCCTTTCTTTCCAGATCCCAAAGATCTCTTTCCTGCATATGGGTAATTTCATGGAACCCAATTCCTTGTGATTCTCATAAGAACCCATGTTTCTTGATTTTCTTGAAACTGTGTTTTGTCTTACACTGAATCTGCCAAACAGGATCTCCTCAGACTGTTAGTCCTTTTTGAGGAACCTGGCTCTGATACCACTTGAAAGATATGGTACCTAAACACCTAGAGGAGGGGGGGGGGGGTGAATAGGTGACCTAATCCTTTTCTAACTTTATTGGTAGCAATCAGTTATATCACAGCAAACTAACTAATTTATCACAGCAAACATAGCATACACAGCAACAATTACAGCACAGCACAACAGACAGTGATTTATAGTGGTTCCCCAAGATATGGGTACATCCACTTTCCCCCTTCGCCTATCTAGCAGTGTACTAGATTCGGCCAAATTCCTCCACTGTCTCAGAACCCAAATTGGTTCCTACCTCAGGCCCAAATCCTTACAACTCAGCTTTATCCCAAAGCCTACACTCAGCCAATCAAGGCCTACACTCAGCCAACCAAGGCCTACACTCAGACAACAAAGGCCTACACTCAGAGATTTCAATCTCCTACACTCAGACTCACAAGCCCTACCCTCAGCCTTTATAATTATAGGCTTACAAGTCACTCAGATCCAAAGGATCCTACAAGTTTAAAAAGTATTACAAATAATAACTCTACAACTCAGAAAGATAAGAGGGGAGTTGAGAGATTCTTGATGAGTTCTTGGAAGAACTCAGCTGGATTCACTCTGACTTAGCTTTCTTCAAAGCTTCTTGAGTAGAACTGAATAAGACTGAATCCTCTGCAGTTGTTCCTTGACCTCTGCCACTTAAGATCCAGAATTGAATCTGAATCCTTCTTCTCAGCCTAGTTCCAGAGGCTGATTTCTTGGAAGGAGCCCTCTCTCTCCAACTTCTTAGATCTGCACTTAAACTGCTAGATCTTTTTGTGTTGATACTTTGAGTACCACTTTAATGATTACTTCAACAATATGATCAATCTTAACAGTAATCTGATCCACTGTTTCTATGAACTGTAGGTGCCTATTTATAGGCCTTCTTCATGGTAACTGGCTGGTCCGGTTCATAACTGACTTCTGACATCTCTGACAGTTGCTGTAGACCGGCTGGAACGGCAGCTGTCAAGTCATCCAGTCACTTCTTGAAAATCTCTAACTGTCTATAAGTGTCGAGACTTTCTGTCTTTAAGTGTCGACACTTATAGTCCAAGTGTCGACACATGTTGTGTAAGTGTCGACACAAGTCTACAAGGTGTCGATACAACTCCTTGTATGTCTCGACACAGATTCTTCTGCATGTGTCGACACTGAAATTGAGTGTCGACACAAGTACTTGTTCTTCTAGCTTTTGCTGAATTCTTCTAAGTGTCGACACATCTCCTTTGTGTCGACACATCTTCTTGTGTTGAATCTGTCAAGTGTCGACACTGCTTCTTGGTGTCGACACATAGTCTTTAATGTCGATACATGTTGAGTGTCGACACAGCTCCTTGTGTCGACACACCTTCTTCTTGTTGACTCTTCAGCTGAGTGTCGACACATTCCCTTAGTGTCGACACTTGTACTTAGAATAATTCTGTTGATCTTTCTGATCTTTGCTAAGTGTCGACACAGCTCCTTGTGTCGACACTTTCTTCAAGTGTTGAGACTTTAGCTAAGTGTCGACACATTGTGCTGGGTGCCGACACTTACTTCAAGTGTTGACTCTTTCTGTTGAGTGTCGACACATTGTTCTGAGTGTCGACACTTTAACTTAGTCTCTGCAGACTTTTGCTGAGTGTCGACACAGCTCCAAGTGTCGACACTTACTGGTGTAGACACAGCTTCACTGGGTGTCGGCACAGCTCCTTGTGTCGACACTTTCTGTCTGCACTTTTCTTCACTGAGTGTCGACACAGCTCCAAGTGTCGACACTTTCTGTCTGCACTTTTCTTCACTGAGTGTCGACACAGCTCCAAGTGTCGACACTTTCTGTCTGGTGTCGACTCTACATCCCAGGTGTCGACACAATGACTCCAAGTGTCGACACTGCTTGTCTGGGTGTCGACACAAGCTTTCTTAAGTGTCGACACTTTCCTTCTGTGTGTCGACACATGGACTTAGAAACTTTTTGCTTCAGTCCAGTGATTTCTTAACCTGCACAAGTAAACTCAACATACATCAAATACATTATGATGTATATCATTGAGTTGAGTGAGGCTTCTTCAAATCAGGTACATTTGACCAATGTACCCAACATGTTAGACATAAGACCGCCCTGTCTCCTCAAGCTCCAACACTCCCCCTCAAGCTAGAGCATATATATCTACCTTGCCTAGCTTGCTACAAACCTCCCCAGAAGGAGTAACTGGCTTGGTGAAGAAATCAGCTAGTTCTCTTTCTGAGGTAACAAACAAAGTGCAGATCTGATTCTTCAAAATCTCCTCTCTATTGAACTTGCAATCAACCTCGATATGCTTCGTCGTCTCATGAAATATAGGATTCCTCGAAATATTTATGGTTGTCTTGCTGTCACAGAATTTTGGCAGAGGATGATCATAAACCTCTCCAAAATCAAACATAAGTGTCGGTAACCAATTCAGCTCGAAAGTAGTCAGAGCCATGATCCTATACTCAGCTTTTGTGCTTGACCTGGAGATTACAGCCTATTTCTTACTATTCTAGCTGACCAAATTCCCATCAACACTTATCATCTGCATAGCTGGCATCTGAATATGTCTCAACCTTTAAATGTCACCTTTTCTAAAACAAAAGTCCTTTCCCTGTAGCACCTTTCACATACTCTAGAATCTTCATTGCCGACTGAAGATGACACTCCTTAGGAGCTTGCATAAACTGGCTCACTCTTACCACTGCATAACAAATATCCGGTCTTGTGACTGTCAGATAAATGAGTTTCCCCACGAGCCATCTGTACTTGGTGACATCCTAAAGAAAAGGTGTGTCCTCACTCCAACACTTGTCATCTCCAACCGACATCGAAGATCGAGCAGGTTGAGTAACAAGATCAGGAGACAAAGAATGAGAGGGAAGCAAAGGATGCTGAAGAAGAGTAGTAACACCATAAATTCTGGCAGTAGTAGCATCCAGAGTCGGAGTATCTACCTCTCCAAGAATCTGCTGACGGATCATATCATAAGAGTCTGGTTGGCGAATAAGATAGCAAACAATAAGAAGTTCCTGAAAATGCTTGTGTTGTTCAGCCAGATCAGCAAAAAAAGGTCTATGCTGAAGAAGTTCAGCACCAAGAGCCCAAACCTCCTAATAGGCAGAAGCAAGACTCATGATTGGACGAGCAAAAAGATCGTCATACAAAGTATAAATGCACGAAGTTTAAGCTCCCTTAGAATATAAAGCGGCAAGATGATTCCAAGCAGTCTTGATGGTCGGATCATATCGGATGACATGAAGGCACTCATCAAACAAACTGTTGGCCAGCCAGGTACACACCAAAGCATCTGAAGCATCACAATCATTAAAACCAACAGAGCCAGAAGGAGGGGGATCATCAGTCAAATGATGACGTTTGCGCTGAAACCGCAACAGAAAAATAAAGGATACACTCTAGTCAGGATAATTGGGTCCTGTAAGCTTCGAAGCAGTACCCAAATTACCAGAAGCAGAGGAAGAAGAAGTAGAAAGAGAAGAAGGGGCGGAGATAGTAGAAGAAGAATATAGAGTCGGAGTGTTCATAGAAAATAGCAAGAAACCGCACGGGTAGAGAGAAACAACCCGCGCGAACTGAACAAGACGTAAAGACAAGTGACTAAAAAGGGAGGAGGAAAACAAGCCGCAAGGAAACTGCCCGAACAGAACTATTCGCAAAGAAAATCGCACGAATAGAACAGAAGACGCACGAACAGAACAAACAAGAGAGGGAAGGGAGGTAAATCGCACGAACAAAAAAGAAGCCGCGCGAACTGGAGCAAAAGACCGATTAGCTCTAATACTAAGCAAAAAGTGCTAAATAACGACAAATTTTATTGCTCCATAAACATAATTATTACATAGGTATGCCCCCTTATTTATAAAATGGCGGAGATGAGAGTGTACAACAATCAATATGGGACTAAAAACATGTCGGGAGGCCTATGCAGTTTGACATTATCAAACCTCACACTATACAATGAATAACGGAACACCCACAACAACTAAGGAAATCCGCCATAGCCAGGGAAGACCGTTGGTCGAGGCCGCCAGACCACAACTGCGGGTTGCCACCAGACCTCAGTTACGGCTAACTATCAAACCGCAGCTGCTGAAATCCACCAAACCGCAACCACAGGTTGCCACCATACAACAGTTGTGATTAACCTTCTGTCTCCTGTTGCGGCTTCCTCCAGACCGTTGTGGATAACATACACTCTGCTATTGCGGCTACATCCAGGCCGCTGCAGCTAACCTCCAGACCGCTGTGGCTAACATTCACTCTACTGTTGCGACTACATCCAGACCGTTGCGACTAAACTCCAGACTGCTGCTGCGGTTAATCACTAGAACGCTGTTGTGACTATCCCTCAGACCGCCACTAGCGATGTCCTCCTGACCTCTAGCTGAGGTTCACCATCAGACTGCTGAGCCAAACTGCCAGACCGCTGAGAGAAGCAAACCGCTGTGGTTTGACATAAGACCGCCTGGTCTCCACAAGCTCCAACAATTATAACTGCTTTCTGACTTCTGACAGCCATATAAGTCTCCCTAAATAAAGATTTTGAGGTGAATATCACGAGCATTGACATTGACCCCATATAATAAGAAATGTGTCTTATCTATGAGGAAAAGTATCTCGCTCACATGCTATAAGGCATCTCACCCCCACATTGCAGGGCGCCTCACTCTAACACTGCAGGGCATATCACCCCCGCATTGCAGGGCATCTCGCTTCCACGATGTAGGGCATCTCGCTTCCACGATGTAGGGAATCTCACCGTTGCATTGCAGGACATCTCTGTAACGCCCCCGATTTTTCGATGATTTTATTTGAATGGGTATCGTCATATTTATGACGTCGTGGCGTTACTTTTAACGTCGAGTTGACGGTGCAATATCGTTAAGGCATTTTCACGTCCGTGCGGTCGAGTCGGCCGAATTTTTGTTGTAATGAAGAAATTTTGAGTTTGGAATTTAAGTTAAGTAATTTTGGACTTGCTCGTCAAGTTCCGTCACGATCCGAGCGATATTTGGGCCTCGGCGATTTTTCGAAGTTTTGTGGAATTTATGTTCGTCGTAAACTTTGAAAATTTATATCTCGAGAATGGCTCGTCGGATTTTGGTTTTGACTTCGCCGTTGCGTTCATAGCGTCAGTGTTCGCCTACGGTGCGAATTTCATTTAATTCAGCACGTGTTTGGGCCTCCGTTTTGATCTCGTATTGCCTTGTTCAAAAATATAAAATATGAATATTCTAATATTAAATTACTATTGAAAAATGAAAAATACTATTCATTCATATAGTTTGATCAAAAGGATATATTTGCAAAGAATTGTTTTTCATGCAATTGTTACTCGAGTGTTTTTATTCTGCTCGAGTCCTCGAGTAAATTTTTCCTCCTTCTCGTGTGAATGTTCCTGCTTCTCGAGTGAGAGGTACTGTTCATGGAAATTTCTACTCGAGTAAATTTCCTGCTCTCGTGTAGATCGTCCTGTTCATGCAAAATTTACTCGAGTGATTTATTTTTGCCTCTCGAGTAATGTTATTCTGCTTCTCGAGTACCTGTATTCTCGTCTCGATTACTGTTCATTCATCACGAGTAGTCCATTGCAGTTTGCGTTTGAGCGCCATTTTGAAAGTCAAATCGATGTCGTGCAGAAAAGTGTTAACATGCAATTTCTTCGTCTCGATGAGAACTACAACTTTCATGTTGGGAACTTTTTGATTGGAAGTAATCCTAAGCCTCTATTTTTGATTTCCGCAAAACTGCTTGTTTATAAGCCGTACTGTTGATTTCTACTCGAGTACCATTGACTTTACTCGAGTATAATGGATTTTTCTCGAGTACTATCGATTCCTCTCGAGTACTAGTAATTGTTCTCGAGTATTTTACGTTCCTCTCGAGTACTCTACTTTCATTCTCGAGTAACCTTGTTCATCTCGAGTAGTCCTCTGTTGTTTACGTTCAGGCAACGTTTTGAGGGTCAAAACGGCGTCGTATGAAAAAATAGTTAACATAACATTTGTTTGTCTCGAAGAGATCTACAATTTTTATGTTGGGCACTTTTTGATTTGAAGCCATCGTAGACCTATATTTTCAGTTTTCCCGTATCAGCTCATAAACAATACATTTTTTTATATATTTAGACAAAACTTTTTATAATTACATATATATATATATATATATATATATATATATATATATATATATATATATATATATATATATATACACTCTTATAACTTAGGATAATTAGAGAAAAAAACTTCATCTTCTCAAAAATTCTGAACCGAACCAGAGAGACGTAGACGAGAGAGAGGAAGCCGTTCGTAAATCTTCTGGTGGCCGTCGACGGTGCTCCGTTGCTCGAAATCTTCAGCCGAGTAAAGATCTGGAAAGCTCTCGTCGAGAGCTATGCCACCGTGGTAAAACTTCTCCAGTTTCTTGAGTTTTTTTGTTAGGGTTTTTCGACCATAACCTCTATTTCGGCCATTTTTGTCCAGATATCAACTTCCCCCATCTTCTTTCGCCCCGATCTGCGACGTGGAGTGAATTAGAGAACTTTTCTGGTAAAACCAAGGCAAGTGGTGGTTTCCCCTCCTTTCTCCTTGTCTGATTTGATGGTAACGGCTAAGTTTTTATGTTCTTTAAAATTTTCTGCACTTTGTCTTACAATTTTTTTCCATGATTAACCTTCTTGATGACCACTTGATGTTGTAAGATTTTGTCTTGGTGAACTCGATCTTGTCAGGATATGTTTAATCGTTCTTGAAGTGTCTTATTGATGGATTTAAACGTCTTATCTATCGTTATTGAATGTATTAGAGTTTATCTAGGATGATAAATTGTTCCTAAAGGTTGATCAACCGGGTCTTGAATCTAGAAATGTCAAGTAGGATCTGACGAGCCAAATCTCGAGATATATGTGATGGTTCTATTTGTGGTTTTCTTGATTGCGGGAGTTAGTGGACGAAACCACCTCTGCAATGTTTGATTCCTTTATTAGTATCTTGTGGAAGTCTACCAGTTTTTTGGTGTCTGCGGTGTATGATGGAGAGTATGAGACTCTCTCGCAGTTAGATGAATATTATATTCATGAGGGTGTGTCCAGTTGAGTGACCACCTCGCCCGTGTTTTTAAGTAGAGTCGACCATAGGTGCCTAATAAAGGTTTTGTACTTTTTTCCTTATTATTTATTTTTGTTGTCACCTTATAGCCTCGTGCGTCTGGTGTACTCTTGTTGAACGTGACGAATCACGTAAGAGTTCTTTTCCTGTTGATGCCATGTTTTCTTTTTGTATTTTACTTCAGTGCTTTTGGTCTTGGGTTGGTACCCCTTTTGACCTTTATTTATATTGGCTTATTTTTTTTCTGCCATCATTTGTACCTTCTTGCTGAGGTGTTCTGTCTTTAGAATGCCCCAGGTTCAGAGCAGTAGCAGTTAGCAGAGCTGGTTTCAGAGTTTCTGGGCGGCAATGTTGGCTGTGGTTGTTGTCTCGTCTTAGAGAGATAGTTTGTTGCTTATTTTGTTTTACTGGTTCAGACATACTGTAACAGCCCAAATTTCAAAAGGGGAAAATTTTGGGTGACACGGCCTGGGACGCAGGCGTGTCCCAGGGCGTATCCTGCTCGGGTGCAAAGACGTCGCGAGTTCGACGAAAATGGATTCGACGAAGTGTTCGGGAGGCACACGCCCCGTGACATGGGCGTGTACCTTCCGACAGGGGCGTGTCAGAGGGCGTGTCCCCCTTTGGTCGACAAAATGAGCTCGACGATCGTCGAGTGTAATCACACGCCCCGTGACACGGGCGTGTCTGGGCCGACACGGGCGTGTACCCTGGTTGTGATCTGTTTTGGGATAAGGCGGTTTGTGCACCGCTTAGAGTACACGGCCTATGACACGGCCGTGTCACAGGGCGTGTCGGACCCGAAAAGCGAGTTTTAGGCTTTTTCGTGGCCATCCATTTCCTCAGCTGGGTTCTAACAGTTGAGAGCCCTCCCTGCTTCCTTAAAGCCGAAAACTGAGAACGAATGCTCATTATGTTATTGCCTTCATCTTTCTAAAAGCTTAGAGAGAGAAAGGGAGAGGAAGAAGGAGGAAGAGGAAGAGGGGCTGATCTCTAGTGGAGCTTGAGAGTGTCAAGCTGAGATCTTAGGCCATCTTTGCTGAGGAAAAGTTGTTGCGATTCTTTCTAGCCAGCTAGGAGCTCATGGCACCGAAGCGGTCTTCAAGGGTAACTGCTTTTCTTCCGAGCCATGTGAAGGCTTCCTTTTTGGCATATGCATCTGATTCCCCCACCAGAGGGTGGCTTGTTGTGGGAGTCTTTTGGGTTGATTCATGGAATCCCCAATTTGGCATATAGATCCGGAAATGGAGTACGGAATAGGCATGCTGTGTGAAGCCTATCTGGACAGGTTGGTCTGGATTGGTGATGTTGCATATACGAACCGGAGAAGACTCTGTAATAAACGTGGAATTTAGGAGTCGATGGGTTAACCCTATGAATGGAAGTAGCAGACAGTACTAGAGTGGTAGTCCAGGAAAATACCCTTGTGATGTTTGTGATGCCTGTGTTATTGGGTTGTACCTGCGAAAGAAAGTAGCAGGAAGTACTGGATTAGAGATCCAGGAAATACCCTTTGTACTATTTAATGTTCATGGGTGTACCTGTGAAAGGATGTAATAGGAAGTACTGGCGTGGTAAGCCATGGAAATACCCTTGACATTTGTGAAAATTGCGGGGTCATACCTGTGAAGAGAGTAGCAGGAAGTATTGGTGTGCCCAGGAAAGACCCGCTGATGTGCGAGATGAAATGGGTGTAAGAGTAAGTACTGGTGCACCCAGGAAAGCACCCAGGCTTGAATGTCAGAACAGGATCGGTGAGACCGACCCGGGCTTTTTGTAGCTGCGAGTACGCCGTACTCTGTGATGGCATGGCAATTTGAGCAACGGGGGGTGGAGGATCCGACCTGCGCTATGTCCGTCCAATGTGAGACCTGAATGTGCGGTCTATTGGAGTGCATAGCAAGAGTCGTAGGCCTGCATGCCATGACACAATGGGGGGCTACAGGCCAATCCCGGTGCATTACGACTAGAACTCCGGCTGCACGCCATGGAGTGAAATGCTCAATATTTTACTGTTGGGTTGTGACCTTGATACGGTGGTGTGACCCTGGTTCGCCGGTACACCAAGAATGTGCCCTGAGTGCATGAATCGTCGGGCCAGGTGGCTGACGGTTGTGATGAAATGTGTGCGTGAAAATACATTATATGAGATATATATATATGCTTGTGAAATGCGATGCATGCAGGGAAGGAATACCACCGCCCCAGGAAAAGGGGTGGGTTCGTTATAATTTGGTCAGCTGAATGCTGACCGTTGCCTGTTTGCCACCGTTGGGTGGAATGTCCCTGTGCAGGTGTTGGAGAGCAAAGCGGGACGCATAAAGGCTGAAGTCCCTGCTGCTGTTGTTGCGGCCACCGCTAGCCCTTGAAGGCTAAACTTATAAATTCTTTGTTTTATTTGTACGTAGTCGGCCTGCGTGCCAATGTTGAGGCCACTGTTGTGAAAGCCCTGTAAGGCCATAAGGCCAACTGTTTGTACTTGTAAAACATTCCTATGGTATATATAAATGAGGCGCTTTTATATGTTGGATATTCTGGTGTGGAGTTCAAGTTTAGTGTTTAGGCTTCCGCTAGAATGCAATGTGTTAGGGTGCGCTGCGCTACTCTGGTATAATACCGTAACTTCACCGCCTGTTTTGTGGTACATGCTGTGGGGCCCCGGCCGGACCTTCTAGTATAAACTATGTAAATGGATGGGGTTGTTACACATACTACGTTGTACGTGGGTTCGTGTCAGTTTGTTGACTCCCACAGAATTGTTATTTTTAGATACTTGCTAGCTGCTTAGTTTTCTATATGTGGATGTGGATGTAACACCCCCTATCCGTCGCATAGCATATAGCAGTAGGTCCGGTCGGGGCCCGACGCCATATACCACAGACAGACCGGGCGGTTACTCAATGGAAACCATCCAACTAATATCAACGTCCTACACAGAGCATTCTAACAGAAGCAATTTTAATGGTTGCATTAATAAAGAACCCAACACGAGCATGAATGTCCACTAACAAGCCACGGAATGAACGTACAAATACACAAGTACAATGGCCTTAAATCCTTACAATTGTTTACTCAAATAGAAGTGTTTTTCAAACCTCGACACGCAGGCCGGCCATACATGAATAAAGAAAACACTAAGCAATAGGCCTTCGAGGGCCAGCACAACAACTTGGGCTTTAGCCCGCTATTTACCGCTCGGCTCTGCAGCACCTGCAAGCACAATCCACCACAATGGTGGGAAACCAAAGCAACGGTCAGCAATGCTGACCAAATTATAACGATCCCGCCCCCAAATCGGGGCGGCGATGCTCCTTCCCTGCACTTTATTAGCATACCAAGCAGTATATATATACATTGCATCATAGGCGTTGGCACGCACGACCACACGCCCCGTGCACTCAGGGCACATTCTCGGTGAACCGGTCAATGTCACGTCAATTTAAGTCATAGACACCCCGGTCTCACTACCGCCACTTTGACGGCCAAACTATGAGCATTTTGTTTTCCCGGCATGGGTCACGTCAATTTAAGCCATAGACTGTCGAAGACCCTCATCTATGCCAACGACTCATACTGAAGGACATAGAACGAGTACGGTTCCGCCTAACTCGTGCTCACATCGCAACGACAATTTAAGCCATATGCGCAGGTCAAACTTCTCTGAGTCCCGTTTCCATCACACAGTTCACATAACCCGGTTATGTTCAAGTTGGCTCCCATGCCACCAAGATGGCAGAATCACACATCTGCCCAGTTTTTCGGGTGCACCTTGGATTTAATCCCCAAGGCTCCCTGCTGCAATCTACCGCGTAGAAAACCCGAAAAACAACCAATTGTACGGTGTCTTCTCGGGCCATTTATGCAATGCAACATCACCGATCCATACTAACTTGTCCGAGTAGGCTTCACACATCATGCCTATATCCGTTCTCGATTACGGACTCTACATGTACACAACGGGGACTATTCATGTCTACCCGAAGGAATGCCTCAAACTCACCGCAAACTCACGAGAGCGGGCTTCCCTATGCAAAAGAAGTAGAGCTTCACATGCTCAAGTAGAGAATCGTTACCCTAGCATTTTTCCTTAGCGCCATGGAAATGTAAGTGGATGAAAAGCACCGCACTCTCCTTGCCTCCGTAGATCCGAAGTCGGTTCGTGATTCGAAGCTCCGAAGCTCCGTCAGTGATCGGATCTAGGCTTCTTCTTCCTCCTTTGCTCTCCCCTCTCTCTAGACTTAGAAAGAGAACCACTCAAGTGAAATGAGGGTTTCAAAAGCCCAATCCCGGGTATATCCCAGTAGGAACAACCCCCAACTGTCGGATCCCAAACTAAGGAAACGAACGGCTATGATCCGTAGCTGAAATGTAAAACCTGGGCCGAACACAGCCTGCGATACCCCGTGTCCAGGGCCGTGTACCTCATTCGCCGTCAAAATCGACGCGTCTCGAAAAACACATGGGCATCAAACACGCCCATGTTCGACCTGACACGCCCATGTCAGCCAGTACACGCCCATGTTCCCAGGCGTGTTCCCCCATCAACACAGGACCAACACCAACCCGAGACTCACACGGGTCATGGACACGCCCGTGTACTAATTGACACGCCCGTGTCAAACCCGAACACGCCTGGGCTTCAGGCCGTGTTCACTGTCTCGACACTTCGTGGAGTGCAGTTAGTCGACCACCCGACACGGCCTTGGACACGCCCGTGTCATGGGTCGTGTTCCCTGTCTCGACACATCGTCGAGCGAAAATGTCGACTTCCCGGGCCGATCGTCAATACGAGCCTGACACGCCCTGAGACACGCCTGTGTCCCAGGCCGTGTGTCCCCTACCAAATTCCAAATTTGGCCCAAAACGCCTCCCGTTGCTCTTTTGAGTTTCCGGGCATTACAACTCTCCCCCTCTTAAAAGAATTTCATCCTCGAAATTACATAAAGGAAAGAAACATAAAACTTAAACGGTACCTGAGTGAAACAACTCCAGGAACTCCTCAAGCATAGTCTGCTCTAGCTCCTAAGAGAGCTCCTCTCGACCGCAATTGTCCCAACGGACCTTGACCATCCTGATCTCTTTATTGCATAGCCGCTTGACTTCCGAGTCCTCAATACGTACGGGCTTGACCTTCGTTGTCAACCCACTATCAACCGGCACTTGATTGACCGCGATCACTTGCGTAGGCTCTTGCACCGCCTTCCGTAGCACCGATATATGGAATACATCATGTAGACCACTAAGCTACACTGACAGCTTCAACCGGTATGCTGCTTCACCAATCCGCTCCAGAACCTCAAATGGTCCAAGGTACCTCGGGCTTAGATTCTTCAAGCGCCGCACCCGCGAGACACCCTTGAACGGCTTGATCTTCAAGTACACCCAATCGCCAACATCGAACTCCACGTTCCCGAGCTTGGCATTATAGTACTTAGCCTGGCGGTCATGAGCGATTAGCAACCTCTCCCGAATGGTCCTCACCAAAGAAGTAGCATCCTCCACCTCTAGTCGCTTATACAACATTGATTCACCCGTTTCCAACCAGGACAACGGTGTGCGACATTTTCTACCATAAAGGGCCTTGAAGGGCGTCATTTGAATGCTCTCCTGGTAGCTATTGTTGTAAGCGAATTCCACCAAGTATATGTGATCTTCCCATTGCTTTCCAAAGTCCAGGACACACATGCGAAGCATGTCTTCCATTGTCCTATTCACCCTCTCGGTCTGCCCATCTGTTTGCGGATGAAAGGCTGTGCTAAAACTCAGCTTTGTTCCCAACATCTGCTGCACCAGCCTCCAATCATTGGACGTGAACCGCCCATGTCGGTTACTCACGATGCTGCGGGGCACACCATGAAGCCGTATAATATTATCCACATATAGCTTTGCCAATTTCTCAACCGGATCATCCTTCCTATGCGTAATGAAATGCGACACCTTCGTTAGACGATCTACGATCACCCAAATGACGTAGTTCCCCTTTTGCGACCTTGGCAACCCGTGCACAAATTCCATAGTAATGTCGTCGAACTTCCACTCCAGAATAGGCAAGGGTTTCAAGAATCCTCCCGGCTTTTGGCATTCCGCCTTCACCACGGCGCAAGTTTGACACTTCGCCACGTAGAGCGCCACATCCTTTTTCAGTCCGGGCCACCAGAACAATTTCTTAACATCGCGGTACATCTTCGTGCTCCCCGGGTGAATTGAGTACTTGGTATGATGCGCCTCGTACAACAGTTCCACCCGCAAATTGCCCACGTTTGGGACGCACAGACGACCGTCTTTCCAAAGTAATCCGTCCTCCACAACGAATTGGGAATTTGACCCATCCAGAGCCTCTATCATGAGTTGCTTCATGTGGACATCCATATCCAACGCCTGCCGAATCCGATCAGCCATGTCATATTGGACTTTAGTCCAATTAAATACTGCTTCAGCACTTGATTGCTTATCAACGCAAAAGATCTCCAACGCCTCCAACTCCCAAACCAACTGCTCGTCATGGACCAACAACCAATTGGCTTGAGATGGGGCCCGACGACTTAACGCGTCCGCAACCGCATTGCCTTTACCAGGCACGTAGTGGATCTTGAATGTATAGTCCCCCAGGAACTCCATCCACCTACGCTGCCGCAAGTTCAGATCTTTCTGATCAAGCAAATACTTCAGGCTTTGTGATCGGTGTAGATATCAATCTTCACAACGTACAAATAATGTCTCCACAGCTTCAAGGCAAAAATCACGGCCGCTAACTCCAAGTCATGACCAGATAATTCCTCTCGTGCACTTTCAGTTGTCTCGAGCCATACGTTATAACGCTTCCATGTTGCAGTAGCACGCAGCCCAAATTACTGCCCGAAGCATCGCTATAAATCTCATAACCTTCGGTCCCACTCGACGAACTCAACACAGGCGCCGTGGTCAACCGACATTTCAACTCCTCAAAAGCTCGCGCGCACTCCGGCTTCCAAACGAACTTCTGCTCCTTCCTCGTCAAGGTAGTGAGAGGTAATGCTATCTGCGAGAAGTTCTCTACGAAGCGCCTATAATAGCCAGCAAGCCCCAGAAAGCTCCGGACTTCTGCTACCGTAGAAAGCTCAGGCCACTCTCGTATCGCAATAATCTTCGCTGGATCCACTGCAATACCTTCCTCACTCACTATATGACCGAGGAACGCCACTGAGGACAACCAAAACTTGCACTTCGAGAACTTGACGTACAATTGATTCCACCTTAGCATCTCCAAAACCAAATGAAGATGCCTGAAGTGATCTTCCTCACTTTGCGAGTACACCAAAATATCGTCGATGAAGACGATCACAAAATGGTCCAAGTACTCCCTGAAGGTCCTGTTTATCAAATCCATGAACACTGATGACGCATTCGTCAGCCCAAACGGCATGACCGTAAACTTGTAATGCTTGTATCTCGTACTAAAAGCTGTTTTGGGGATATCACTCTCCCTTATCCTCAGCTGATAATATCCAGACTTGAGATCCAACTTTGAGTACACCGTCGACCCGACCACTGATCAACCAGTTCATCAATTCTCGGGATCAGGTACTTGTTCTTCTCCGAAGGCTTGTCCAGCTCTAGATAATCAGTACAAATTCTTAAGCTTCCGTCCTTCTTTTTCACAAAAGGACCGGTGCGCTCCAGGGCGACGAACTTGGACGCACATAACCTTGCTCCAGCAACTCTTGAAGTTGCACCTTTAGCTCCGCCATCTCCTTAGGCGCTAACCGATACGAAGAGTGTATGACCGGTTTGGCATCACACCAAACCACCTTAACAAACTGAAGAGCAGACACCAATATCATGCTTGACCCCTTTCAAGCCCACAAATGTCATCTCACGACCAGTTCCTAACTTGACTTTCTTGCGATTTCGATCAATGTATGCTTGCTACTCCGAGAGCTAGTCCATACCAAAGATTATGTCGAGCTCCCCTAACGGTAGTAACGACACTTATAAGTCAAAGTCTAGATTCCCTATCCTCACCTAAACGCAACAGATTCTACTCGCGTGCAATGAGAATCATTAGAAAACAACACATCCAATTTGTCTTTTACCATCGAAGGAGGTACTCCGACGCGCAATACAAATCCTTTGGTCAAAAGGGAATGCGAAGCTCCCTAAGCGAACGGTGTTCTCGCCGAATTAATCGAAAATCAGAACAAAGCTTAGCATAAACAGTTCTAAGCTAACATGCACAAGGGAAACAAGTATTTAAAGTTAAACTACTATAACTTTAAGCCGTACCTGTCATCACGAGAGCGTGCTTCTTCTCGGACTTGGGACGTCCGTTCCAGCAGTCTCGGGCAAAGTGCCTCGGCTTTCCACAATTAAAGCATGCGCCTGGGGTTCGACCCATAGTCGTCCCAGAAGCACCAGAAGGAGCTGGACCCGAAGTCCTAGCCTTCTTATACCACCTACGGTAAGCAGACTTTGAGGAGTTCGGCATTTTGAACTCCATCTTCTACATATCCAAGTCTTTGCTTCCTTGGATTCGATTCAGATCTCTGGCACTTTGTCCTATACCTGCTCTTGACAGAGCTTTCTTTAACTTATGAGCACCATTCCGACAGTCTCGGGCAAAGTGCCCTTCCTTGCCACACTTAAAACAACCATATGGAGCCTGACCAGTATACATTTTGGACTTCTTTTTCCTCCTCCTTCGGTATTCAGATTTTGCAGAATCTGGAGAGTCTAGTACCTAGAGCTCCGACGTCCGACTGACTTTTTCCAAATCTACTTCCAAAGATCTAGTCAATTCCACCAAGGCTCGGAATCCCAATAATTTTCGTCCTAGTAGCAGAATTCGTAATTCGCCGCGCAGGCCATTATAAAACCAATCGACCATCCACTGCTCGCTCTCCACTTCAGAGCCCGGGTAGCGTCTTATCATCAGAAATGCTTGCAAATATTCCTCAACGGACTGCGTACCCTGCACTAAAAGCATGTTCGTCTGCTAACCCAACGGTCCTATAAATGCCGTTTGCTCCATCACACAACACGGCGTTGGAATTACCTCAAAAATAGGGGACTGCACACGTATTTCATTTTGTGCACCAATCGCAGCGAACACTGCTTCCACCACCATTCTTATGGTTTCAGCGGAGGGAAGGGTTGCAGGCATGCCACCAGGTGCACAATAATCCTCAGAAACCGGATGTTCTGCCGGCCCAGCACCGCTTCTGGTCACCTATAGTCGTACAAAACAACGTTAAGCGACCATACAAAATTGTAAAAAGCAATTATAGGAACATGCAGGTTCCTCAAACACGTGTAATTTCATTCTTAAGTGGACATTCATGGGTTCTTTTGATGTTATAACGATGACGCACATACATGTGCTCACCACCCCTTAAAAAGAATTCGTTCACGAATTCATTGAAGCCTGACCGAAACCAGTAGTCTGATACCAAATTATAACACCCCCTATCCGTCACATAGCATATAGTAGTAGGTCCGACCGGGGCCCGATGCCATATACCACAGACAGACCGGACGGTTACTCAATGGAAACCATCCAACTAATATCAACAACCTACACAGAGCATTCTAGCGAAAGCAATTTTAATGGTTGCGTTAATAAAGAACCTAACACGAGCATGAATGTCCACTAACAAGCCACGGAATGAACGTACAAATACACAAGTACAATGGCCTTAAAGCTTTACAATTGTTTACTCAAATAGAAGTGTTTTTCAAATCTCGGCATGCAGGCCGGCCATACATGAATAAAAGAAAACACTAAGCATTAGGCCTTCGAGGGCCAGCACAGCAACTTGGGCTTTAGCCCGCTATTTACCGCTCGGCTCCGCAGCACCTGCAAGCACAATCCACCGCAACGGTGGGAAACAAAAGCAACGGTCAGCAATGCTGACCAAATTATAACGATCCCGCCCCCAACTCGGGGCGGCGATGCTCCTTCCCTGCACTTTATTAGCATACCAAGCAGTATATATATACATTGCATCACAGGTGTTGGCACGCACGACCACACGCCCCATGCACTCAGGGCACATTCTCGGTGAACCGGTCAATGTCACGTCAATTTAAGCCATAGACACCCCGGTCTCACCACCGCCACTTTGACGGCCAAACTATGAGCATTTTGTCTTCCCGACATGGGTCACGTCAATTTAAGTCATAGACTGCCGAAGACCCTCATCTATGCCAATGGCTCACACCGAACGACATAGAACGGGTACAGTTCCGCCTAACCCGTGCTCACATCGCAACGATAATTTAAGCCATATGCGCGGGTCAAACTTCTCTGAGTCCTGTTTCCGTCACACAGTTTACATAACCCGGTTATGTTCAAGTTGGCTCCCAGGCCACCATGATGGCAGAATCACGCATCTGCCCAATTTTCCGGGTGCACCTTAGAGTTAATCCCCAAGGCTCCCTGCTGCAATCTACCGCGTAGAAAACCCGAAAAACAACCAATTGTACGAAGTCTTCTCCGGCCATTTATGCAATGCAACATCACCGATCCAGACCAACTTGTCCGGGTAGGCTTCACACATCATGCCTATATCCATTCTCGATTACGGACTCTACATGTACACAACAAGGACTATTCATGTCTAACCGAAGGAACGCCTCAAACTCACCGCAAACTCGCGAGAGCGGGCTTCCCTATGCAAAAGAAGTAGAGCTTCACATGCTCAAGTAGAGAATCGTTACCCTAGCATTTTTCCTTGGCGCCATGGAAATGTAAGCGGATGAAAAGCACCGCACTCTCCTTGCCTCCGTAGATCCGAAGTTGGTTCGCGATTTGGAGCACCGAAGCTCCGCCGGTGACCGGATCTAGGCTTCTTCTTCCTCCTTTGCTCTCCCCTCTCTCTAGACTTAGAAAGAGAACCACTCAAGTGAAATGAGGGTTTTAAAGGCCCAATCCCGGGTATATCCCAGTAGGAACAACCCCCAACCATCAGATCCCAAACTAAGGAAACGAACAGCTACGATCCGTAGCTGAAATGTAAAACCTGGGCCGAACACGGCCTGCGACACGCCCATATCAAGGGTCGTGCCCCTCGTTCGCCGTCAAAATCGACGCGTCTCGAAAAACACACGGGCATCAAACATGCCCGTGTTCGACCTGACACGCCCGTGTCAGACAGTACACGCCTGTGTTCCCGGGCATGTTCCCCCATCAACACAGGACCAACACCAACCCGAGACTCACACGGGTCTTGGACACTCCCGTTTCCTAATTGACACGCCCGTGTCAAACCCGAACACGCCTGGGCTCCAGGACGTGTTCACTGTCTCGACACTTCGTCGAGCGCAGTTCGTCGACCACTCGACACGGCCTTAGACACGCCCGTATCCTAGGCCGTGTTCCCTGTCTCGACACATCGTCGAGTGAAAATGTCGACTTCCCTGGCCGATCGTCGACACAAGCTCGACACACCCTGAGACACGCCCGTGTCTCAGGCCGTATTCGCTGCTCGACGATCGTCGAATCCAAAATTCGTCGACCTCACGGCCAAATCGTCGACTCGAGCTTGACATGCCCTGGGACACGCCCGTGTACCAGGCCGTGTTCCCCGTGCCAAATTCCAAATTTGGCCCAAAACGCTTCCCGTCGCTCTTTTGAGTTTCGGGGCGTTACAGTGGATTACTTGCTCTCTGGGAGGATTTATGCTAGGAATGCATGCTAGGTATTTTCAAGTATAAAATCTACTATTATTACTTCATGCATTGCATAATTTAAAACTCTAACTTGTTATATTTAGCGACCGTAAAAGCTATCTTTACTACTATTATAAATTTAGGGTCTTGCATAGCATGAGTTGTCCTTTGGGGACGTTTATACTCATGTTGGATGTTGGAGTCAATCTAAACAAGTATTTTCCGCAGCGTATAATTATATTTTGATTCGTGGACTAGATGGGCCACTAAGCCGAGGGATACGGCTAACTACTGCACTCAAACTGATTTTACCTTAAAATAACTTAAAGAATATTTCTTCATGATTAAGTAGGTGTTTGCCTGAGCATCCACAGTTATCCCCTGCTGACATGACATCATGACACGCATTTTACCTTACTCTGATAAGTTATTATATGCAGTGAAAATGCGGGTTGTGACAGTTGGTATCAGAGCCAGGTTGCTTGATAATTGGTCGGGCAACCTTTCCTTATTAGTGTTAGTTGTTTAGTGACATTTCATACACACACCGATGTGTCATCAGTACGTCTTAGCTGAAGCATAGTCACTATACTCATAGCATGATAAGAAGTATACGAGGCATATTATGTAGTATGGGATGCATAATATGTGTCTGTATATGGATCCACCATAGGTGGTAACATGTGACAGTTATGTACTATGGGATGCATAACAATAATCATATGGGTGCCCATTAGCATGTTTTATTTTCTCATTGCATGCGATGTTATGTACTATGGGATGCATAACATTTCATGTGTACGCCGCTCATGCATGCATTAAGGCCTTTCTAGAATGCATAGCACTGCATACATAGCATATCATCACATATACACTCGTGCGAAGTTAAGGTTTACATGATGACATATGTATACACATGATTTTAAATAAGAGTAAAGAATACATGCATTCATGTCATAGGCACAAGAGTCAATGAGATGAGAGGATATCATCCTAAGTAGGACATAACATTATTATAAAATCCCAGATCAAGTTGCAGCATGAGCAAGTGTCTTTTAAGTATGGTCTGAACTAGTCATGTGGCTTTGTTGTAAGATAGGATTTTGATGAGTTCTCCGTTTGTTTTTTAGAAATGCCGCCAAAGCATCCTGCGACGAGGTCGACTCCCCAGTCGGAGGGTGAGTCATCAGGTGTGCAAAGTGATGCGATTATCGAGAGTCTGTGTTAGAGCAATGAGGCTTTGTCGAGGCAATTAGTTGCGATGCAATCGCAAATTCAATCTTTGTTGTCTGCCGCTCCCGCGCAACAACCTTTAGTTCAAGAGCCTGCCTTGGGCCAAGCCGTGCCCGATGCCCCTGCTCCTTTGGTGCCCCCGATGGAGATACCACCAGAAATGAATTTCATATTGCACTTCCAATGGTTGGGACCTCCCACCTATGACGGGAGTGCCGACTTTATGATTTTAGATGATTGGATCATCTCCATCGAGGAGATATTTTCATATTACGGAATTATAGAAGCCCAGAAGGTGATGCTTGCAGCCTATCAGTTAAAAGGACTGGCAAAGAGTTTGGGGATTCGGGAAAGGGAGAGTCTGAAGGAAGACTGTTCTTGGGAATCTTTTAAGAAGATGTTGCTGAAGAAGTTTCTACCCTCGGTCGAGTAGGACCGCCTGATGAATAACTTCCTGCATCTGAAGCAGAGACAACTCACCGTGAGCGAGTACGAGATTGAGTTTATTAAACTGAGTAGGTTTGCTCCTAATTTGGTAGCTTCTGAGGAGCGTAGAGTGAAGCGTTTCCTCGGAGGACTAAGAAGCGATGTCTAGTAATGGGCACGCACTTATCGAGCTGAAAGCTATGCCGAAGCAGTGGAAGCCGCTTTGAAGGTCGAGGCGATCGTGAATGCCAAGAATCGAAGCGCTGCAACGAGGAAAGAAAAAAAGGAAAGGTGTTGAGGAGGGTAGCTCCAGGGCATCTGGCCCTTCTTCGAAGAAGAAAAGTAAGGAAGTGTGTAGCTTCTGTGGTCATCCTGGACACCCTTACAAAAGGTATTTCAAGAGGACTGCCACCCTGAAGTAGCAGCAGGTGCATGCTATCCAAGGTGCACCTAAGGGAGAGCTAGTGTGCTCATTCTGTGTAAGGAAGGATCATGATGTGAGTCGTTGCTGGATGAAAGAAAGGACTTGCTTCTAGTGCGGGCAGAAGGGACACTAGAAATCTTCGTGCAAGGAAGGGTCATGATGTGACCCTATGGCTCCACGTGAGTTGGATGAGTTACGTACTCAGCTCGATGAGTTGTTGCGGTATGGTTTTATTAGACCAAGTTCTTCTCTATGGGGTGCTCCGGTTTTGTTTGTAAAGAAGAAGGATGGATCGATGAGGCTTTGCATCGATTATATGGAATTGAATAAGGTGACCGTTAAGAATAGATATCCCCTGCCAAGGATTGATGATCTGTTCGATCAGTTGCATGGTAGCTCAGTAATTTCAAAGATCGATCTTCGCTCAGGCTACCACCAGTTGATAATTCATGAGGCAGATATTCCACGAACCTCTTCCGTTCGCGGCATGGACATTATGAATTTTTGGTGATGTCTTTCGGTTTAACCAATGTACCCTCTACTTTCATGGATTTGATGAATATGGTGTTTAAGGATTTCTTGGACCGATTCGTTATTATGTTTATAGATGATGTCTTGGTGTATTCCCGCAATGTTGAGGAGCATACTCAACATTTGCGTTTGGTTTTGTCCACCCTGAGGGAGCATAAGTTATATGCGAATTTGAGCAAGTGTGAGTTCTGGCTACCTCAGGTGTCCTTTCTAGGTCATGTTGTAAGAAAGGACGGTATTTCTGTAGACCCGACCAAGATTTCTGCTGTGATGGAATGAGAGAGACCATCTTCACCTAAGGAGATTAGGAGCTTCTTAGGTCTGGCTGGCTATTATAGAAGATTCGTGGAAGGGTTTTCTGTGTTGTCTTCTCCTCTAACTAGACTTACTCAGAAGAATACTGCATTCATTTGGAGTGATAAGTGTGAAGAAGCCTTTCAAGAGTTGAAGAAGAGATTATGTACTGCTCCAATTTTGACCTTACCTACTGAAGGAGTTGAGTATGCCGTGCATGTTGATGCATCACACATCGGACTTGGTTGTATTTTAATGCAAGATGGTAAGGTGATTACGTATGGATCGAGGCAACTAAAGATTCACGAGAGAAACTATCCTACGCACGATTTGGTGTTTGCTGCCGTAATTTATGCGCTGAAGATGTGGCGACACTTATTGTATATTACACTGTGCAAGATCTATACGGACCACAAGAGTTTGAAGTACGTCTTCACTCAGAAGGAATTAAATCTGCGCCAGTATCGGTGGTTAGAATATGTGGCTGATTATGAAGTGGAAATTCTTTATCATCCAGGAAAGGCTAACGTAGTAGCCAATGCTTTAAGTAGAAAGACAGCTAAAATTTTTAATCTGTCGGTACAGTCCTTGGTAGAAGAATTCTTGTTGATGGATATTGAGGTTGGGAGTTGTACTGTGCCTGCTAGTTTGGAAGCAGAAGAACCCTCTTGGATTTCCCTTACTCGAGCACATCAGAAGGATGATCCTGATTTGTTGCACCTACGGAATTGAACTGTGAAGGGGGAGCTACCAGATTTCTCTTTGGATGAATTCGATACCTTGAGGTATCGGGGTAGATTTTGCGTCCCCGACTTTGGCGATATTCGAGCTAAGATCTGTGCTGAAGCCCATGGTTCCAGTGTAGTCTGTCACCCTGGTTCCAAAGATATATAAAGATTTAAAGCAAATTGTTTGGTGGTCAGGGATGAAGAATGATATCGTGAAGTTTGTATCAGAATATTATACGTGTCAGCGTGGTAAGGCTGATCATAGAAGGCCTAGTGGTAAATTGACACCGCTTGATATTCCAAGTTGGAAATGGAAGAGTATTTCAATGGATTTCATCACCGGTTTACCAAAATCTCCCCGTGGGCACGACTCTGATTGGGTGATAGTCGATAGATTGACAAAGTGTGCTCACTTTTTTTCCGTTTAAGATTGGGTATTGGATAAAGAAGATAGCTGAGCTATATCTTGAAGAGGTCATCAGATTACATGGAGTGCCTGTTAGCATTGTATCAGATCGAGACTTCAGATTTACGTCTCACTTTTGGAAGAGTTTACAGGAGGGGTTAGGTACCGATTTAAGATATTCCACCGCCTATCATCTGCAAAAAAATGGTCAGACGGAAAGGGTAAATCAGATCGTAGAAGATATGATAAGGTGTTATATTTTGGATCATGGTGGTGCTTGGGACGAGCGTCTCAGACTCATGGAGTTTGCGTATAATAATAATTATCAAGAGAGTCTACAGATGACCCCGTTTGAGGCCTTATATGGGAGGCATTGTAGAACTTCTTTGTTTTGGGCCGAAGTTGGTGAGAGACCGTTGCTAGGTCCGGAAGCCCTTGATGAGATGAATTGTGCTGTGACTCATATTCGAGAAAAGCTCCGTGTGGCTCAAGAGCGCTATGAGAAGTATGTTAATCAACGAAGGGTCTATCTGGAGTTTGTCGTTGGAGACTTGGATTTTCTGAAGGTTTCTCCGATGTCTGGCGTTAAAAGGTTTGGAAGGAACCATAAGTTAGACCCCTGGTACGTGGGACCTTTTCAGATTCTTGAACGCGACGGAGTTTCAGCGTATAGGCTGGAGTTGTCTGCCTCCTTCCCTGGTGTCCATGATGTGTTTCATGTGAGCCAGTTGCGGAAGTGTGTTCGTAATGATCATCAAGTCCATGACTCGATGCACTAGATTCAGCCCAACCTTATGTATGTGGAAGAACCTGTTCGTATTCTGGATTCTCAAGAGCGTATGTTGCGAAGAAAGACCATCCCCATGGTCAAGATTCTTTGGAGAAATCAAGACGTCGATAGCGCGATGTGGGAATTGGAATCGGCGATGAGGGAATCTCATCTGCACCTCTTCTCTTAGTTTCGGGTATGTCTTTATGTTTTCAGTCATGTTTGATTTTATCGTTTTGGTTTGGTTTTGGAGTTGTGTTAAGTTTCAGGACGAAACTTCTTTTTAGGGGGAGTGACTGTAACGCCCCCAATTTTTCGATGATTTTATTTGAATGAGTATCATCATATTTATGACGTCGTGACGTTACTTTTAACGTCGAGTTGACGACGCAATGCCGTTAAGGTATTTTCGCTTCCGTGCGGTCGAGTCGGCCGAAGTCTTATTGTAATGGGGAAATTTTGCGTTTGGAATTTAAGTTAAGTAATTTTGGACTTGCTCGTCAAGTTTCGTCGCGATCCGAGCGATATTTGGGCCTCGGCGATTTTCTGAAGTTTTGTGGAATTTATGTTCGTCATAAAATTTGAAAATTTATATCTCGAGAATGGCTCGTCGGATTTTGGTTTTGACTTCGCCGTTGCGTTCGTAGCGTCAGTGTTCGCTTACGATGCGAATTTCATTTAATTTGGCACGCGTTTGAGCCTCCGTTTTGATCTCGTATTTCTTATTCAAAAATATAAAATATGAATATTTTAATATTAAATTACTATTCAAAAATGAAAAATACTATTCATTCGTATAGTTTGATCAAAAAGATATATTTGCAAAGAATTGATTTTCATGCAATTGTTACTCGAGTGTTTTTATTCTGCTCGAGTCCTCGAGTAAATTTTTCCTGCTTCTCGTGTGAATGTTCCTGCTTCTCGAGTGAGAGGTACTGTTCATGGAAATTTCTACTCGAGTAAATTTCCTACTCTCATGTAGATCATCCTGTTCATGCAAAATTTACTCGAGTGATTTATTTTTGCCTCACGAGTAATGTTATTCTGCTTCTTGAGTACCGGTATTCTCGTCTCGAGTACTGTTCTTTCATCCCGAGTAGTCCATTGCAGTTTGCGTTCGAGTACTGTTTTGAAAGTCAAAACTATGTCGTATGGAAAAGTGGTTAACATGGAATTTGTTCGCCTCGACGAGATCAACAACTTTAATGGGGGGCACTTTTGATTTAAAGTCATCCTAAGCCTCTATTTTCGATTTCCGCAAAACTGCTCGTGTATAAGCCGTACTGTTGATTTCTAGTCGAGTACTATTGATTTTACTCGAGTATTTTACGTTCCTCTCGAGTACTCTACTTTCATTCTCGAGTAACCTTGTTCATCTCGAGTCGTCCTCTGTTGTTTACGTTCGGGTACCATTTTGAGGGTCAAAACGGTGCCGTATGAAAAACTAGTTAACATGACATTTGTTCGTCTCGACGAGATCTACAACTTTTATGTTGGGCACTTTATAATTTGAAGCCATCGTAGACCTATATTTATGGTTTTCCTGTATCAGCTCATAAACAATACGTTTTTTTATAATTACATATATATACTCTTATAACTTAGGATAATTAGAGAAAAAAACTTCATCTTCTCCAAAATTCTGAACCGAACCAGAGAGACGTAGGCGAGAGAGAGTAAGCCGTTCGTGAATCTTCTGGTGGCCGCCGACGGTGCTCCGGTGCTCGAAATCTTCAACCGAGTATAGATCTGGAAAGCTCTCGTCGAGAGCTACACCATCGTGGTAAAACTTATCCAGTTTCTTGAGTTTTCTCGTTAGGGTTTTTCCACCATAACCTCTATTTCGGTCATTTTGTCCAGATTTCAACTTCCCCCATCTTCTTTCGCCCCGATCTGCGACGTGGAGTGAATTGGAGAACTTTTCCGGTAAAACCAAGGCAAGTGGTGGTTTCCCCTCGTTTCTCCTTGTCCGATTTGATGGTAACGGCTAAGTTTTTATGTTCTTTAAAATTTTTTGCACTTTGTCTTACAATTTATTGTCATGATTAACCTTCTTGATGACCACTTGATGTTGTAAGATTTTGTCTTGGTGAACTCGATCTTGTCAGGATATATTTAATCGTTCTTGAAGTGTCTTATTGATGGCTTTAAACGCCTTATCTATCGTTATTGAACGTATTAGAGTTTATCTAGGATGGTAAATTGTTCCTAAAGGTTGATCAACCACGTCTTGAATCTAGAAATGTCAAGTTGGATCTAACGAGCCAAATCTCGAGATATATGTGGTGGTTCTATTTGTGGTTTTCTTGATAGCGGGAGTTAGTGGACGAAACCACCTCAGCAATGTTTGATTCCTTTATTAGTACCTTGTGGAAGTCTACCAGGTTTTTGGGCATCTACGGTGTATGTTGGAGAGTATGAGACTCCCTCGTAGTTAGACGGATATTATATTCGTGAGTGTGTGTCCAGTTGAGTGACCACCTCGCCCGTGTTTTTGAGTAGAGTCGACAACAGGTGCCTAATAAATGTTTTGTACTTTTTCCTTATGATTTATTCTTGCTGTAACCTTATAGCATCGTGCATCCGGTGTACTCTTGTTGAACGTGACGAATCACGTAAGAGTTCTTTTCCTGTTGATGCCCTATTTTTTTTGTACTTTACTTTAGTGCTTTTGGTCTTGGGTTGGTACCCCTTTTGACCTTTATTTATTTTGGCTTATTTTTTTTCTGCCACCATTTGTACCTTCTTGCTGAGGTGTTCTGTCTTTGCAATGCCTCAGGTTCAGAGCAGTAGCAGTTAGCAGAGCTGGTTTCAGAGTTTCTGGGTGGCAGTGTTGGTTGTGGTTGTTGCCTCGTCTTAGCGAGTTAGTTTGTTGCTTATTTTGTTTTACTGGTGCAGACATACTTTGCTATACGTGGGTTCGTGTCAGTTTATTGACGCCCACAGAATTGTTATTTTCAGATACTTCCTAGCTGCTTAGTTTTCTATATGTGGATGTGGATTACTTGCTCTCTGGGAGGATTTATGCTAGGAATGCATGTTAGGTATTTTCAAGTATAAAATCTACTACTATTACTTCATGCATTGCATAATTTAAAACTCTAACTTGTTATATTTATTGACCGTAAAAGTTGTCTTTACTACTTTTATAAATTTAGGGCCTTGCATAGCATGAGTTGTATTTTGGGGACGTTTATACTCATGTAGGATGTTGGAGTTAATCTAAACAAGTATATTCCGCAGCGTATAATTATATTTTGATTTGAGGGCTAGATGGGTCACTAAGGCGAGAGATACGACTAACTACTGCACTCAAACTGATTTTACCTTAAAATAACTTGAAGAATCTTTCTTCATGATTAAGTAGGTGTTTGCCTGAGCATCCGCAGTTATCCCCTGCTGACGTGGCATCATGACGCGCATTTTCCATTACTCTGATAAGTTATTATATGTGGTGAAAATGCAGGTTGTGACAATCTCGCTCCCACGCTGCAGGGCATCTTAGCCCCACGTCTCGGGGTATCTCGATTGAATGGACCCTGATCCTCTTAAGGCCCAAACAAACAAAGACTCTTCGCCACCTTGACCTGGACAAACCCTAGTCCTCATGAGGTACGAATGAACAAAGATTCTTGCCACCTCCACTTGGACTAAGCCCAATCCTCCAAAGGCGTGAATGAACAAAGTTCTTTGTCACCTCCAACTAGACAGACCTCGGTCCTCTTGAGGCACGAACGAACAAAGGTTCTTCGCCACCTCAACCTGGACGGACCTCGATCCTCCTAAGGAGCAAACAAATAAAGTAGCGAACGAATAAAGTTTCTTCGCCACCTGCCCTTGGACGCACCTTAGTCCTCCTAAGATGCAAATGAATAAAGGTTCTTCGCCACCTCCATATGAATGGACTCCAGTCTTCCTAAGGCGCAAACGAACAGAGGTTCTTCACCACCTCCACGTGGATAGACCTCGATACTCCTAAGGAGAGAATGAACAAAGTTTATTCGTCACCTCCAATTTGACAGACCTCGATCCTTCTAAGGTGTGAACAAACAAAGTATTTTCACCACCTCTACTTGGACGGACCCCGGTTCTCCTGAGGCGTGAATGAATAAATGTTCTTCGCTGGCCACCTCGACTTGGATGGACCCCGGTCCTTTTAAGGCGCGAATGAACAAAGATTTTTTGCCACCTCCACCTAAATGGACCTTGGTCCTCTTAAGAAGTGAACAAACAATTGTTTTTTGCCACCACCACCTAGACGGACTCCGGTCCTCCTAAGGCGCGAACGAATTAATAAAAGTTCTTTGCCACCTCCACCTAGAAGGACTTTGGTCCTCCTAAAGTGTGAACGCACAAAAGTTCCTCACCACTTCACTCAAAAAGACCACGGTACTCCTGAGCCACGAACGAACAAAGGTTTGTCGCCACCTCCAGCCGAACAGACCCTATAACTCAAAATAGACGAAGACTCTTCACTGCCTTCAAAAGAACTGATCAATATTCCTTCCTAAGACAAGAGTGCATCCTCGATCCTCTGAGGGATTTTTTCTAGGATGAACCACAAGTCCTCCTATGCCACTCAGCCAAAAGCTGACTCTGAGCCCTCGGGAGACATCCACATAAATGGGGAAAATGTCCCATTACACTACACCCCGATGTTAGCCCCAAGTGATCATGCCCAAGGACAATTACCAAATAAATACATCACTTCATACGCACACGTTAAATTATGGTGGACAGGAAAGGTAAAGCACTCATAATTTAGCGGGCCGCCAAAGGATCTAATAAGAGAGACAGAGTACACGCAACACATGTATAGTTATCAAGTAATCTCATGGTGACAACCCCACTTATCATGCTCAAATGAAAAGTCCTCAGTACACAAAACATAAGGAGTGTAAAGCACAAGGAGCATACAGATCACCGCATCGCGCCATGCTCAAAGTGGGAGAACGCTTCCATAAAGCACCACAAAGGCCCCGCAAACACACAAAAGTACAGTGCCAAGTCACACTCACAATTGTAAAAATAGAAGCTAAGCACAAGTGGGTAACAACCAAGATCTCCCGCCCAACATCAACGACAAGGATCATTACCTCATAAGGTTGACATAGAGAAACACCAAGACATCAACGCGGGTGACCAGGTTTAAGCAAGGAGACATTTTGCACCACAAATAAAAAAATCGTGACACACGCATACTGAAATAATCTTAAGTCAGTGACCCCCAAGACAACGTAATTGTGGCTAAAAATTTCGAGGCACATTGATTTGCGGATCACGAGCCATGAAAATTTGGGGGCATTTTACGGGTTTTTCCTAGAGATTACAGAGCCAAACTGGTAGCACTTCAGCTGAAACATGCAAGAAAGTCGAGCTGATTGAGTAAGCAGCGTGCAAAGACCGCACTCGCTCAAAGCAGACAATAATCCCCCTCAATGCACTCACACGCAAACACGCACATCGTGCAATCGCACGCCACGCACACGTGCATCGTGCAAGCATGCATACTGTGTGTGCATGCAGACCACCTTGCGCGCGCACGCCGTGCCGCCTTACATGCGCGTAGTGCACTAGAGTGTAAGCCGCCGCCACCTTTGCCACCTCCAACCACCGACGCCGCCGAACAACCAACCTAGGCTGCCTGAGCCGCCTAGAGGCACATCCGTCATTTTGTGGTGATGTAGATGAACGAAACAGAGAGAAGTCATTCACTAGCACAAAATTCTCACCAGCATAATTACTAGCACATCCCAAAAAAAGAACTATAAGTAGGCCCTCATGCCCTTATTTGAATACATGCAACTCCAGAGACTAGAGAGAGCTATGAAGTTTTTCATCGAGGACGCTGGACTTAGATCGTTCCTCTACTTATAATTCACTCTGCTAACTCTCTAGGTCGTTTAGGGCTCAACGCTCAACGTTGTAGGGACTTAGCCAATTTTTCGCTCCAAAGAAAACTACAGCAGAACACTCCATTGGACGCTTTCATCAGAGCATCATGGACTTAGTTTAATTTATTTTTTTCATGTATTCAAAGATTTGTAATTTAATTTATTTTGTTCCTGTATTCAAAGATTTGTAACAAAGAGGGGGTCATTCACCCTCCAAGGAAAGTAAGGCTCATACAATCCACATGTTTATAAACTTTAGTCGACAATCCTTTAGTCATGGGATCTACAATCATTAGCTTAGTACAGAAGTGATGGATATTCACCCTATCCTTTTTAACATGACCTCTAACTAAAAATAATTTGTATTTATATGTTTGGTGTGACTACTATTTTTGTTATTTTTGGAGAAACTCATAACATAAGAGTTGTCACAATAGATATTCAACAACTTTATGACTTGATATAAATTTTCTAATCCATAAGACTTGACATGCAGATTCATAGCATGCAATGTATTCAACTTCTATGGTAGATGTAATGGTCATACTCTGCTTAGTAGTTTTCCATGAAATAACACCTCTACCACGCAAAAAAAAAAAACCATAAGTAGTCTTTCTTGAACTTTTACATCCACCAAAATCAGATATGTATACTCAATCATTTCGATACGATTTGAATATATGTATGTCAAGACTTGGGGTTACTTTGATATCTACCCTATATACTTACTACATATGTTATATCAGGTGTACAACCTCGTATTTGTAGAGTAGACCGATCGGACCTGCAGGTAGAAGGGGTAAGACTCACCTACATCAGTAGTACCGCTACTGCGCGACGCTAACTCCAGGCAATATTACATGCTTTTAGCGAATTGGTCAGGCTTCTAGCCGATCGGCCTGACTTCTAGCTGATACGCCTACCACTGGTAGTATCGCTACCTCTCGCGCTAACATCAATTCGACATCAAATAAATTAAGCATCTCAAGCCGACAATGTCCATATGTCATGTAAGCGCTAGTATCTAGTCAACACAACATTCTGGAGGAGAGGTGATGCGTGTAATACGGCAAGCGCACCGGTCGCACAAGTAATAAAGTTTTGGGAGTAAATCCCCAAGTGTCGGTCTCTTGAGGAATGCAATTAGCGTAGAACGGCAACAGTAACGAGAATATTGTAATGAGAGTTATAAATAGAACAAAAAGAAAATAGCGGACTCAGGAGATTGTGGATGTTTGATCTACTGACCTAGTAAAAGCTATGCGGGTCGACGGCACCGCTTCGCAAGGTGAAATGGGTTTGTCGGCGGCTATGCCGAACTTCAGTTGGGCGAGTGGAAGGGAAACTAATGGATTGCAGCATTCTTGTGTGGATTGCAATCGGACAAGGCACAGAAATGAAGTGGATGTGGGGTGAGCGAGGCGCATTCACAGACAGAACTCACAAGCATAAGAAGAAACTAACATTCCATTAACTAGAAAGTAAACTTGATGTTCAAGGATGGAAATGTTCGTTACACTGCTCAAAACATTCATAGCACAGATGAAGGGGAAGAGGAGTAAACCAAAAGAGAATGAAGATCCACCGCGGGTCGTGGCCGGAGTATCGAGTTGTCAATCCGCTTCCGGGCTCAGTCCAAGGAGGCTTCCGGTACCAACGATCTGTCACCTCGAAGGCCTTTAAGTCCGTTCTCTAGGTTATCTACTTCACCAACTCTGCAGGAAAGCTTGGAGTTGAAGTCACCAATGGCCGAGGGCTTCGCCGGAGTGTTGAAAAGCTTCAAAGTAAGTGGAAATGGCTTCCCGACGAAGGTGGAAGTGATGGAGCAGCTGGAGAGGTGAAAAGGCGATTCCCGCGCACTCTCCGATCGCAGCAAATGACAGGCGTTGACCTAAAACGCGGAGCAGGGCCTTTTATACGGAGGCAGCAGAAGCAGTCCGCACGATCAGTGGCGCACGACCAGTGGTCGTGCGCACTGTAGGTCGATGATCGTGCGGCTTTTCCAAACAAACCTGCAACCTGGACAAGAAGCATCAGCATATACGCGCACGAGCAGTGGC
Organism: Platanthera guangdongensis; assembly: GCA_039583875.1. Lineage (NCBI taxonomy): Eukaryota > Viridiplantae > Streptophyta > Magnoliopsida > Asparagales > Orchidaceae > Platanthera > Platanthera guangdongensis. The sequence continues at coordinate 55,620,282 of CM077162.1, read as the reverse complement.
GCACGACCAGTGGTCGGGCGCACTATGGCCAGTGCTCGTGCGATTACCGAGGCAGGGTTATGAAAAAGGGGGTGTAATGCGCACGAACAGTGGCACACGACCAGTGGTCGTGCGCAGTAAGTCCAGTGGTCGTGCGCTTACCCCAGGCTGATTCTATAGAAAACGTAGAGTAGTGCGCACGATCGGGGGCGCACGACCAGTGGTCGTGCGCATTAGATCCCCTGATCGTGCGCAGTATTCCTGTTTCACAATCATCCCGGAACACGCACACGACCACTGTACCAGCAGAAGGGGCAGAAAGGCCACCAGAACGTGCACACCACATCCCCGAGATAGGGCTAAAGAATAACAACAAAATGGAAACATAGAAAGCACACAGAAGCGGGCATACAGTGCACTTAACCGTGAAAAAGGTACATAAGCACAAATAAGCAATAACGACTCTCAAGTGTAGTGCTAAGACGATAAAACTAGCCCAGATGAGTCCAAAAATCAGTGTAAAATGTGGACTCATCACACCCCCAGACTTAACCATTTGCACGTCCCGAGCAAATCATCACTCCATAGACTCGAAGATAGCTAACTGGCTCAGCAATTTCAAAAAGAAGTAAGACGAGAAATCAAATATATCATGAATATAGAAGATATAATAGAAAAACTTTTTAATTATACAACGTAGTTTAAACTATTCGACAGACGTAAATAAATATTGTAATTGCTCAAAATTAGAATTCTGGAGAATCGTGCGATCATGTGCAGGAAGAAAGTAGGCAGGCCACTAAGGTGAGCATTGCCAAAGTTCGGGACTCAGGATCACCTCCAAAGGAATCCACCAATGTCGGGGACCATACGCTTGCACGTTCACACTCTCTCCACGGCGCGGGTTAGACTCAAGCGTGAATCAGTAGGACTTGTAGGAGGAAATGGGGCTTAGGCAACGGCTTGGTGGTCAAAGATAAACATGAAGGCTCTATGCAACCAAAGCGAGCGAAAACAACCCAAACCAAAACAGCCACTTAGAAAAGAATGGGGCACACGCCCCCAGACTTAGCTTGAAATCCGGGTGTGAACACGGCTGAACCCGACCAAATTCAATAAAGAGGATGGGGAGCAAGATCTCAAAGCAATTCTTTCATATATATATTCGTTTTTTCTATTACGCGAATCAGCTTTTATTTTCATAAACTGTTGTTTTCTTTTCTGCGCTAGCAATCCCCAAACGAAGCAATCAAAACAGGAATAAAATCAGCACCCCCAAAAACAATGTCCACTAATCACAACCTCGGCAAAACAGGAATTACAAATCAGCTCAAGCATTTGATTGCGAAGGTGGGTTTAGCTTCAGGCCTTGGTGAAAGTGAGTGGAGCTGGATCAAAGGAAGGGTAGGCACAAATTTGGCATGCAATGGTTAACAGGTAGGAATGGCTAAACAAGGCTCAAACTAGCCAAAAAGAAGGCCTACGTCATGCTCACGCTTAACTAACCGTGCACCAATGCTTCGAGAGTAGCTTAGGGCAAGTTCTTAGCCACCGAGAAAGATGATCCTTCCCCCGACTCGAGCAATACGAGTCTAGTGGCGGCTACACACATTCCTACACTATCGTTTGATTATCCCAGATTCAGATTTTGAGCAGTACAAACAATATTGACGTGAGCAGAAAAGAATAATTCTACGAGCATAAAGAAAAATTAGTTCTATCCTAACTCTACACAAACCATGAGTATTCGATTAGGAGCACTGCATGAGTTTCGAACTACTCAATCCTGAAATCCTAAGCCAGTACCACTAGTTTAAAGTTTACACAAAAGCAATAAATTTAACTCGGGTTGTGCGCGTGGGTAAGAGCGCACTCGTGTGGGTGATTCAGTGTGTGCAACCAAAAAAAACAAGAAATAAGTAAATAAGAAACTGGAATGCAACAGAAAGTGCGGTGTAGTGACCACAAGCATACTCCCCCCCAGACTTAAAGTTGACAACGAATAAAAATAAACATTCCAAAGAGGAGAAATAGCTAGGGTAGGAAGTTAACTATGCTCAAAATTGAGCATACCAGTCGGGCAATGAGATGTCCAAGTGCGGCCAAGTTGTCGCGTCTCTAATAATCCTGCACCTGCGATTAAAGGAGGCAAGCCAAACAAAATCTGGACATATATATATATATATATGAAGAAATAAATAGAACTCAAAACACAGCATAGGACCGAATGGTCCAACTTGGGTTGTCTCCCGAAAGCCCTTTTGTTTACCGTCCTTAAGGTGGACCAAATACCTGTATTAGCAGTTCAAATAGAGAGTTCGATACATAAAAAAAGAAAAGACAACAGTCGGCACCCAGATGGGCGCTCACAAAAATATAATAGCTGTCTTGCTCAAAAAATATAAACAAAACAAAAGAAACACTATCCTAGATAACTGTTGGGTTTATTGTCTCCCAACAGGACTTATACAAAATTTGAGCATTTCCTAACTAATGGGCGAATGAAACTGGAAATGCTCAGGCAGAGGTTCATGGTCGCGCTGCGGTAGCGGGTACCGGAACGAAGATAGAACATAAGCCTCAATACCTGTATACGTATACCTATCGGAAGTTTCAGGCATGGGCAGAAAGTCACTTGGGAAGCTCATCGGCTCCAACTCCATCTGCATCTGGTTACAATAATTCCGAGGCCGCATTACAGGCCCTTGTACTGATTGGACCAATTCCACAATGTGGTCCTGCATGTGAGTAGACACAAGAGCAGGGTCAAGAAATAAACTAGAAGAATAACATAAACGGACCTCGATCTTGGGGATGATCCCGGAGTCATCCCCCTTCGGCGGAATTGTGAATACTTCCAAACAGCTGTCTACGCTAGTGCAGGAATGTTCTGAAGCTGTGTCTGCCTCGTCCATGCCTCGGGCATCCTCACATGGGATGGAGTCACAACCTCTGCCACGGAGTTGTCCTTCTCGACTGGATCTAACAGAACGCGGGAAATGCTAATTTCCACCTGCGATTCAATCTCAACAGCACTATCAGAAGAAGAAAGAATGTTATGCAAAGAGGAAGGTGAAGACACGAAGCTTGGTAGGACGTTGAGCGCTAGCTCTTCACAACTAAAAGAGTCTATGCAAGGTGAAGTATGCACTTCAGGAGTATAAATAACAGTGTCGGAATGGGGATAAGCACATGTATTGGTGCACATACCTGGGATGTCTTCTCCATAACATAGAGAGGGCAATGGTACATACCCCGATACGGAAGGGGTGCTGCCCAAGGTTGAAGTGGAGACAATCCGAAAATCCGGCTCGTCATCCACCGCTAGCTCAGCTAGGTACGCGGCGCAATCCTTCAATGCATGATCCCAGCTTCGACAAAAAGGCACTTCTTAGCTGGCTTTGGCGGTGCAACGGGTGCTGAAGCTGAATAAAAGTAGTCGGCAATGGCTCCGCGGGTCGGTAGCTAACCGGCTTATGTCGACGATATGGCGATTCATAAATTTCCTGGCTACTATACTTCTGAGGGCATCTGTCGCTAGCATGAGAGATGTCTCCACAATGACGGCAATTAATATTGAAATTAGTCCACATTGCAGCGATTTCAAATATCAGGGATACAACTACTTGGCATAGATTCTGCGAATAAAACTAACACTTCCATCTAACGGAATAACAACACAAGAGAAAAGGGATCAAAAACAACAAAACAACTCGCATCACGAAATTCCAGTCATCTGGAGTCGCTCTACAGTTGCATTCCCCGGCAACGGCGCCAAAAACTTGATGCGTGTAATACGGCAAGCGCACCGGTCGCACAAGTAATAAAGTTTTGGGAGTAAATCCCCAAGTGTCGGTCTCTTGAGGAATGCAATTAGCGTAGAACGGCAACAGTAACGAGAATATTGTTATGAGAGTTAAAAATAGAACAAAAAGAAAATAGCGGACTCGGGAGATTGTGGATGTTTGATCTACTGAACTAGTAAAAGCTATGCGGGTCGACGACACCGCTTCGCAAGGTGAAATGGGTTTGTCGGCCGCTATGCCGAACTTCAGTTGGGCGAGTGGAAGGGAAACTAATGGATTGCAGCGTTCTTGTGTGGATTGCAATCAGACAAGGCACATGAATGAAGTGGATGTGGGGTGAGCGAGGCACATTCACAGACAGAACTCACAAGCATAAGAAGAAACTAACATTCCATTAACTAGAAAGTAAACTTGATGTTCAAGGATGGAAATGTTCGTTACACTGCTCAAAACATTCATAGCATAGATGAAGGGGAAGAGGAGTAAACCAAAAGAGAATGAAGATCCACCGCGGGTCGTGGCCGGAGTAGCGAGTTGTCAATCCGCTTCCGGGCTCAGTCCAAGGAGGCTTCCGGTACCAACGATCTGTCACCTCGAAGGCCTTTAAGTCCGTTCTCTAGGTTATCTACTTCACCAACTCTGCAGGAAAGCTTGGAGTTGAAGTCACCAATGGCCGAGGGCTTCGCCGGAGTGTTGAAAAGCTTCGGAGTAAGTGGAAATGGCTTCCCGACGAAGGTGGAAGTGATGGAGCAGCTGGAGAGGTGAAAAGGCGATTCCCGCGCACTCTCCGATCGCAGCAAATGACAGGCGTTGACCTAAAACGCGGAGCAGGGCCTTTTATACGGAGGCAGCAGAAGCAGTACGCACGATCAGTGGCGCACGACCAGTGGTCGTGCGCACTGTAGGTCGATGATCGTGCGGCTTTTCCAAACAAACCTGCAACCTGGACAAGAAGCATCAGCATATACGCGCACGAGCAGTGGCGCACGACCAGTGGTCGTGCGCACTATGGCCAGTGCTCGTGCGATTACCGAGACAGGGTTATGAAAAAGGGGGTGTAATGCGCACGAACAGTGGCGCACGACCAGTGGTCGTGCGCAGTAAGTCCAGTGGTCGTGCGCTTACCCCAGGCTGATTCTATAAAGAACGTAGAGTAGTGCGCACGATCGGGGGCGCACGACCAGTGGTCGTGCGCATTAGATCCCCTGATCGTGCGCAGTATTCCTGTTTCACAATCATCTCGGAACACGCAGACGACCCCTGTACCAGCAGAAGGGGCAGAAAGGCCACCAGAACGTGCACACCACATCCCCGAGATAGGGCTAAAGAATAACAACAAAATGGAAACATAGAAAGCACACAGAAGCGGGCATACAGTGCACTTAACCGTGAAAAAGGTACATAAGCACAAATAAGCAATAACGGCTCTCAAGTGTAGTGCTAAGACGATAAAACTAGCCCAGATGAGTCCAAAAATCAGTGTAAAATGTGGACTCATCAAGAGGCGAGTGCAGCCAAAAGAGTTAGAGCACTCTCCAACCATGGACGAGTGCACCCCTGGTAGCTTGCACCCGCCCCAATTCTGGGTGAGTTGCGAATACCCGCCATCACTGGGTACTCGCCATCCCCAGGCGAGCACGCCTCAAGTGGCGTGTACTTGCCCCTAGGGGGTAATCCATTTTCCAATGGGATTTCATGATGGATTGTGAATAGCCATACCAAACAATGGGATTCCAGTATTAGCAGGTTGGTTTGGGTTGCAGATAGTAATTCAAATGGACATGATTCTGTTATCCGTAGACCTTTTTCAAAAGACTATAAATAGACATCTCAAGGGCACATTTGGAGAGGACTTTTTCCAAAGGGTGGTTCTAGTTGGTAAGAGCTTCTACACCAAATTCACCCAGATTTCCGGGTTAACATTCAGGTGATCTCAAGTGCTCTCTACGATGCCTAACTCAAATTTGGTTTGGGAGTGGAAGTTCTTTTTGATCTTCCAGTTTTATAGCGAGACCTCCTCATTGCATCTCATGGGGTATTTTTCAAGTTACCTATGTTTGTGAATGAGATTCATTACTCTGCGTTCCTGGACTAGTGTTTTTATTCAAGAGAAGTAAGTGCAAGCTACACCTAGTCGATCTATGCTCCTCTTGAACTTGGGTTTTTGGGTTCAACATTCTGGTGTGGTGAGTGTTTACAATAGCTTGTTTAAAAAATTTTGAGTATGTCTTATGGTCAGAAGCTAAGGACAAGGAGCCGACCCGGACAGATCGCCACTCTTGGGCGAGTCTGTCAGGAAGAGTGACTTTAATGAGTTCAAGAAGACCATCTTAGAGACCATGCATCTCTTCCTCACACCGCCAGGCGAGTGCTCAACCCCCATGGTCCCGATACTTACCTTACAAGCCTTGGATGAGGTGATGGTGGAGGAGGATGAGCAAGCCCTCCACACACGAGTGTTGTTCCCAATCCTGCTAGGTACTTGCTACCCTAGAGAGGAGACCGCGCGAGTACCCTCAGCTCGCTAGGAAGTGTCAAAAAGCCCGTTCTGTGAGTCGATACTTTTGGCCCAGGTTTTAGAGGGGTCTAGGGAGCATGTCATGTCCTACTATACATGCAAAGATGACCCTCTCAAGCATCTTCAATGGTTCGCGGGCACCGTCTCCATCAGGCAAGTGACTGCCGCCTTTAAGTATAGGTTGTTCAATATTTCCTTCAAAGGAATGGTGAGGGTCTGATTCCACCAGCTTCCCTTTGGGACCATTTACAGCTTTGAAGATTTGTGTCATGTAACATCCTGACTTTTATTGTGTCACCAGAGCCCTAGTAGGCCCAATAAAAGTGACCTGAATCCTACCCATGACCTAGTAGAAGGTAACCCTAAGCAAGAAGTGGAGCTAGAGAACTCTGATTTATGTTCTGTCAGTTCTTGTGGCATCGTATAGATAGTACGAACGCATCAGAACTCGTTGCCTCACAATCCGAGCTCTAACAATGAATAAAAACATTTTGACTGATTTAGTGTGTCGTGACGCGCAGATTTTGGACTTTTACCAAACGAACTCCGATTCGACCCCAATCAGTGGCTCTAGTCTCGCATAGTCAATACAAAGTCAACAGAAGTCGTTCCGGACAATTTCGATGACGAATGGTCAACTCTAGGTCAAATTGAGCGTGATCGTGCACCGAAAAGCGTGTGCACACAAATTATAACATGACACCCCAACTTTGACCCAACCCTGATGTCTTAGACCCACTATGACTTTGACCAGTATGGGGGACCCACCCTAGGGTTGACTTTGGTCAACCGCCCTCTAAAATTCAAATTTTTGGAATTTTTTCCAAAGGAGACACCCACATCCTCCTCATAAGTGGTCTAGGGCCCTTCTCCCCCTCACCCTTGGGCCACCAACCAGCAAGAAGGAAGGCCATGGGCCAAGATGGGTTAAACCCTCCTTACCCATCCTTCTTCCCTCCCCTTTAGGAATCAAGTCCTAAGTCCACCTAAGGCAAACCCATAGAGGAGGTCCCACCTGCTCTTGGCCAACTAGGAGGAGCCAAGTGTCCACCCTAGTGGAGGAGAAGAACTCCTTCTCTCTCTCCCTATCTAGTTAATCCCACACCGGGGATAAGGGTGAGGCCTCCCCCCTCAGGCTATAAAATCCCCCCTGCCTTTTCCTCACTAAGCCAAACGAGCCTAAGAGAGCGCTCACCGGAACCCTAGCTCGCCGGAAAAACCATCCCGAGCTCCACTACCCCCGCCAACTTGCATGGACAACCAAGCCAGCTCCTCCCAAGCCCCGCTTGCACAGGTAGAAACTTTATCCTCCACCTTCCCCATCTTCCAACGATCTGCATGGGCCTCCGGGCGGCCGGAGTGCCACCAGCACCACCCGACCCATGCTCCAGGTCGGGTGGTGGCCACAGGACGTTTATCCCCTCCCAACGCTGGTGGTGGCACTGGTGAAGGTCTAAACCACTAGGGATAACTTTCTTGATGGTGGAAGGGTAGGGTGGCGCCCGAAAAAGTCGCTCCGGCAGCACCCGAGAAACAGAGTTTTTGCTCTGTTTTATCTCCGATGGAGGCCAGCGGCGGTTGGTTGTCGAGCCACCACCGGAGAAGGGCCCTACCCCCAATGCACCGGACGGGGTTGGTTTTGGGGATATGCTCAACACCAGAGAGGCGGGGTGATGTGGTGGCGCTGGGAGCAGAACCACCGCCACCCCGCTCTCGGGTTGGCAAAATTAGGCGGTGGTCGGCTGTGGTGGACTGCCGGACAACCACACAGGGACTTGCTGGCCCCCGACAAACCTGTCGGGGTGGCGCTGACACCCAGCAGTGGCCGGCGGTGGAAGAGGGTCGTCACCTCTTTCTTCTACAATGAAGAAATCGCCGCTGTCCATCTCCGGTGAAGAGATGGATGGCGGGGATCTCCTCTCCCCCACCTCCATTTCTGTGCCCCACAACAGATCCACATATGATTCGTTATGGGGAAGCAGTGGCGTGTTAAGCCGTCCGGCTCGATCTCAACCGCAGAAATGGGATTTGATCGGCTAATTATAGACCAAATCTCATCACAGAACTTTGTGAATTGTTTGGGGCCAAATCATAGCCCCAGGGGGCAAAATGGTCAACATGAAAAATGTTTCTCTCAATGAGTACGCCCTCCACAAAAATTTTGAAATTTTTTTGAAAATGTTTTGGTATTTTAAAAAGCCTAAACAAAACTTATTTGTCCAAAAAAGGCCCAAAGTGGCTCGGAAAATTATGAAAATTTTTTTAGGCTTAGTTTACACCCCATTAAAAATTGTATTAAAATTTGGTGGCATGGTGATAAAAATCAACATGTTTCCAAATTTCGGGGATCCTAGGGTCACGCTCAGAATTTATTTTGCTCTTTCTCCTCGGAAGCAAAAATTAGAGCGCGCGACCACTCTCCCTAAATTGGATATTAAATTTAAATTGCTTACCAACGAGAGTGGTCGAGGCAAGAGGCCAAGCTCTAAACATTCTGAGATTCCATGAAACCACTAAGCGCCACGAGCCCCGGGTAATTGGGCAGACTCAGAAAATAGAATACGAGTCACATGTTGCTAATCATTCCCAACGAATAGTAAATGATGTAACTCCCAAAAAGTCTTGATCCGATTAAGCCGTAAACTAAAAGGCACAACCATATTATTGGATCTTATTCATAAATATAAACCAAGGAAATAATGAAAACGAGAAGGTGAAAGTGATGGATCTTAACATAAGCTGATTAGAGTTATAAATATCACAGCACAAAAACAAAACTAAAATAAGAAATGCAGAAAGAAATCAAGCAACACAGAAGAGACACAAGGATTTTATAGTGGTTCCCCAAATCTGGGTAGTCCACTCTTCTACCACCTAGTAGGAATCCACTCAGGTTTTTGATCAGGTGCATGACACCAATGTGTTTTGTTTAGGTCCCCAAAAACCAAACCTCAAGTCTTTTGGAAGGAGACTTGCAACCAGCAATCACTTTTGAAGGGAGATGACAACCATTTATACAGGAGGTGGTGAGAGAGTGATGGAAGTCTTCTCTTTCTCAATAGCAACAGAGAAGACTATGTGGATATTGATGTTAGCAAACAGCTCCCCCTGAGATATTGAATGGTTCAGGAGTGGAAGCTTTGCTTCAGGGTGATAGGTCTTCTAGGTGATGATGTCTCCAGCAAGCTTCTTAGACTGATATTGAATGGTTGTCTCTTGAAGCCTGGAGTCAATGAAGAACACTGATGATTGTTCCTATTGATGCAGAGTTCTTTCTTCTCTGTAGAATACCTTTTTACTTCTCCTTGTGTTCTATGAGTATTCTGTCTATCTGTTCTATATACTTCCCTGTATTTGAATTCTGTAGACTTGATGGTGGAAGAAACATTCCCAAGAGTGAAGATGCTTTGGAAATTGATCCTCACTTAATTCCTCCGTAACTGTCAGTTTGAACGGCTATTTTCACAGGAAATGTTGACTATAATTAATCCTCAATTAATTCTTCCAAATGTTACTGATTGCTCAGAAATCGTCAACCTGAACTTTCGTCGAGTTCATCTATCGTCGACCTGAGTTCGACATTCGTCGAACTCAGCTAGATTCGTCGAGCTGAATATATTGCCTGCATTCGTCGACCGGAGCTTGCAGTTCGTCGAGCTCAGTTTCTGTGTTTGTCGAGCTGAGAGAACTGTTGAGTGTCGACACAGTTGTTGTGATGGTATCGACACAGCCTTGCTTGAGTCTTGAGATCGTCAACCTAAGTTCAGAGAAGCAACTCAAAATTCATCGACCGGAGACCGTCGTTCGTCGAACTGCGTTCGACGATCGTCGATCTGATTATCTGACTTTGTCTTAACTGCATTCCTTTCAGCAATTCTGAAAACCTTCTGAATGACCTGTCCTAGAAATAATCCTATGACCCATGACTATACATGTTGGGTCAATCTAAAATTCCTAATAGTGTTCCTTACCCAAATCAGAACTAGGGTTCCAACAATCTCCCCCTATTTGGGTGAGGACACTATTTACATAAATGTAAGTAAAATACAAGGCAATTAAATACAATCTCCCCCTAAATCTGGATCAAGTACTACTACTGTTGTTGTTGCTGCTGATACAGCTGCTGTTGATCCTTTCCCAAATCTGCAGCATTATAATCTGTTGTTGTTGCTGCTGCTACAATTCCCACAAACTGCTGCTACTGCTGGAATTTCTGCAGTTTAATTTACAGGCATCTCCCCCTATATGCATAGCCTTGCACAAATTATTCAGCCATTGATATCCTATATATTTGCTGGACTGAATTCTTTTCCTGCAAGGAGATGTTAGGAGTTCTGGACCCAGATAACCTTGGGTCCTGGTTCTTTTTTGTAATAATCAGAAATAAAAGAATAACAATTTCTGTTTTGAAATTCTGAGTTCGACGAAATATATTTTCGTCGATCTGAGTTCGACGAATGATATTGAGATCGTCGATCTCTATTCACAGAATGATAGTAATTGTTCTCTGTGATCCATTTTCGTCGATCTGTGTTCGATGAATTAAGTTTGTTTCGTCGAACACAGAGTCCTGAATAGTTCAAAGCAAAATCCTTGTTCATAGTTCGTCGATCTGAGTTTAACGAATAGTATTGATGTCGTCGATCTCCGTTCGACGAAATATTTTGAACTAAGATTTTCTGATCCTCTTCATCTGATTCATACTCCAATTCTTCAAATTCTGCAGCATAGCTACTGCGAGAAGCATCTATTGTCATTAGGCAAAATTATTTTGCTCTTGCTTCTTCTTCATCACTCCAGGAATCAGCTTCAATTATTCTCCCTTTTGCTGATACATCAGCCATTTCTGTGATGGAGTCCCACATCTCTTTTGCAGATGAACATTCAGCAAGTTCTTCAAAAATGTCATCAGACATTGATTGAGCCAGAATGTTCATTGCTTGTGCATCAGCAATCTTCATCTTTTTCTGGGCATCTGTCCATTGGAATGATGGAACAGCATCTGAACTTGATATTTGCTAAGGTGGAGCTGGACCTGACAAAACAGATTTGAAGATGTTTTCATCAATGGAGTCCATATAAAATCTAATCCTTGTCTTCCATAGTGCAAACATATCTAGATTGCACATGTGTAGTCTGGTGCTTGAAAAATCTGCAATTTGTGCCATGATAAAACTCAAAAGATATTTAAGATCTATCAAAGGATCTTTGTGGTTCAGGTGTTAGCCTGTACAACCAATTAAGGTGTGGTGTGTTAACCAAACTCGCTTTGATACCAATTGAAAGGAGAGTGATGGAAGGAGACTTGCAACCAAGAATCACTTTTGAAGGAGACTTGAACAAAACCCATTGGTGTCAGACACCTGATCAAAAACCTGAGTGGATTCCTACCAGGAATCACTTTTGAAGGGAGATGACAACCCTTTATACAGGAGGCGGTGAGAGAGTGATGGAAGTCTTCTCTTTCTCAATAGCAACAGAGAAGACTATGTGGATATTGATGTTAGCAAACAGCTCCCCCTGAGATATTGAATGGTTCAGGAGTGGAAGCTTTGCTTCAGGGTGATAGGTCTTCTAGGTGATGATGTCTCCAGCAAGCTTCTTAGACTGATATTGAATGGTTGTCTCTTGAAGACTGGAGCCAATGAAGAATACTGATGATTGTTCTGATTGATGCAAAGTTCTTTCTTCTCTGTAGAAAACCTTTTTACTTCTACTTGTGTTCTATGAGTATTATGTGTATCTGTTCTATATACTTCCCTGTATTTGAATTTCGTAGACTTGATGGTGGAAGAAACATTCCCGAGAGTGAAGATGCTTTGGAAATTGATCCTCACTTAATTTCTCTGTAATTGTCCGTTTGAACGGCTATTTTCACTGGAAATGTTGACTGCAATTAATCCTCAATTAATTATTCCAACTGTTACTGATTGCTCAGAAATCGTCGACCTGAACTTTCGTCGAGTTCATCGATCGTCGACCTGAGTTCGACATTCGTCGAACTCAGCTAGATTCGTCGAGCTGAATATCTTGCCTGCGTTCGTCGACCAGAGCTTGCAGTTTGTCGAGCTCAGTTTCTATGTTCTTCGAGCTGAGAGAACTGTTTACTGTCGACACAGTTGCTGTGATGGTGTCGACATAGCCTTGCTTGAGTCTTGAGATCGTCGACCTGAGTTCAGAGAAGTAACTCAGAATTTATCGACCGGAGATCGCCGTTCGTCGAACTGCGTTCGACGATCGTCGATCTGATTCTCTGACTTTGTCTTAACTGCATTCCTTTCAGCAATTCTGGAAACCTTCTGAATGACCTGTCTTAGAAATAATCCTATGACCCATGACTATACATGTTGGGTCAATCTAAAATTCCTAATAGTGTTCCTTACCCAAATCAGAACTAGGGTTCCAACAATCTCCCCCTATTGGGTGAGGACACTATTTATATAAATGTAAGTAAAATACAAGGCAATTAAATACAATCTCCCCCTAAATCTGGATCAAGTACTACTATTGTTGTTGTTGCTGCTGATACAGCTGCTGTTGATCGTTGCCCAAATCTGCAGCATTATAATCTGTTGTTGTTGCTGCTGCTACAATTCCCACAAACTGCTGCTACTGCTGGAATTTCTGCAGTTTAATTTACAGGCATCTCCCCCTATATGCATAGCCTTGCACAAATTATTCAGCCATTGATATCCTGTATATTTGTTGGACTGAATTCTTTTCCTGCAAGTAGATGTTAGGAGTTCTGGACCCAGATAACCTTGGGTCCTGGTTCTCTTTTGTAATAATCAGAAATAAAAGAATAACAATTTCTGTTTTGAAATTCTGAGTTCGACGAAATATATTTTCGTCGATCTGAAATCGACGAATGATATTGAGATCGTCGATCTCTATTCACAGAATGATAATAATTGTTCTCTGTGATCCATTTTCGTCGATCTCTGTTCGACGAATTAAGTTTGTTTCGTCGAACACAGAGTCCTGAATAGTTCAAAGTAAAATCCTTGTTCATAGTTCGTCGATCTGAGTTCGACGAATAGTATTGATGTCGTCGATCTCCGTTCGACGAAATATTTTGAACTAAGATTTTCTGATCCTCTTCATCTGATTCATACTCTGATTCTTCAGATTCTGCAGCATAGCTACTGCAAGAAGCATCTATTGTCATTAGGCAAAATTCTTTTGCTCTTGCTTCTTCTTCATCACTCCAGGATTCAGCTTCAATTATTCTCCCTTTTGCTGATATAGCAGCCATTTCTGTGATGGAGTCACACATCTCTTTTGCAGATGAACATTCAGCAAGTTCTTCAAAAATGTCATCAGACATTGATTGAGCCAGAATGTTCATTGCTTGTGCATCAGCAATCTTCATCTTTTTCTGGGCATCTGTCTATTGGAATGATGGAACAACATCTGAACTTGATGTTTGCTAAGGTGGAGCTGGACCTGACAAAACAGATTTGAAGATGTTTTCATCAATGGAGTCCATAAAAAATCTAATCCTTGTCTTCCATAGTGCAAACATATCTAGATTGCACATGGGCAGTCTGGTGCTTGAAAAATCTGCAAATTGTGCCATGATAAAACTCAAAAGATATTTAAGATCTATCAAAGGATCTTTGTGGTTCAGGTGTTAGCCTGTACAACCAATTAAGGTGTGGTGCGTTAACAAACCTCGCTTTGATACAAATTGAAAGTGATAGATCTTAACTTAATCTAATTAGAGTTATAAATATCACAGCATAAAAACAAAACTAAAATAAGAAATGCAGCAAGAAATCAAGCAACATAGAAGAGACACAAGGATTTTATAGTGGTTCCCCAAATCTGGGTAGTCCACTCTTCTACCACCCTGGTAGGATTCCACTCAGGTTTTTGATCAGGTGCCTGACACCAATGGGTTTTGTTCAGGTCCCTAAAAACCAAACCTCAAGTCTTTTGGAAGGAGACTTGCAACCAGGAATCACTTTTGAAGGGAGATGACAACCCTTTATATAGGAGGTGGTGAGAGAGTGATGGAAGTCTTCTCTTTCTCAATAGCAACAGAGAAGACTATGTGGATATTGATGTTAGCAAACAGCTCCCCCTGAGATATTGAATGGTTCAGGAGTGGAAGCTTTGCTTCAGGGTGATAAGTCTTCTAGGTGATGATGTCTCCAGCAAGCTTCTTAGACTGATATTGAATGTTTGTCTCTTGAAGCCTGGAGCCAATGAAGAACATTGATGATTGTTCTGATTGATGCAGAGTTCTTTCTTCTCTGTAGAAAACCTTTTTACTTCTCCTTGTGTTCTATGAGTATTCTGTCTATCTGTTCTATATACTTCCCTGTATTTGAATTCCGTAGACTTGATGGTGGAAGAAACATTCCCGAGAGTGAAGATGCTTTGGAAATTGATCCTCACTTAATTCCTCTGTAACTGTCCGTTTGAACGGCTATTTTCACTGGAAATGTTGACTGTAATTAATCCTCAATTAATTCTTCCAACTGTTACTGATTGCTCAGAAATCGTCGACCTGAACTTTCGTCGAGTTCATCGATCGTCGACCTGAGTTCGACATTCGTCGAACTCAGCTAGATTCGTCGAGCTGAATATCTTGCCTGCATTCATCGACCGGAGCTTGCAGTTCGTCGAGCTCAGTTTCTATGTTCGTCGAGCTGAGAGAACTGTTGAGTGTCTACATAGTTGTTGTGATGGTGTCGACACAGCCTTGCTTGAGTCTTGAGATCGTCGACCTGAGTTCAGAGAAGAAACTCAGAATTCGTCGACCGGAGATCGCCGTTCGTCGAAATGCGTTCGACGATCGTCGATCTGATTCTCTGACTTTGTCTTAACTGCATTCCTTTCAGCAATTCTGGAAACCTTCTGAATGACCTGTCCTAGAAATAATCCTATGACCCATGACTATACATGTTGGGTCAATCTAAAATTCCAAATAGTGTTCCTTACCCAAATCAGAACTAGGGTTCCAACAAAAGGAATTGTGAATGCCTGTGATAGAATACATAAGGTGTATTTCTGGTGTGCTGGTGTACTAGTAGAGCCCTTTTCATAACTGGTGTTAACATTGCTGCCATTTCAGTTATGCTACTTTTCTTTTATTACTGCCCCTAGATTAAATACTGTGCTAACCCCTCTCATGCTTCGGCTATCTTATACTGCTGGGTGCATGTGTGCTTATGCCCAGGATATGGATACAGGAAGGGAAATTGCTTCTACTTAGCCCTGTGACTAACGGTTATTTAAATGACCATTCACAGGAAATGGAGTACCGTAGTGATTACCTACCACAAGATAATGCACCAGCAGTTAGGACTACTCAAGCCGAAGCACCACCAACGTCTCAAGAGTTTCGAGACGTGAGTACCAGTGAGCAGTATAGAGATGGAGAATGAGGGTTAGATGTAGAACTCGTACAGCCTGCGGGCTTATATTAGAATATAAGGCTAAAGCCTTGTATTCATGTAAATATTATACAGTTATATATATATATATATATATTAGTATTTTCCTGTTAATGCTTTCTCTGATGTGTTGTGAATGTTGTGATATTAGCCAAGCAAGGCGGCCAACTAGTGCTTAGGAGAGTGAGTTGTCACCTCTTAAAGGAGCACTAGGTGGATGACTTGGGCACGTAAGATCCCCTCCAGCCCAACCGGGGGCAAGGGTTTGGGGGAAAGACTCAAATGTCAGACCTTCCAACTACAGTTCTCCCTATCCAAGAAGAGGAAGAAAGGGCTTAGTCTCTCTTCTTAATTAAGCAAGGGACCGAGGAATCATTGGGGATCTACAAGATCGCTTCCAAGAAGAGATTCTTCTGTTCCAAGAGGTGTTCGGGCTCACCTTACAGCTTGCCCTCACCATTGGGCTGTAGTAGTAGGGGATGTTCAGGATGGAGCTGACCCGAGATCCCACTTTATCTTTCGAGGAGTTGATCGACCAAGCAGGTTAGGAGATTGAGTATGAGGCCACAAATCGTGCATTTGTGTCATAGTTGGCCAAGTTTGGAGGAAGAGAGACAAAGATGCCAGGAGGAGCCTGGCAGCAGGAGGTGAGAAGGAAGGAATAATCGAGGGGGCGGGGATTTAAAGGGTCCTCGGTTAACTGACCTATCTAGATGCCACCAGAAGGACCTCCTTAGGGCAAAGGAAGGGTCCCCTTCTATGGCATAGGGTCCTTCTAGGGGAATAGAACTTTTAGGTTGGGTAGGGATGGTTCAACCCTCTCAGGTGGTGATCAGATCTGAGGACTTTCCAAACCCCACCCTAGCAAGCTATGAAGATCACCTTAGAATGGAGAAGAGGAAGAAGGAATCGCTCGTGATGGGCTGGAATGGGAAGTGTGACATTGACCTAATGTGACTTTCACTAGAAGGAAGGTCACACAAGGACCACCTACCCAGAGTTCTTGGAGGTCAAGTAAGGTAAAAGAGCCCAGATGGGGGAGCAAATACAGCAATAATAACTTCTGAGAGTGTGTGTAGAAGGGGAAGGAACGAAGGAATATGATGGATGTATATATTGGGTCGATGTGGGTACCCGACGTAGGATCAGAGTGATCTGTGGGAGGGGGTATGGATTGGGGACGCTATAAGGGGAGCCTTCATACCACCTATTGTTGGAGAGTCGCTTTGACCTCCTAAATGCCACCCCTAGAGGAGAAGATAACCTTCTCGATGAAGAACATGCTTGAGCATGATGATCAGTTCTATGATGCGTTGGCGATCCTAATGATGTCCAAGAACTTCACAGTCTCCAGGATATTGGTAGATAATGCGAGTTCAGTGAACGTGTTTTTCAAGAAGGTCTTTGATGATATGAAGGTAGAGGCAAATTGAGTGCTCGCCTCAGATGGCCCACTCTTTGGATTCTATAGAGAGAGTAAGAAAGTGGAGGGAGGAACCGAGCTCCTGGTGATGTTGGGGGGAAGGTCAAAGAACTGTTGATTTGTCTTTGTGGATGCCCTGTGCAACTACAACAACAACTTTGGGCAGCCCATCATCAATTCTTTATGGCGTGTTCCATCCTCCTACCACTAGTGCTTTAAATATATTATTGGAGGGGTCCAGATCTAGGTCAAAGGAGATCTCATGTTGGCTAGACAGTGCTATGTGATGATGTTTAACACCATCTTGTGGAAGGAGGAGGTGAAGGAGGTCAACAAGGCAATAAATGATATGTCTAGGCTCAGGGCAGCAAAGGAGATAGGGGAGAAGGAGATAGTGAGCCAGGGTAGGAGGCCCAAGAAGGTGCAATTCAGTGGAAGGATGAGCAAGGAGGACTAGGAAGGGGTTCAGGTGTGCAATCAGCAGAACATGTATGTCTTCACTTGAAGCATCACGAACATGTCAGTCATCTACACTAATGTTGCTTGTCACCACCTAAAACTTGACTCAAGATTTCTCCCAATCTATCAGAAGAAAAGGACCGTGACAACTACCCTAGTTGGGTCAGTCATGGATAAAGTGAGTAAACAACTGGAGGTAGGTTCTGTGTTGGAGATCCAGTACCCTGTCTAGGTATCTAATGATTTAATGGTTAGAAAGAGTGATGGGGTGTGGAGGATGTGTGTGGATTTTTCTTTTTTGAATACTGCATGTCTCAAGGATTGTTACCTCGTGCCTCAAATTAATGCGCTGGTAGATTCAGTCGTTGGGTTCTCTATAATGAGTTTCTTGGATGCTTTTTAGGTTATCATCAAATTCGAAAGAACCCTCCAGATGTTAAGAACGTCTCCTTCATCATAAATGACATATGATATAACTATAAATTGGTGTCTTTTGGGTTAGGAAACATAGGAGCAACATACCAAAGGATGATGGACCGAGTGTTCATGGAGCAGAATGAGAGAAACTTGGAAGTTTACATGATCATACTATGGTGAGGAGCAAGGTTGTTGGGTCTTATCTCCAGGACATGGCAGAGACTTTTTCCACCCTCCGAAAATTCAAAATGATGATCAATCCATCAAAGTATGTTTTTGTAGCAAGTAGGGGAAAATTTCTTGGTCATCTCCTCATACGGGTAGCGATAGAGCCCAATCCTGACAAAGTGAAGGCCATATTGGACTTGGAGTTGCCCAGAAATGTCAAGAAAGTCCGCCATCTAATGGGAAAACTGGTAGGGTTGATCATGTTCCTCTCCTGGGGAGGAGAGAAATGTTGGCCCTTCTTCAAAGTTTTGTGAGGGAACCGACAGTTTGAGTGGTCGCAGGAGAGAAATGCCTTGATACTCCAAGGGCCAAGGGAAGGGGAAGACCTGGCTCTCTACCTCAGGGTAGGAGTTGAGGTGGTAAGCTTAGTCCTGGTACAAAAGAAAGAACAGAAGTAGTTTCTCTTCTACTACATCAGCGGGGTACTGAAGAAGGTCAAGCTCAGGTAAACAATCTCTTATAAGTTGTCCCTCGCCCTGATCATCTTGGCAAGAAACTCTGGACGTATTTTCAGGCGCATTCAATCAAGGTGTTTATTGATCACCCGCTTTGCAACATCAGGGAGGGAGTGGATCATTCAGAAATATTAGACAAATGGTTAGTGGAGATCAACGAATTTGAGTCCTTGTTCACTCCCCGGCTATCGATAAAGGCATAGGAGATAAATGACTTTTTGGGAGAATACATAATTTGAGTGGATGCATCTGAACTCTCCGAGCAGGTGGCTTGGGACATGCACGTGGATAGAGCATCAGGAAGATACTCCTGAGGATGGGGAGTGGTTTTGGTTAGTTCATATGGGACAAAGATCAAGAAGACAATCGATATTTGTTTTTCTATCACTAACAACCAAGTCGAATATGAGTATATGAAAGTGGAACTTTTCCTAGCAAGTGATTTGGGGATCTAGGACGTAAGGGTCTTCACGGATTCAATGCTCCAGGGCTGCTTCTAGCCTCTACTTCCAACAAAGGTGTAATATGTTTTTCCTACAGTTTGATGTGGATAGTGGACTCTGTGGCTACCAACCACATCACCCCACAAAAACCTTCTCAGTGTTCAAGTACATCTTCAATGAATTTTATCATGGTGGACAATGATGAGACTACCTTAGTCTATTAATCTAGATATATGCTTCTCACTCTATCTCTTATTCTCCACTCTGCTATTCATATTCATGGCCCCCGGTTTAATCTTCTCTTTTGTTGGGTCCATTGATCCATATGGCCCATATTTGTAAGAAGTCAAACAAGTCAATATCATACACACAAGTTGTATTTGATGTGTGTTTGAGTTATCCATGAAGGTAGATACCAAGCAAGCTGGTGGACAGACAGGAATTTGTCTAAGTACAGAAGTGTCGAGATAGTAATGTCAAGATAAAAGTGTCGAGACAATTCAGACAGAAGTGTCGAGACAAAGATGTCGACACTTCTATAGGAGAAGTGTCGAGACAATTCAGACAAAAGTGTCGAGACAAAGATGTTGACAACTCTATAGAAAAAGTGTCGAGACAACTCAACTATCTTGACACGATGAAGAACTGAGTACAACCAAGTCCACAGGCATTAAATGAAGTCTATTCACTCAACGGCAGGTAAGTAAAATCGTTGAATATAGCTAGGTTAGTCTAAGCTTAACATTTATCTAGCTAAAAATGAGGCTAAGGCCACAGGCGTTGAGTATAGTCTACTCACTCAATGCCTTACAACAAAAGGTTGTTGAATAGGCAAAGCCTAAGAAAAAAGTGCAAGAATGTGGCTAAGGCCATAGGCGTTGAGTGTAATCTACTCACTCAACGTCATACAGCAAAAAGCTGTGAGACAGGCTGAGACAGTCAAAGCCTTAAGATAAACTGGCTGAGAAGTGGTTAAGTCCACAAGCGTTGAATGAAGTCCAGTCACTCAATGTCATAACATCAAAATCGTCGAGTATTGCTCAGTTAGTCAAAGCCACAAAAATTCTGTGTGAATATTTGAATAAGTCAACAAGCGTTGAGTGAAGCTCACTCACTCAACGCCATGTGATAAAAAGCGTTGACTGATTCTCATCCAATCAGAGCCAGTGTTTTCAGACATAGAAAATTGGATAAGTCCAATAGAGTTGAGTATAGCTTACACACTAAACGCCATATAACATAATATAAGTTAAGTAGTTTGGTGTTGAGTGAAGCTAACACTCTCAATGCCAAGTGACAGAAAGTTGACTAAGGCAGAAAGTTGGCTAAGTCCACAGATGGCTGACGTCAACATGAGTCAGCAAAAGTCAACAATTCAACATAATTCAAAATCATTGCGGGGAAGATGGAGCAAGCCATTGATGGAGCTGGTGGCCAGCTTTTGTCATCTTCTGCAAGTGGAAGGTAGCAAATGGGCAATTAAGGCTGGGCCGCACAACGCAAAGAGCCTTCGATCGACTAGTAATAAAAGGGAAAGTTGGCTGAAGTCGACAACAAGAAATTAAGGCTTTCTGAATACACAATTGCGGCTGAGCACCGTCTTCTTCCTCGCCATTATTGCCAAGCCAGAAGGACCTGTCCAGTTCAGTGAACCTGAAAGCTGAAAGAGTTTGCTGCTGCAATCATCTGTGATAGTAGGATCAGAAGCAAATTCTGAAGAGGCAGATCACACAAGCTCTGCAAGAGAAGATTGCTGCTTGAAGTAGATTCTAACTGTCAAATCCAGTATCTTCATCAGCAAAAGCTTGGACTGATATCTGGTCAGTCCAGGATGGCGTGGACATAGAGTACTTACTCTGGTGTTAATTTTAAACGAACACCTTGTAATCTTTCTGTAGGATCATATTTAGGATCTGAGTTGTAAGCCTTATTGTTTAAGTTCGAGTGGTAGGATCCAATGTTGAGTCTGAGCTTGTAGGCCTATTTTATAAAGGCCGAGGGGTAGGATTCAGTAAGGAATCTGAGTGGGTAAGCTTGTGTTATAAAGACTAACTGTAGGATCCATTTTGACTCTGAGTGTAGGGATGTCCTCCTAGTCTGAATGGTAGGGACGCTGGCCTGAGGTAGGTGGTTGTTTAGCCAATGAGTTGTAGGGCATTGTGCCTGAGGTTTAAGTCTTGGAGGAGACTGAGAGGTCCTGTGGGATCGAGTTATAAGCTCATAAGGAGCCAAATTTTGGGGGGAAGAGTCTGATCTAACCCACTGTTAGAAAGGAAGAGAGGGACAATGGATGTACCCAAGATCGGTGAACCACTATAAACAGCTGTGTCATCTGTGATTTATCTTGAAAGCTACAAATAACCTAATCACTATGTACAACTATAGAGTTAAAGTTAAATAGACTTAAAGTAAGATCAAATACCTATTCACCCCCCCACCCCACCCGACCCCTCTAGCTATTTAGCTGACCTTGAAAACAAGACTTTTAAGTGGTATTAGAGGGAGGTTGCTCAAAGTAGACTTAACAGTCTGAGTAGATCTCCAAGGTCAACAATTAAATCTGTCCTTATGGGTTCAGGAGTGAACTATAAGGAGATGGGTGCCATGTAGCTTCCCATCTACAGGAAGGAAAATTTTGGCATCTAGAAGTAGAAGGTTAGGTTGTTTATGGAGGAAGCCAACCCTAGGATCTTCATTACAGTTAAGGAAGGACCTTTCATCCCTATGAAAGTGTCTGTTCTACATGCAAATGTCCAGACTCCCAAGATATACTCTGAAATGAGAAAGTATGAACTCATCCTTGCCACCATGGACAAGATGGAACAAAATATCTTAGTTAGTGCTATTGATGACTACACCTTCCAAAATCTGGTTCACTGCAAAACTACAAAGGAGATGTGGGACACACTACTTGTCTACATGGAGGGAACAAAGGAAGTGAGAGATGGCAGGAAGTCCATGCTCAATCAAGAGTATGAGGCATTTAGGCAGAGTAAGACTGATAGCATAACTGAATGCTATGAGAGATTCTTCAGAATTGTCAATGAACTGAGGACATATGGAAGAGTCTTCAGTACTTATGAGTTGAATGACAAGTTTCTCAGGTCTCTGACTAGAGACTGGGATACTAAAATCTTTACCATCATAGAGGTGGCAAAGCTTGCTGACACTACACCAGCTACTCTGTTTGGGAAGCTGATATCCTATGAAATGCAGCTGACAGGCATGAAAGAAGAGGAGAAAGTCAGCAAGTCCCAAGCTAAAGAAAAATCTGTGGTCTTCAAAGTTGAAGCCATGAGGAGGAGAAGAAGGAAGACACCCTCCCCACCAAGGAGGGATGGTTAATCTGACACAAAAAAATCTAAGACCAGCACATCAGACTGCCAAATGCCTGATGAAGACTTTGATGCTTTCTCCAGGTAGTTCCAGAAATTTATGAAGAAGAAGCACTGGAGAAGCAGGACCTCCTCCTTATCTCATCCCAAAGAGGACTACTACATGGGCAGGAAGAAATCTTCTAAGGAGGACAGTTATGCCTCTAAACCCAACAAACATATTTCATCTAAAGTGGTTTGTTATTGTTGCAGCAAGCCAGTGCATGTAGTAGCAGACTGCCCTGCCAAAAGAAAGGAGTCTGGTGAGAAGAAGGACCACAAGCAAAAGGGCAAGAAGGAGAAATCCTTCATTGCTAAGAAGAAAAAGAGTTGGTCTGACTCTTCCTCTTTAGATTGATAAAAAGAAGAGGATGAGCAAGCCTACATTGGGTTGTACTGTGCTGAAGTAGAAGCTAAAGAAATAGAATTCTTTGAGATGCTGACAGTTATTGCTGAAGAAGCTGATGTAAATCATCATGTTGCTAGGAGTGAAGTCAGGGCCCCTCTATCATATTAAGATGGTGATATAGAGGTGGATGAAGAAGAAGAAGACAGTTGCTGCTATGGCCTAATTGCTATGTCATATGAAAAATCCAGTCAGGAACAGCTTGGTCAACCAAAGGTATATTCTTAATCCAGCCACACCACTGAAACTGGCTATGAAACCATTCTTGATTCAGATGCATCTAAATCCTGTGATGAAGATGGGTCTAAATCATAGGAAGATGTCAATTTAGTTATTGACAAGTATGGTGTCTTGATGAATGCTTTCAAGGAAAGCAAGATGCTAGCCAAGAAGCAAGCTAAGGAAATATCCTCCCTTCAGCTTGCTGCTTCCCAGCTTGCAGAATTGCTAGATCAAAAAATAAAAGAAATCAGTGAGCTGGAAACTATTTCTTTATTTCAGATTGGTACTATTGAGTGCTAGGAAAATAGAATAAGGGACCTGGAAGTGTTGCTGGAGAGAGAGAAGAGAATAGCGGCTAGCTATTCAAAGCCCAGCTCAGTGCTTCCCTTGATAGACACCTTCTCTTCCCAAATGGGTAAGAAGGGGTTGGGTTTCAAAGGAAGCATTCGAGTTATCAATCCCAAAAGGAAGGGCAAAGCTCCAGTGTAGCCACTAGCCTCCAAGCCTCCCATTCCTTTCAGGAGAGTTCTACTACCTTCTAACATGTATGATCAAAAGAGTATCCTTGGTCACTGTAAGAATGGTAGATCATCTGCTATGAACAAAAGATGTTCACTGCCATGGTGGTAGATATATCAAGGGTGCAAGTCCCTTCAAGGCAGCCCATGAGAAAATATAAATTGCCCATCCTGGATCATTTGCGTTTAGTGCATCAACCCCTTCACTCAAGAGTAAAGCTGCAGACTGCTCTCAGAACATTCCAACCCACTCTAAGACTAAGGACAAGTCTGTCAGTAGACCAGACTTGGGCATCTCTAATGTAACACCTCCCCTGTAATGACCGTATAATATGAGTCCGACCGGTTCCCCACAACATACAGGCGCCACAGCTTTAGCATTAAAAGATGATATAACTACCCAATCTCAAAACTCAATATCAAACAACAGCAGAAACAGCAAACAAGACTAGAAGTTATCCACATACACAAGAGTATTGAAACGGCCTTATGACCTGACAACAATAGAGAGTCCAAACTCCAAAAATTAACATCAATAATAGTGCGCATAAACACTCCTATACTACCTCAACATGCAAGCCGGAAAACAAAAGCATCAAGCATACAAGGCCACCAAAAGAAATCAGCTAGTATAAAATTGGAAACACTTCATGAGGCTTAGGCCTTATTGGCCAGCGAGCTAGCTCATGCTTGCGATCCTTGACCTATAAAAATTGGTTGTAACGTGGGTGAGCAAAGCCTGTCCTCAAACTGTGTAACAAAGACATCTCCTACCGCCCGCCCCTAACGGACCCCGGGGTACCCCTCCAACCTGCAAGTCAGCACTTCGTATACCATATACATAAACAAGTAAGGCACTAAAACAACAGGCTTGGATGTCTCAAACAACATGCACGTTTTCTATTGTTGAGCATATAATAAAAAGGGGGCCTACTATGCAGCATGTATGCAAAACCCGGGTTTTACCCAAGGCACCCTATCCCGTATACTTCTAGTACATAATCAAACATCTGGGTACTTCCAATTTCCCCATTGGCATTAAGCCTCAAGCAAAAAGGGTACTGCAATTCCCCTAACGGCATACAAGCCGCCACACGGAACTCTTGCCAAGGCCCCACCCGCTCATGGTCTTAGACCAGGGCTTGCCTGCAAGCTCTGACTTCTCACGTCAGGATTCCGTCTAACACATTGACCGATTCTAAGAACCCTTACTGGACCCAACCCGCTCATGGCCTCAATGCCCGGGCTTTCCCCATGCTTGGCGTTCTTGTCAGTCTCATAGAAGGGGACTAGTCTCACCAGGACACTCTCCCAACATGACTTGCACGTCACGGGATAGCTAGCCGACCACAGAGACAAAGCCGCACCTTAGCACATCACAATCCATAAACATTCCCACCCTAATCTGTCGTTTGTACTACAATGTCCCCGCGCACCAAGGAAACCATCTACCGCCAATGCGTAGCTAAACTTGTACACCAAGGAATCCATCTACCGCCATTGCGGAGCTAACCTTGGTCGGTTCCAGCTACACGTACTCACTCGAGAAAAGGGGGAAAGAACAAACATCACAAACAGCTTCTTGCCGCAACGGATTTCTACAAAATCCTAAAGGCTCGTAATGCAACATCACTGAGTCGGACTAACGGTCGCGACCACGGCTTCACCCACCATGCCTAATACACTAACAGAGTGGATCTCTAATGCAAAAACATGTAGGGGACGGACTCAATCGACCCGGAGGTTCCTCTTAAACCATGGCAACCCAAACCCCTCTCATTTGAGAGATATGGTGCCCAAAAGCTTGAAAGAAAAGATGCTAAACACGCATCCTAAAACCAAGAGGAGAAGTGTCGTTACCTTACGACCCCTCTTCCTTGCCATGGGAACTTAACCGGTTCAAAACCACCTCAACGGATTTTCCTCCGCGGATCTGGACTCAGCTCGCGATTTGGGGCTACGAAGCTTCTCCGGCAGTCGAATCTCTCCTTCACCTTCTTCCTTGCTCTCCATTCTCTCTAGAACTTAGAAAGAGAGTACTTGATGAAGAATGAGGGTTTCCAAACCCTATTCCTGGACATAACTCAGCAAGGACAACCCTTGACCATCAAATCCCAAAAGAAGGAAACGAACGGCCTCGATTTGCACTTAAAACCAAAATTCCTGGGCCGAACACGGCTTGAGACACGCCCGCGTCCAAGGCTGTGTGCCTCAATCGACACCGAAACCGTCGCACCCAGAACATGATATGTGCTCTGAACATGCCCGTGTCAAAGTTGACATGGCCGTGTCACTAAGTACATGCTCGTGTGTCTGGGCGTGTTCCTCCATAGACACAGGAACAAACCCCACCCGAGGAGAACATGGGTACTCGATACGCCCGTGTCACATTTGACACGCCCGTGTCCAACACGAACTTGCCTGGGCTCCAGGCCGTTTCTATCCCGTCACACGGCACAGCCAGCAACCCGAGCAGGACACGGCCTGGGACACGCCCGTGTCTCAGGCCGTGTTCGAAGTCTCGACGATCGTCGACCGCCACTTTGTCGAACACGCGCACGACACAACCTTGGACACGCATGTGTCCTAGGCCGTGTACACTGTCCCGACACTTCGTCGAGCGTAGTTCGTTGACTTTCTGGGCTCTCGACGAACCCGAGCACGACACATCCATGGACACGCCCGTGTCCTAGGCCGTGTTCACTATCTCGACACTTCGTCGAGACTAGTTCGTTGACCACCCGGGTTCTTCGTCGAACCCGAGCATGACACGGCCAAGGACACACTCGTTTCCTAGGACGTGTGACCCTCACCAAGACCCAAACTTGGCTCTGAACATTGTCCGTCCCCCTTCGAATTTTGGGGCGTTACAACTCTCTCTCCCTTAAAAGAATTTCGTCCCGAAATTACAGAAAGTAAAAGGTACACAAAATGTAAATTATACCTGAATGAAAAAACTCTGGATACTCCTCCAACATGGTTTGTTCTCGCTCCCAAGAGAGCTCCTCACGACCGCAGTTGTCCCATCAGAATTTTACGAGTTTGACCTCTTTGTACCGCAATTGTCGAATTTCTGAATCCTCTATAGCAACTGGACGAACTCGCGTCCTCAAGTCTTCCTCTATCGGCACCGATGTCGATTCGATCACCACACTAGCCTCTACTAAGGCTTTCCTCAAAACAGAGACATGGAAGACGTCATGTAAACCACTCAGATCTGCGGACAACGCCAACCGGTATGCTGCTTCTCCCACCCATTCAATAATGTCAAAAGGTCCCAAAAATCTTGGACTCAACTTCTTGAGTTGGCGATTCCGCGAAACGCCTTTAAACGACTTGATCTTTAGATAGACCCAGTCGCCTACTGCGAACTCCAGCTTCCTGTGGCGAGCATTAAAATATTTTGCTTGCCGATCTTGAGCCACCTTCATGTGCTCTTGAATGGTCGGCACCAACTCACATGCATCAGCAACCACTTCTTTTCCCAAAAGTTTGGTGTCTCCCGCCTCTGTCCAGACATCAGTGTTCGACACCGCCTCCCATACAAAGCTTCGTATGGCGCCATCTTGATACTTGCTTGGTAACTATTGTTATAGGAGAGCTCCACCATGAAGAGGTGATCCTCCTACTTCTTGCCGAAGTCCAGAATACACATCCTCAGCATATCCTCCATAGTATAATTCGTCCTTTCGGTTTACCCGTCAGTTTGAGGATGGAAAGTCGTGTTGAACTTTAGCTTCATGCCTAGAATTTTCTGAACCGACCTCCAGTCCTTGGACGTGAAACGTCCATCGCGATTACTAAGTATACTCTTAGGAATCCCATGTAGTCGCACAATGTTGCGAACACATAACTCTAACAGCTTCTCCACGCTGTCCTCCTTCCGATTTGGGATGAAGTGAGCCACTTTGGTTAAGCGATCCACAATCAACCAAATTGCGTCGTTACCCTACTGTGATCTTGGTAACCCATGCACAAAGTCCATGGAGATGTCATCAAATTTCCACTCTGGGATTGGAAGAGGCTTCAAGAACCCGCCCGGGTTCTGACACTCGGCCTTCACCAAGGCACAAGTTTGGCATCGATTCACGTACAAAGCTACGTCCCGCTTTAGTCTAGGCCACCAAAAGGATTTCTTAATATCTAGGTACGTCTTTGTACTGCCCGGATGAATGGAGTACTTTGTGAAGTGAGCCTCAAACATCAACTCCTCGCGGAGCTTATCGAACTGTGGTACACAAATCCTTTTGTCCTTCCTCAGAATCCCATCAATCAACTCCCATGCGCTGCTCTCGCCCTTTTGATCTTCCACCACGTAAGGCTGAAACTCCACATCCAAACGAGTTGCTTCCCGAATACGATCAGACAAATCATTCTGCATTTTAATCCATTTCAACCCAGCCACGCTAGACTCGCCCCTTGCTACGCACTCCAAGCCGAGGGACTCCCATTCCATCACCAACCGCTCATCATGAGCTTCGATCCAATTCCCTTGCCCTGAGTATTTTCTACTCAAGGCATCTGCCACCACATTGGCTTTGCCTGGTGTATACTGAATCGCCACCTCGTAGTCTCCAAGAAACTCGACCCACCTGCGTTGTCGCATATTCAAGTCCTTCTGATGTAGGAGATACTTCAGGCTTTTGTGATCCGTGAAGATCTCCACCTTCACACCATAAACATAGTGCCGCTATAATTTTAATGCGAAAATTACCGCCGCCAATTCCAAATCATGGACAAGGTAATTCCTCTCATGAGACTTCAGCTGCCTAGACCCATAGGCTATCACACTGCCATGTAGCACCAAAACGCAACCCAAACCGCATCACGATGCGTCACTGAAAATTTAAAATCCTTTGGTCCCTTTCGGTAGACTTAGGATTGGAGCCATCATCAGCCTTTCCTTCAGTGTCTCAAATGCCTGATTGCACTCCTGAGTCCACACAAACTTCTGATCCTTACGAGTTAGTGACGTGATGGGTAGAGCTATCCGCGAAAAGTTTTCTCCCAACAAATGCGTCCTTTTTTCCCCGGTGGTCATGGATGACCCATTGGGCATACGCACCTTCAGCTCCGCGTCCGCCGAGAACGACTCAACTCCAATTCTTCGGATGAAGCTTTCCGCAAGAAAGGAGTGTGACGCTCCCGCATCAAATAATACCCTAGCGGGGTATCCGGAAACCAACACAAAGCCTAAAACATAGACATCAAATATAACGGTCTAAAAGCATGAAGCACAAGGTTAAACTTAAACTTCCTCATACCTGTCACCACATCGGGTTGGCTGATCGCTTCTTGCTGCCCAATGTTGTAAGCCCTTGGTTACACTGGTTGGAACCGAGAAGCGCTAGACTCTGCCATCTTCCCTTTCTCTGCAGCACTGGGGCCGGAGTGCACAGTTTGTTCCTACCTTGGCTCCTGCTCCGCACCTCCTTGATTACAAAAACGAGCAATGTGCACCACCTTACCACAATTGAAGCACGTCGGTGGTCCCTTAGAGTGAGACCCTCTAGACGTCCACTTGCTTTTCTCACCGGACTTGAATGGGTGAAGCTTTTTCCTCCACCTATTCCCTTCATACTTTCCTTGGGATTGAGAAGGCTTCCCTTCCCCATGCTTGGGCGCAAAACCTTTATGATGTTGGCTTCGCTCTAGATCACTCTCCAACGTTCTGGCCGCCTCAACCAACCCATTGAAACCATCTCTCTTCATGGCGATGAGGGGTTGTCTTAAATTCTCCCTCAGCCCCTGGTACAAGAGGTTATCCCTCTCCTCATCGTCTGCCATTGTAGTTCCTGCATAACAACCCAACCGAGTGAACTCCTGAACATACTAGTCCACCATCTTATCCAGCTGCACCAAGTGCATAAACTATCTTTGGAGGGCCAACCTTGTCGAAACAGGAATGTACTTCTTTAGGAAAGCATTCCCAAACTCTTCCATGGACGGGGTGAGTCCAGGAAACTGGCAGCCACTATGGCTCACCCACCACAACTTTGCATCTCCCTCCAATATGAAAGCCGCAAACTCAGATTTCTTCTCCTCTAAAGTCTCTGCCGCCCTCAAAAATTCTTGCATCCGTGCCCACCAATCCTCCGCATCAGTCGGCGTACCAACTCCCTTGAACGTCGGGAGATGGAAGCTCAAAAAACACTTCATCTGCCGGTCTCCATGCCTGACCACCACTCTTTCGGCCAACGACTCTACTCGCCTGGATTTTCTGCCCAGCACGGCTGTCGCCATATCCGGTGTAGCAGAGGTTGCTACCTAAGCTGTCGCCACAGCTTGAGCTGCCAGCATTGCTTCTACAAGCATGCGACAGAAGTCGGCCGGGTTTACACCCATGCCCAAAGGACCCTGAGCGGTAGCACTGCTTGCTGAAAGCTCTTCTCTTAGTCTTGACGTACCCGCCTCGTTGCTTGCACTATTAAGAAAAGCAAGGTAACAAGGAATCAGACTCTTAATTGCAAGACTCAAACATAAGGACACACATGGTCCCGCATTACTCCTATGTGGATAACTTTTATACGCACTGACCTCGAATCTAAACCTCGCTCTGATAAAAAATTGTAACACCTCCCCTGTAATGAGCGTAAAATATGGGTCCGGCCGGTGCCCCACAACATACAGACGTCACAGCTTTCGCATTAAAAGATGATATAACTACCCAATCTCAAAACTCAATATCAAACGACAGCAGAAACAGCAAACAAGACTAAAAGTTATCCACATACACAAGAGTATCGAAACGGCCTTATGGCCTTACAATAATAGAGAGTACAAACTCCAAAAGTTAACATCAATAAC
The DNA here is from genome assembly GCA_039583875.1 of Platanthera guangdongensis. Lineage (NCBI taxonomy): Eukaryota > Viridiplantae > Streptophyta > Magnoliopsida > Asparagales > Orchidaceae > Platanthera > Platanthera guangdongensis. The sequence continues at coordinate 55,589,823 of CM077162.1, read as the reverse complement.
AGTGCACATAAACACTCCTAGACTACCTCGGCATGCAAGCTGGAAAACAAAAGCATCAAACATACAAGGCCACCAAAAGAAAAGAGCTAGTACAAAACTGGAAACACTTCATGAGGCTTAGGCCTTATTGGCCGGCGAGCTAGCTCCTGCTTGCGATCCTTGCCCTGTAAAAATTGGTTGTAACATCGGTCAGCAAAGGCTGACCTCAAACTGTGTAACAAACACATTTCCTACCGCCCGCCCCTAACGGACCCCGGGGTACCCCTCCAACCTGCAAGTCAACACTTCGTATACCATATACATAAACAAGTAAGGCACTAAAATAATAGGCTTGGATGTCTCAAACAACATGTACGTTTTCTATTGTTGAGCATATAATAAAAAGGGGGCTTACTATGCATCATGTATGCAAAACCCGAGCATCACCCAAGGCACCCTATCGTGTATGCTTCTAGCACAACATCAAACATCTGGGTACTTTCAATTTCCCCATTGGCATTAAGCGTCAAGCAAAACGGGTACTGCAATTCCACTAACGACATACAAGCCGCCACACAGAACTCTTGCCAAGGCCCCACCCACTTATGGTCTTAGACCCGGGCTTGCCTGTAAGCTCTGACTTCTCACGTCAGGATTCCGTCTAACACACTGACCGGTTCTCAGAACCCTTGTTGGACCCCACCCGCTCATGGACTCAATGCCCGGGCTTGCCCCATGCTTGGCGTTCTTATCAGTCTCACAGAAGGGGACTAGTGTCGCCGGGACACTCTCCCCACATGACTTGCACGTCACGGGATAGCCAGCCGACCAGAGAGATAAAGTCGTGTATTAGCACATCACAATCCATAAACATTCCCACCCTAATCCATCGTTTGTACAACAACTTCCTCGCGCACCAAGGAAACTATCTATCGCCAATGCGGAGCTAACCTTGTCCACCAAGGAAACCATCTACCGCCATTACGGAGCTAACCTTGTCCGGTTCCGGCTACACGTACTCACTCGAGAAAAGGGGGAAAGAACAAACATCACAAACAGCATCTTGTTGCAACGGATTTCTACAAAATCCTAAATGCTCGTAATGCAAAATCACCGAGTCGGACTAACGGTCGTGACCACGGCTTCACTCACCATTCCTAATCCACTAACGCAGCGGATCTCTAATGCAAAATCATGTCGAGGATGGACTCAATCGACCCGGAGGTACCTCTTGAACCATGGCGACCCAAACCCCTCTCATTTGAGAGATGTGGTGCCCAAAAGCTTGAAAGAAAAGATGCTAAACAAGCATCCTAAAACCAAGAGGAGAAGTGTCGTTATCTTACGACCCCTCTTCTTTTCCATGGGAACTTAACTGGTTCAAAACCACTGCAATGGACTTGCCTCCGCGGATCTGGACTCGGCTCGTGATTTGGGGCTCCGAAGCTTCTCCGGCAGCCAGATCTCTCCTTCACCATCTTCTTTGCTCTCCCTTCTCTCTAGAACTTAGAAAAGGAGAGTACTTGATGAATAACGAGGGTTTCCAAACCTTATTCCCGGCATAACTCAACAAGGACAGCCCTAGACCATCAGATCCTAAAAGAAGGAAACGAACGACCTAGATTCGCTCTTAAAACCAAAATTCTTGGGCCGAACACGGCTTGAGACACACCCGTGTCCAAGGCCGTATGCCTCAATCAATGCCGAAACCGTCTCACCCATAATAGGACATGGGCTCTGAACACGCACGTGTCAAAGTTGACACGGCCGTCTCACTAAGTACACGCCCGTATGCATGGGCGTGTTCCTCCATCGACACAGGAACAAACCCCACCTGAGGAGAACATGGGTACTCGACACGCCCGTGTCCAACACGAACACGCCTGGGCTCCAGGCCATGTCTATCCCCTCACACGGCCCGGCCAGCAACCCGAGCAGGACACGGCCTGGGACACGCACGTGTCTCAGGCCGTGTTCGAAGTCTCGACGATCGTTGACCGCCACTTCGTCGAACACACGCACGATACGGCTTTGGACACGCCCGTGTCCTAGGCTGTGTACACTATCTCGACACTTCGTCGAGCGCAGTTCGTCGACTTCCCTGGCTCTCGACGAACCCAAGCACTACACGGCCATGGATACGCCAGTGTCCTAAGCCATGTTCACTGTCTCGACACTTCGTCGAGACCAGTTCGTCGACTACCCGGGTTCTTCGTCGAACCCGAGCATGACACGGCCAGGGACACGCCCGTGTCCTAGGCCGTATGACCCCCACCAAGACCCAAACTTGGCTCTGAACGCTGTCCGTCCCTCTTTGACTTTTGGGGCGTTACATCTGAGGCCATCAAGAGTATGATCTCTGAAAATAAAGCAGCTGCTACTGGAGCTCAAGATATCCCAAACACTTCTATTACTATACCCATCACTAGTCAGACTAGGGTTGGGACATACAAGAACAGGACTGCAGCTACACCTTCTAGACCAAAAACTGCTATCAACACAGCCACTAGACCAGCTCTTAAAAGAAGGTATGATAACTATGAGTGTTGGTGTTGTGGCAGAGTATACCACTATGCTCTAGATTGCTGGTACAATATAAGTGTGCCAAAAGCAAGAGAGCTTGCCTGTCAGAAGAGCTACAGGCAGGAATGTTTATTATCAGACTAACATGCACCTAAGACCCAAAAAGAATTGGGGTCCTAAGGTTAACTGATTTTTGCCTTGCAGGTTAGTCCAAGTGGCCATTCCCCTAAATGGTACTTAGACATTGGGTGTTCCAGGCACATGACTGGAATAAGGAGTATGCTGAAGGAGTACACTCCAGTAAAGAGTGGACCCAAAGTCATCTTTGGCGGTTCAGAAATGGGAGTGACCAAAGGGTATGGTAAGATATCAAATGACATAATCACTATCACACAAGTAGCTTATGTGAAATGGTTGCAACACAACCTAATAAGAATAAGCCAACTATGTGATCTTGTCTATGACATTTCCTTCCTCAAGGATAAGTGCCAAATTAGGAGGTCAAGTGACCAAGGAGACATCTTGATAGACACTAGGAGAGGAAATATCTATTGTCTAAATTTTTATTGTCCAATGGCATAAGAGGCTGGCTCATCTGAACTATAAGACCATAGACAGAATCTTTAGTGAAGAGTTAGTCAGAAATGGCCCCAAGTTAAAATGCACTAAGGAGGGTATCTGCTCTGCATGCCAAAAGGGAAAACAGACTAAGACCCCCTTCAAGAGCATTGGGGACAAAGATTCCGTGAGGTGCTTATACCTCCTGTATATGGGCTTGTTTGGTCCTATGTTAGTTCAAAATCTAGGTAGGAAAGTCTACACCCTTGTTGTTGTTGATGACTTTTCTAGGTTTGCTTGGGTGTTCTTCCTTAAGAGAAAGGATGAAACCCTTGAAGTCTTCAAGACTTTTGTCAAGCAGATACAAAATGAACTAGACAATACTATGGTCAAAATCAGAAGTGACCATGAGTCTAAATTTCAGTCTGCAAGCATGACAGGGTTCTGTGAAGAGCAAGGAATTCACTAGGAATTCTCCTCTCCTAGAACACCCCAACAAAATGGAATTGCTGAGAGGAAAAATAGAACCCTTATAGAGGCTGGTAGAACCTTGTTAAGTGACACATCTCTCCCTGAACACTTCTAGGCTGAGGCAATTAACACTGCATATCATGTCCTTAATAAGGCTTCTATTACTAAAAGTCACAAGAAGACTCCCTATGAGATCTTGAAAGGCAGAAAACCAAACTTATCCAACTTAAGGATTTTTGGTAGCAAGTGCTATTTCCTGAACAATTGAAAGTCCTACGTGATTAGTTTGTTGCCAAGTCCCATGATGGGATCTTTGTTGGATACAGTAACAACAATAGGGCATATAAGATCAACAACTTGATAATTCAAGTTATAGAAGAGTCAGTTCATGTAGTTTTTGATAAATCTAACATGATTAACTATGAGCTGCCTAACTCCTGTTCTAGTTCTGCAGGCATAGAACAGGTATTGGACAAGCTTAATTACCATCAAGGAAGATGCTCCAGCAGTCCAATATAAGGGAAAAGATGTGTGCTGTCTAGAGGTAGCTCATGACTTATAAGTTGAGGATGAAGTACAACTAGCTAAAGATAATGAGGAACATCTAGCTGAAGTTAGATTGTCTCCATCTCTAAGACATCTAAGGGATCATCCAGCACACCAAATCATTGGTGAGGCAAGCCAAAGAGTACTGACAAGGACTAAGAGTATCAACACAGCACTCTACTCAAGTTTCCTGTCACAAGTAGATCCTAAGAAGTTTGAAGATGCAATCAAAGACCAATTTTGGATTGGGGCAATGCAGGAAGAAGTGAACCAGTTCAAGAGATATAGAGTTTGGAAGTTGGTTCCCAGGCCTAAGGAGCATAATGTCATAGGAATTAAGTGGATCTATTGGAACAAATTAGATGAGAATGTCATTATTGTCAATAACAAGTCTAGACTGGTGGCTAAAGGATACAGACAAAAAGAAGGAATAGATTTTGACAAGACATTTACCCTAGTATCCAGATTAGAAGCAATAAGACTCTTCTTTGCATTTGCTGCCTATTAAGGATTCAAAGTCGACCAGATGGATGTGAAGTCAGTATTTCTGAACGAGGACTTGAAAGAGGAAGTATATGCAGATCAACCATAAGGTTTTGTTGACTCTAACTTTCCTAATTTTGTTTATAGGCTTAAGAAAGCTCTATATGAGTTAAAGCAAGCCCCTAGAGCATGATGTGAAATCTTGTCTTGTTTTCTCATTGAGAACAAATTCTTAAGGGGAAAAATATACAAGACCCTATTCCTAAATGAATCTAAGGGCAAGATCATCCTAGTCCAGATATATGTTGATGACATTATATTTGGATCTACTAATGACAACCTTTGCAGGAAGTTTGCTAAACTTATGCAAGGAAAGTTTGAGATGAGTAGTATGGGTGGCCTCAAGTTCTTCTTGGGACTCTAAGTAAGACAGACTAATGATGGCTTGTTCATATCCCAGTCCAAGTTCACCAGGGAGTTGATTAAGAAATACAGAATGGAGAATACCTCCACTATGAAAACTCCCATAGGGATAGTATGCCTTTAAACAAAGATGAAGCAGGGATACATGTTGATGAAACTTTGTATAGAGGGATACCTGGCTCCCTTATATACCTAACAACCAATAAACCTGACATCATGTATGCTACATGGATCTGTGCTAGGTATCAGGTCTGCCCTAAAGAATCTCACTATTTTGTTGTAAAGAGGATCTTGAGATATCTTAAAGGCATACCAAATCTTGGCCTATAGTACCCTAGAAATAGGGATTTCGAACTAACTGGCTGCTCAGATGCAGATTTTACATGATGAAAAGAAGACAGAAAAAGCATTACAGGGACCTATCAGTTCTTAGGATGAAGACTAGTATCTTAGAGAAGAAAGAAGCAGACAAGTGTTATGCTTAGTTGTTGTGGATTCAGCATCAGCACCAGGATTATGACATCCAAGTAAGTAGATCTCTTTATTGTGATTCTACAAGTGCTATTTCTATTGCTAGGAATCTTGTCTCACACAATAAGACTAAGCATATAGAAATTAGATATCATTTTATTAGGGAGCATGTGAAATAGGAAGATATCACCCTTGAGTTTATCCCCATAGACAAGCAAGTGGCTGACATCTTCATTAATCCACTATACGAAGCAAAGTTCAACACCTTCAATTTTGAGTTGGGTATGTTGAACCTATTCTAGCTTCAGTCACTCCCTATAGATTTAGTTTTGGTTCAGGATGTATTCTTTCTTGCAGGAGATGAAGACCTTAAGTGGTAAGAAGACCAAAGTGAGCATCAGTAATTTGATGGCAAAAGTGGCTCCTCCTGAGGGGGAGCAATTCAGGCAGCTGTAGGGGACGAATCAACCTTATATAAAGAGGGGGAGAGAAAGAAGTCAGGAAGCTAGCAGATGTACCAATGGTATCAACTTCATTAACTGCAATCAGATATGGGGAGCAGCACATAAACACAGGCCAACACTTCCCTGACTATTCTTTAGAAGTCAAAAATGGGGAGAGAGAAGAAATTCAGGTGGTATCAAAGGATTCAAGTGGTATCAAAGGACATCAAAGATTGATCAAGTGTGGCATCAAAGCTTGATTAAGTGGTATTAAATCCAGGGGAAGAAATAAATGCTACTCTGATCAAGTGGTATCAGATTCAGGGGGAGAAAGAAATGCTCACATGCAACACTCAAGTGGTCTCACACAGCTTGTAGCAAAATAGGGGGAGCAGGTAGAAAATGTGGTAAATTACCTTGATCTGCTCTGGTAGAATAATACATTTTATTGTTGTATATGTCGTGTGTGTCATTGACTAAGCAATGTGAACAATTTGACTAAAGTTTTTTTATAAGTGTTTTGACTTCTTTCAAATAGGGGAAGATTGTTGGGTCCGTTGATCCACTTGGCCAAGATTTGTAAGAAGTCAAACAAGTCAATATCACACACACAAGTTGTATTTGATGTGTGTTTGAGTTATGTATGCAGGTAGACACCAAGCAAGTTGGCGGACAGGCAGGAATTGTCTAAGGACAGAAGTGTCGAGACAGTAGTGTCGAGACAAAAGTATCGAGACAATCAGATAGAATGTCGAGACAAAGATGTCGACACCACTATAGAAGAAGTGTAGAGACAATTCAGATAGAAGTGTCGAGATAAAGATGTCGAGACCTCTATAGGAGAGGTGTCGAGACAATTCAGACAGAGGTGTCGAGACAAAGATGTCGACACCTCTATATAAAAAGTGTCGAGACAACTCAACTGCCTCGACACAATGAAGAACTGAGTACAGCCAAGTCTACAGGCATTGAGTGAAGTCTATTCACTGAACGTCAGTTAAGTAAAATCATTGAATATAGCTAGGTTAGTCTAAGCTTAACATTTGGCCAGCTGAAATTGTGGCTAAGGCTACAGGCGTTGAGTGTAGTCTACTCACTTAACATCTTACATCAAAAGTCTTTCGAATAGGCAAAGCCTAAGAAGAAACAAAAGAATGTGGCTAAGGCCACAGGCATTGAGTGTAGTCTACTCACTCAATGCCATTCAGCAAAAGCTATGAGACAGGTTGAGATAGTCAAAGCCTTAAGAGAAACTGGCTGAGAAGTGGCTAAGTCGACATGCATTGAGTGAAGTCCACTCACTCAATGCCATAACATCAAAATCGTTAAGTATTTCTAAGTTAGTCAAAGTCACACAAATTTTGTGTGAATATTTGACTAAGTCCATAGGTATTGAGTGAAGCTCACTCACTCAATGCCATGTGATAAAAAGCGTTGATTCATTCTCATCCAGTCAGAGCCGGTGTTTTCAGACACAAAAAATTGGCTAAGTCCAATGGCGTTGAGTGTAGCTTACACACTCAATACTAGATAACAGAATAATTGTTAAGCAGTTTACCATTGAGTGAAGCTAACGCTCTCAACGCCAAGTAACAAAAAGTTGGCTAAGGCAGAAAGCGTTGAGTGCACTCAATGCTCTCGATGCCTAGAGTCAAAATAACTTCCTAAGTGTTTTTGCATTGAGTGAAGGTTGCTCACTCAACGCCTAATGACTAAAAGATTATTCTAAGTGTTTTGGCGTTGAGTGAAGGTTGCTCACTCAACGCCTGATGACATAAGATTCTTTCTAAGTGGTTTGGAGTTGAGTGAAGCATACTCACTCAACTCCATTGCTAATATTTCAATTTGGCTAAGTCCACAGATGGCTGACGTCAGCATAAGTCAGCAAAAGTCAACAAGGTCAACGCAATTCAAAATCATTGTGGGAAAGATAGAGCAAGCCATTGATGGCGCTGGGGGAAAGCTTTTGTCATCTTCTGCAAGTGGAAGGTAGCAAATGGGAAATAAATGTTGGGCTCCACAGCGCAAAAAGTCGTTGATCGACTAGCAATAAAAGGGAAAGTTGGCTGAAGTTGACAACAAGCAATTATGGTTTTCTGAATACGCAATTGCAGCTGAGCATCGTCAGTAAACCTGAAAGCTAAAAGAGTTTGTTGCTGCAATCATCCTCTGCGACAACAGGATCAGAAGCGAATTCTAAAGAGGCAGATCGTACATGTTCTGCAAGAGAAGGTTGCTGTTTGAAGTAGATTCTAACTGTCAAATCCAGTATCTTCATCAGCAAAAGCTTGGACTGATATCTGCTCAGTCCAGGAAGGAGTGGACAAAAGTACTTACTCTGGTGTTAATTTTAAACAACACCTTATAATCTTTCTGTAGGATCCTGTCTAGGATCTGAGTTGTAAGCCTTCTTTTTTATGCCCGAGTGGTAGGATTCTGTTGGGTAAATTGGAAAATGTGTACCAGATTTGAAGAAGCCTCACCTTACTCAATGATATACATCAAGGTGTATTTGATGTTGTTTTGAGTTTATATGTGCATGTTAAGAAAATGCAAGAATGCAGGAAAAAGTTTCTAAGTCCATGTGTCGACACCAGGAGAAGGATGAAGCTTGTGTCGACACTAGAGAAAAGCTGTGTCGACACTTGGAGTTTATTGTGTCGACACTTGGAAAGGCTGTGTCGACACCAGAAGAAACTAAGTCAACATAAAGAGGCAGTGTCGACACACAGAGAAGCTTAGTCGACATCAACTGTGTCGACACCAAGAGGCAGTGTGGACACACAAAGAAGCTTAGTCGACAACAACTGTGTCGACACCAAGAGGCAGTGTCGACACACAGAAGACTTTGTCGACATCAACTGTGTCGACACACAGGACTTGTGTCGACACACTGCAGAGCTCCAACAAAGTTAAAGAGAAGAAGTGATTGTGTCGACACACAGAATTTGTGTCGACACATTCTACAGAAGCTGTGTCGAGAAGCAGTATCAACAACAAAGGCGATGTGTCGACACCACCAAGGCTTATGTAGACACTTAGTACACTTGTGTCGACACTTAGTATACTTGTGTAGACACATGAAGAAGTTCAGTCTCGACACTTTGCTGACAGACAGAATTTCAAGAAGTGACTGGATGACTTGACAGCTGTCATTACCAACTGGTCTACTGCAACTGTCAGAGCTGTCAGAAGTTTGTTAGAAACCGAATCAGCCGGTTACCATAGAGAAAGTCTATATAAAGGCATTCTCCTTCAACAGATAATGATGATTGATGATAGAAGAAAAATACTGATACAGACATAGAATAAAAGAAGTTGGAGAGAGAGCTCCATCTATTGAAGTGCAGTTGCTGAACCAGGCTGCTAAGAAGGATTCAGATTGAGATCTGAGTTTCAAGAAAGAAGCTGATTGAAGATCAACTTCAAAGGAGATCAACCCTACTGAGTTCAGATTCAAGAAGCTTTGAAGAAAGCTAAGAGTGGTTGTTCTCTGCCATCAGATTCTTCCAAGAACTGATCAAGAAGCCATCCATCCATTCTCTCTCTACTAGGGTGGTGGTATATTACAAACTTAAATCAATTTTCTGTAGGATCTTTATAAGATCTGAGTTATAAGCTGTGTTTATAAAGGCTGAGTTGTAGGAGATTTAGATCTCTGAGTGGTAGGGCTGTGAGCCTGAGTTGTAGGAGATTGTTATCTCTGAGTTGTAGGCCTTATTGAAGGCTAAGGTAGGGCAGATTGCCTGAGCTGTAGGAGTGTGGACTCACTCTGAGTTGTAGGATCCTTGTTGGGTTCTGAGATGTAAGATCTGAGGATCTGAGGTGAAGAGAAGAAGTTAGGCTGAATCTAGCACACTGCTAGATAGGCGAAGGGGGAAAGTGGATGTACCAAGACCTTGGGGAACCACTATAAAAACTGTGTGCATTCTGTGATTGTATGATTCTGTGAATTCTGTGCTGTGTTAGCTGTAGAACTAGTTGTTTCAGATTAATTAACTGAATAGATATTCTGCTTTAGAAGAAAAAGGAATTACACCAATTCACCCCCCCTTCTAGGTGGTTAGGCGCTAATTCTTTCAAGTGGTATCAGAGCCTGGTTACTCAAAATTAGACTTAACAGCCTGAGTGAGATCTATAAGGCAGAATTAAGATCAAGAAGATGGGTTCAGGAGAAAACCATAAAGAACTTGGTTCAATGAAATTGCCCATCTGCAGGAAAGAAATATTTAGAATCTGGAAGGAAAGGGTCAGATTGTTTATGGAGGCATCTGATCCTAGAATCTATATAACAGTTAAGGAAGGGCCATATGTTCCAATGAAGATTTCTATTCTTGATGTCAATCAAAGAATTCCAAAGGATTTTTCAGAGATGACTAAAGATGAGATCATCTTGGCAACAATGGATAAAAGAGCCCAGAATATTATAGTAAGTGTCATTGATGATTCAAAATTCCAGAATCTAATACACTGCAAAACCTCCAAGGAAATGTGGGACACATTGATAGTCTACATGGAGGGTTCTGAAGAGATTAGGCAAGATAGAAAATCTATGCTTAATCAAGAATATGAAAGTTTCAGACAAGCCAAGTCTGAAAGTATTACTGAATGATATAAGAAGTTCTATAGGATAGTCAATGAACTAATGTCTTATGGAAGAGTTTTCAGTACTTATGAGTTAAATGATAAATTCCTTAGGTCATTGACTAAGGATTGGGATACAAAAATCTGTGCCATAAGAGAAGTGGCCAGACTGGCTGAGATTTCTCCTCCAACACAAAGGGTGACTATAAAGAAAAGTTAGTGGCTTTCAAGTTTGAAGCTACAAGGAAGAATAGGAAAATGTCTCCATCTTTTCCTAAGAGAGATGCAGAAATTATCTCAGAAAATTTATATAAACCCAGTTCAGACAGCAGTAATTCAGATGAATACTTTGCAGCATTTACAAGGCAGTTCCAGAGATTCTTGAAGAAGAAACAGTGGAAATCTAAGCCTTCCACATCATAGTCCAGGGATGACTATTATCAAAAGGGGAAATCATCCAGGAATGGTACAAAGCCTGATAAGTCAACTTCATCCAAGATTATATGTTATTGCTGCAACAAAGCTGGATATGTTGTTGCTGACTGTCTAGATAAAAGGAAGGAGTCTGCTAATAGAAAGAAGTCACAGCATAAGAGCAAGAAGGAGAAGTCCTTGGTTGCTGAGAAAGAGAAAAGCTTGACAGATCAATCAACTTCAGAGTCAGAATCTGAGGCTGAGGCATATATTGGCCTATTTGTAGAAGAAGAGGATGAGTTCATGCAATTGCTGGACTCTATCTATGAGCAGGAAGACCATCAGTGCAAAGGATTGATGGCAGTGTCTGAAGAAGACCAGTGCTAGGATCAGCCTGGCCCTAGTAAGGTAAAATGTGTATCTGTAGATTCTGATTATTTCACTGGGTCAGAATCAGAAGCATCTCCATCAAGAGATGAAGATGGGTCTGAATCTGAAGGAGATATTCATCAGTTAATAGATGAATATGGAGATTTATTGCAGGCACTTAAGAGAAGCAAAAGCCTGGACAAACTTCAGGCTAAGGAAATTGCATCTCTTAAGTTGGCTGCATCTGATTCAGAGAAGTTACTGGATCAAAAGTTGAATGAGATAGCCAGACTGAAAAACATTACTGTTATTCAGATTGGTACTATCACATTTAAAAATGATCAGATTAAAAGTCTGTAGAATAGACTTCAGAAAGAAAAGGAGTTAGTGGCTAGTTTTTCTAAGCCAAAATTTGTATTACCCTTGATTGATGAGTTTGTGTCTCAAAAGGGTAAGGCTGGATTAGGGTTTAAGAGAACTGCGTGGACTGCTAAGTCCAATTCTAGAGGTAAAGCCCCAGCACAAAACAACAGACCTGCTGCAAATATTACAGCTAAGATTGCACCTAAAAAGAGGTACAATAAGTTTGAGTGCTGGTGCTGTGGTAAGATAGGCCACTATGCCTTAGACTGCTGGCACAATACCAGTGTCAAGGAGAGTAGCGGTCTGCCTGTTAGAAGAGCTGCAGGCAGATTTGTTAAGTTTCAGACTAACTTGCACCAAGGACCCAAAAGTTATTTGGGTTCTAAGGTTAAGTAATCTGTGTTGCAGGTGAGTCCAAGTTGCCATGCCCCTATATGGTACTTGGACAGTGGATGTTCCAGGTCCTTGTCTGGAACAAGGGGATTGCTAAAGGACTACTCACCTATACTGAATGGGCCTAAAGTAATCTTTGGTGGTTCTGAAAAGGGAATCATCAAAGGTTTTGGTAACATTTCTAATAACTCCATTACAATCACTCAAGTGGCCTATGTAAAGGGTTTGAAACACAACCTAATTAGCATAAGTCAGCTGAGTGATTTAGGTTATGACATTTCATTTGTCAAGAATGGTTTTCATATCAAGAGGTCAAGTGATCAAGAGGTCATGTTGACTAGATATAGAAAAAGAAATGTATATTGCCTAGACTTTGTGTGTGAGAATAAGAATTCTCCTATCTATCTTGTGGCTGATGAGAAAGTTTCTCATTGTGTCAAATGGCACAAGAGGCTAGTCCATCTTAACGACAAGTCATTTGGTCAACTCTTTAGCAAATAGTTAGTAAGTAATGGTCCTCAAGTTATGTGTTATAAGGATGGAATATGTTCTGCTTGTCAAAAAGGCAAGAAAACTAGATCCTCCTTTCATAGCCTTGAAACTAAGGATTCAGTGAGGTGCTTGTACCTTTTGCATATGGATTTATTTGGTCCTATGCCAGTTCAGAGCCTAGGTAGGAATATCTACACTTTTGTGGTTGTAGATGACTATTCTAGATTTTCATGGGTATTCTTTCTGAGACAGAAATCTGAAACCCCAAAGGTCTTCTACAATTTTGTCAAACAAATTCAGAATGAATTAGATAGTTCAGTGGTCAAAATCAGAAGTGACCATGGAACTGAATTCCAATCTGAAAGTATGACAAGGCTGTGTGAAGAGATTGGGATTCATCAGGAATTCTTCAGACCTAGAACACCTCAGCAAAATGGCATTACTGAGAGAAAGAATAGGACATTGATTGAGGCTGGAAGAACACTATTGAGTGATACTTCTCTCCCAGAATATTTCTGGGCTGAGGCAGTTAACACTGCATGTCATTTGCTCAATTGGGCTTCCATCACCAAAAGCCACAAAAAGACACCTTATGAGGTTGTGAAAGGCAGAAAACCAAACTTATCCTATTTTAGGATCTTTGGTTGCAAGTGTTATGTACTTAACAATGGCAAATCTCACCTATCTAAGTTTGCTGCCAAATCCCAAGATGGGATATTTGTTGGGTATAAAAACAATAGTAAGGCCTATAGAGTCTACAACTTGGCTACTCAAGTTGTAGAAGAGTAAGTTCATGTCATCTTTGATGAAACTAGACTTATTAACTGTGAGTTGCCAAGTAGTTCTTGTAGATCCACAGGTATACAGCAGAAGATGGACCAGCTTACTATCAGAGAAGATACAACTGCAAAGCTGGATGTGGAAAATGGTAGTTGTTGTCCAGGGGGAGTACAAGACACTCAGGATGCTGAAGAAGAACATGAGATGCAGCATGAAGAAGAGATTGGAGAAGATCAAACTGCTGATAGATTACCTCCAGCAGTTAAACAGTTGAAGGATCATCCTGCACACCAGATCATTGGTGATCTAAGACAAGGAGTACAAACAAGGAGCAGGAACTTGAACACAGTTCTTTGCTCTAGCTTCTTATCTCAAGTGGAACCCAAGAGATTTGAAGAAGATGTTAAGGACCCACACTGGATTGATATCATGCAAGAGGAGTTAAATAAATTCAGAAGATGCAAGGTCTGGGATTTGGTTCCAAAACCAAAGGGCCACAATGTCATTGGGACAAAGTGGATATATAGAAATAAGCTTGATGAGAGTGGGATCATAGTGAAGAACAAGGCAAGGTTAGTTGCCAAAGGATACAGATAGGAGGAGGGCATACACTTTGATCAGACTTTTGCTCTAGTGGCTAGGTTGGAAGCTATCAGACTATTCCTAGCGTATGCAGCATATCAAGGCTTCAAAGTGTTCCAGATGGATGTGAAGTCTGCCTTCTTAAATGGAGACTTAAAAGAGGAGGTCTATGTAGAGCAGCCCGCAGGTTTTGATGATCCACTCAATCCTACTTATGTCTATAGACTTAGGAAAGATTTGTATGGGTTAAAACAAGCTCCAAGGGCTTGGTATGAAACCCTGTCTACTTTCCTCATTGAGAACAAATTCTCAAGGGGGAAAATAGACAAGACTCTATTCCTTAGGGAATCCAAAGGAAAGATTATCCTAGTCCAAATATATGTTGATGATATAATATTTGGTTCTACTGAAAGTAACCATTGTAGAAAGTTTACAAAACTTATGCAAGGGAAATTTGAAATGAGCAGTATCGGAGAACTTAAGTTCTTCTTGGGTCTCCAAGTAAGACAGACTGATGATGGCTTGTCCATATCCCAGTCTAAGTTCACCCTGGAGTTAATTAAAAAGTATGGTATGGAGTCATCCACTACCATGAGAACTCCAATGAGGACAAGTGTATCTCTTAGCAAAGATGATGCAGGGAAACCTGTAGATGAAACTTTGTATAGAGGAATAGTTGGCTCCCTCCTATATTTGACTGCTAGTAGACCAGATATTATGTATGTTACATGTGTCTGTGCTAGGTACCAATCCTGCCATAAAGAATCTCCTCTTACTGCAGTCAAAAGGATTTTGAGATATCTTAAGGGCACACCTAATCTAGGCCTTTGGTATCCTAGGGATAGAGATTTTCTACTAATGGGTTATTCAAATGCAGAATTTGAATAACCCATTAGTAGATAGGAAAGTAGATAGGAAAAGTACTACAAGCACCTTTCAATTTCTAGGACGAAGATTGGTGTCTTGGAGCTGTAAGATGCAAACTAGTGTGGCAATCTCCACAGCTAAGTCTGAGTATGTTGCTGCTGGAAGCTGTTGTGCACAACTATTGTGGATACAGCATCAGTAGAAGACTATGGTATTCAGGTAAGTAGAACCTCATTATTATGTGATTCTACTAGTGCTATTTCTATTGCACATAATCCAGTTTCTCATAGTAGAACAAAACATATAGAAATAAGGTACCATTTTCTTAGAGACCATGTAGAGAAAGAGGATATCTCTTTAGAATTTGTTAGTACTGATTTAAAACTAGCAGACATGTTTACTAAGCCTTTAGATGAAACTAAATTCAATAATTTCAAAATTAAAATAGGTATGTTGAACATAAATTAGTTTACAAAATTTGGCTAAGTAAAATTGGTCGACACAAGAAGTTGTTTGTGTCGACACATAGTAGTTGGTATCGACATTCCAGAGAAGTGGTTTCGACACATAGTAGTTGGTGTCGACATTCCAGGAAAGTGATGTCGACACATATAGAGAATCTGTGTCGACAATTCAGAGAAGTGGTGTCGACACATTCAGAAGTGGTGTCGACACTTAGTGTAAACACACAGATTCGTCGACCTCAGTTCATCGAACTCGATAAAAACAAATAGAATTGATGTCGAGTCATTAGAAGTCTGTGTCGACACTTTTCAACAGTGTCGACAAATTAAGAGATTGTTGACGTGACTTTTGACCTTCATTACTTAGAAAGGTATAAATAGGTCAACACTATATTCTGTCGACACATTATCCATATTTTCGAGACCAAAACCCTATGTCGACAACTTCTCTCTTCTCAATCCAAGCTTTCACTCAACCCTAATGGCGCCAAAGCTAGAAGATAGTGTCAACGAAGGCTATGAGCTGGTACGCAACACCTTTGATAATGTGGAACCCGACATTAAGGCAGTAGTAACCCTAATTGCTGAAAATGGGTTGGTATTTCTGGTATCTGAACCAACAAAGATTTGGAAGAAAGAAATACTAGAATTCTATGGTGCAGCTACTATAGATTCTACTGGACTTAAGATCAAGTCTACAGTTCAGGGAACTAAGGTTAAACTTACCTTGAAGAGCTTGAGGAAAACACTTCAACTTCCAAGGACCCAAGAAGAAGAAGAAGTACCTTCATCCAAGTCTAGGGAAGCACTTTAATGGTGTGGATTGGATCCCACCATGAAGATTGGAGATGCAATGAACAGAAAAGGAATGAATCAACAAGGAAAATTCCTTTCAGAGGTGGTTGGCAAGGTCATTATCTGCAAGTCAGGGGGACATGACAGGATTTCTGCCTATATGTTCAGCCTAATGACCAGGATCATCTATAGACTAAACACTGATTGATCAGCAGTAATATTTGAAAAGATTAAGGAAAGTATTAAGAAACCAAATCTGGGAAGGATTATGAGTCTCTACTTGGCTGGAATAATTCCAGAAGTAATGACACAGACTGCTGGTTCCAAAATTAATCATATGAGGAGAATGGATATTAGGATTATTTCCAGATGGGATAGAGTCCAAACTAAGGACATGCATGATGAGGAGAGTCAAGAGATTCCTGAACAATCTACAGTACAAGATATTCTTGCACAAGACCCTACAGATGGTGCACAAGTGCAGGGGGAGCCTCATCTTGAGGAAGAGCCAATACACCTGGAAAGTGATATGGCTACACAAACTATACTTGAGGTAATACATGAGGTTAATCAATCAATTCTCATTGATAAAGATGAAACACTAACTGAATCTTTGATTGATGTTGATCAGCCAACTCAACTACACAGTCAAGCACAAGATGTTATCATGGAGGATACATCTGCTACTGATAATGCTCCAGTGATAAGAGTATCTCCAGACCCAACTCAACAAGAATTTACCCTTGAAGAGTTGTTCCCTGATCTAGGACAAACTGAATTTGAGGGGGAGAACGCAGACTTTGAGGGGGAGCAAGTTAACCTTGCGAAGGAGCAAGTAAGTACTGTGGGGGAGGAGCAAGGGACTCAGGGGGAGCTACCTAGGACTGCACAGGAATTGCCTCCTAGTCCTAAGGATAAAGTTTATATTGCCAGTACCTCAGCTTCAGAAGAGGAAGCAGAAATTCAAGCTAAGAAAAGAAAACTGATGGTTTTCAAAAGAAGGAGTCAAAGTTATAAGAGGGCATTACAAACTACTCCACAATCTGCCCCAGCTACAGATTATAGTTCCTTATTAGTCTCATTACAAGTAAAGTTGGATGAACAAAGGATTGCAATGGAGAAATATATGGTTGAAACTCACAAAGATCTACAACTCTCCTTGGCTACAGATATTAAATCAATAAGATTTGAAGTTAATCAGAATAAGAAGGAGATGACAGATTGCTTTCACAAAGGAGGCAATGTTGTGGTTTTCCTAGCAACACATCAAGAGAAAATCAAGTCTCAAGTTGATGATATAGCTGTGAAGCAAGGCTATGTCCTAGAGAATCAAATTAGAATGAATGATAATCTGACAGAATCATATAATGTGATTGTTACAGAACTAAAGAATGTTGCAACTGCCCAGACTGAAGCAAGGACTAATGCTATGTTGGATCCCTAGTTGATTTGGGCTAGGTTCACTGACTTAGGATGTGACCCATCATGTATAGTCTGGGTAAAGTTTGTGTCTTAGAGTCTAGGACAGTCCTCTATCTCAACTTCAGATGGACCAGCCTTCTTCAAGACCATCAGGAACTCCAGATCTATCAGTTTTTCAGACTAAGTGAAATGAGTTCGACGTTCGTCGAACTCAGCTCGGCGAAGGGAGCTCTGCGCTCGACGATCGTGAGACAATTCGCAGAGCTGAGCTCGACGAACTTTGTTCTTTGCTCGACGAACTTGGACCTCAAGTTCACAACTTCTCAAGTCGACGAATGCTAATCTCTACTCGACGATTTTTATGCTCAGGTAATCTGTGTCGACACTTAGGGCTTGTGTCGACACCAGACGATTTGTGTCGACACCCAGGATTTCAGTCGACACCAGCTTGTATCGACACCAGAGGATTTGTGTCGACACCTAGACCAATCTGTCGACATCAGAGGAGTTGTGTCGACACCAAGATCAATCTGTCGACACCATTTTGTGTCGACACAGCATTTCAGCAGATGCATAGTATTTCGTCCCAGTCCAGAACTTTTCTCAGGTCGACGAAGTTTATTCTCAGTTCGACGAATTTTGTTCTCTGCTCAACGAGTAATGTTTGTCTGATATTGAAGATTGTCTTTTCAACGAATGAAGACTGTCAGCTCGACGAACCCAGCTCAGCTCGACGAACTTAGCTTAGCTCGACGAATTCAAGACTCAGCTCGACGAATTCTGTTCTTCGGTCGATGATTCCAGACTAGGTCTTCTTCCGTTCCCGTCTCATTTCATGGCGCTGATTCCTGGACAATTAATGGCAGTTCTTCACAGTATACTACTGTTAGGATGCGCAGTTAATTCTGGGTTATTACATGCCATTTTCCCATGGAAACAGTTGAGGAAATAATTAATTGCTGCTTCCTTTCCAGGCCGTCTGTCATTACTGCTCGACACTAAAAATTTGAATGCTCTCCATGACAGACAGAGATATACAGAAACCAAAAAGGAATACAACAAGCACACAACAACAGACAACACACAAAAAAAGAATTCATTCTTGGCCCAGAGACAAATTTATCTAGAAGAAGAAGATGAACACTACATCAATATCAAGAGTCTTCTTCATCTGCTTTTACTTAGGAGAAATTCAATACAATACATTCATATCAGTTGCAAGAAGTTCCTGAAGACTTTCTCTGGACCTGGAATTCTAGGTCTTGGAAGACCTATCACCCTGAAGCAGTGCTCCAGTATTCTTCCTGATCCATTCTACATCTCAGGGGGAGCAAAGCTGCTAAACAACATTCCACAAGTCTTCTCATTTGATTTGAGAAAGAGAAGATCTCATCACCCTCACACTCCACCTCTGTACAGGGTCTTAATTCCCTTCAAAATTATTCTGGTTGCAAGTCTCCCTCCAAAAGACTTGAGGGTTTGGTTTTTGGGAACCTGATCAAAACCCCATTGGTGCCAGGACACCTGATCAACCCCTTCCTGCAGTGGATTCCTACCAGGGTGGTAGAAGAGTGGACTACCCAGATTTGGGGAACCACTATAAAATTCTTGTGTCGTCTGGTTGCTTTCTTTTCCTTTTGTTTTCTGGCCTTGCTCTGTGAATGTGCTGTGATTAGTCCATTGCTGCTTGTTGGTTTATTTTATTTGCTTCCCTGCACACACTTACACACACCTAAAATACAACAGCAGTTGTAAAAGTTTTAAAATCACCATATACTCTATTCACCCCCCTCTAGAGTATATCAGATCTAGCTGCACTTTCAATTGGTATCAAAGCGAGGTTGGTTAAACATACCATACCTGATTGGTTGTACAGGCTAACACCTGAACCCAAAGATCCCTTGGTTAGATCTCTTTTCGTTTCTATTCTGTTATTGGACTTATCCTTATCACAGACATGGCCCAAAATAAGGATTATACAAGCATCAGACCTCCAGTGTGCAATCTTAATAAGTTTGCCATCTGGAAGGCAAGAATCAGATTATATATGAACTCCATTGATGAGGATATTTTCTCTGTCATTTCAACATGTGTTCCTCCAACTCCTACAACTTTTGCCAGCACATCAACTAATCTGAGTGCAGTACCACCTCCAGACAATACTGAAGCCTATAAGAAAGCCAAGATGGCTGATGCAAAGGCTATGAATATTCTGGCCCAAACAATGTCAAATGACATATTTCAGAAGGTGGCTGAGTGCACCTCAGCCAAGGCCATTTGGGACTCTCTCAATCAAATGATAGCAGGCTCAGCTGATGAAAGAAAGGATTGGAGATCCAGCCTCATTTCTCTCTATGAGAATTTCAAAAAGGATGAGACAGAATCAGTGGCTGAGATGTACAATAGATTAAGTTCAATCATTAGTGAACTCAAGACTCTTGACAAGGACATCACCTTAACTGAGGTGAATGATAAGATACTGATGTGTTTCCCCAGTTCATGGGACTCCAGAATCTGGCCAATCAAAGAAGCCAGAAGCCTCAATGAGATCTCAATAGAATCTCTGCTAGGCAAGCTGAAGTCATATGAGCAGCTTGTCAAATCAAGAGAGATAGCAGAACAGAAGGCAACTACCCCAGTCAGGAAGGAGCACAGCTTGTCCCTCAAAGCTTCTGAAGACAATGAAACATCTACCTCCAATGAAGAGTTAATGAGCCTTTTTGCCAAAAGATTCTACAAAATGGTAAGAAAGGACTTTAGAAGAAAATCATCCAGGCAGGATGATAAACTCAAATATGACAAGACACCAACTAAGGAGGTTGTATGTTTTGGATGCAGAAAGCCAGGGCACTATATTTCAGAATGCCTAGAGAATCAGAAAAAGGATAAGGGCAGGGACAAGGATTCCAGAAGAAAACAAAGCAGCAGACCCTCCTCCAATAAGTATAAAAGGATGGACAAAGGATTTGTTGCTGAGTCCTGGAGTGACACAGAAGAGGAAACATCCTCCTCCAGCTCCAGTGAAGAAGAGGAAGAAGCCAGATCCAAGGAGGTGTGCCTAATGGCAATAAATGCCTTCAAAAGCAACAGTGGATCAGAAGAGGATTCTGAAGATGAAGGTGCCTCAGACTCAGAGGCTGATCAGGTGATTTCTAGTTTTGATTTCAATTCTGATTTGTTTAAAGTAGAGTTTAAAACTATGTGCATGGATTTAATAAACTCAGAGAAAGAGATAAAAACCCTGAGGACTAGACTAGAAAACCTTGAATCTGTCAGCACAGAAAATAGAAAACTAACTGATCAATTGACTCTAGCTAATGAACAGATAATCAAGTTAAAATCTAAATTATGTGAGGCAAAACAACTTTAGCAATCTCTCAATGGGAGAAGCCTCAAGCTGATGGATACCACAAGCACAGTAAATGTCAGATTAAATGGCAAGCTAGGCTTGGGTGCTTCATCAGGTTTACCCCCCATAATAAAGAAGAATATACTTTCCACTCCCATAAAGTTTATCACTGCTAAAGGTAAAGAGAAACTAACTGAAAAATCCAGATCAAAAAACAAGTCAAATCCCCTAGATAATAGCAACAGAAAACAGAAGAAAGCTGTTAAAAACCAAGTTCAGCAGAATTCGTCGAACTTAGATAGACGAAATCCTGCAAGATCGTCGAACCCCGATCGACGAACGCTGAACGCAAACTTCAGAAATAATTATTCGTCCTACTGCGATCGACGAACTGTGTACGGTTCGTCGAGCAGAGGTCGACGAACGTGGGATGCAGAAAATGACCATGGTCATTCTCTGAGTGGAGGTCGACGATCTCATCCCCATTCGTCGAACTCTGGCCGACGAACTTACAATAATTCGTCGATCCCAGAACGACCAAACATAAATAATTTCTCATATAGAAATTTTAAAACAGCTAACAAGACATTTAATCCAGTAGCTGATTGGATAATTCCACCTAGGAGATATCATCCTCTAGGGTATAAGTCTCAACCTGCATTATCAGTCATTTCTAGTTTTACTTTTCAACCAAACCAAGGACCCAAGGTAACCTGGGTCAAGAACAATTGAGCTTTATTTTTTGATGCAGGTACAGGTGAAGAACTGTCCAAGGCTAAGTCAGACATGGTACCTGGACAGTGGCTGCTCCAAGCACATGACTGGCAGCAAAGCAAATCTCTCCAACTATAAGTCCAAGCTAGGACCAAAAGTGATATTTGGAGACTCAAAGAGTGGTCATTCAGAAGGGTATGGAAGAGTAAGCATTGGAGCAGTGACCTTCAAAAAGGTGACATATGTAAGAGGACTTAAACATAACCTTATTTCCATAAGTCAATTATGTGATGAAGGTTATCAGGTACATTTCAACTCCACCTCTTGCTCTATTATAAATGATAAAAACCAAACTGTTTTAATTGGACTTAGACAAGGAAACATATATTTAGTAGATTTCATTTCTGCCACAACTGATATTTGTTTACTCAATATCACTAGTAACCAAAATGAGTTATGGCACAAAAGGCCAGGACATGTAAACCTTAAGAACATATCTAGGTTATCTAAAGACAACCTTCTTAGAGGTTTACCTTCTGGTCCCTACAAGAAGGAAAGCCTATGCAGGGCTTGTCAACTAGGCAAGCAAACTAAAACTAGCTTCAAATCCATTAATAAAAGTGATTCACCTAGGATATTGTATCTGCTTCATGTGGATCTTTTTGGACCCATTGCAGTACAAAGCCTAGGAGGGAAGTCTTACACCTTAGTTATTATTGATGATTTCTCCAGATTCAGTTGGGTATCCTTCCTGAGAGCTAAGTCAGATACATTCAAAGTTCTTACAGATTTTCTCAGGACCATACAGATTGAGTTCTCTACTCATGTTGCATTGATCAGAAGTGATCATGGCACAGAGTTTGAGTCTCTTCTTATGCATGAGTTTTGTGAGAAGGAAGGTATCAGGCAGTGCTTCTCAGCTCCTAGAACTCCCTAACAAAATGGGATTACTGAAAGGAAAAATAGGACACTCATTGATGCTGCAGGTACATTGTTAGCAGATGCCTACATGCCTCTATCCTTTTGGGCAGAAGCTGTAAACACAGCTAACTATGTCCTGAACAGATGTCTTATACATAAACTAAAACACAAGACCCCCTATGAATTACTTAAAGAAAAGAAACCTAAAATCACTTACTTTAAAGTTTTTGGTTGCATTTGTTACATCCACACTAATAAAAAAAGATACATCAGAAAATTTGAGGCTAAGGCTGAAGAAGGGATTTTTCTAGGATATTCCCAAGTTAGCAAGGCCTATAGGGTTTTCAATAAATCATCCCTTAAAATTGAAGAATCTGTCCATGTGTCTTTTGATGAAGCTAACATGTCTTATAAGGAGAAAGACATTTCTACCAATAGTCCTTTGCAGGTTTCACCAATGTGTGAGTCTATGGATGGACTAAACCTTACCCAAGAGGTTCCAAATCATCCCACTCCACAGGCTGCTGAAGATAGTGAAGAAGAAATCCAAGAGAAAGTAACTGAACTTCCATCAACAGCCAGCACCATTCCTCAAGAGGAATTATTTGCATAAGCTGTTGCTCAACCAACTCAACAAACTGATCTTGTCACACTTAGAGATCACCCCAGATCTCAAGTTATTGGGGACATTTCAGTTGGTGTACAGACAAGACATCAGCTCAATCAAGACTTGATGCATGCCTGTTTTCTCTCTCAAATTGAACCTCTTACCATCCATGAGGCTGAGCAAGATCCCCACTGGATTCTTGCAATGCAAGAGGAACTAAATCAATTTGAGAGATGTAGAGTTTGGGATTTGGTTCCAAGACCCCATAACTACCCAGTTATTGGAACCACATGGGTCTATAGGAACAAATTAGATGTAGAAGGGAACATAGTAAGGAACAAGGCTAGACTGGTTGCCCAAGGATATAGGCAAGAAGAAGGAATAAACTATGACCAAACCTTTGCCCTTGTTGCAAGGTTGGAGGCCATTAGAATATTCCTAGCCTATGCAGCATATAAAAAGTTCAAGGTATTCCAGATGGATGTTAAGAGTGCCTTTCTGAATGGTGTACTTCAAGAAGAGGTTTATGTAGAACAACCTCCAGGTTTTATCTCTCTAACACAACCCTCTTATGTTTACAAGTTGCATAAAGCTCTCTATGGTTTAAAGCAAGCTCCAAGAGCTTGGTATGAGACCCTAGCTAGCTTTCTTTTAGAGCATAAATTTACAAGAGGAACCATAGATAAAACTCTTTTCACTAGACATCATAAGGACCAAATCTTATTGGTACAAATATATGTGGATGACATTATTTTTGGGTCTACTGATCCCAAATTGTGCCAGAGGTTTGCTGACCTCATGCATTCCAAATTTGAGATGAGTAGCATGGGTGAGCTTTCCTACTTCCTTGGTCTCCAAGTGAAGCAGCTCCCTGATGGCATCTTCCTCTCCCAATCTAAGTATGCTAAAGAGCTTATTAAAAAGTTTGGGATGGGTGATGCCTCAGGAATGAAAACACCTATGGCTACAAATGCTGTTGTGGATTCTGATGCAGCAGGGAAACCTGTAGATCATAAACATTATAGGGCAATTGTTGGATCCCTATTATACTTAACAGCCAGCAGACCTGACAAAATGTTTGTCACATGCCTTTGTGCTAGATTCCAAGTGAATCCTAAAGAATCTCATCTTATTTTTCTAAAAAGGATTTTGAGATATATAAAGAGTTGTCCTAGTTTAGGACTCTGGTATCCTGCAGAGTCAGAATTTGAGTTAACGGATACTCAGATGCTGACTATGCTGGATGTAGAGTGGACAGGAAAAGTACCTCTGGAACTTGCCAGTTCCTGGGTATGAGAATTGTCTCTTGGTTTTGCAAAAAGCAGACATCTTGTCTACATCAACTGCTGAGGCAGAGTATATGGCTGCTGGCAGCTGCTGTTCACAGATGCTATGGATACAAAACCAACTCCTAGATTATGGCATGAACTTAAATAATTCAACCTTATTTTGTGATAATACAAGTGCTATTGCTATAGCTCAGAATCCAATTCATCATTCTAGGACTAAACATATTGAAATAAAACATCATTTCATTAGAGATAATGTGGACAAAAAGAAAATTAACTTGATCCACATTCCTACTGATCTACAGAGAGCAGATATCTTCACCAAGCCTTTGGATGAGAAAACTCATCTGTTCTTTATAAATCAACTGGGAATGATTGATGGAGAAGAGTTAAATTAATTTCTGTCTGCATTCGACGAACTTTCCAGAGTTCGTCGAACGGAGTTCGACGAATTAGGGAAAGCTCGAGAGATTCTCGTCGAATGGAGATCGACGAATTCTCTGTGTGGAAACAATTTTCGTCGACCGGAGATCGACGAACCTTATTTCAGAAACCATTTCATCGAACGGAGTTCGACGAACTGTTTTCATGTCTTCTGAATGGGTTCGACGAACTACTCTCTTATACCTTATTTCGTCGATCTCAGTTCGAAGATCTGTCTTCCTTTTCGTGGAACGGAGCATGTCGATTCATATTCTGAAAATCTTATATCTAGGTTTTCTTCGACCTCCGTCCTGCGCTTTCAGTTCCTTTGCTCTTGATCGTCGTTTTCTCTGTAACTTTCTTTGCAGGTCATTAATGGCGATTCCTCCAGGAGCACTTGCAGCAATGAAGTTTGATGCAGCATTCTCAATGGACTTTGAGTCCTTCCAGCATTCCGATCCAATTTTTCTGTATATCCTTGAATTACTTGAAGAATTTAATCTCAAGGACTTCATGACACGCAGCATCAAGCTACACTCAACCGGGATCAGAGAATGGGTGTACACTACCACAATTTCTGAAGATGGTAATCTGACAGGAAATATTGGAAACACTGCCGTTTCCCTGTCCCCAGCAGTACTCTCTGAAATATTTGGTTTGATCAATGGGGAAGACAACTTGGAAATGGACGCTGAGGAATATGCTGATATGCTGAAAGTCATGGGTTTCTCTGGCAACAACCCTAATAAGCTTCTGAAGAAACAACTGTCAACCGCTTATCAATTTTTGGCCGACATTGTAGGGAAAATTCTAATGGGCAAGCACTCGGCACACGACTACATCACTCGCCATCAATTCCTGATTATGTGTGCAGTGCTCAACAAGCGCCAAGTCGATTGGGGCATGGTTTTCTTTGACCTTATCAAGAAAAGAACTAGCAAGAAGGAAGTCTGCTACGGCAGAATCCTGGGGATTTTACTCCAGGAAAAGGCCAGTGAATGTCTGGTCTCCCCGACCACATTCATCAACGCTAGCAAGAGCCTCACCTGCGCCTTGTTTGGCCGATGGGAGAGGACAATCTCCAAACCCTCCAAGGGTTCCTCCTCCTCCATCAAGGCTTCTGAGAGCACTAGGACCGTCAAGGTCACTCCCCACCCTGACTCTGAAGAGGTCATTCCCTCTACCAAATCTCTTCCCGCTCCTCCTGCACCTCAATTGACTCCACCTCAACATCAATCTCCACCGCCTGATCTTACACATATGCCTACACCTCCAGTTTCTCCCACTGCAACACATAGTCCCTCACCCCCTCAATCACCTCTTCCACCACACCTTTCCACTATTCCATCCTACACCATCCCCACTGAACCACAACCTGTTCTATCTCCCTTATCCCCTCCACATATTCTTCCTTCCTCCTCTACTATTTTCTCTCCACCTATGGATTCTTCCACCATTCCCTCCATCATCTCTCTTCTGACTCCTCTAATTAAATCACTCATCACAGAGGCCATTACACCTCTAGTGAATTCCATTGATTCTTTATCTGCCCAAATCTCAGCCCTCTCTGCTGCCCCCTCTTCATTCAGGGGCCTGGCTCCAGGTTCTCCTGAACCCAGGCAGGGGGAGATGCTTCATGATGAAGCTGGTGTAGCAGTTGCAGAAGTGAATACAGTTGATACAGATATAGATACTATAGATACAGTTTTTGACACCACAGATACAGTTATTACAGTGCTTGATAATGCAGTTACAGATACAGCAATTGATTTTATTCAATTCATGGACACTGACAGTAGCCTTGATGAGTCAATAGATTCAATAACCACTGCTGGTGATTCCCTTATAAATCCCACAGTTAATTTATCTGAGATACTTCATATCTTTGATCCGGTATATATGAAGCTTCCTTCAGTAAAGATTGCTAGGCCACATTTGGTTATTCCTTCAGTAGAGGTTGCTAAGCCATATTTGGCCATTGTCCAGTATACCTCTCCAACAAATCCAGCAGTTGCCAGGCAACTTTGTGCATCCTTTGCTACTCCTGCTGCTGTTCCAACTCCTGTGTCTATTCCAGACATCTGCCCTATCCCAGATTTTGTCATGGATGATTCTCCCATGCCTGATCTGGATGAGCTCATTCTGGCAGACATTGAGGAAGAGAACAAGGCAGCAGCTGCAAGTTCTGTTTCTACTGCTGTTGTACCCTCACCCTCTGAACCTTCTATTCCCCCTCATGAACAACCTCTTATCATTCCTGATGCCACTCTGAGGAAGATGAATGCTTTGTATGATAATCCTTAGAGCTCAAATTCTGATGATGATGATGATGAATCAGATAAGGAGGCTGCTAAAAAGAGAAAGAAGTTGCTCTCTAAGAAAAGGAAGGCTCCTCCTCCTCCTGCTCCCAAGCCTAATCCCACTGCAGACACTCCATATTATATTTTGCATAATGTTGCTCCTTACAAAGGGATGCCTGCATGGATGTGGTTATCTAAGAACCAGCAAAAAGAGAGGAAGAGGAGTAGGAGATACTCTCCTCCCCCAGTTCATAGATACAGAAAGGATCCCCTCCTCCTCCTCCTCCAGCAGCAGGTGTCTCTGGCTCTAGCTCTCAGAGATCTGCTCCTATTCAAACCTATCAGAGACAAACAGGGAGATCCTCTGGTGGCAGTCAGCCAAGGCCACCATCTTCAGGCAGTCAACACCATCAACAACAACAGCAGCAACACCAGGAATCTAAGGTACATGAAGCTGAAAGGCCCTATTCCCCTCCTGAAGATCCAGAAACAGCCAACACAGCCAAAATGGCAAGATTCCAAGAAATCATTGGCTTATCTCTAATCAACAAAGCTAAAGCTGAAGGCAAGGACACAACAGGCTTAACTACTATGTCTCAGTACAGGAGAGATGAGCTAAAAAGATTTAGGAAAGCAAACAAACTACTCAATGTTGATGAGTACATGAATCTTCACCCAGAAGCAGTTGTCCCCAGAGCCACTTCACTGAAATCATAGGGGCAGCTGACATGACTATGACCAAGGCTCAAGCTTCAGATCCCAATAGGGAAATCATTTTCAAGAATCCAGGAGAAAAAGCACCAGAAGTCAAGCCAAAACAGAAGAAATCAGAGAAGTAATTTTGTGTTTTCTTTTCATTTCTGCTTCTATTTCAGTCTATATCTTTGCATTAAAACAAAGCCAGTATGTATATGTATATCTGTTGCATGTGTTGTAAATTCTCTGCCAGATATATCTCTTAATTTTGCTTTGTTTTTCTGTTTGTTCTTTGCTTGGAGTTTCTGTTAGTGACCTCACCCAAATAGGGGGAGATTGTTGGATCCCTAGTTGATTTGGGCTAGGTTCACTGACTTAGGATGTGACCCATCATGTATAGTCTAGGTCAAGTTTGTGTCTTAGAGTCTAGGACAGTCCTCTATCTCAACTTCAGATGGACCAGCCTTCTTCAAGACCATCAGGAACTCCAGATCTATCAGTTTTTCAGACTAAGTGAAATGAGTTCGACGTTCGTCGAACTTAGCTCGGCGAAGGGAGCTCTGCGCTCGACGATCGTGAGACAATTCGCAGAGCTGAGCTCGACGAACTTTGTTCTTTGCTCGACGAACTTGGACCTCAAGTTCACAACTTCTCAAGTCGACGAATGGTAATCTCTACTCGACGATTTTTGTGCTCAGAGAATCTGTGTCGACACTTAGGGCTTGTGTCGACACCAGACGATTTGTGTCGACACCTAGGACTTCAGTCGACACCAGCTTGTGTCGACACCAGAGAATTTGTGTCGACATCAGAGGAGTTGTGTTGACACCAAGATCAATCTGTCGACACAGCATTTCAGCAGATGTAGAGTATTTCGTCCCAGTCCAGAACTTTTCTCAGGTCGACGAAGTTTATTCTCAGCTCGACGAATTTGGTTCTCTGCTCAACGAGTAATGTTTGTCTGATATTGAAGATTGTCTTTTCAACGAATGAAGACTATCAGCTCGACGAACCTAGCTCAGCTCGACGAACTCAGCTTAGCTCGACAAATTCAAGACTCAGCTCGACGAATTCTGTTCTTCGGTCGACGATTCCAGACTAGGTCTTCTTCCGTTCCCGTCTCATTTCATGGCGCTGATTCCTGGACAATTAATGGCAGTTCTTCACAGTATACTACTGTTAGGATGTGCAGTTAATTCTGGGTTATTACATGTCATTTTCCCATGGAAACAGTTGGGGAAATAATTAATTGCTGCTTCCTTTCCAGGTCGTCTGTCATTACTGCTCGACATTAAAAATTCGAATGCTCTCCATGACAGACAGAGATATACAGAAACCAAAAAGGAATACAACAAGCACACAACAACAGACAACACAAAAAAAAGAATTCATTCTTGTCCCAGAGACAAATTGATCTAGAAGAAGAAGAACACTACATCAATATCAAGAGTCTTCTTCATCTGCTTTTACTCAGGAGAACTTCAATACAATACATTCATATCAGTTGCAAGAAGTTCCTGAAGACTTTCTCTAGACCTGGAATTCTAGGTCTTGGAAGACCTATCACCCTGAAGCAGTGCTCCAGTATTCTTCCTAATCCATTCTACATCTCAGGGGGAGCAAAGCTGCTAAACAACATTCCACAAGTCTTCTCATTTGATTTGAGAAAGAGAAGATCTCATCACCCTCACACTCCACCTCTGTACAGGGTTTTAATTCCCTTCAAAATTATTCTGGTTGCAAGTCTCCCTCGAAAATACTTGAGGGTTTGGTTTTTGGGAACCTGATCAAAACCCCATGGTGCCAGGACACCTGATCAACCCCTTCCTGCAGTGGATTCCTACCAGGGTGGTAGAAGAGTGGACTACCCAGATTTGGGGAACCACTATAAAATTCTATTGTCTTCTGGTTGCTTTCTTTTCCTTTTGTTTTCTGGTCTTACTCTGTGAATGTGCTGTGATTAGTCCATTGCTGCTTGTTGGTTTATTTTATTTGCTTCCCTGCACACACTTACACACTTAAAATACAACAGCAGTTGTAAAAGTTTTAAAATCACCATATACTCTATTCACCCCCCCCCCCCCCTCTAGAGTATATCAGATCTAGCTGCACTTTCATGCTACGGTAGATTTTGACAAGCAATTACAAGAAGGACTAGTTGCTGTCCAAACAGCTATTAAGGATTCTCAAAAGACTATTTTTGCACAGCTACTGAAGTTAAAGTCTTTCTATAAAGATGGTGTAAATTTTCTTGATGAACAGATCAGATTTCAAAATGATGACCTCAGGGATCATGTTGCAAGAGAAGTCATAAAGGGGGAGATAGTGTTAGTCAAAGCTGGCTCTGATCATGCTAAATGGATCTCTAATAGCATCAGAGCCATCATTAGATATC
Organism: Platanthera guangdongensis; assembly: GCA_039583875.1. Lineage (NCBI taxonomy): Eukaryota > Viridiplantae > Streptophyta > Magnoliopsida > Asparagales > Orchidaceae > Platanthera > Platanthera guangdongensis. Next base: position 55,559,707 of record CM077162.1, on the reverse strand, counting down.
CATCCCTTTGTGATGATGACAATGTGGTTGAGTCAGGTATACACCCTGCTTATTTTGGAGGTGATCAAGCTGAAGTTGCTCAAGTTATTTATCCTCCAGCAGATTTTGACATGATTCACCAAGAAGTACAGTCTATGTACAAACCTCCAGAAGGTGCTCAAAATATTATCCTTGAGAAAGTAGACATGCCAGTGCCAGAGGCAGTTTTGAATAAAGAGCAAGAAGCTCTATTGTCTAAGAAAAGATTCAGAGAACAAGCAGAGTTGAAGCCTGATTTTGAGCAGTGGAGTCCAACATCCAGGAACATTATACTGTCTACTTGAAAAGCTGTAAAGGACAAGACCCATGATAGGGGCAAATGGTACTCTGCACAAGAATGACAAAAGTATGAAGCCAGGCAGGAAGCCATCGTTCAGTATAAGAGAAAGGCAAAAACTGGGAAGCTACCTCCTAATGCTCAGGAGCCTAGCAAATATTTCCCAAAGCCCTTTCATTACTTTGAAAGGCAAAGAATAAGGGCTAAAGAGCAAAATAAGAAAGATCCTAAGGGCAAGAAGCCAGCTGATGATACTGATGCTCCAGTACAAGCCAAGATCCAATCAGGCAAAGGCATAGTTATCAAGGAGCCAGATCAACTTTAGATTAGATTTACTTGATTTTATAACTTTGTAATCTTTAGTGTTGAAATCTATGTAAACTTTTGTAAGTTGAAATAAAACAATAATTAATGCTCATCCTGATTGCATTATTATTCTGTGATGAATTATTATATATGTTTTGTTTTAAAAGTGTCCCTGTCATATAATGTTGTTATACATCATAATGTGTATTTGTTATGAATGGTGTATATCATTGACTAAGGGTTATGACTTCTCCAAATAGGGGGAGATTGTTGGGTACATTGGAAAATGTGTACCAGATTTGAAGAAGCCTCACCTTACTCAATGATATACATCAAGGTGTATTTGATGTTGTTTTGAGTTTATATGTGCAGGTTAAGAAAATGCAAGAATGCAGGAAAAAGTTTCTAAGTCCATGTGTCGACAGCAGGAGAAGCTGTGTCGACACTTATGAAGGCTTGTGTCGACACTGGAGAAAAGCTGTGTCGACACTTGGAGTTTATTGTGTCGACACTTGGAAAGGCTGTGTCGACACCAGAAGAAACTAAGTCAACATAAAGAGGCAGTGTCGACACACAGAGAAGCTTAGTCGACATCAATTGTGTCGACACCAAGAGGCAGTATCGACACACAAAGAAGCTTAGTCGACATCAACTGTGTCAACACCAAGAGGCAGTGTCGACACACAAAAGACTTTGTCGACATCAACTGTGTCGACACACAGGACTTGTGTCGACAAATTGTAGAGCTTAAACAAAGTTAAAGAGAAGAAGTGATTGTGTCGACACACAGAATTTATGTCGACACATTCTACAGAAGCTGTGTCGAGAAGCAGTATCAACAACAAATGAGATGTGTCGACACCACCAAGGCTTATGTCGACACTTAGTCCACTTGTGTCGACACTTAGTCTACTTGTGTCAACACATGAAGAAGTTCAGTCTCGACACTTTGCTGACAGACAGAATTTCAAGAAGTGACTGGATGACTTGACAGCTGCGGTTACCAACCGGTCTACTGCAACTGTCAGAGCTGTCAGAAGTTTGTTAGAAACCGGATCAGCCGGTTACCATGGAGAAAGTCTATATGAAGGCATTCTCCTTTAACAGATAATGATGATTGATGATAGAAGAAAAATACTGATACAGACATAGAATAAAAGAAGTTGGAGAGAGAGAGTTCCATCTATTGCAGTGTAGTTGCTGAACCAGGCTGCTAAGAAGGATTCAGATTGAGATCTGAATTTCAAGAAAGAAGCTGATTGAAGATCAACTTCAAAGGAGATCAACCCTACTGAGTTCAGATTCAAGAAGCTTTGAAGAAAGCTAAGAGTGGTTGTTCTCTGCCATCAGATTCTTCCAAGAATTGATCAAGAATCCATCCATCCATTCTCTCTCTACTAGGGTGGTGGTATATTACAAACTTAAATCAATTTTCTGTAGGATCTTTATAAGATCTGAGTTGTAAGCCTGTGCTTATAAAGGCTGAGTTGTAGGAGATTTAGATCTCTGAGTGGTAGGGCTATGAGCCTGAGTTGTAGGAGATTGTTATCTCTGAGTTGTAGGCCTTGTTGAAGGCTGAGGTAGGGCAGATTGTCTGAGCTATAGGAGTGTGGACTCACTTTGAGTTTTAGGAGCCTTGTTGGGTTCTGAGCTGTAAGATCTGAGGATCTGAGGTGAAGAGAAGAAGTTAGGTCGAATCTAGCACACTGCTAGATAGGCGAAGGGGGAAAGTGGATGTACCCAGACCTTGGGGAACCACTTTAAAACTGTGTGCACTCTGTGATTGTATGATTCTGTGAATTCTGTGCTGTGTTAGCTGTAGAACTAGCTGTTTCAGATTAATTAACTGAATAGATATTCTGTTTTAGAAGAAAAAGTAATTACACCTATTCACCCCCCCCCCCCCCCCTCTAGGTGGTTAGGCACTAATTCTTTCAGATTCAGTTTTGATTCTGAGCTTATAGGCCTGTTTTATAAAGGCCGAGAGCTGGATTCGGTAAGAAATCTGAGTGGATAAGCATGTGTAATAAAGGTTGAGTGTATGATCCATTTTGGATCTGAGTGTAGGGATGTCCTCCCAGCCTGAGTGGTAGTGTCGTTGGCCTAAGGTAAGTGGTTGTTCAACCACTGAGTTGTAGGGCCTTGTGCCTGAGGTGTAAGTCTTGGAGGAGACTGAGAGGTCCTGCGAGATCGAGGTGTAAGCTTATAAGGATCCAAGTTTTGTGGGAAGAGCCTGATCTAACACACTGTTTGAAAGGCGGAGAGGGACAGTGAACCTACCCAAGATCGGGGAACCACTATAAACAGTTGTGCCATCTGCAATTTATCTTGAAAGCTACAAATAACATAATCACTAAGTATAGCTATAGGGTTAAAGTTAAAAAAAGACATAAAGTAAGATCAAATACCTATTCCCCCACCCCCTCTAGGTGTTTAGCTGGCCATGAAAATAAGACTTTCATCTTTGTCAATCATTTAAATCTGGACCTTGATTACTTGCTCACTTTTTCTCCACCATCTTTTATAATACTGGATCAGCAAAATCATAATATCACTGGCAGGGAGCAATTCTCTAATGTGTGATGAACTCTAATTCTTTCACCCTCCATTTTGTCCTCTGTCACCTCCACTGATTGGCACCGACGTCTTGGACATGCTCCTTTGTCTTTTCTTAAGCACGCCCTTCCATATTTTTCTTTTTCTATTTTTCAATGTGAATCTTGTATTTATGGGAAGCAACATAGATCTAATTTTTCTCCTCATTGTACTCCCTAGTGGTACCTGGAAAAGGCAAATTATCTCATTGATTGGTTCCACACTTTCTCCATTCAACATGTGCAGAGAGAGGAGAACTCTAAAGCAGATCGCCTAGAGAAGTATTTACCAGTCTGGGAGGAACGGTAATGGAACTATTTTGGCTATCCATTGAAGAGGGACATCTAATCGATATCAATTGATGGCCTCGTGGATTGACCCCTTCATCATTTTCCTGACCTCAATCAAGTTCCCAGAGGGGTGTTGGATAAGAGGAAATTCAAGTATAAATCTGCCAACTATCTACGCTATGATGGGGGTCCTGTATAGAAAGACCCTGTCGGGAATCTTGGTGACGTGTATCACCGAGGAAGAGGTCCCTAGAGTATTGGAAAAAAATCACTCTGGAGAGTATGACAGCCACTCTGGAATTTAGACCTTTAGGAAAAGGGAGTTACGTCAAGGCTGCTTCTAGATGACGATCGAGAAGGATATGATAAAATACGTGAGGAAGTGCCAGAAGTGCCAACTCTTTGCGCCACTCTAGCTCCTACTAGCATAGAGTCTCAAGATAATCACAGTACTGTTACCATTTATGATTTGGGAGATGGACCTGGTAGGCCCCTTACTCTTAGCCATCTAGCAAAGGAAGTTTCTCCTTATCATGAGAAAATATTTCTCCAAGTGCCTAAAGGCTAAGGCGCTATAAAAAAACAACCTCACCGGTAATCAAAATTTACATATAAAGAAAATAATTCATCGGCACGAGTTGCCCCTAGTCATCATCACCGACAATGGGTCGCAGTTTGCTAGTGAGGAGCTCGCCAGCTCCTGCGTCAATCTGTCACTCCCAGAGTAATGGGAAGGTGTAGGCCACAAACGAAATTACTATTGTCAATTTGTTAAAGAAGAAGGTGAAGAATCTGATGGGTAACTAGGTGGACCAGGTTCCCTCAGTCCTTTGGTCCTTAAGAACCATACCCAACATGACCATGGGAGAAACTCCTTTCAAACTCTCCCATGGCTTTGAGGCTATGTTGCCGGTTGAATTTGAGGTGAAGTCCCCACAGGTCGTCATCACGGCGGAACGGGGTGATGAGTGGAGGATGGAGAATATGGAGGAACATCGGCTCTCGCTTTACCTTGTCGAAGAACTCCATGACCTTGTAATGATCTGCTAGGAAGAATTTAAGCGTAAGATGGCTAAGTATTTTTATAAGCATGTTAGGATCAAATAGGTTATAAAGGGAGACCTGATTCTCAAATAAGTCAACGTTGCGGGCATAACATCCCATTTTAGCCTTTTAGACTCTCTTTGTGTTATTTGACCCACTAGGGTTCTGTGGGCTTGGTTTGAACCCAAATAGTAGGTTAATGTCCTATTGGGTACTATTGAACTAATAAGTTGCTCAATCCACCCACAAGGTCATATGATCACTTTCCGACTTAAATGAATACTAGACCCTCATATATGCGTAAACTATCTCATTAGTTCTTTGTAACCAAATTAACATATGAATAGTGCATTAATACACTAAACACGTCAAATTGATCTACTAGGATATGTACAACACCATATTCGCTGAGTGATACCCAAAGGCCTAGGACCCCGGATTTGAGTAGGCTTTAAGCTAATCGGGTCGGATGAGTAGTACAGGCAGAAGGGTTCCCGCCCAGGGCTTTCAGGAGGGTTTGCGCACGGTCTGATGGTTGACCCTCAGTGCTGGCGTTAAGCAATACTTCTCCACTCAACGCCCTAGTCCATGGTGTTGATTGATTCTTCTCCACTCAACGCCTTAGCCCCTAGTCCCTGGCATTGAGTGATGCTTCTCCACTCAACGCTTTAGCCCCTAGTCCCTTGCATTGAGTGATACTTCTCCACTCAACGTCTTAGCCCATAGTCTCTAGTATTGAGTGATGCTTCTCCACTCAATGTCATAGCCCCTTGTCCCTAGCATTGAGTGATGCTTCTCCACTCAATGCCTTAGCCCTTAGTCCTTGGTGTTGAGCAATGCTTCTCTAGTCAATGTCTTAGCCCGCAGAGTTGGCGTTGAGTGATGCTTTTCCACTCAATGCCTTAGTCCTTAGCATTGAGTGATACTTCTCCACTCAACACATTAGCCCACAGAGTTGGCATTGAGTGATGCTTTTTCACTCAATGCCTTAGTTCTTGGCATTGAGTGATGCTTATGCACTCAATGCATTGGCCCTCAGAGTTGGCGTTGAGTGATGCTTCTCCACTCAACGCCCTAGTCCCTTGAAGCGGAAGGGTTCCTGCCCGAGGCTTGCGGAAAGGTTTGTGACAGGGCTTGCGGTAAGCCTTCAGGTTCTTGGCATTAAGTGAAGCTTCTCCACTCAACGCTACAGTTCTTGGCATTGAGTGATGCTTCTCCACTCAACGTCGTAGTTCTTGGCGTTGAGTGATGCTTCTCCAATCCACACTGTAGTCCCTGGCGTTGAGTGATGCTTCTCCACTCAACATCGTAGTTCTTGGCGTTGAGTGATGCTTCTCCACTCAATGTCATAGTTCTTGGCATTAAGTGATGCTTCTCCACTCAATTCCGCAGTCCCTAGCATTGAGTGATGCTTCTCCACTAAATGCCATAGTAGGGTCCAGAGATAAATTTACCTGGATACCCTTAGAGGACCACATTTGGCTCTTTAGAACAGCGGAATTTAGCTATTAACTGACCATTATGGGATGCGTATAGCCTTTTTGAACAGCGGATTTACGCTGTTGGTAGACCAGATATTGGGAATCTATAAATAGACCCGCAGGGTATCTCAGAAGGCAAGCTTTCTTATTTTTTGAAGTCTTGCAGTGCTTTTTGAGGTTTCCTTAGCTCAACACTTGGCTAAGGATGGGAAGCACTCTGAGATCTTCTGAGTTAGTGGAGGGACCTCCTTGTTGTAGCTTAGAGTCAATTCATTTGTTCCTTGTGGCTGGTCAGGGGTCTGGGCATGGTAGAAGTAGGTGTTGGCTATACCCAGGGTCTGAACTCTCGTTGGGACCAGTTTTTGGTTCCAACATTTCTGGTGCTGTGATAGTGGACTGTTGCTGATAGAAGGAAATCATAGGATTAGTCTCATGGCTAGAGATGAGGAGGATGGAGCAGGCTCACGAGGTTCTCCACCCTAGGTGAGTGGTGTGACGTTGGGGACGCTGGAAGACTTCAGGCAGGAAGTCTGGCAGACCATCCATTTGGCATTCTTGGCAAGAAGTGAGTGGGAAACACCTCAGGTTCCTGTGGTTTCCGCTCCATCGTTGGGAGAGAACGCTCCCGGGAAGCGCCCCAGAATGGAGGTTCCAATATAGGTTGGCCAGAGGGATATAGCCAGGCGGGAGCTCTTCCCGGGGCAGGCTAGTATAGAGGGGCTCAGCGAGCCGAGATCCCGAGATGTACCCACTCTACAGGTGGTGGACGAAAGCCCTTTTAGCGAGCTGATCATCTTGGCCCTAGTTCCAAACTATTTCCAAGAGCCCAGCATGTCCTACTATATGGGCAGGGAGGACCCCGTGCAGTATATGCAATGGTTCGAGGATGCTATTTCCATAAGGCAGATTTCGGACGCCTTTAAGTGCAGGATCTTTGCCATCTCCTTGAATGAGAAGGGTAGGAACTGGTTTCACCAGTTGCCCGCAAGTTCTATCTACTATTTTGAGGATCTTCATCGTGGGTTCTTGTTGAGGTTCTCGATGTCAAAGAAGGGGAAGAATTCAGCAGAGTGCTTGTTTGCCGTCAAGCAGAAGCCGGTGGAGATTCTGGGATGCTATGTTGATAGATTACAGGTGGAGATTTCGCAGGTTCAGTAGATGTTGGGGTACACCGTGATGCTCGCCTTCAACCTCGGGTTGAGGTTGAGTTTTCTTAGTATGGAGCTGAAGAGAGTACCCCCCCCCCCCCTTTTCGAGGAGCTGATGGAGAAGGCGGAGATTGAGATAGAGATAGAGGCGGCCAACCTGGCGTTAGTGAAGAAGTTGGCCAAGTTGGTGGAGGAGGATGAGAAGGAGCCAAGAGCAGGGAGGTAGAGAGAGTAGAGATAGGAGGGGAAGAGAGTGGAGCCCAGAGTTCAGGGGAATCAAGGGCAGCAACTAAGTTTGAGGCAGTAGGAGCCGAACAACCGGTTGGGCTGGAGGACCCAGGAAGGACATCCCCAGGGCTAGGGAGGAGGTTATCAAGGCAGGGAAAACTTCCGTGAGCAGGGAAAGTTCAATCCGCCAGCATGGAGATAGGGGCAGAGGGCCCCCACTCCCACAACAACAGGAGGCAATGGAAATCGCCTGAGGTAGAGGAGGAAGGAGAGTAGCTTGAGGAGGAGCGAGGAGAAGGGAAGGTAGGGTGGCGTTGCCTTTCTGTGAATTCCATTTGGAGGAAGGTCACGCGACGGCCAACTGCCCAGTGTTTCTGGAGATGAGGGAGGCCAAGGGGCAGGTGCGGCAGTAACCACCTGTGAGGATTGAGGAAGTTCTACCAGGGGAGAGGATAGATGTGAAGACCAGGCAAATGAGGTGGCCCAAGGAGGGATCTGAGTGATCCATGGGAGAATTAGCATTGAAGCCACCCGTAAGGGGAGTTTCTAGACTATGTACTGAAGGAGCACCGCCTCGACCTCCTAGGCTCCCTCCCGGAGGAAAAAATCACATTTTCATCAAAGGGCATGCCCGACTACATGGACCCATTCTGTGACGCCTTGGTGATCCAGACGGTCGTAGAGAATTTCACTGTCTCCCGGATTCTAGTGGACAATAGAAGCTCGGTGAACGTGATCTTAAATAAGGAATTTGATGAGATGAAGGTGGAGGCCCAGAGGGTTTTGGTCTCGGATGGACCGTTGTTTGGTTTCTTAAGGGATTGGAAGGAAGTAGAGGGAGGGGTGGGATTGTATGTGAAGTTTTGGGGAGTTTCGAGGAACTGTCGGTTCGTCATCATTGACGCTCCAAGTAGCTATAACATCATTTTGGGTGCCCTCTCATTAGTGCTTTCCATTGTTTCCCCTCCACTTTTCATCAATGTCTCAAGTTTAGCAGTGGAGGAGTCCAGGTCAGGGTTAGGGGGGACTCCTAGGTGGCGAGGTAGTGTTGTGTTACTACTATTAACATCATATCCTGGATGGTAGAGGCAGAGGATCTGGAGAAGGATATGGGGATCCAGGAGGAGGCTGCAGAGGAGGTAGAGGTGAGCCTTGGTGAGGCTGGAAAGAAGGCTACAAAGGAGGGAGAGGTGAGCCTAGGAGAGGCTGGAAAGAAGAATGCAAAGGAGGAGCAGGGAGAAGGTGGAGCTGAGGCTGAGGCCCAGGGAGGTGGAGAAGTGGATTTACGAGGGTAAGCCTGTTGGAGTCGATGGAGGTTGAGTAGGTGGGGAGGAAGAGTTTGGGCAGGAGGACGAGCCAAGGGGAGACGGGGAGCAGTCCAAGCTGGAGCTAGTGAAGGAGGTTGTGGAGATGGAAGTCTTCACCAGGGGAGGGAGGACGGAGAGGGTTCTGATTAGCGACAGCCTAAGTACTGAGGATCAGGAGAGGATGCGGGAGTGCATCCAAAGGAACGTCGACATCTTCACTTGGAGTGCAACAGACATACCGGGCATCGATGTGGATGTGGCATGCCACTGCCTGAATATGTACCCCAAGATGTGTCCCATCAACCAAAAGATGAGGACCATCACCACCAAGCTGGAGGAGCCCATCTGCGAGGAGGTCAAGAAGCTCCTTGACGCGGATTTCATCTCGGAGATCTAGTACCTAGGTTGGGTCTACAATGTGGTAATGGTAAAGAAGGGAGAATGAAAGTGACGTATGTGTGTAGACTTTTCTCTTTTAAATAAATCATGCCCTAAGGATTGCTACCCCTTGCCTCTAATCAACGCGCTGGTTGGTTCAGCCGTCGGTTTTTCAATTATGAGTTTTTTTGGATGCTTTTTCAGGTTACCATCAGATTCGCATGCATCCCCCGACGTTAGGGATGTCTACTTCATCATGAGGGAGGGGTGCTTCAGTTATAAAATGATGCCCTTCGGGCTAAAGAATGTGGAGGCTACTTACCAACGCATGATTGACCGGGTATTTCAAAGCCAGAGGGGTAGAAATATGGAGGTTGAAAGAGAGGGATAGATAAAATTTACTCTAGAGGGGGGGGTGAATAGAGTATTAAAAAAAATTGTTTAGATTTAAATATTGATACTTATATGAAAGAGGGAAAAGCACAATAAACTATCACGGCACAATACAAAAAGAAAACACAAGGCAACCAGACGACACAAGAAATTTTATAGTGGTTCCCCAAATCTGGGTACATCCACTCTTCTACCACCCTGGTAGGAATCCACTTAGATTTTTGATCAGGTGCCCTATCACCATAAGATCTGCTTCAGGTAGATCTAGAAACCCTTCAGGCTTTTGATCAGGTGCCTAAAAACCAATAGGTTTTTGATCAGGTGCCCTATCACCAAGGAGTTCACTTTTGAAGGGAGTAATAACCATGTACAAGAGAGGTTAAAGAAAAATAGATGACAGTCTTCTCTTTCTCAAACACAATGAGAAAACTATGTGGATTTGATGATGCCAAAGCTCCCCCTGAGATATTGAGTAGATTCAGGAAGATGGAAGCTTTGTCCAGGGTGTAGGTCTTCAGATTGATGTTGATTTGAGCTCTCTGTAGATTTTTGAAGCCTGAGGAAAGAAGAAGACTAGAGAGAATTATATGTTGAACAAGTTCTTCTTCTTCCTTGTTTTAGCAATGCAAGAGACCTTGAGAGCAAAAAAAGATTCTTTTCTGACTGACTGTCTGATGGATTATTGTTCTTCTCTTTCTTTTTGATTTATCTCTTTAATCAGAATGACAAATAGTCATAAATTTGAATTCCCGAGACAGTACATAATTCTATGCAAGAATTTAGGAGCCCAAACGGCTCGAATGGATGGCAATCATAAACGCACTTCCATAACTGTCTTTACAAAATATTCTGTGAATACCATAATTAATGCTTCATGAAATACGGCTATCAGGCTTGAGAATATCAGCATTAATTATCAGAATATATTTGACTTAAAATAATTTATCATAACCAAAATAAATACTTCTGACCGATCTGAAAAAATCTGATAACTGAAGGCAGCATAAAATCGTAGAGCTTAGTTCAGAGATCGCCGAACTGGGTTAAGAGATCGTCGACCTGAGAACAACTATCGTAGATCTGAGATAACTGCTGAGAAACACGAGATCGTCGACCTGAGCTCGTAGATCGTCGAGCTCAGTTCAGAGTAGAGGACTCTGAGATCGTCGATGGGAGATCAACGATCATCGAGCTGAGTTCGACTATAGTCCAACTGATATAGATAATCCACAAAAACTTTTGAATCTAAGTCTGAGTCCACTGCAAAGCTGGTCTGCACAAACCTGACCTAAAAGGATCTAACTAAGACTAGACAAGGACCCAGGCTATACATGGAGGTCAAGACATCCTAAGAGTGAACCTAGCATAAATCCAAACAATCGTTCCAACCATCTCCCCCTATTTGTGTAAGGTCACTCAAAAACAAAACTTAAAAGAAATAAAAATACAAAGACCATAAATATCTGTAGGGATGAAATAACATCAGTAGATATGTTATAGCAATGCATTGTACATAATCAGTTAAGCATTAAAAAAACAAACTATAGTTAATCAGATGAAGGACTAGAAGAGGGTTTAGAAAAGATTATCTTTCTGAATGGATCTGGTATATTCTCTTTAGAAGTCATCAGGTCTTGTCCACCAATAGTTGTTTGAGCACTAGTCCTGGCCACAATTGCTTCTGGATGCAATGTCATATATTCAGCTGGATTAAAGACTTTCTTGCTAACTTGGAGTTTGTCCAGCTCTTTTTCTCTGTAGGATGACATGGTGGAAAACCTTGATGGATCTTCTCCTCCTGCTATAGCTTTTCTTATCTGAGAGAGACCAATCAGTTCTTGAAGCATGGCCATCCTAAAGTTAGGATCAACTTCCTATTCAATAGATGACTGATCATCTTGAGGAGGCAACATTGTAACTGCTTTGAACCGAGTGGATTGATCCTGAAAGCTTGATGTGTTGTGTTGTTCATCACTTTGAGAATAGAGAGATCTTGGAGGAGCAGCCTCACTATACTTTCCTTTGGGCTTATGAGATTCATCATGTCTTCTGGACTGATAAGCAGCTGTCTTCTGAAACTTGGGAAGAACTTGTTGTTGAGGAGGAGAGAAGGAGGGGATGGTCTGATAAATAACTTCCTTTACTTGCTCTGTAGAATGTTGATTTCTATGCTGCTGACTGCTTCCTTGGGAATGAGATCTAGAAGATCTATCCTGCCTTTGATATGTTCTAGAGAAAGAGGAAGGCTTGGAAGATGCATCAGAAGCTTGAGGACATCTCCTGAAGCAACAGGACGAGGTGGAGGAGGAGGACCTCTTCTGAACTTCTGAGGAGGAGGTGAGTATCTCCTGCTCTTCTTCCTGGCTTTCTGTTCATTTTTATATAACCACATCCAGCTTTCCATGCCAGGGTATGGAGTAATTCCTTTCAAGATGTAGTAAGGAGTATCATTAGTATTGTCTGGCTTGGGAGCAGCCTTGGGAGCAGCTTTTCATTTCTTTGACACTTTCTTTTTCTTAGAATTATCATCCTCTGAATCATCATCCTCATCATCATCAGATGAATCAGGTGGATTGTCATATAGATCATTTATTTCCATCAGTTGTTTATCATAAATATTTTTAGCAGCTTTATCTTTAGCTTCTTCCTGAATGCCAAGAGCAATAAGATCATCTAGAGAGGGAAGAGGACTATCATCTATGGGATAGGAAGGTCCAAGGGGACTTGGGACTAGATCAATATCCATAGAATATATTTCAGCAAGAGGAGCACAAGGCTCACAGAGATTTATTAAACAAGTCTCTAGGGCTAAGGCCAGATTTCCTGAAGCCACTAGATCAAGCAGTGCATCAGCAATTAAGAGAGCATCAAGCTCATCCTTATCTTCTGTAACAAGCATAGGCTCAACAGCCATAGGGGATGGCATATCTGTACAAACTGTAACTGACTGAATAACTGTACAAATTGGAGCTGACTGAATCTGCAAGAGTTGTTTCACAACTAAAGGACTCATGGGTCTGGTATAGTAGACCATGGCCTTGGAAGGAATTATCTCAACTGAAATCCACACTGATCTAAACATAGAGAAAGAATGCAAAATAAATTGTAAATCAATGGAGGGATTTATAAAGCAGTAACCACTAGAAATGCCAGGGATTGACACATCAGTGTCCTCATCTGACATAAGCAAATCTGAATAAGGAACTATATCTGCACAAAATCTCTGAAAAACTTCTTCTTCCTGTACTGCTGGAGGAGACTCAGCTTGAAGTTCTACTGAGGCTGAACCTGCTGCATCTTCATTGGACATCTCCCCCTGCCTGGTTTCAGTAAGAACTGGAATCCGGCCCCTAGATGAAGAAGGCATAAAGGAAGCAGAAAGAGAAGCAAATAGAGAGGCAGAAAGAGAGGAGATAGATTGAGCAAGAGGTGAAATAGCCTCTGCTATCAAGGATTTTAGAGTTGGAGTGAGGAGTTCCAGAAGATGAGAGAGGAAAGAGGGATCATCATGAAGAAACTCAGTTGGAGTCTGAGTTGAGACAGAATGATGAGAGGGAGGAGGAGTGAAATCAGTCATGATGTCATCCTGAATAGGGGAGGTTCTTGAAGAATTTTGTGGAGATTGTGGTGTTGAGTCTTCAATGTTGATGGGTGAATCATTTTGACGAGAAGGAGATGAGTGAGGTGGGAGTAGGTCAAAATTGGGAAAGGACATGTTGTGGAGGTTTTGAGGGTCAACATTTTGAAAGGTAAATGGTGACTGAGTAGGTGAAGAAAGAGGGATAACTAGGGATGAAGGAGGAGTTTGAACAACAGTGACGGGGGATGTTGGAGGTGGAGGAGGAGAAGGAACTTCTTCATTAGGGTGAGGAGTGGCTGTTACAGCCCTTGTGTCCTCAGATATATGGGAGGAAGTTCCAGCCTTGGAGGGCTTTTGAATTGTCCTCTCCCACTTTCCAAACAGAGAGGAGTCCAACCTCTTGCTTGCATTGATAGCTATGGTTGTGGAAACCAGTAGCTCTGGAGCTTTCTTCTGAAGGAAGATTCCTAGAATCCTTCCTAAGTAAACTTCCTTCATACTATTCTTTCTCTTAATCAAATCAAAGAACAAACTAGCCCAATCTATGGACTTCTTATTAACAAGAGCGGACATAACAGCAAACTGTTGTCTATTGATGTTGTCATGGGCCGAATGCTTACCCAGCAGTACCTTGCCCACAATATCATCAAGGAACTTAAAACCAACAGATAAATTCTTCTTTAAGAGCTTAGATGGGATGCCTTCAGCATGACCCATCTCCATTAACATCCTGCTATACTCAGAACTATCCTGTTCCAGCTCGTCTGTTCCATTTTTCAACTCAAAAAATTCGGCAAGAATTGCAGGGTTTAGAGTCACCTGCTGTCCTGAAATGAAACCGATCATTGAAGAGTCATTTGTTGAAGAAGAGTAAACCCATTCTTTGATCTCAGCAACAGATAGTTTGATCCTTATAGACATGAACTTCTTCAGACCCTAATCATCACATAGCTGTAACATTTCTTGAAAAATAGGATCACAGTGACCGATCGATTCGAAGTCGACGTTGAAACCAGTGTCGAACTTCATCGCTGAAAGAACCGCCGCAGAAATCGCCATGGAAGATCTGGAGGTTGTTCAACATAGACTTCTTCTTTAAGTTCTCCATTTAAGAATTCACTTTTGACATCCATCTGATAAACTGTGAACTTTTTGAATGCAGCATAGGCCAGAAAAATCCTTATAGATTCTAGCCTGGAAACTGGAGCAAAGGTCTGATCATAGTCAATTCCTTCCTCTTGCCTATATCCTTGAGCAACAAGCATAGCCTTGTTCCTCACAATCACACCTTGGGCATCAAACTTATCCTGAAAACCCACTTAGTTCCAATTACTGGATAGCCCTTAGGCCTGGGAACCAAGTCTCAAACTCTACATCTCTCAAATTGATTTAGTTCCTCTTGCATTGCAATGATCCAATGGGGATCTTGCTCAGCATCAGTTATGGATTGAGGCTCAATTTGAGAGAGAAAACAGGCATGCATCACATCATGGTTGAGTTGATGCCTTGTCTGTACACCTACTGACATGTCTCCAATTACTTGGGATCTATGGTGATCCCTAAGTGTGACAAAATTAGATGGTGGAGTTGGTTCAGCAACAACAATTGGAGTGAATTCCTCTTGTGGAATTACTTCTGCTGTTGGAGGAAGTTCATTTTCTTCCATAGTGTCTTCTTCACTGTCTTCATTTGCTTCTAGTGAGGGATGAGATATCACCTTCTGGGTGAGATTTAAGTCATCCAGCTTTTTACATAGACTTGGTACCTGCAAATAATTACTGGTAGAAGCTTCCTTCTCCTTGTAAAACATATTAGCTTCATCAAATGTAACATGTATAGATTCTTCAATTTTAAGGATGATTTATTGAGAACCCTATATGCCTTGCTAACTTGGGAATATCCTAGAAAGATTCCCATTGTAGCTTTGGCTTCAAACTTTCTAAGATAATCTTTGTTGTTATTATGTATATAACTGATACAACCAAAAATTCTAAAGTAGTCTATTTTAGGTTTCTTCCCTTTGAGTAATTCATAGGGAGTCTTGCATTTAAGTTTGTGTATCAAACTTCTATTCAGGACATAATTTATTATGCTTACAGCTTCTGCCCAATAGGATAGAGGCATGTGAGCATCAGCAAGCAATGTGCCTGCAGTTTCAATGAGTGTTCTGTTTTACCTTTCAACTACCCCATTTTGTTGAGGAGTTCTGGGAGCAGAGAAGTAGTGCCTGATACCTTCCTTCTCACAGAATTCTTACATAGTAAGAGATTCAAACTCAGTGTCATGATCACTTCTGATCAATGCAACTGGATTAGAGTACTCAATTGTTATGCATTTTAGAAAGTCTGTAAGAACTTTGAAGTTATCAGACTTGTTTCTCAAGAAGAAAACCCAAGAGAACTAGAGAAGTCATCTACAATAACTAAAGTATAGGACTTCCCTCCCAGGCTTTGTACAGCAATTGGTCCAAAAAGGTCCAAATGAAGCAGATACAAAATCCTAGGTGAATCACTCTTATTAACTGATTTAAAACTATTTTCAGTTTGCTTGCCTTCTTGACAGGTCTTGCAAAGGCTTTCCTTCTTGTAAGGGCAAAAGGGCAATCCTCTAACAAGGTTGTCCCTAGATAACCTAGCAATGTTTCTAAGATTTACATGTTCTAGCCTTTTATTCCACAATGTATTATTATTTCTAACCTGATTAAACAAATAGATTTCTGAACAAGCAGAATTAAAATCAACTAAATAGATATTGCCTAACCTAATGTCTGATAACACGGTATTACTGTTTAAAGAAATATTGCATTTAGATTCAGTAAAACATACCTCATAACCTGCATCACATAGCTGACCTATTGAAAGATATAGAGTACCTAAACACTTAGAGGGGGGAGGGGTGAATAGGTGACCTAATCCTTTTTAAACTTTAATGGCAGCAAACAGTTATATCACAGAATATATACTATTTTTGCACAGCAATCACACAAGCATTCACAATCACAGCACAGCAGACACAATGTTTTATAGTGGTTCCCCAAGATATGGGTACATCCACTTTCCCCCTTCGCCTATCTAGCAGTGTACTAGATTCGGCCAAACTTCACCACTGTCTCAGAACCCAAATTGGTTCCTACACCTCAGGCCCAAGGCCCTACAACTCAGCTTTTCCCAAAGCCTACACTCAGCCACAAAGGCCTACACTCAGCCAACAAGGCCTACACTCAGCCAACAAGGCCTACACTCGGAGATTTCAATCTCCTACACTCAGGCTCTCAAGCCCTACCCTCAGCCTTTATAATTACAGGCTTACAATTCACTCAGATCCAAAGGATCCTACAAGTTAAAATGATTTTACAAATATTAACTCTACAACTCAGAAACAAGAGAGGGGAGTTGAGAGTTTCTTGATGAGTTCTTGGAAGAACTCAGCTGGATACAATCTGACTTAGCTTTCTTCAAAGCTTCTTGAAAGTAGAACTGAATAAGATTGAATCCTCCTGCAGTTGATCCTTGATCTCTGCTTCTTAGAATTCAGAATAAATCTGAATCCTTCTTCTCAGCCTAGTTCCAGAGGCTGATTTCTTGGATGGAGCCCTCTCTCTCCAACTTCTTAGATCTGCACTTGGACGGCAAGATCTTCTTGTGTTGATACTCTGTGAACCACTTTTTTGAATTACTTCAACTACTTGAACAATTATCTCAACTACAATGTGAACAACCAGTTTCTGTAAACTGTATGAGCCTATTTATAGGCCTTCTTCATGGTAACCGGCTAGTCCGGTTCATAACTGTCTTCTGACATCTCTGACAGGTGCTGTAGACCGGCTGGAACGGCAGCTGTCAAGTCATCCAGTTAATTCTTGAAAATTCTCTAACTGTCTGAAAGTGTCGAGACTTTCTGTCTTTAAGTATCGACACTTATAGGCCAAGTGTCGACACAAGTTGTGTAAGTGTCGACACAAGTCTACAAGGTGTCGACACAACTCCTTGTATGTCTCGACACAGTTTCTTCTGCATGTGTCGACACTGAAATTGAGTGTCGACACAAGTACTTGATCTTCTATCTCTTGGTGAATTCTTCTAAGTGTCGACACATCTCCTTTGTGTCGACACAACTTCTTGTGTTGAATCTATTAAGTGTCGACACTGCTTCTTGGTGTCGACACATAGTCTTCTATGTTGATACTTGCTGAGTGTCGACACAGCTCCTTATGTCGACACACCTTCTTCTTGTTGAGACTTCAGCTGAGTGTCGACACATTCCTTTAGTGTCGACACTTGTACTTAGAATAATTTGTTGATCTTTCTGTTCTTTGCTAAGTGTCGACACAGCTCCATGTGTCGACACTTTCTTCAAGTGTAGAGACTTTAGCTGAGTGTCGACACATTGTTCTAGGTGTCGACACTTACTTCATGTATTGACTCTTCTGGTTGAGTGTCGACACATTGTGCTCGGTGTCGACACATACTTCAAGTGCTGACTGCTCTGTTGAGTGTCGACACATTGTGCTGGGTGTCGCCACTTGTACTTAGTCTCTGCTGACTTTTTGCTGAGTGTCGACACAGCTCCAAGTGTCGACACTTTCTGGTGTAGACACAGTTCTTCTAGGTGTCGACACAGCTCCTTGTGTCGACACAGCTTCTCTGCACTTTTCTTCACTGAGTGTCGACACAGCTCCTTGTGTCGACACTTTCTGTCTGGTGTCGACTCTGCATCCCAGGTGTCGACACAATGATTCCAAGTGTCGACACTGCTTGTCTGGGTGTCGACACAAGCTTTCTTAAGTGTCGACACTTTCCCTCTGGATGTCGACACATGGACTTAGAAACTTTTTGCTTCAGTCTAGTAATTTCTTAACCTGCATAAGTAAACTCAACATACATCAAATACATTATGATGTATATCGTTGAGTTGGGTGAGGCTTCTTCAAATCAGGTACATTTAACCAATGTACCCAACAATCTCCCCCTATTTGGAGAAGTCATAACCCTTAGTCAATGATATACACCATTTATAATAAAAATTACAAGATGATGTAAAGCAGGATTATATTCAGCAGGGTAAACATAACATGTATTAAATCACACATGTATACACATACATCAACACAGAACAAATAAGAAATAGACACATTCACAGAACAAACATGAAATATATGAATCATATATTGTTCTAATATCTGTCTTATACATTTTTAGAAGTTTACTAAATGTGTAACATCCAAAAGATTACAACATAAACTTCAAGAAAATTCTAATTCTATTTTTGCTCTGGCTCCTTAATTACTATGCCTTTGCCAGCTTGGACTTTAGCTTTGACAGGGGCATCAGCAGTTTCAGCATCAACAGGCTTCTTTCCTTTTAATTCTTTCTTCTTAAGCTCTTCAGCTTTGATCTTTTGCCTCTCAAAGTAATGGAATGGCTTAGGAAAGTACTTGCTAGGCTCCACTACAGTAGGAGGTAGCTTTCCCATCTTTGCCTTCCTTCTATACTGGACAATGGCCTCCTGTCTAGCTTCATGTTTTCTCCATTCAGCTTCAGAGAACCATTTGTTCCTGTCATGAAGGTTATCCTTGGCAGCTTTCCAGGCAGTTAGTATAATGTTCCTAGAGGTAGGGCTCCACTGTTCAAAGTCTGGCCTTTGTTCTGCTTGTTCCCTAAACCTCTTCTTTGATAATCTTATCTCCTCTTCTTTTTGTAATGTCTCTTGCATGGCTTCAGTAATAGGTTGAACAACCTTTTCAATATGGACATTGTCCTTGCCCTCAGGTGGGCTATACATTGTCTGGACATTTGCTTGAATCATTTCAAAATCTGGAGGTGGATAAATGACCTGAGCTACTTCTGGTTGCTCACCTCCAAGATAGGCAGGGTTAATTCCAGATTCAGCAACATCATTATCATCACACAGAGGAGGATATCCAAGTGTAGCTCTGATGGAATTTGATATCCACTTTTCATGGTCAGAGCTTGCCTTGACTAACACTCTCTCCCCCTTTATGACTTCTCTAGCCATGTGATCTCTGACATCATCCTTCTGAAACCTGATTTGACTATCCAAGTATCTGATGCCATCTTTAAAGTAAGGTTTGAGCTTTGTAAGTTGTTCAGATATGACCTTCTGGGAGTCTTTAATAGCAGTCTTAACAACAGAGAGTTCTTCTTGAAAGGCTTTGTCAAATTCAGCTTTAACTGTAGTAGAAGAAGTAGAAGGTCCAGCAGCCTGGTTCTTTAACTCAGTGACAATAGCATTATGTGAAGCAGTTAAATTGTCATTCATCCTTAACTGATTTTCAAGAACATATCCTTGCTTCAATGCTATGTCATCTACCTGTGTTTTTATCTTTTCCTGGTGTGTTGCCAAATACACCACTGCATTGCCACCTTTGTGAAAACATTCAGTCATTTCCTTCTTGTTAAGGTTCATCTCAAACCTTATAGACTTTATGTCTTGGGCAAGATCAAACTGTAGGGATTTCTGCCCTTCATCCACATAAGCTTCTATGGCTTTTCTTTGTTCATCCAATTTAATCTGCATGGCAATCATCAAAGAACTATAATCTATTGATGGGGCTTGCTGAACTAGAGGCTGTGGGGCAATAGATTGCAGAGCTTTCTTATAATTTTGACTTCTTCTCTTGAAGACATACAGTTTCTTCTTCTTTGCCCTAGCACTCTCCTCATCTTCAGAGGCAGAAGTGCTGGCTATGTCAACCCTCTCCTTAGGGCTTGAAGGCTTCTCAGTTTGCACATCTTGTGCCTTCTCAGTTTCCTACCTTATAGGCTCTTCCAGATTCTGCACTTGCTCCCCCTCAGCAGCAGCATTCTCTTCTTCAACAGCATCCTTGTCCATGTCAAAGTCATGTTGGTCTAGATTTAGAAATAAATCTTTCATGGTGTATTCTGGTGGTGAAGGAGCTGGAGACAGTCTTTGCTCTTCAACCACTGGATCAGGAATTACTTTCAGTATAGCAGATGTGTCTTCTTTGGCAGCATCTGAGACTTGGCTATCCAGCTGGATTTGCTGATGAACATCAGACAAATCAGTATCTTCCATAGAAAAATCTAAAGTGTTTAGTTCAGTGAGTACCTCTTGTATGATGGTGGTGGCTTGTTCACTTTCTAGTGTAGTGGGTTGATCTACAACTGGAGGCTCCCCCTAGCTTTGATCCTTGTGGATTGGGCTTGCTTGTGGTAGCTCCCCCTGGATCTCAGCACCAGCTTGAGGAGCAGGTGACTTCACTGCAGGCTCTTCCTCATGGTCATCTGGAGTGAAGACAACATGTTCTTCACTATCAGTAACTGTCTTCTCAGGGGTTGGCATGTCCTTTGACAACACCCTGTCCCATCTTGAAAAGATCCTTAGATCCATCTTCCTCATATGGTTTATCTTGCTCCCTGCAGCCTGTTGCATTACCTTTGGTATGGCACCAGCAAGGTATAGACTAATGATTCTGCCCAGGTTGGGCTTCTTCAGGCTTTCCTTAATCTTTTCAAACACTATAACTGACCAATCAGTTCTTAAAGTGTAGATTATTCTTGTCATTATATTGAACATGGAGGCAGACACTCTGTCATGCCCTCCTGGCTTGCTGAGTAAGACCTTTCCAACAATTTCAGACATGAATTTGCCCTGGCTGTTCATGCCTTTCCTGTTAAACACTGATCCCAGCTTCATCTTAGGATCAAGTCCACACCAGGTTAGAGCTTCCCTGGTTTGTGTTGCAGTAACTTCTTCTTCATCTTGAGTTCTTGGCAATTGAAGAATCTTCCTCAGGCTCTTTGGTGAAATCTTAACCTTTGTACCATGAACTCTGGATTTGATTTTGTATCCAGATTCATCTACGTTCGCTCCATTGAGGAATTCTAGAACCTCTTTCTTCCATATCTTCGTTGGCTCTGAAACAAGATACTCTAACCCTGAATCTGCGACTAGGGTTACAACAGACTTGATTTCTTGATCTGCATCTTCGAAAGCACCGCGCACTAGCTCATATCCTTCGTTGACGTTCTCCTCTAGCTTAGGCTCCATTAGGGTTTGAAGAATTTGTCTTGAGAGAAGAGAAATGTCGACTCAGAAGATTTGGTCTCGAAACTTTTGAAAGCGTGTCGACACACAAAGACAAAACCCTATTTATACCTTTCTGATTTTGAAGATGAACAGGCGGGACAACTAACTTAAAATGTGTTGACACTGGCAATAAGTGTCGACACTGACTTATAATGTCTCGACACACATGTGTCGACACAAGTTTAGTCAACAGATATTATGTGTCGACACTTGTTTATGTGTCGACACAACATAACTCGACACATAGTCGAGACTTTACTTAGAAAATTCTGAGTAAAACTTAAGTGTCGACACCACATTGGATGTGTCGACACCTACTTGGCATGTGTCGACACTAATATTCTGAAGTGTCGACACCAACTTCCTAGATGTGTCGACACCTTTTTCCTGAAGTCTCGACACCTCTATTCTATGTCGACTTAGACTTGTCTATGTGTCGACACCTTTTTACTTAGCCAATTTCAATTCTGTAAACTTAGTCTAAGTTTATCATTCCTAGTTCAATTTTGAATCTATTGAACTTAGCTTCTTCTAGGGGCTTAGTATACATATCAGCTATTTGATTATCAGTTTTAACATATTCTAATAAAATATATTTTCTTTCTACATGCTCCCTAAGAAAATGATATTTAATTTCAATATGTTTTGTTCTACTATGAGATACATGGTTATTAGCTATTGAAATAGCACTTGTAGAATCATAGAAAAGTGGAGTTCTACTTACCTGAAATCCATAGTCCTCTAGCTGATGTTGTATCCACAGAAGTTGAGCACAGCAACTTCCTGCAGCCACATACTCTGACTCTGCAGTGGATATAGCCACACTGGTTTGCTTTTTGCTACTCCATGAAATTAGTCTCCCACCTAGGAATTGACAGGTTCCCGTAGTGCTTTTTCTATCATCTTTGCATCCTGCAAAGTCTGCATCTGAATAACCTGTTAGATCAAAATCTCCATTCCTAGGGTACCAGAGGCCTAGATAGGGAGTGCCCTTTAGATATCTCAATATTCTTTTGACTGCTGTCAAATGAGACTCTTTAGGGCAGGCTTGATACCTTGCACAAACACATGTAGCATACATGATGTCTGGTCTACTAGCAGTCAAGTATAATAGGGAGCCAACTATCCCTCTATATAAGGTTTCATCTACAGGTTTCCCTGCATCATCCTTGCTAAGAGACATACTTGGCTCCATAGGAGTCTTCATGGTGCTGGATGAATCCATACCATATTTCCTTATGAGTTCTAGGGTGAACTTGGACTGACATATGGATAAACCACTTTCAGTCTGTTTAACTTGGAGACCCAAGAAAAACTTCAGCTCTCCCATACTACTCATCTCAAACTGACCTTGCATAAGTTTTGCAAACTTTTTGCAAAGGCTGCTTTCAGTAGACCCAAATATAATGTCATCTACATATATTTGGACTAGTATAACTTTGCCTCTAGATTCCCTAAGGAATAGAGTCTTATCTATTTTCCCCCTTGAGAACTTGTTCTCAATGAGGAAACTAGATAGGGTTTCATACCAAGCTCTAGGAGCTTGTTTTAACCCATATAAAGCTTTCCTAAGTCTATAGAAATGATGGGGTAGAGTTGGATCAACAAAACCTGAAGGCTGTTCCACATAGACTTCTTCTTTAAGATTACCATTTAGGAATGCTGACTTGACATCCATTTGGTAAACCTTGAATCCTTGATAGGTTGCATAGGCCAAGAACATCCTTATGGCTTCCAGTCTGGCTACTGGAGCAAAGGTTTGATCAAAATCAATGCCTTCTTTTTGCTTATATCCTTTAGCAACCAATCTTGCTTTATTCTTAATGATGACCCCTTGTTCATCCATCTTATTCCTGTAGATCCACTTGGTTCCTATTATATTGTGGTCTTTAGGTTTAGGAACAAGTTCCCAAACCTTGCACCTCTTGAACTGATTTAGCTCTTCTTACATTGCTTCAGTCCATTGTGGATCTTGTATTGCTTCTTCAAACTTCTTAGGTTCAACTTGAGATAGAAAACTGGAGAAGATAGCAGCATTCTGGTTTCTACTCCTTGTTTGTACTCCTTGTCTTGGATCTCCAATAATCTGCTCTATTGGATGATCTCTAAGATGCCTATTGGCTGGAGGCATCCTTACTTCTGGTTGAACCTCTTCAGCATCTCCATCATGCTGTATTCCTTGAACTTCATCAGCAACGGGTACATGTAGTTCTCCCCCTGGACAAAAGCCACTATCTTCTTCTATAACAAGCTTGTCCATCTTCTGTGTTAAACCTGTGGGGCTGCACACACTACTAGACAACTCATTATTAATAAGTTTAGTCTCATCAAAAACTACATGCACAGATTCTTCTACAACTTGTGTAGTCAAGTTGTAGACTCTATAAGCCTTACTGTTATTGCTGTACCCAACAAAAATTCCCTCTTGGGACTTGGCAGCAAACTTGGTCAAGTAAGACTTCCCATTGTTAAGTATGAAGCATTTGCAACCAAAGATCCTAAAGTAGGAAAGGTTTGGTTTCCTGCCTTTCACAACTTCATAGGGGGTCTTGTTGAGCCCTTTAGTGATGGTAGCCCTATTTATAACATGGCATGCAGTGTTAACTGCTTCAGCCCAGAAATACTCTGGTAGTGAAGTATCACTTAGTAGGGTCCTACCAGCCTCTATCAAGGTCCTATTCTTCCTCTGAGCAATGCCATTTTGCTGAGGTGTTCTTGGTGAAGAGAATTCTTGAAATATCACAAAGTCTTCACATAGTCTTGTCATGATTTCAGACTGAAATTCAGTACCATGGTCACTTCTAATCTTGACCACTGTACTGTCTAGTTCATTCTGAATTTGCTTGACAAAGTTATGGAAGACACTAGGTGTTTCAGATTTCTGTTTTAAGAAGAACACCCAGGAAAACCTTGAGTAGTCATCTACAACTACAAGGGTATAGACCTTCCTACCTAAGCTGTGAACTGGCATTGGACCAAAGAGATCCATATGCAAGAGGTATAAGCACCTCACAGCATCTTTGTTTTCTATGCTTCTAAAGGTGGATTTAGTCTGCTTGCCTTTTTGACAAGCTGAGCAAATACCATCTTTAACACACTTAACCTGAGGACCATTCCTCACAAACTCTTTGCTAAAGAGTTTGCTAATAGTCTTGTAGTTAAGATGGGCAAGCCTCTTGTGCCATTTGACACAATGAGAGACTGTCTCATCAGCTACAAGACACATTGGAGAACTATTGTTCTCAACCATAATGTCTAAGCAATAGACATTCCTTTTCCTATAACCAGTTAAAATGATCTCTTGATCACTTGACCTCTTGATATGACAACCATTTTTAACAAATGAGATGGCATACCCTACATCACTTAATTGACTTATACTTATTAGGTTGTGTTTCAACCCTTTAACATAAGCCACTTGAGTAATGGTAACTAAGTGACTAGAAATGTTACCAAATCCTTTGATGATTCCTTTTTCAGAACCACCAAAGGTAACTTTTGGACCATCTTTGATTGGAATGTAGTCCTTTAGTAGTCCCCTAGTTCCAGTCATATGTCTGGAACATCCACTGTCCAAGTACCATGTTGGGGTATAGCCACTTGGACTTACCTGCAAAACAGATTAATTAACCTTAGAACCCAAAGAATTCTTGGGTCCTTGGTAATTGTTAGTTTGCTATTTGACAAACCTACCTACTGGCTTTCCAGCAGGTAATTTGCAACTCACTTTGGCACTAACATTGTGCCAACAGTCCATTGTAAAATGGCCAATCTTGCCACAGCACCAACATTCAAACTTATTGTACCTTTGCTTAGGTACAGTCTTTGCTGTCTTGTCTACAGCAGACTTGTTGAATGTTGGGGCTTTGCCCTTGGACTTAGACTTGGACAGCTCAGTCCTTGCAGGTCTAATAAAGCCCAGTCCAGCCTTGCCTTTATGATGAACAAATTCATCAATTAAAGGTAGCACTGACTTAGGTTTAGAAAACCTAGCAACAAGCTCTCTCTCTTTCTGAAGATTGATCTCCAGACTCTTGATTTGATCATTCTTAAAGGTGATAGTCCCCATCTGAATCACTGTTATGTGTTTCACCCTGACTATCTCATTAAGCTTTTGATCAAATTGCTTCTCAGAATCTGTTGCAGCAGCTTTAAGATCAGCAATTTCCTTTGCCTGACATTTGGCTAGGGATTTGCTTTTCTTGTAAGCTTGCAACAGTACCTTATATTCATCTATAAGCTGATGAATATCATCCTCAGACTCAGATACACTTTCATCACTTAATGAAGATGAATCTGATTCTGTACTGGAACAAGAAACTGAACTTAGAGTTGAATTTTGTACCTTACTAGGTCCTGGCTGCTCCAGGATTTTGTCATTCTCTGTCAAAGCCATTAGCCCTTGGCATTGGCTATCTTCTTGTTCATATATAGACTCCATGATCTTCATGAATTCTTCTTCTTCTTCTTCAGCAAAAAGCCCTATGTAAGCCTCAGCTTCAGACTCAGTTTTTGAAGAAGAGATATCTGATAGAGTCTTCTCTTTCTTGGCAACAAATGACTTTTCTTTCTTGCCTTTAACATAAGTATTTTTCCTGTCACTAGACTCTTTTCTCTTTTCAGGACAATCTGCAATAACATGGCCCTGTCTATTGCAGCAATAGCACACTATCTTTGAACCAGTTGCCTTGCTAGATTTTGTCCTCTTCCTGTCCTTCTTTGAATCCTTTTTATCCTGATAAGAAGCTTCTCTTCCTTTTGAAGTAGAGGGCCTTGACTTCCACTATTTCTTCTTCAAGAATTTCTGAAAGTGTCTAGTGAAGGCAGCAAAGTCTTCATCACTTTCACTGCTTGCAGATTTGGTGTTGACTGACTCATCTGACTCTGATTCAACTACCTTTGGAGGTGGAGTTGGTGACTTATTCCTGCACTTTCTGGAGGCTTCTGTCTTGAAGGCTATTGTTCTTTCCTTGTGTTTAGTTCTTGTTGATTTCTCCTCCTCTTTCCTCACTGTCAACTGCATTTCATAAGACAATAACTTGCCAAACAGTGTAGGAGGAGGAATTTCTCCCAACTTAGCCATTTCTCTTATGGCACAGATCTTGGTGTCCCAATCTTTGGTTAGAGACCTTAGGAACTTATCATTTAGTTAATAGTTATTGAACTCTCTTCCATAAGACATGAGTTCATTTACTATTCTGTAGAACTTCTTATAGCACTCAGTTATGCTATCACCCTTTCCTTGTCTAAAACTCTCATACTCCTGATTTAGCAAGGATTTTTTATCTTCTCTAACTTCTTCAGATCCTTCCATATACACTATAAGAGTGTCTCACATCTCTTTGGCTGTCTTACAGTGTATAAGGTTCTGAAATGTTGCATCATCTATGGCACTTACTATAATGTTTTGTGCCCTCTTGTCCATGGTGGCTAGGACAATCTCATCCTTAGTCATTTCAGAGAAATCCTTTGGGGTTCTCTGATTTGCATCTAGAACAGATATCTTCATGGGCACATATGGCCCCTCTTTTACTGTGATGTAGATTCTAGGGTCTGAGGCCTCCATAAACAGCCTTACCCTTTCCTTCCAGATCCCAAAGATCTCTTTCTTGCATATGGGCAATTTCATGGAACCCAATTCCTTGTGATTTTCAGAGGAACCCATGGTTCTTGATTTTCTTGAATCTGTATTTTGACTTAGACTGAATCTGCCACTCAGGATCTCGTCAGACTGTTAGTCCTTTTTTTTGAGGAACCTGGCTCTAATACCACTTGAAAGATATAGAGTACCTAAACACCTAGAGGGGGGGGGGGGTGAATAGGTGACCTAATCCTTTTTAAACTTTAATGGCAGCAAACAGTTATATCACAGAATCTATATTATTTTTGCACAGCAATCACACAAGCATTCACAATCACAGCACAGCAGACACAATGTTTTATAGTGGTTCCCCAAGATATGGGTACATCCACTTTCCCCCTTCGCCTATCTAGCAGTGTACTAGATTCGGCCAAACTTCACCACTGTCTCAGAACCCAAATTGGTTCCTACACCTCAGGCCCAAGGCCCTACAACTCAGATTTTCCCAAAGCCTACACTCAGCCACAAAGGCCTACACTCAGCCAACAAGGCCTACACTCAGCCAACAAGGCCTACACTCAGAGATTTCAATCTCCTACACTCAGGCTCTCAAGCCCTACCCTCAGCCTTTATAATTACAGGCTTACAATTCACTCAGATCAAAAGGATCCTACAAGTTAAAATGATTTTACAAATATTAACTCTACAACTCAGAAACAAGAGAGGGGAGTTGAGAGTTTCTTGATGAGTTCTTGGAAGAACTCAGCTGGATACAATCTGACTTAGCTTTCTTCAAAGCTTCTTGAAAGTAGAACTGAATAAGATTGAATCCTCCTGCAGTTGATCCTTGATCTCTGCTTCTTAGAATTCAGAATAAATCTGAATCCTTCTTCTCAGCCTAGTTCCAGAGGCTGATTTCTTGGATGGAGCTCTCTCTCTCCAACTTCTTAGATCTGCACTTGGACGGCAAGATCTTCTTGTGTTGATACTCTGTGAACCACTTTTTTGAATTACTTCAACTACTTGAACAATTATCTCAACTACAATATGAACAACCAGTTTCTGTAAACTGTATGAGCCTATTTATAGGCCTTCTTCATGGAAACCGGCTGGTCCGGTTCATAACTGTCTTCTGACATCTCTGACAGGTGCTTTAGACCGGTTGGAACGGCAGCTGTCAAGTCATCTAGTTAATTCTTGAAAATTCTCTAACTGTCTGAAAGTGTCGAGACTTTCTGTCTTTAAGTGTCGACACTTATAGGCCAAGTGTCGACACAAGTTGTGTAAGTGTCGACACAAGTCTACAAGGTGTCGACACAACTCCTTGTATGTCTCGACACAGTTTCTTCTGCATGTGTCAACACTGAAATTGAGTGTCGACACAAGTACTTGATCTTCTATCTCTTGCTGAATTCTTCTAAGTGTCGACACATCTCCTTTGTGTCGACACAACTTCTTGTGTTGAATCTGTTAAGTGTCGACACTGCTTCTTGGTGTCGACACATAGTCTTCTATGTTGATACTTGCTGAGTGTCGACACAGCTCCTTGTGTCGACACACCTTCTTCTTGTTGAGACTTCAGCTGAGTGTCGACACATTCCTTTAGTGTCGACACTTGTACTTAGAATGATTTGTTGATCTTTTTGTTCTTTGCTAAGTGTCGACACAGCTCCATGTGTCGACACTTTCTTCAAGTGTAGAGACTTTAGCTGAGTGTCGACACATTGTTCTAGGTGTCGACACTTACTTCATGTATTGACTCTTCTGGTTGAGTGTCGACATATTGTGCTCGGTGTCGACACATACTTCAAGTGCTGACTGCTCTGTTGAGTGTCGACACATTGTGCTGGATGTCGACACTTGTACTTAGTCTCTGCTGACTTTTTGCTGAGTGTCGACACAGCTCCAAGTGTCGACACTTTCTGGTGTAGACACAGTTCTTCTAGGTGTCGACACAGCTCCTTGTGTCGACACAGCTTCTCTGCACTTTTCTTCACTGAGTGTCGACACAGCTCCTTGTGTCGACACTTTCTGTCTGGTGTCGACTCTGCATCCCAGGTGTCAACACAATGATTCCAAGTGTCGACACTGCTTGTCTGGGTGTCGACACAAGCTTTCTTAAGTGTCGACACTTTCCCTCTGGGTGTCGACACATGGACTTAGAAACTTTTTGCTTCAATCCAGTAATTTCTTAACCTGCACAAGTAAACTCAACATACATCAAATACATTATGATGTATATCATTGAGTTGGGTGAGGCTTCTTCAAATCAGGTACATTTAACCAATGTACCCAACACCTATGGATATCAAGTTATGTTTCAGGCCACTTACATATGCCACTTTCCTGAATATGACAGCTCCAAGTGTAAATTCTTCATAGCCTTCTGTCTGACTAAAGCTTGAGTCTCCAAATATAACCTTTAGACCTAGCTTTGCCTTATAGTTACTTAGATTGGCCTTGTTTCCTGTCATGTGCTTGGAACACCCACTATCCAAATACCACTTATCCTGTATGGTAGGATAGGTCTTTATCTGCAAGAAAAAATAACTTATATATTTTGGACCCAGGTAACCTTGGGTCCTGGCTTCTTTTCATACTTAAAACTTGAAATATAAGAGTATTCAGGTTGACTTTTATAACCTAAGGGATGAAATCTCCTATGTGGGATTATCCAGTTAGTTAAGGGATGGAAAGGTTTAGAGTTAGAATTCTTATTGAAATTTCTGTTGAAATTATAGTTTTGATGAAAATGTTTTGAGTTCGATAATTTTAGTTGAGATCGTCGATCTGCATTCGACAACCAGCATTGATATCGTCGATCTTGGTTCTCAGAATAATAATGGCTATTATCTGGGTTCCACGATCGTCGCTCTCTATTTGACGATACAAAATGATATCGTCGATCCCCGTTTGCAGAGTGTTTAGGCTCAAGCTCTGGGTTTTGAGAACGCCGATCGTCGTTCGACGCATAATGCTGAGATCGTCGATCTTGGTTCGACGATTTTTGTTCAGACTTAGCTTTTTGTTTTTCTTTATTTATCTCAACTTGTTTTAAAACCTTGTTAACTATTTTAATTTGTTCTGTATTCTTCTTACCCTTATCTGAAATAAATTTTATAGGTTGTGAAAGGTGGTTTTTCTGAATAATCGGTGGTTCACTGGATGATGCACCTAATCCTAACTTACTTCTATTAAGTCTAGCATTAAGTGTGCTGGTAATTTCTACTAGCTGTTTGCTTCTTCCATTCAGTGATTCCTCTAGCTGTTTTGCTTTACTTAATTCAACTTTCAGAAAAGTGATTTGTTCACTATACATGTCTATTTCATTTTTCAATTTAATGTTTTCTGATACTAAACTATCATAATCAAATTGTTTATCTCTGAGAAGTTTGATTTCCTTCTCAGATCTAATCAGATCACTACACATAGATTTAAAGTCATTTTTGAAATCTTCAGAGGTAAAGTCAAAGTCTTCCAATACCTGATCACAATCTGAACATTCTTTAGATTCTCCTTCTTCTGAGACATGCCCTGAAGCATTGATGGCCATTAAGCAAATTTCTTTGGCCTTTGCTTCTTCTTCATCTTCACTAGAACTGGAGGAAGATGATTCTTCAGTGTCACTCCATGTTTTTGCAATAAACCCTCTCTCCTTCTTCTTGTGCTTGTAGGAGGATGGTTTGCTGGAGTGCTTCTTGGAGTCTTTCTCCTTTCTCCTTTCCTTATGCTTGTTTTCTGGACATTCTGGAAGAATATGTCCAGGTTTCCTGCAACCAAAACAGATAATCTCTTTAGAAGGAGTTTTGTCATACCTTAGTTTATCATCACTCCTTGATGATTTCCTTATGAATTCTTTTCTCCCCATCTTGAAGAATCTCTTTGCAAAGAGACTCATCAACTCTTCATTTGATGGAAAGGTTTCTGATTCTTCTGAAGCTTTGAAAGCTATATTCTGCTCCTTCCTAGTTGGTGTAGCTGTCTTTTGTTGCTCAGCTTCTCTTGTCTTCAGCAGCTGTTCATAGGATTTCAGCTTTCCTAAGACTGATTCTGTAGTCATCTCATGTGTGTTTCTGGTCTCTCTAATAGGCCAGATTCTAGAGTCCCATGAGCTGGGGAAGCACATGAGAATCTTGTCATTTATTTCTGTGACTGAGATGTCTTTGTCAAGATTTTTCAGCTCATTAACAATGATACTGAGTCTATTGTACATCTCAGAAACTTGCTCAGTTTCTTCCTTTTTAAAATTCTCATACTGGGAGATGGGATGAGCTTTCATGTCCTTCCTTTCATCTGCTGATCCTGCAACCATCTGGTTTAAGGAATCCCAGATGTCCTTAGCTGATTCACATTCAGCTACTTTCTGAAATATATCATCAGACATTGTTTGTGCCAGTATGTTCATGGCTTTTTCATCAGCAATCTTTGCTTTCTTGTATGCATCATTGTAGTCTGGAGGAGGTACTGCAGTCATGTTTGTGGAAGTACTTGCAGGGGCAGCTGGTGGTGGAGGTACTCCTGTTAAGATAGAAGCAAAAATGTCTTCATCAATAGAATTCATATAAAGCCTGATTCTTGCCTTTCAGATTCCAAACTTTTGCAAGTTGCAAACTGGAGGTCTGGTGCTTGAAAAGTCCTTGTATTGTGCCATGGTATAACAAAAATAAAGTAAAGTAAACAGATATCTATCGGAGATCTTAGGTTTAGGTGTTAGCCTGTACAACCTTAAAAACCTGCTTTGATACCAATTGAAAGAGAGGGATAGATAGAATTTACTCTAGAGGGGGGGGGGGGGTGAATAGAGTATTAAAAAAAATTTTGTTTAGATTTAAATATTGATACTTATATGAAAGAGGGAAAAGCACAATAAACTATCACAGCACAATACAAAAAGAAAACACAAGGCAACCAGACGACACAAGAAATTTTATAGTGGTTCCCAAAATCTGGGTACATCCACTCTTCTACCACCATGGTAGGAATCCACTTAGATTTTTGATCAGGTGCCCTATCACCACAAGATCTGCTTTAGGTAGATCTAGAAACCCTTCGGGCTTTTGATCAGGTGTCTAAAAACCAATAAGTTTTTGATCAGGTTCCCTATCACCAAGGAGTTCACTTTTAAAGGGAGTAATAACCCTGTACAAGAGAGGTTGAAGAAAAATAGATGACAGTCTTCTCTTTCTCAAACACAATGAGAAGACTATGTGGATTTGAAGATGCCAAAGCTCCCCCTGCGATATTGAGTAGATTCAGGAAGATGGAAGCTTTGTCCAGGGTGTAGGTCTTCAGATTGATGTTGATTTGAGCTCTCTGTAGATTTTTGAAGCCTGAGGAAAGAAGAAGACTGGAGAGAATTGTATGTTGAACAAGTTCTTCTTCTTCCTTGTTTTAGCAATGCAAGAGACCTTGAGAGTAAAAAAAAAGATTCTTTTCTAACTGACTGTCTGATGGATTATTATTCTTCTCTTTCTTTTTGAGTTATCTCTTTAATCAGAATGACAAACGGTCATAAATTTGAATTCCCGAGACAGTACATAATTCTCTGCAAGAATTTAGGAGCCCAAACGGCTAGAATGGCTGGCAATCATAAATGCACTTCCATAATTGTCTTTACAAAATATTCTGTGAATACCATAATTAATGCTTCATGAAATACGACTGTCAGCCTTGAGAATATCAGCATTAATTATCATAATATATTTGCCTTAAAATAATTTATCATAACCAAAATAAATACTTCTAACCGATCTGAAAAAAACTGATAACTGAAGGCAGCATAAAATCGTAGAGCTTAGTTCAGAGATCGTCAAACTGGGTTAAGAGATCGTCGACCTGAGAACAACTATCGTAGATCTGAGATAACTGCTGAGAAACACGAGATCGTAGACCTGAGCTCGTAGATCGTCGAGCTCAGTTCAGAGTAGAGGACTCTGAGATCGTCAATGGGAGATCGACAATCGTCAAGCTGAGTTCGACTATAGTCGAACTGATATAGATAATCCACAAAAACTTTCTGAATCTAAATCTGAGTCCACTGCAAAGCTGGTCTGCACAAACATGACCTAAAAGGATCTAAATAAGACTAGACAAGGACCCAGGCTATACATGGGGGTCAATACATCCTAAAAGTGAACCTAGCACAAATCCAAACAAGGGTTCTAACAAAGATTTATGTAGATGACATCATGGTGAAGAGTAGGGATATGGGCTCATATGTTTCTAACTTGGAAGAGACATTCGCCACCCTGAGTGTTGGAGCCCCACCTATGTTTAGGGTTGATTTGGGCTAGGTTCACTATTAGGATTATTAGATGACCCAACATGTATAGTCTGGGGTTATAGGTTTTTATCAGGGTCAAGGTCAGTCAATAACCAAGATTGATTGGTTCTCACCTTCAGAAGACTTCGAGACAGAAGACCTCCAAAGAAAAGCAGTTTTCTAAGAGAAAGAAAGTCGTTCAAAGATTAGCTGAACAGAGCTCGACTTTTGTCGATCTCAGATCGACTAACTCAGATTTCTTCTCTGAGTTGAGTTCTACGAAAGCCTAGCTGAGACCGACGAACTCAGATCTCACCTCAGTAGTTCAGCTCGACGAAAGACTATCTCTGTTCCACGAACTTGAAGCTTAGTTTGACAAGTTAATTTTCTGGTCAACGAACTTGGAGCTTAGCTCGACGAAGGAGAGATTTCAGTTCGACGAATTTGGATTTCAGGTCGACGAGAATTTGCTGAGTTCGACTAATTTCTCCCGATTTTAGTTCGACGAACTTGGATCTTAGGTCGACGAAAATTTGTTGAGTTCGACTATTTCTCTGATTGATTTCAGTTCGACTAAGGCAGATGATTTTCAAATAGTACTATAATATTTCTGTAATGCTCTGATAATTAATTTATAATATTCTTATGAATATAGTCATTCCATAGCCGCATTAATTATGGTCTTCACAGAGTTATTACTTGGCTTATTTTATTGGGACAGTTGGGGAAACTCATTAAAGACAAATTTCAGCCGTTCAACTCCCAGAATTTCTGCAGTCAGTCAAGGAACGGAATTCAAAATTCAAAGGCTGAAATCTGCATGGAATATATATAAGGATTATTTTTTTAAAAGATGGAAGGAAGTCATTTAGCTGTGATGAAAGAGAATTTTTTACAGAAAACTGAAAGAAGAATAGCTCTTATACAACTCAAGTTCTTAATCAGTTTTTGCTTCAGGGCTTTCAAGAGACAATCCATCAACATCTGTCTAAAAGCTTCCTGATGATCAACAAGTAATCTAAAGTCCTACACCCTGAGAAAAGCTTCCATTCTCCTAAACTATTCTACATCTCAGGGGGAGCTTTGACAACAACAATAATCCACTAGTCTTCTCAGAACATTGAGAAAAAGAAGACAATATCAATTTTATTTTATCACTGTGTACATGGTTTTAACTCCCTTCAAAATTAATCCCTTTGGTTTTTAAGTCTCTTGATCAAAAGACTTAGTTTGGTTTTTGGGCACCTAATCAAAAGCTCAAAGGGTTGCTAGATCTACCTTAGAAAATAGATCTTGTGGTGACAGGGCACCTGAGCAAAAACCTGTGGTGGCAGGGCACCTAATCAAAAACCTGTAGTGGATTCCTACCAGGGTGCTAGAAGAGTGGATGTACCCAGGTTTATTGGGGAACCACTAAAAATTTCCTTGTGTCATCTGGTTGTGCTCTATTCTTTATTTTGTTGTGTTATGATATATATTTTTCTTTTCTTATATATATAATCTATTTTTAATCCGCTGTGTAAAAATAACTCAAAATTTTTAAAACACTCTATTCACATCCCCCTCTAGAGTAAATATAAGACCTATCTCTCACTTTCAATTGGTATCAGGGCGTAAGGTTAATTGGTTGTACAGGCTAACACCTGAACCAAAAGATCTTTGATAGGTCCCATTTACTCTAGTGTATTTTTATATCATGGCACAAAATAAGTACTCAAGCACCAGACCTCCAATGTGCAATCTTAACAAGTTTGCATTTTGGAAGGCAAGGATTAGAATATATATGAATTCAATTGAAGAAAACATTTATAATTCTATCTTGACAGGTCCCCCACAACCAATGGCAACTACAAGCATAAGTGCAATTCTACCACCTTAGTGGACTGATGCTCAGAGGAAAGCTAAGGTTGTTGATGCCAAGGCCATGAACATTCTAGCTCAAAATTTGTGTGACGACATATTCCAGAAAATGGTTGAATGCACATCAGCAAAAGCCATTTGGGATTCCCTCAACCAACTGGTAATAGGATCTGCTGATGAAAGGAAAGATAGGAGATCCCTTCTCATTTCACAATCTGAAAATTTCAAGAAGGAAGAGTCAGAGTCAGTTGCGGATATGTACAACAGACTCAGCCTGATTATCAATGAGCTGAAGAACTTGTACAACAATATCTCATTAATAGAAATTAATGATAAGATTCTTATGTGCTTCCCTAGCACATGGGATTCTAGGATCTAGCCAATCAAGGAGGCCAGAAGCCTAAATGAGATTTTTACTAAGTTATTATTAGGCAAGCTCAAGTCTTATGAGCAGCTTATCAAAACCAGGGAAGCAGCTGAAAAAAAGACTTCCACCTCAGGAAGAAAGGAGCAAAGTATTGCCTTCAAGGCATCTGAGGAATCATAAGCACTACCTGCCAGTGAAGAGCTAATGAGTCTATTAGCTAAAAGATTCTACAAAATGGCTAAGAAGGAATTCAGGAGAAGGTCAACCAGAAATGAGGACAAGCCAAGGTGTGACAAGACTACTACTAAGGAAATTGTTTGTTATGGATGCGGGAAGCCAGGACACATTCTCCCATAATGTCCAGAGGCTCAAAAGAAGGACGAGAGAAAAGAGAAAGAGTCTAAGAAGCACTCAAGCAAGCCCTCCTCCAACAAATACAAGAAGAAGAAGGAGAAGGGATTTGTGGCTGATACCTGGTGTGACTCAGAAGAAGAAACTTCATCAAGTTCTAGTGAGGATGAAGAAGAGGCAAAAGCCAGAGAGATCTGCTTAATGGCAATTGATGCATCA
This sequence comes from Platanthera guangdongensis, assembly GCA_039583875.1. NCBI lineage: Eukaryota > Viridiplantae > Streptophyta > Magnoliopsida > Asparagales > Orchidaceae > Platanthera > Platanthera guangdongensis. The sequence goes on along the minus strand of CM077162.1, from coordinate 55,523,931 downwards.
TGCAGCCACTCAGAAGCTAAAGAATCAGCAGTAGAATCTAAATCAGAAGAGGACCAGGTAATAACTTCGTTTGATTTCACTTCTGATCAATTTAAAACTGAATTCAAACTCATATGCAATGATTTAATTAAATTTGAGAAGGAAATCAAAATTCTCAGAGAAAAATAAATTGAATATGACAATCTTTTTTCTAAAAACATCAAACTGAATGATGAATTAGAGTTATCTTCGGAACAAATTATTTCATTAAAAACTAAATTAAATGAGGCTAAAGAATTTGAAGAATCCATTAATGGGAGAAGAATCAAATTGATGAATATCACAAGCACAGTCAATGCCAGGCTTAATGGTAAACTAGGCTTGGGAGCTTCATCAAGTCAGCCTCCTCTTCTTAAGAAAAACATTCTTTCTACCCCTATTAAATTTGTTTCTGCTAATGGCAAAGAAAAAATAGAAGTTAACAATAAAGAAATAGAAATCTTATTTAAAACTCAACATAAACAAAAGAAAAGAAAAAAGAAAATTTTAATAAAACAATGTTCAACATTTCTCATCGAACCAAGATCGACGAAATGTATATGGTTCATCGAACTCAGATCGACAAACTATGAATGCAGATTTTTTATATAACTATTCTTCTAACTGCGTTTGTCGAAATCAATATGCAGAAAATTATAACAGAAACCTAAATTCCTTTAGAAATTTTTATCAACCTAGATCTTTTATTAATCCCTTTAACCCAGTGGATAATTCCACCTAGAAGATTTCACCCCTGAGCATATAAAGACCAACCAGAATTTTCTTTCATTTCCAGTTATAAATTTGAGAATAATCAAGGACCCAAGGTTACCCGGGTCAAGAACACCTAATCTATTTTCATGCAGGTGATGGACTATCCTACCACATAGCAACAGTGGTACTTGGATAGTGGGTGTTCAAAACATATGATAGGAAGTAAGGACAATCTGACTGATTACAAAGCTAAGCTTGGACCAAAGGTGATTTTTGGAGACTCCAACTATGGCCAAACAAAAGGATATGAGAATGTCAAAGTTGGAGCTATCACCTCCAGGAAGGTAGCCTATGTGAGTGGTCTCAAGCATAACCTGATATCCATAAGTCAGTTATGTGATGAAGGTTATCAGGTATCATTTAATCAATCTTGTTGTACCATTACTTCTGATAAAAACAAAATTGTTTTAAATGGAATTAGACAAGGAAATATTTATGTAGTAAATTTTAAATCAGCTAGTACAAATATCTGTCTATTTAATCAGATTAGTGATACTAATGATTTATGGCATAAAAGACTAGGACATGTAAATTTAAGAAATATTGCTAAACTATCTAGGGACAACCTTGTTAAAGGCCCATACAAGAAGGAAAGTCTCTGTAGGGCTTGTCAATTATGTAAGCAAACTAAAAATAGTTTTAAATCAATTAATAAGAGTGATTTACCCAGAATTTTCTATTTGCTACACATGGATCTTTTTGGACCCATTGTTGTACAAAGTTTGGGAGGGATATCTTACACTCTAGTTATTATATATGACTTCTCTAGATTTACTTAAGTGTTCTTTCTGAGAAACAAGTCAGATAACTTTAAATTTCTTGCAGACTTTTTAGGAGCATAAAGATTGAGTACTCTACTCCAGTTGCATTGATTAAAAGTGATCATGGTACTGTGTTTGAATCTCTTCCTATGCAAGAATTCTGTGAGAAGGAAGGTATCGGACATTGCTTCTCTGCTCCTAGAACTTCTCAACAAAATGGGGTGGTAGAAAGGAAAAATAGAACCCTTATTGAAGCTGCAGGGACATTGCTTGCAGATGCTTACTTGCTCCTTTCCTTTTGGGCAGAGGCTTTAAGCACAATAAATTATGTTCTGAATAGAAGTTTAATACATAAACTTAAGGGTAAGACTCCCTATGAATTGCTTAAAGGGAAGTAACCTAAAATAGATTATTTTAGAGTATTTGGTTGTAGATATTATATTCGCAATAATAACAAGAAACATCTTAGAAAGTTTGAAGCCAAAGCTGCAGAGGGAATTTTTTTTGGATATTCCCAAGTCAGCAAAGCTTATAGGGTATTTAACAAATCAACCTTAAAAATGGAAGAGTATGTACATATAACTTTTGATGAAGCTAATATGTGTTACAAGAAGAAGGATTCTTCTACCAGAGATACATTGCAGATACCCTTTCTGTGTGAGAAATTGGATGACTTAGACCTCACCCAAGAGGTTACATTGCATCTTTCTTCTCAGATTGATGAAGAGAGTGAAGAAGAAATTGTTGGAACAGTTAAACCAACAATAGCTAACATAATTCCACAAGAGGAATTAATTCCCCAAGATGTTGATGAACCAACTCATCCTACTGATCTTATCACACTTAGAGATCATCCCATATCTCAAATGATTGGAGACATATCAGTTGGTGTGCAAACAAGGCATCAACTCAACCAAAATTTGATGCATGCTTGATTCATATCTCAGATTGAACCTCAATCCATAAAAGATGCAGGGCAAGATCCCCACTGGATTATTACAATACAAGAGGAGCTCAATCAATTTGAGAGATGTAGAGTTTGGGATTTAGTTCCAAGACCCAAAGACTACCCAGTCATTAGACCTAAATGGGTTTTCAGGAACAAGTTGGATGCTCAAGGATCAATTGTATGTAACAAAGCAAGATTGGTAGCTCATGGCTATTCATAAGAGGAAGGAATTGATTATGACCATTCCTTTGCCCCTGTTGCATGGCTGGAGGCTATCAGAATATTTCTTTCATATGTAGCATACAAGAAATTCAAAGTCTACCAAATGGATGTCAAAAGTGCATTTAATAATGGTGAACTCAAAGAGGAAGTCTATGTGGAGCAACCACCAGGTTTTATCTCTTCAACTCATCCCTCTTTTATTTTTAAGTTGCATAAAGCTCTCTATGGTTTAAAGCAAGCTCCAAAAGCTTGGTATGAGACCCTAGCTAGCTTTATCTTAGAGCATAAGTTCACTAGGGGCATTGTAGATAGGACTTTGTTTATTAGGCATCATAAAAATAAAATTTTGATAGTACAAATATATATAGAAGACATCATATTTGGCTCTACTGATTCCAAACTATGCAAATGGTTTTCTGACCTGATGCATTCCAAGTTTGAAATGAGTAGCATGGGTGAGCTTTCCTACTTCCTTGGTCTTCAAGTGAAGCAATTCCTTGATGACATTTTCATCTCTCAATCTAAATATGCTAAGGAGCTAATTAAAGGATTTGGGATGTCTGATACCTCAGCTATAAAAACACTCAATGCTTCCAATGCTGTGATTGATTCTTATGAACAGGGCAAGCCAGTTAATAGGAAAACATATAGGGCTATTCTTGGGTCCTTGTTGTATCTCACAGCTAGTAGGCCAGATATAATATTTGCTACATGTCTTTGTGCTAGGTTCCAAGTGAACCCTAAAGAATCTCATCATATTTTACTTAAAAGAATTTTGAGATATATAAAGGGTTGTCCAAATCTAGGACTCTGGTATCCAACTGAGTCGGAATTTGAATTAATTGGATTCTCAGATGCTGACTTTGCTAGATGTAGAGTTGATAGGAAAAGCATATCAGGAACATGACAGTTCCTTGATGATAGGCTTGTATCTTGGTTTTGTAAGAAATAGACATTTGTGTCAACTTCAACTGCTGAAGCTGAATTTATAGCAGCTGGCAGTTGTTGTTCATAATTTTTGTGGATTCAAAACAAACTCCTGTATTTTGGTTTCAATCTAAATAATTTAACTATATTTTGTGATAGTACCATTGCAATTTCCATTGTACAAAATCAAGTATATCATAGTAGGACCAAACATATAAAAATGAGACATTATTTCATTAGAGATTGTGTGGACAAAAATAAAATTAATATTGTCTTTATCTCTATTGATTTACAAAGAGCAGACATCTTCATTAAGCCTTTAGATGAGAAGAAACATCTGTTTTTCCTAAATCAACTAGGCATGATAAATGGGGAAGGCATAATTTAATTTTTGTTCTGAGTTCAATGATTAGGATGCAGTTCATCGAACAGAGATCGAAGATCTGTGAACTCTTCGTAAAGAGTTTGTCGAACTGAGATCGATGAACTTTTCTTTGTGAAACGGTTACGGAGATCGACGAATTTGTTTCAGAAAATATTTCGTCACACGGAGAATGACTATATGTTTTCTCTTCTTCCGGCTTAGATCGACGATCTTATTTTCTATTTTGAGAATTTCGTCGAACTGAGCTCGGAGTTTGTGTTTCTCGTTGGACGGAGTTCGACTTTTTGCCTTCTGAAAACCTATATCTAAGTTTTCATCGAACTCAATCCCGCGCTTTCTTGTTCCCTTGCACTTGATCTTTCTCTCGTTTTTACAGGAAAACAATGGCGATCTCCACGGCGTAACTCTCCAATATGAAGTTTGATGCCGGTTTTTATATAGACATTGATTCATTCGCTCCCTCCGATCAAATCTTCACTGATATTCTGAGATTGTTTGAGGAACAACAACTAAGGAAGTTTATGACGACTCACATCAAGCTACCAATCATAGAGATTAAAGAATGTGTTTATACATCCTCCTCACCAGATGCAATAACCCTCATCGGCACAATATCTGGAGAACAGGTTCCCCTAACGCCTGTAATTTTATCTGAACTTTTTGATCTTTTTTATGGAAATGATGATATAGAGATGTATAGTTCTGAGTATAATGATATGTTGATTAAGATGGGTCACTCCGAAGGAAACCCTAGCAAGCTGTTGAAGAAATACTTGTCAGTGGAGTACAAGTTTTTGGCTGACATAGTTGGGAAAGTAATCCTGGGTAAACAGATTGCCCACGATTATATTACAAGGCATCAGTTTCTACTGATGAGTGCCTTGGTGAACAAAAAGTCAAGGAACTGGTGTTGTATCTTATTTGATTCCATCAAGAAGAAGAACACCAAGAAGGATGTTTTTATGGGAGGATTCTGGGCTTATTTCTGCAAGCCAGATGCCCACACCTGTTGGTCTCTCAGACCATCTTTATAAATGCTTCCAAGAGGCTGACCTCAGCCCTCTTTGGCAAGTGGGAGAGAGTAATATCAAAGCCCTCCAGGGTATCTTCCTCTAGAGTTTCAGATGACACAAGGACAAGTGATGTCACTCCTCCAAACCCTGCAGAAGTTCTTGCTTCGCCTCCACCACCACATTCTAGACTACCTTCACCTCCTCCACAACAACAAGAATCTACCATTATTATTGAAGAAATCTCATCCACTGTCATCCCTCCAGCTTCACACATACCATATCCACCTCCTCCATCTCCTCTACCACACCACCTAGAGACTATCCCATCCACCTCTACAATTCCAACAAAAAACATCTCCAACCTTTAGTCTGACATCATTATCTCCATCTCCAAACCTCTCTCCACATCATTCCCCTATTCAGGAAGATATTGTACTCCCTGATGTCACAACCTCCGTAATTCCAACAGACATTCCAACATCATCCATCCCACAAGCATTCTGTCCAGCATGCTCCATGCCATCCTCTTCTATATCAGCCCACATTCTTGAGCTTATTACTCCTACCCTCAAGAAGCTGATAGCAGAAGCAATTGCTCCACTTGCTGCTACCATCTCTACACTCTCTTCACAGCTTGCTTCCTTCTCCATTGTCCCTTCTTCTGGGGGCCTGGTTTTAGGACTCTCTGAAACTAGGCGGGGGGAGATGTTCAATGAAGAAGCTCCAGTTCTTCATGAATAACCTCCAGTAACAACAGAAACAGTAAGCAATTCCTGCAACATAAATAGTTGAAATTCTTGATGATGATACTGAAATGATTTGTTTTGAAGAAGAGTCAGTTGACACTGAAATAATCACTATTGGTGATTTCATTATCAATCCCAGAGTTGATATTCATTCATTAATTCATTCCTTGGATACAGTTTGTAGTTGCACTTTACCAGTTTTTGATACAGTTGATACAGTTTCTGATTACTCTAAAGCAATAGTACGCTATTCTGCTCAAGTTGATTCTTCAGTCTTAGAAGAAATTAGAAATAGTTTTTGTAATACTTCTTCCAGTATTTCTGTTCTAGAGCCAAAGGCTCTTTCTCCACCAACCTATGCTTGGGCTGAATCTCCCATGCCATATATGGATGAGATTATGTTTAAAGATATAAACATTGTAGATACTAATGTATAAATTAGTGTAGAACATATAGTTCCACAGCTTTAGGATGAAGAAGAGTATGTAGCTGAACAGCCACAGGCTGAAATAATGGACACAAATATACAGCCACAGGCTCATCCTGTACTTTCGGAGGCAGTGCTTAAACAGATCAATGCTATGTATGATACCCTACTGATGAATCTGATGATGATGATGATGATGATGATGAGTCAGATGACTCTGAAGATTCCAATTCTAAAAAGAGAAAACTCAAGAAGAAGGCTCCAATAAAGGCTGCACCAAAACCAAACCCTACTGCTGACACACCCTACTATATTCTGCACAACATTACTCTCACTCCAAACACTCCTCACTGGATGAGGTATTCTAAGAGAAGGAGATACTCTCCACCACCACAGCATAGGAGAGGTCCTCCTCCTGCAGCTGGATTAGCAGGCGGCATTTCTCAAGTACAAAATTCTACTACTTTCTATCAATCCAGACCATCTTATAGCAGCAGCAAACAATAGCACAGTTCTCAAAGTAGTAAATAACAATACAAGAGGCAAAGTAATCAACAACAGAAATCAGAAGAAAATCAGAAAGAAGATTCCAGTATAGAGAGACCTCCCTCTCCAACATATGATCCTGAAATGGATCATAATTCTAGAATGGCTAGATTCAAGAAAATTATAGCTCTTTCACAGACCAGAAAATCCAAGGAAGAAGACAAAGATACTTTTCAATATTCAACTATGTCTTCTTACAGAAAGAAAGAACTGGATAAATATCAGGTACAAAAACTTTTCAATGTTGATTCTTATACGACTTTACATCCTGAAGCAGTTGTGCCAAGAACTGCTTCTGTGAAAGTTCTTAGAGTAGAAGACATGAAGATGACTATAAGAGAAGCAGCTGATCCCAAGAGAGAGATAATCTTCACTAAACCATCTTCTGAAACTTCACAGGATGCTACAAAGAAAGTTTGATAGATTTCCCACTTCTATTTTTTTAACTTCATTATTATTTGATGTAAATATTTCACATGGCACCTTACTTATATATCTGCTGAAACATTATAATTCTGCCAGATATTATTTTATGCTTTGTGATTTTTTTCTTTTATGTTGTTCATAGTGACCCCACCCAAATAGGGGGAGATTATTGGAACCCCACCTATGTTTAGGGTTGATTTGGGTTAGGTTCACTATTAGGATTATTAGATGACCCAAAATATATAGTCTAGGGTCATAGGTTTTTATCAGGGTCAAGGTCAGTCAACAACCTAGATTGATTGGTTCTCACCTTCAGAAGACTTAGAGATAGATGACCTCCAGAGAAAAACAGTTTTCTAAGAGACAGAAAGTCGTTCGAAGATTAGCTAAACAGAGCACGACTTCCATCGATCTCAGATCGACGAACTCAGATTTCTTCGCAGAGTTGAGTTCGACGAAAGCCTAGCTGAGATCGATGAACTCCAATCTCACCTCAGTAGTTCAGCTCGACGAAAGACTATCTCTATTTGACAAACTTGGAGCTCAGTTTGGCAAGTTAATTTTTTTGTCAACGATCTTGGAGCTCAGCTCGACAAAGGAGAGGTTTCAGTTTGACGAATTTGGATCTCAGGTCGATGAGAATTTGCTGAGTTCGACTAATCTCTCCCAGTTTTAGTTCGACGAACTTGGATCTCAGGTCGACGAGAATTTGCTGAGTTCGACTAATTTCTCCCAAGTTCAGTTCGACTATTTCTCTGATTGATTTCAGTTCGACTAAGGCAGATGATTTTCAAATTATATTATAATATGTCTGTAATGCTCTGATAATTAATGGACAATATTCTTATGAATATAGTTGTTCCATGACAGCATTAATTATGGTCTTCATAGAGTAATTACTTGGCTTATTTTATTGGGACAGTTGGGGAAACTCATTAAAGACAAATTTCAGTCGTTCAACTCCCAGAATTTTTGTAATCAATCAAGGAAAGGAATTCAAAATTCAAAGGCTGAAATCTACATGGAATATATATAAGGATTATTTTTTTAAAAGATAGAAGGAAGTCAGTTAGCTGTGACAAAAATGAATTTTTTACAGAAAACTGAAAGAAGAATAACTCTTATACAACTCAAGTTCTTCATCAATTTTTGCTTCAGGGCTTTCAAGAGACAATCCATCAACATCTGTATAAAAGCTTCTTGAAGATCAATAAGCAATCTGAAGGCCTACACCCTGAGCAAAGTTTCCATTCTCCTGAACTATTCTACATCTCAGGGGGAGCTTTGACAACAACAACAATCTACTAGTCTTCTCAGAACATTGAGAAAGAGAAGACAATATCAATTTTATTTTCTCATTGTGTACAGGATTTTAACTCCCTTCAAACGTTATCCCTTTGGTTGTTAAGTCTCCTGATCAAAAGACTTAGTTTAGTTTTTGGGCACCTGATCAAAAGCTCAAAGGGTTACTAGATCTCTCTTAGAAAATAGATCTTGTGGTGACAGGGCACCTGAGCAAAAACCTGTGGTGGCATGGCACCTGATCAAAAACCTATAGTGGATTCCTACCAGGATGGTAGAAGAGTGGATGTACCCAGGTTTATTGGGGAACAACTATAAATTTCCCTGTGTCATCTGGTTGTGCTCTATTCTTTATTTTGCTGTGATGTGATATATATATTTCCTTTTCTTATATATATATATATCATCTATTTTTAATACGCCATGTAAAAATAACTCAAAGTTTTTAAAACACTTTATTCACCCCCCCCCCCCCCCCCCGTAGAGTAAAGATAAGATATATCCCTCACTTTCACTGAGGAAATTCAAGATGAGGCTCAACTCCCAGAAGTGTGTCTTTGGGGCAAGCCGGGGAAAGTTTCTCGGTCACCTCCTCACCCCAGCAGGGGTGGAGCCTAACCCATATAAGGTGAACGCTATCATATAGCTAGAGTCATCGTGCAATGCTAAGGAGGTTCAGCATCTGATGGGTAAACTTGCCGAGCTGAGTAGGTTCCTCTCTCCGGCTGGAGAGAAATGCTCACCTCTCTTTAGGGGGTTGCTGGGAAGCCAAAATTTTGAGTGGACAAATGAGTATGAGGAGGCTTTCCTAGCATTGAAAGGTCAGCTCTCCCAAGCACCGCTTCTTCATAGCCCGAGAGAGTGGGAGGATCTAGCTCTATACCTCGGGATAGGGGTGGAGGTCGTAAGCTCTGTCCTACTCAGGGAAGTGGGGAAGAAGCAATTACCTGTCTACTACATCAGCAACATCTTAAAGAAGGCTGAGCTCCATTACCCCATCATGGAGAAGCTGGCCTTCTCCGCTCAGGCTGTAGTTTCAGGCCCATTCAATCAAGTTAGTGACGGACCATCCCCTATGCCAGATTTTTGAAGGGGTGGATCACTCAAGGTGGTTAGCCAAGTGGTCGATCGAGCTAAGCAAATTTGATATTAGTTTTGTACCACGACTCTCCATTAAGGCACAAGTAGTGGCCGATTTCTTGGCTGACTATATCGTCGAGGTAGAGGGTGAGAAGCCGCCATCGTGGGAGGATTGGAAGATGTTGGTCAATGGAGTCTCAGGGAAGCATTCTCTAGGGGAGGGGTAGTGTTGGTAAGCGCTTAGGGGATCATCATAGAGCAGGCTGTGGTCTTGTATTTCCCCATCATAAACAATCAAGAGGAGTACGAGGCCGTCATAGTAGGGCTGCGACTGGCCAAAGAACTCGGGGTACATGACGTGGAAGTGCTCATGAACTTGTTGGTTGTGGCGTCGTAGATCAGAGGTGAGTATGAGGCTAGGGAGCCTACCCTCATGAAGCACTTGTCCAAGGTAAGGGTGTTGGTTGGCTGGTTCAGGACGTTCTCCATTCAGCATGTCCCCAAGGAGGAGAGCACAGCGGCCGATCGGTTGGCTAAATTTGGGCCCTGGGGTGGAGGAAATTTGACCGAGCTGTTCCACCTGACTATCGAGGAGGGAGAGTTGATGGAAGTGGATCGGCGGCCCTCGTGGGTGGATCCCTTTGTAAATTTCCTAACTATGGGTAAACTTCCCGAGGGGACCAAAGATGCGAAAGGCTTTAGGCACAAGTTGGCTCACTACTTGATGCTTGAAGGGGGTTGCATTGGAAGATGTTGTCAGGATTCCTGGCGTGATGCGTGGCAAAGGAGGAGATCTCGCGGATCCTGGAGGACGTTCACTCCGGTGAATGTGGCAGTCATTCAGGAGGCAGGACATTGGAGGAAAGGGAGGTCAGACAGGGGTACTTTTGGCCATCCCTAAGGAAGGATACGGCGGAGTTTGCAAGGTGGTGCCAAAAATGTCAGCTCTACACCACCCTCCAAATCATGTCAGCCCAAAGGCTTTGGAGCATCACGACACCATGGCCTTTCTTCATCTGTTGGATGGACTTGGTTGGACCTTTTCCCCCAGCAAGAGGGCAGAGGAGGTTCCTTCTAATCATGATTGATTATTTCTCAAAGTGGGTGGAGGTCAAGGCATTGGCTAAGGTGACCTCCCAAATCATCAGGAATTTCATATGGGGGGATATTGTCTGCCAACATGGTTTGCCCCAAGCAATTGTCACGGATAATGGACCCCAATTTGCTAGTGAAGAATTCATTAGCTTCTGCACCCAATTGGGGATTGGCCTCAGGTTTTCCTCCGTCCACCACCCAAAAAGCAATAGCTATGTGGAAGCGGCCGACAAAATCATCATCAACCTACTCAAGAAGAAGGTAGAGAACTCTAGGTGGAGTTGGGTGGAGCAGCTCCCCTCGGTGCAGCGGGTTCTATGGATAACCCCTAACACGACCACTAAATAAACCTACTTCAATATTTCACACGGGTATGAGGCAGTCTTGCTCATGGAATTTGAGGTTCAGTCCCCGCGAGTCGTAGCCGCCAGAGTCGGAGATGAGGAATGGAGGGTAGAAAATGAGGGGGAGCTACGACTCTAGCTGGATATGGTGGAAGAGCTTCGAGATGTGGCTGCCATCAGGCGGGAAGAGATCAAGCGGCGGAAGGTTAAATACTTTGACAAATATGTCAGGATCAAGCAATTCAAATAGGGAGATCTAGTCCTAAAGAAATTCGACACTGTAGGAAGGTCAGTGACCATGGGAAAGCTCAATCCTAAATGGGAGGGTCCCTACATCGTTGAAAAGGCCTTGGGGTTAGGAGGCTACCATCTCCAGAATGTAGAGGGGGTGACCCTGAGCCATACTTGGAGTGGCGACGATTTGAAGCGTTTCTACCCTTAGTTGAGAGGGTAAGATTGTAAATTCTATCATAATAATAAATTCATTGAATTATCACATGTTTCTTTATTTTGAAAATGGCAAAAGGGTTGTGATTTTGAAAGACCCCGAGAGGATCCCGCTGTCCAGGCTCCTATTAGCTGGCAGGGCTGGAAGGTGCACTCGGCCCCGAGTAGACCCACTGCCAGGCTCTTACTAGCTGAAAGGGTCGTAGGCTCACTTGGGGTGATAAGGGAAGACCCCGAGAGGATCTCGGTGTCGAGGCTACCATTAGCTGGCAGGGCTTGAAGGCCCACTCGGACCCGAGTAGACGCGCTATCAGGCTCTCACTAGCTGGCAGGGTCATAGGCTCGCTTGGGGGGAAAGGAAAGAAAAAGGTTGTGAGTTTTAAAGACCCCGAGAGGATACCATTTTCCAGGCTCCCATTTGCTGGCAGGGCAGGAAGGCGCACTCGGACCAAAGTAGACCCACTTTCAGGCACTCACTAGCTGGCAGGGTCGTAGGCTCGCTTGGGGGGTAAGGGAACCCCAAGAGGATCCCGTTGTTCAGGCTCCCATTAGCTAGCAGGGCTGGAAGGCGTACTCAGCCCCAAGTAGACCTGCTGTCAGGCTCTCACTAGCTGGTAGGGTTGTAGGCTCGCTTGGAGGGAACAGATAAAAAAGGGTTGTGATTTTGAAAGACCCCGAGAGGATTCCGCTGTCCAGGCTCCCATTAGCTTGTAGGGCTGGAAAGCTCACTTGACCCCGAGTAAACCCGCTATCAGGCTCTCACTAGCTGGCAGGTCGTAGGCTCACTTGGGGGGTAAGGGAAGATCCCGAGAGGATTCTGTTATCCAGGCTTCCATTAGCTGGCAAGGCTGGAAGGCGCGCTCGGCCCTGAGTAGACCCGTTGTAAGGCTCTCACCTAGCTGACGGGGGAGTTAGGCCCATAATGAGCATTACGAAGTGATTTGCCAATAGGTTCTCAAATAGTTGGCACCAATCCTGAGCAGAGGTAAGGAAAGGTAGAACCTTCTCGGCATGTCCCTCTTGGTAGGGCTCTCGGCATGTCCCTCTCGGTAGGGCTCTCGGCATGTCCCTCTCAGTAGGGCTCTCGGCATGTCCCTCTCGGCAGGGCTCTCGACATGTCCCTCTTGGCAGAATTTACTCAGTCTATTTTTTTGAACTGATGGAGGTCATCACCTAAGAGCCTAAGGCTTGCGCAAACGTGCAGATTCATTCGTGGATAATAAAATTCAAGATACAGAAAAGTATGAAAAACAATATCCGTTTTGACAAAAAGTAAGATTTTTCATATAATATCAAAGTTGTTATATTGGCTAGGGGGATCTCGCCCTTCACAGAAATTCAAAAAGAAAAAAAATTACAAGTCAAAAACAAAACTGCGGAAGCTCTTCAGGGGGAGTCATCAAACATCTCGTTGGCTGATTCGTCAGCGGACCCGTCGCTCTCGCCCAGGATTATCGCATCATCCTCACTTGGGGAGTCGTCCTCTCCCTCAGGCTTTGGGATGCTCTCGTACAGCCAGGGAAGGATCCCACGTGCCGTAAGCGTCTCGCTGCCCTCGTTCAGGAAGCCCGATGACCGCAGTATCTGGATCACAGTTCTGAAGGCCACCTGGGCGTTTTCCTACATCATCACCTTTATTTCCTAGTTGGAGTATTGATGACGCAGGAGCTTCTCGGCGGGCGGCGGCAGGACCTGTGGGTTAGCTTCCTGCGCTTTTTTATATTCGGCCTTCAGCAGAGCGATCTAGCACCGGAGAGAGGCCTCCTGTGTGGGCGATGGCTGGGCCTGGGAAAAATCCTACGAGAAATTTGGGGTTAGAACTAACAGGAAATTGCAACAAGGCGAGAGGTTTTTGAAGATTTATGTAACTCAATCGATGGGCGGAGGGAGAGAAGCTGTCGTGATGCCTCTAGTTCAGACCTTCTCGGCATGCATCTGGGCCCGAATGGAGTCATAGGCGAGAGCCCGGGTAGTCTCCCGGTCATATACACTACCGCCTACCCGGATATAAATCCCGAAGCCCAGCGCGAAGGCTTCGCCAGTGATCGTGTATCGCTCCACCCAGGAGGGGAGGAGTGACGAGATCGAGACCCGATTGGCTTCGGCATCCCACCAGAGCAAGGGCTGGCCCACTTCATCTATGAACTTCTCGCCGAAGCCAAAGTTCTGCAGCCCTTTTGGCATCGGCATTATGTAGGTCTCAGCAGGAGTCTCGGCGGCCAACTCAACGACAGCCGTTGTGCCCGTGATGGGGGTCTCGGTGGGGGTCTCGTCAACGGACTTTCCCTTGACTGCCTGGGACAGTTTTGATTTCTTAGAAGCGGACGGAGGAGCGTTGGGATTCCGCTTCCGGGCATCTGGCTGGGAGGAAGATTCGGGCTCATCTCGGCAAGCGAGGGAAGCAGATTTGGCGAGCGCTAGGGTGGCGGTGGAACCCCTGGTCTCATCAAAAGGTTGGTTGAGAGGGATCTCCTGCTCACCAGTGAAAGCCATAAAAGGTTAGTCTTAGAATTTTTAAGTAAAGATTGAATGGGTAAGGCGAAATGTTATCTTTACCGGCGAAAACTGGTGGGAGGGCATCAACATCCCGCCGCAAGAACTTCACGTCAAAGTTCTGGGTCCCGAAGATGTTGAGAAGGGCGGTCTCATGCCCCGCTAGTATCGGAGGTCTGTAGGTGGCTTCAACGTATTGAACTGGCAAAAGGGGTATGTTGCCGAAGTTCCCCGAAACAAAGACAAACCTCTGGGGCCAGTCATGGTTCTTGTTGGCGAGACCGCTGGTCTTCAATGTCTGGCCCGAGAAGAAGACAACCCCTCCTTTGGCGCAGAAGTTGAACAGCTTTCTGAAGATGGTAAGGGTGAATGCGATCCTTTTCGCGCTCATGTAGCAGGTGAAGGCCACGAGCAGTGCCATGGAGTTGGGGTTGAGCTGGGCTAGCACCACTCTGTAGTATCGAAAGGCCTGGCACATTTCCGTCCAGAGGGGGAGGCAGGACCCCACCTTGAAGTGTTCCAGCAGAATGATAATCTCCCCTTCCAGCAGGAAGTTAGCCCTATCCTCCTTCCCAGGGTTGCGCGCGACGAACCCCGCCGGAATGTAGTCTGCCACTATGGAGGTGAATTCCTTCTCGGTTAGGCGGTAGGCGGGGAAGTTATGCTCGAGGAAGTTTTGCGCGCATTTGGTGTGTCTTTTGGTTTTGCCCGTCATCTTGTGAGTTGGAGGAAAGTGGAAAGAGAAAGGGACTAGCGGGAAGGATTGCGTTGCTGAAGAATTGAGAGCAAGAGGGAAGGAGAACGAAGGCTTGGTTGGAATCAAGTGGAAGTAAATGCGGTTGGTGAACCAACCTATTTATAGAAAAATATTTGCGGAAATCATGACATTCTTCCTATTGACGGAATGCGGATAGCAATTTTGTGCAATCTGACGTTTCGTCTTCCGTATGGTCCCGCCAACGTTTCGTATACCTACAGAGGGCAAAAGCCTCCGGGAGGGGTCCCAGAGTAAGAGCAAAACAAATATATAGAGAGAAGCGGGGCGAGAACTAGAATGGCATAAAAAATGAGATTAAAAAACAGTATGCCTCTCGCCGGTCAAGTGGAATAATAAAATTATTGATTTAATAAAATATCAAATGTTTATTACAAGCACGAGAAAGGTTGATGGAGAATTTTATAATTTTAAAATAAATCCAAACTAATATCTCAAACTAGGCAAGTGTACCTATCGAAATATAGTATAGGAAATATCGTATTTAAACTTGGGGACCGTTGAGTACTTATACTCATAAGGAAGAGCTATTATTTTATGCAATGGAAATTGGTTTTACGAATTTGGTAAAGAAAACATTAAACTAAAAGGAAAAATACGATGATAGGAAAGCTTTCACTTGATTTAGAATCCCTTTGGGTTAGAATAAATTTCCATGAAATTATAAAATACAAGCATCTAAATTATTAACTTTGACCGCGGAGGTTCCAAAGCTACGAAGCGTCTCTCTCGAAAATACGCATTCGACTAACCTTAGTTTGATCGATTAAGACTTCTCGGCCAGTCGAAAAACCTAAGCTTGCTTTAGGCGATGAACCTCACTAATGGAATTGACTCCAATCCAGAAGAATTATGCCTTCCTCTCTCGAGGGGTGCATGAAACTCCCTTTATCCTTGAGTTATCTATTCGTATGCACAACCTCTCAGTAAATCTAGGATACGGATCTAAGATCGAATAAACATAATTTGCAACTTATGAATTCGATGAAATTAAAATCAAAGATAAACTGAAGTACATAAAATAGAGTGCTTGATAATTTGAGACAAAAAGAAGAAATTTATTTCATTCCAAAGTTCATCATGATCAAGTGCTAATTGGAAATTAGCTACTCATCATGATGGGAGAATTACATGAAAGGTTGAAGGGAGACGTGATTATAAAAAGTACTTGAAATAACAAAAATAAATGTTACACTATGAATTTAAAATGCAAGAAATAAAGCAAGGAAAACAGAATTATAGCTCCCAAAAATCTCCTCCTAGCTTCTAGAATTGACTGGAATTTATAGGCAAGTTTGCTGGAGGGTCACGCCCCTAGGTCACTCCCATGTCCTAGGGCGTGTAAGGTTCGGAACCGTGGTCTTCAAGTCCAGGGAACGTTTGAGCAAAACCTCCAAAAAACGTTAAATGGCGGGTCACGCCCCTAGGTCACGCCCATGACCTAGGGCGTGTCACTTCGGTTGCTGGAAACAGCGGGAAGCAGAAATGGCGGGAGTAATTCTGGTCGTTGTTGGAAGGGTCACGCCCGTGGTCTCGCCCGTGACCAAGGGCCTGTAAGGAAAAAACCGCCAGGCCTTGAAACTGCTGCATTAAACTTGGCACACCTGGATGTCACGGCACGCAGTCACGCCCGTGACCAATAGGTCACGCCTGTGACTGGGCGTGTAACTTTAATCCGACGTGGAGTGGAGACCTGGATCATCATCTGTCAGTCACGCCTGGTTGACACGCCCGGGTTAGAATGGTCACGCCCGTGACTAATGGGCGTGCAATTTTAATTGACATGACAATAAACTCTGGAGCATGCACTGGGGTCACGCCTGTCTCTCACGCCTGTGACCTAGCGGTCACGCCCGTGACCGGGGCGTGTACTTTGCATTTTTTGCTTTGTCTAGCTTTGTCTCCTGATCAATCATGTAAACTCTATATTGAAATTGGCAGCCCAGATTGAACCTAAAATAAGAAATTAAAGAAATTAGATGATAAATTCATAAAATATATCTATAAACTAATTAATTATTAAATAAAAAATATTTTAAAATATGGATAAAATTAGAGTTATAAAATACCCCATAATTATTCGTTCGCTCGTCCCGAGTAAACAACTTTTCATAGGGAGTAGAAAATTTTTAACGCTAGAAATAAAAATTGAACCTAAGGAGTAGAATGTGAAGTCTTATGCCTATGCCCGTAGTAATTTTTGTAGAAAAACCTACTCAACATACAAATTAGTTTTTACTTTTCTAAAATGTGTTTTCACTTATTATTTTTACTTCGAAAATGAAAACCCGGTAAATCTTAAAATCACATTTAGGGAGAAAGTAGCGTGCTTACTAACATAACATTGCACAAATCGAAGATCGAGATACCCTCCAAAAAAATCCATCAATGTCGATGGACATAGGCTTGCCCTTTCACACTCTCGTCACGGCACTAGTTTAACTTATAAGCACAAATCAATTGGACTTAACTAGGTTGAAACATAGGCTTAGGTTTTTTTTTGGTTTGGAAAATCAAAGATAAAAATGATGGCTAAACACACCAAAACCTAAAGAGAGCTTGCACAAAAGAAATGGCTTAAAGAACGCTGTCAATTCCTAAATTCCTTTATTTCTTTTTCTTAACATGTTGAACATTTTTCAACTTCCTCTATTTATTTTCATTTTTAATCTATATTTCTTTTTTTCTTTTTTTGAGGAGGAAGGAAAAATAAAACAACTCTTTTTTCTCCATTAGCCACCAAAATAAAATGGCTCCTAATCACTCATAAACTGTTTTTATATATATATTTTTCAAGCTCGGTTTTAGGTGTGAATTTAGGATGCTTTTTAGGCTTTGGTTAAGTGTTGGTGGAGTTAAAACAAAAGAAAGGGTATAGGCTCAAATTGGCTTAGAAAAGATAAAACATTAGGTAGGGGTGCAAAGGCTCAAACTTGTCAAAAGAAGTGCCTAAATCATATTTATGCTAATGAGTTTAACCTATGCAAAGTCTTGAGAATAGCTAGAAGGCATGTTCTAGACATCAAGAAAGAATACCTATTTCTTGATCCGTGAAATATCTCTGTTGGGTATTGTATCCACACTAACCCAGATTTGATGAAGTCACCCTTGAACTAAGATGAATTAAGTTGTATTTGATGCTTGGTTTGAGTTATGTGGTTGCAGGATTCTAATGGGAAGTGTAGACCAATGTCAGTCTACAATGGGTCACCAAACACAGGACCATACAATGTAATCCATCATTGTGTGTTCCAAAGTGTTGACTCATGTGTAGCCTCTCTATTGGGATACACTTCATATTCAAGCTCTAGGACTATGTGAAAAGACTTGATGCTGGTCATCCCTTAGAAGAAAAAAATTCTGTCAAGAAAATTTTCCTAAGTACTCGAGTAGTTCTTTACTTACTCGAGTAAGTTACTGAATTCATACTCGAGTAATAATACTCTTACTCAAGTAGATAAGATGTATCTCGAGTAGTTACATCAACTACTAGAGTAGTTCCCTTTCTTCTCTCGAGTTTACAGAAATTCTCTTCTCAAATTTTTCTAAGTCATATACTCGAGTAGTACTATATAGTACTCGAGTAGTTCTATCTTCTGTCTCGAGTAGTTGCATTCTGACTCTCGTGTAGTTCTCACTTACTCGAGTAGTCTAAATCATATACTCGAGTAGTTCATCTACTACTCGATTAGTCCAGAATCAATACTCGAGTAATCCAGATTTTCATTCCAAAAAATTTCTCTAAGTGAATTACTCGAGTAGTTCATGTTATATACTCGAGTAGTTATTTTTGTCTCGAGTAGTTCATGTTATATACTCGAGTAGTTCATATTATATACTCGAGTAGTTCTTTTTGTCTCGAGTAGTTCATGTTATATACTCGAGTAGTTCTTTTTTTCTCGAGTAGTTTATCTTCTATACTCGAGTAGTCATGTTTTCCAGTTCCAGAAATTTTCTAAGTCTTTGTCTCGAGTAGTTTTTTATATACTCGAGTAGTTCATTCTTATATACTCGAGTAGTATTTCGTATACTCGAGTAATCTACTCCACCTCTCGTGTAAGTACTAAAGTACTCGAGTTTATTATTCTTGTTACTCGAGTAGCTGATTCCTTGAACTTTTATTTACTCGAGTAGTTGACTTCATGTACTTGAGTAATGACCTCATTCCCTCTCGAGTAGTTTCTTTCTTATATACTCGAGTAGTCATATTCTACCTACTCGAGAAGTGCTGCATATACGCGAGTAGTGCTGCATATACTCGAGTAGTCCACTACATATCATTTATTTTACTTGACTTTTCTGAAAAATCTTCAAGTCCAGACCTAAAGATCATATTCATAAACTCTGACGTGATTGGTCTGCGTATCTCTCAAATGACGCAATTATGACTAATCTTCTCCTCTCCTATAAAAGGTCTTGTATAAACCGACAAACCGTAATTATTCAAAGATTATTCTAAGAAAGTTTTTGCAGCCGTACTCTCAAAAGAAATTTTGTCTCCTCTTTCTCTCTCCAAGAAACGGAAACTCGCCGCTGCTGCCGTCGCAGATTTCCGACCGGCTAGGGTTTTCATCTTTTGAGGATTCAGATCAAGAAGGCTTTCCAGATCAAGATTCGCTCAACTCCGCATTTTCTGATAAGATCGATCGTGAGAAGCCAAGGAAGTTCAGATCCATTATTGCCGAGATTATTCTTCACTATTCTGATAAAGTCGCACGCCTAGAAGAAGGAATTTTTGATTTACTGTTGCAGATCTCAATAAGAAGATTACTGTTTGTATTTCTGTACAACATTATTTCATTATTGTAGGAGACGTTTTCTCCGAGTGTAGGAGTTTTCAACTCCGAGATTGTAGGAAGTTTTATCTTCCGAGTGTAGATCTGTTTTGTGGATCGAGTTTGTAGGAACGTTGTTCTGAGGGTAGGATTGATTTTTAATCCGAGATAGTCGAGTAGCCAAGTATAGTGTATTGCTAGATCTGTGAGGGAAAGTGGATGTACCCAAGGTTGGGGAACCACTATAAATCTTGCCTCGTCTGTGTTTGTTTGTTTGGTAGATATATCTGTGCATTGGTTGAGATTTTTTTTATTCCGCAAAAAGACGCACAACTCACCTATTCACCCCCCTCTAGGTGATTAAGGTTGGCAACTATTAACTTTCAATTGGTATCAGAGGGAGGTTGATCGTTAAAAGGTTAACACCTTGATCAGATCCTTCAATAGTTGTCTTTTGAGATCTACCAAAATTGACAAGGCTAAAGACTTTACCAAGCTTCCTTTGTGCAACAAAAATAACTTTCTCATGTGGAAAGAGAGAATCAAGTTTTTATGGAAGCTGTGGATCCAAGGATCTTCATGATAGTTGAAGAAGGTCCATATATTCCCATGACAATCTCCACTATAGATCCAACCAAGCAAGTCCCAAAGAAATTTATGGATCTAGATAAGGTTGAGATTGCACTTGTTTCATTGGACAAAAAGGCAAAAAGTATTATAGCAAGCGCAGTCGATGATTCAAGGCTGCAAAACCTGATTCACTGCCAGTCTGCAAAGGAGATGTGGCAGTCACTAATTACCTTGATGGAAGGTACAGAAGAAGTAAGGGATGATAGAAGATCCCTTCTTAATCAGCAGTATGAAGCTTTCCGACAAGGAAACAAAGATACCATTGCTGACACCTTTGAGAATTTCTTTAAGATAGTGAATGGGCTAAGGGTCTATGGCAGAGTCTTCACTAATGGAGAATTAAACGATAAGTTCTTGAGATCCCTAACTAAGGAATGGGATAACAAGGTCTATGTCATAAGGGAGTTTAGAAAACTGACCGAGACAGATCCTCAGAATCTCTTCGGGAAGCTGATGTCATATGAGCTTCAACTCAACACCAGAAAGGCTTAAGAAGAGAATAGCAGGTCTAAATTCAAAGAGAAGTCTGTTGCCTTAAAGGCAGATACCTATAAGAAGACAAAGGTTGTCCCTCCTACTCCAGCACAAGAAGTTAGTGAAGAAGAAACCTCAGAGCCAAGCACCTCAAACTCTGACCTATCAGAAGGAGAGTTCTCACTACACTCTCGGCAGTTCAAGAAATTCTTGAACAAGAAGAAGCAATGGAAAGGCAAGGATGCCTCCTATAGAAGATCACGACACGATGGTGATCGACAAAGAAAAGGCTCAAGTAGCCATGACAGGTATAACTATAAACAGAACAAACAAGTTTCAACTGACATTATTTGTTATTATTGTAATAAGCCAGGACACGTCATCGCTGACTGCCCTCACAAGAAGAAGGAGGGTGGTAGAAGAGAGGAAAATAAATCCTCGTACAACAAGAAGAGGACAGAGAAGAGCTTGATGGCCAAAAAGGGCAAGACTCTTAGTGACTCTGACTCATCTGAGTCGAGTGAAGAAGAAGAAGACTATTTTGGACTCATTGCTCAAACTGATGATGAACAAGAGCCCCAGTTCACTGGGAAGGTAAACTCTCACACTCCTCTCTCTGATTCTGAAGTTTTTGAACATGATTGTGAGGATAGCTCTTCTGACGATGAGTCAGAACTCATGGCCCGGTATAAGAAGTTAATAATGGATTACGACAAATGTCGTCGAGTCGTGAAAACTCAGGCTAAAGAGATAAAGTCTCTCAAACATGAAGAGAGCATCTTGAGATAGAAAGTCGCAAATACTGACTCGCTCGAAGAGAACTTCAATAATGCTATTGAAGAATATAACAAGGATCTTGAGCACCTTGACCTCAAAGAGAAAATCATCAAGGAACTGGAAGCCCAACTTGCTGCTGAAAAGAAACTAGTTGAAAGTTTCTCGAAGCCCAAGACAGTTCTTCCATTCGTTGCTGAATTCTCATCTAAGGCCAAGGGTGCTGGATTAGGCCATGAATAAGCTCCTAGTAAATCCTCTAGGAGAAATAAGGCTCAATGAAAGAATAAGGCCGCCAAAAAGGCCTTAGCCAAGGAGAAGGGGAAAGCCCCTCAAGATCAGACCACGTTCAAAAAGGTTATGTTTCCTTCAAATGAGTTTGATCTTGATTCATCATACGGACACTTTGTTAGGCCTACTTTTGTAGAGCCAAAGTCCCGTAATCAAGGATGGACTCGACCCAGAAACATTGGCGAAAGTGTCTTTAAGGTACCTTATGAAGAAGTGATTCTTCAAAGCTATGACCCTTTCAATCATGGTCATAACTTCAAGAAGGCACCAAAGGCAAAGCCTGTTGTAGAAAAGCCAGGAAGGAGAAGAAAACATGTGATTGTCATCATCATGAAACTTCTTCCTCTAGGAATGTTGCCCCTGCTAGACCACAATTCCAAAAGGTCAAGCAGGAGAACATAAGGCAACGATACAACAGATTTGACTATTGGTGTTGTGGCAGAATTGGTCACTTTGCCATTGATTGCTGGTTTAATCCAAGAAATGATGCAACCCCACATGTTGGCAATATGAGGAAGACCACTCCTAATGCTAATATTCGTAGGGGGAGTGTTCTAACCCGAGACCAAGGACCCAAACGTATTTGGGTTCCTAAGGCAAACTGATTGTGATTGCAGGTATGTCGAAAGGCCACCAAAACGCCAATCTGGTATTTGTACAGTGGATGCTCTCAGCATATGACCGGGACAAGAAGCCTAATTCAGAACTTTACTCCAGTCGTGAATGGACCGAAGGTCATCTTTGGAGGTTCAGACCGTGGAATCACTAAAGGCTACGGTATGATTACAAACGGTAATGTATCCTTCTCAGATGTGGCTTACGTTGAAGGTTTGGAACGTAACCTTATAAGCATAAGCCAACTCTGCGATAAAGGATACATAGTTGAGTTTCACGCTGATAAGTGCTTGATAAAATCTGTTGACAACATGGAAACGATTCTATCCGGCACTCGAAGCAGAAACATTTTATGTTTAAATTTCATTTGTATAGATTCTTCGACACCAGTGTGTTGTTTAGCAAAAGATATTGCATCTCTTGGTGACCAATGACACAAGAGACTAGCACATATTAATTCCAAAACTATTAATAAATTATTTTCAATGAACTTATTATGTGATGCCCCAAATGTCAAGTACGTCAAAGATAGACCTTGTCATGCATGTGTAAAAGGCAAGCAAACAAGGGCTACCTTTAAATGCGTTATTGGCAAGGATTCTAATAGATGTCTTCATCTACTGTATATGGACTTGTTTGGTCCACTGCAAATTAGAAGTTTTGGAGGTAAGGATTATACGTTGGTAATTGTTGATGATTACTCGCGCTTTGCATGGGTGTTCTTTCTGAAACACAAGTCAGATACCTTCGACATCTTTACTAATTTTGTCAGGCAAGTTCAGAACGAGTACAACTGCTCCATAGTCAAAATCAGAAGTGACAATGGAACAGAGTTTAAGTCTGGGGCTATGACAGAATTTTGTGAAAACCTGGGTATCTTTCATGAGTTTTCCTCTCCTCGCACTCCACAACAAAATGGAGTGGCCGAGAGAAGGAATAGAACACTCATAGAGGCCTGCAGGACCATGTTGAGTGATGCTTCACTTCCAGAATATTTTTGGGCTGAAGCAGTCAACACTGTATGCCGTGCAAAATCGAGCCCTCATAAACAAAAACCATGATAAGACACCTTATGAACTTCTGAAGGGCAGGAAACCAACAGTCTCATACTTTAGAATTTTTGGCTGTAAATTCTTCGTGCTTAACAACGGCAAGTATCATACTACAAAGTTTAGCGAAAAGAGTTTTGAAGTTATTTTTGTAGGTTATAGTAGCCATAGTAAGACATATAGGATTTTTAATAGAAAAACCCTGGTGGTAGAAGAATCGATACATGTTGTATTTGATGAGACGAGCTTGCTGCAAAGTAACTCCTCTAGTGTGCTTATTGAAGATGCATGTGCAAAGCTGAAAGAAATTAGCTTGGATGGACCGTCCGAAGATAAAGGTGAAAAGTTCATCAAGATCACCACTCCAACCCCTATTAGAGAGGCTGATGATCAAGATGAAGAAGTCATCCAAGACAAAGAAGTCACTCCAGTGATAGAAGATAATCCAGATGCATGGACTCTAGAGCTCAGACATTTGAAGGATCATCCCATGGACCAGATCATAGGAGATCCCCGAGATGGTGTCAGAACTCATAGAGGTACAACTAATGAGAATCTATATTTAAGTTTTCTCTCGCAGGTTGAACCAAAGAAGTTTGAAGAAGCAAACTTAAACGCTTCATGGATAATGGTAATGGAAGAAGAACTAAATCAGTTCAAGCGCTGCAAAGTATGGAAACTTGTTCCAAGACCCAAAGGTAAGAACATCATTAGAACAAAATGGTTCTACAGGAATAAGATGGACGAGAATGGAATGATTGTAAAGAACAAGGCCAGACTTGTCGCAAAAGGCTATCGTCAAGAAGAAGGAATCGACTTCGACCAGATGTACGCTCCAATGGCTAGGCTGGAGGCAATAAGTTTATTCCTAGCATATGCTGCACTCAAAGGCTTCACTGTCTATCAGATGGACGTGAAGTCTGCCTTCCTTAATGGTGACATAAAGGAAGAGGTGTATGTGGAACAACCTCCAGGTTTCGTTGATTCTAACTTTCCTGATTATGTTTACTTACTGCATAAAGCATTATATGGTCTGAAACAAGCTCCTCGAGCTTGATATGAGACGCTCTCTAGCTTTCTACTTGAGAACAAGTTCACAAGGGGAAAGATAGACAAGACATTATTTCTTAGGGAAATTAAAGGCAAGATTTTGCTAGTACAAATCTATGTCGACGACATTATTTTTGGCTCTACGGATGACAACCTCTGCAAGAAGTTTTCAAAACTTATGCAAGGGAAGTTTGAAATGAGCAGTATGGGCGAGCTGAAGTATTTCTTAGGGCTTCAAGTGAAACAGTCTGAAGATGGAATTTTCATCTCGC
Organism: Platanthera guangdongensis; assembly: GCA_039583875.1. Taxonomy (NCBI): domain Eukaryota; kingdom Viridiplantae; phylum Streptophyta; class Magnoliopsida; order Asparagales; family Orchidaceae; genus Platanthera; species Platanthera guangdongensis. The sequence goes on along the minus strand of CM077162.1, from coordinate 55,499,271 downwards.
ATACCAAGTTCACCAAAGAGCTGATTAAGAAATTTGGAATGGAGAATGCAACCTCGATGAGGACTCCAATGGGTTCAACTATGTCTCTGGACAAGGATGAAAAAGGGAAACCTTTTGATGAAACCAAGTACAGAAGCATTATTAGATCCTTGCTCTACCTTACTGCAAGTAGACCTGACATAATGTTCTCAACATGTGTCTGTGCTAGATTTCAGGTGAACTCTAAGGAATCTCACTACGCTGCTGCAAAGCGGATTTTGAGATACCTTAAAGGTACACCAAATCTTGGCTTATGGTACCCAAGAAGTAATGATAGCGAGCTAATAGGTTTTTCAGATGCAGATTTTGCAAGTAGCAAAGACGACAGGAAAAGCACTTCAGAGACTTGTCAATTCTTTGGAAGAAGGCTCATCTCCTGGAGTAGCAAGAAGCGAAACTGTGTGGCAATCTCAACGGCCGAGTCAGAGTACATCTCTGCAGGCAGTTGCTATGCACAGTTACTTTGGATAAAGAATCAGTTTGATGACTACAACATGAAGTTTCAAAATATTCCATTGTTTTGTGACTCTTCCAGCGCAATAGTAATAGCCAACAACCCAGTTTCGAACAGCCGGACAAAGTATATAGAACTAAGGTATCACTTCGTCCGGGAGCATGTGGAGTATGGGGACATAGATCTTCAAAATATCTCTACAGATAGGCAAATTGCAGATATTTTCACGAAGCCGCTGGATGAGACCAAGTTCTCGTTCTTCAAAACAGAACTTCGGATGCTCAACAAAGAAGACTAGAGAAGCTGGACTTTCAAGAAGGCTCAAGGCTCAAAGATGGAATTGGACAAAAGAGCTGAAGCAACCAAGGTGAAGATTTCTGAAGAAGTTGGCACTTTCAAAGATGATGTCATCTCCTAGCTATCTGTTGAAGTCATAAAGGGGAGAAATTGGTAAAAGATATCTAGATCTTTTTCATAGTTCCTTGATTGCTTACACTGCTTGATTACTTAGCATTTCTTTTTATGTCCATAATTAACCTTAGTGTAAAGGGTTCTGACTTCTACAAATAGGGGGAGATTGTTGGGTATTGTATCCACACTAACCCAGATTTGATGAAGTCACCCTTGAACTAAGATGAATTAAGTTGTATTTGATGCTTGGTTTGAGTTATGTGTTTGCAGGATTCTAATGGGAAGTGTAGACCAATGTCAGTCTACAATGGGTCACCTCATATTCAAGCTCTAGGACTATGTGAAAATACTTGATGCTGGTCATCCCTTAGAAGAAGAAAATTCTGTCAAGAAAATTTTCCTAAGTAAAGTACTCGAATAGTTCTTTACTTACTCGAGTAAGTTACTGAATTCATACTTGAGTAATAATACTCTTACTCGAGTAGATAAGATGTATCTCGAGTAGTTACATCAACTACTCGAGTAGTTCCCTTTCTTCTCTCGAGTTTACAAAAATTCTCTTCTCAAATTTTTCTAAGTCATATACTCGAGTAGTACTATATAGTACTCGAGTAGTTCTATCTTCTGTCTCGAGTAGTTGCATTCTGACTCTCGTATAGTTCTCACTTACTCGAGTAGTCTAAATCATATACTCGAGTAGTCCAGAATCAATACTCGAGTAATCCAGATTTTCATTCCAAAAAATTTCTCTAAGTGAATTACTCGAGTAGTTCATGTTATATACTCGAGTAGTTATTTTTGTCTCGAGTAGTTCATGTTATATACTTGAGTAGTTCTTGTTGTCTCGAGTAGTTCATGTTATATACTCGAGTAGTTCTTTTTTTTCTCGAGTAGTTCATGTTATATACTCGAGTAGTTCTTTGTGTCTCGAGTAGTTTATCTTCTATACTCGAGTAGTCATGTTTTCCAGTTCTAGAAATTTTCTAAGTCTTTGTCTCGAGTAGTTTCTTATATACTCGAGTAGTTCATTCTTATATACTCGAGTAGTATTTCGTATACTCGAGTAATCTACTCCACCTCTCGTGTAAGTACTAAAGTACTCGAGTATACTATTCTTGTTACTCGAGTAGCTAATTCCTTGAACTTTTATTTACTCGAGTAGTTGACTTCATGTACTTGAGTAATGACCTCATTCCCTCTCGAGTAGTTTCTTTCTTATATACTCGAGTAGTCATCTTCTACCTACTCGAGTAGTGCTGCATATACTCGAGTAGTGCTGCATATACTCGAGTAGTCCACTACATCTCGTGTATTTTACTTGACTTTTCCGAAAATTCTTCAAGTCCAGACCTAACAGTCATATTCATAAACTCTGACGTGATTGGTCCACGTGTCTCTCATAATGACGCAATTATGGCTAATCTTCTCCTCTCCTATAAAAGGTCTTGTCTAAACCGACAAACCGTAATTATTCAAAGATTATTCTAAGAAAGTTTTTGCAGTCGTACTCTCAAAAGAAATTATGTCTCCTCTTTCTCTCTCCAAGAAACAGAAACTCGCCGCCACGGCCGTCGCCGATTTCCGACCGGCTAGGGTTTTCATCTTTTGAGGATTCAGATCAAGAAGGCTTTCCAGATCGAGATTCGCTCAACTCCGTATTTTCTGATTAGATCGATCGTGAGAAGCCAAGGAAGTTCAGATCCATTCTTGTCGAGATTCTTCTTCACTATTCTGATAAAGCCGCACGCCTAGAAGAAGGAATTTTTGATTTACTGTTGTAGATCTGAACAAGAAGATTACTGTTTGTATTTCTGTACAACTTTATTTCATTATTGTAGGAGAAGTTTTCTCCGAGTGTAGGAGTTTTCAACTCCGAGATTGTAGGAAGTTTTGCCTTCCGAGTGTAGATCCGTTTTATGGATCGAGTTTGTAGGAACGTTGTTCCGAGGGTATGATTGATTTTCAATTCGAGATAGTGGAGTAGCTGAGTCTAGTGTATTGCTAGATCGGTGAGGGAAAGTGGATGTACCCAAGGTTGGGGAACCACTACAAATCTTGCCTCGTCTGTTTTTGTTTGTTTGGTAGATAGATCTATGCATTGGTTGAGATTTTTTATATTCTGCAAAAAGACGCACAACTCACCTATTTACCCCCCTCTAGGTGATTTAGGTTGGCAACTATTAACTTCCAATCTCTCTAGTAAACTTCTACACACTCACCTAAATTATTTTTAGATTTTACCGGTTTCAAAGTAAAAGTAAAATAAACTATTTCTACATATTTTGAAAAATAAAAATCTAATTATATGTTAAATGTTTAATTCTACTTAAATTCTACTAACATGTGCACTTAACTAGAAACACAGCATGGCCAACAGTTCTACTCCAAAATTCAAAATTCAATTAAAGCATCAAAATCTTCTAAACACTATGTAAAAGTTGAATACTATAGATTTCACATGTGAATAAATATAGAAATAATGATTTCTCTGATTTTAAAATTAATCCTAATTTTTTTGTTACTTCTTACACTTCCCGAGGTATACCCTGTGAAGGGCTTTCACAGGTACTGGGAGGTAAGATGGGCTGATATCCCAAACGTCCCTTTCTAAGAAATTTAATTTCGATTTTCAATTTTTTTTGAAATTTTTGATATATATTTTTTTTATGATTTTTTTTTTAAAATCTTTTTGCTATTTTTGTGAATACTAAGTAAAAATAAAATTTGAAATTTGAAAAAAAAATTTATTTTTTTGAAAAAAAGTTTTAGGATTTTGTTTGTTTGTTTTGCTTAAGAAATATCTCCCTCATACTTAAACAATGCATTGTCCCTAATGGAAAAATAAGTAAAGAAAAGGAAAGGAGACTTCCCTGAAAAGGTCAAATCAGCACCAAAATGTAACTGTAAGACATGATTGAAGCAAAACATAATTTTGATATTTTTTTTAATAAAAAAAAGATACATAGCAACTAAAAAGAAAAGATACAAAGAAAAGATACATGGCAACGGACTACAACCCCAAAGAAAATAACTACTACTCATCATTATCACCCCCCCCCCCCCCCCGCCCGTTGCGGATAATGAGTTCGCAGATCCGTGAACTCACGTGTAATATGCGCCACGGAAGAAGCGTGACTCTGCTCCAGCGCGGCAAAACTTGCATCAAAATGAGTAAAACGGCCGTCAAAATTTATCTGCATCTGATCTAGGCGAGTGTGAATCAACCAAAATTGATGATCCCAATAGGTTTGAGGACCGGGTGTTGGGGAAGAGTGCATAGGAGGTGGCGGAATCGGGGGACAGTGAGGAGCATCGCTGGGACCAACACCGAAATTAAGATCAAGATCCCCGCCACCGACCGCTGGGGGGATAGCCTCAAACTCGCCATCACGTCGCCGGGCAAGGCCGAGGGCCTGGAGGGTTTGGAACTGAATGACTTGCGGTGTCTGAACGCAGCTCAGTCGCGGAAGGGTATCTCAAAGACCGAGCTACTTAGCGAGAAAAGTGATGAAGTTTCCGTCGTGCACCGCTCCCAACCTTGAAATTTTGGCTTGGTGCCGAAAGAAAATTGCGAGCATATAACCAAGGTTGAGTGGGACTCGGTAAAACATACTATATAAATATAGTAAATCTGCCCGAGTCACCACTTCATGGCTGTCGCCGTGACCAGAAAGAGTAAAGGTGAGGAGGTTGTGGAGAATGTGCAAAGCGGGGGATATGTGGTGGCTGGCTTTAGATTTATTTGGGGTGTATGGCGCGGTGTCATTACTGAGTTCGGCCCAAAAGGTGAGAAGGTTGACATCGGGAGGGAAATCAGTAAGGAGACCGAGATAGGCATGAGATTGGGAGAAGGCCTCCGAGCAAAAGCCCGTGGCGACATTGAGTTGGCGGATGGTGAGCTGATGTGTCACCCCACCCATGCGAAAGATGATGAAATCGTCATTCGCTGCCCAACGGAACTCAAAGGACGTCAAGAACTCGATGGTGAGCTCAAGGAAAGCGTGCTCCGAAATGGAGAAGAGGGAACTCCATCTAGGGGTGGATAGAAATTCCCTAACCAAATCCGCAGCTCCAAAGGTTGCAAGGATTGCCCAATCCAAGATGCGGAATACACCAAGTGGTTTGACGCGTAGGTCATCGCTGTGATCCTGCTGGGTGGAGTTTTCAAAAAGGAGCATGGCTTCCGCCGCGGCAGGATCGGCGGGGTGCTCGGAGGAGGAAGCGGTGGAGCGAGGGTGGTGGCGAGGCATTGTGGAAGGAGGGAGGAAAATAGGTTTCCGGGTTATCTAAGGGAAGGAGGAGGGATGGATGGTGTGGAGGAAAGAAAGGGGGAGAAATCCTATTTATAAGATTTCTCGGGTTGGTCACGCCCCCCCCCCCCCCCCCCCCCGCCTGTCACGTCCGTGACAGGGGGCGTGTACTTTTAAAATGAAAAAAAGGAGATCTGAGGCTCCCTGCCTCGGATTCGTTGGTCATGCCCCAGAGTCACGCCCGTGACTCGGGGGCGTGTCACATAAAAACACGGGCTAGCTCGAATCCGAGGCATTGACCGAGTCATTGCCTCGAATTCGTTGGACACGGCCCAGGGTCATGCCCTTGACCTTGAGGCGTGTAACAGAATACGATAAAAAATCTTTGGTTTTTCGGGGTTTGGGGTTTCCCGGGAAAGTCACGGCCGTGACTTTCCTGTGTCACGGGCGTGACATGTATTGTCATGGGCGTGACTAGAAATATAGAAGATTCCCGTTTGTTTCTGATTTTTTTTCGTCGAACGGGATTCCCTGACGGTCACGCCCGTGACTGTTGCGGTTATCAAACTGAGGAAGGCGATCAACGAAAACAAATCAGTGTCCGACGAAATCGGAACGCCGATTATCACGCCCGTGACCCATAGGTCACGGGCGTGACATCAACGAGAGATGAAATAACTGCCCTCGATGAAACCATTCTCGGGTTTCGCAAGACGAACTAAACACAGCTATGTCACGCCCGTGATGTATAGGTCACGGCCGTGACATGGGTGTATACGAACAGAAAAAAATTCCCTAGAAAATTTTTTGTTTAGGTTTTTTTGTTTTTCATATTTTTTTGTATTTTTTTGACATAAAGAAAATAAACTAAATAAAAATTACCAACATTAAGGAATCTCATGAAGTTGGCGTTCAAACCCGATTGATCGTCACGCCGCAAAGATTCTTCAAACCTGCAAAAACTCAAATATAAAATGAAATAAAAAGAAAAGATAACTATGGGGTGCCTCCCACAAGTGCTTTGTTTATGGTCGTTGAGCTCGACCTTTGTGGTGTGTGCTTACTACGTTATGGGCTTCTCGGATAGATAAGCCGACACAAATATGGGAAGTTTGGAACCCTCCGCTAGAGATAAATATTGCATATGATCTGACAGTTGTCCAGGTTCTAAACTTGGAGGTTCCTCACATAAACTTCTGAAACGGTCACTACCTAAGTCTAGAGTTTCTTCAATAAGTACGTGTGTGACCAAATTGTTATTACTTATTTCATGAGAAATTAAATTTTAAGTTTGAAAATGTTTGTCATGAACAATAGGTGAATGAAAATTTTCAGAAAATAAAATGGAGTCTTCATCGGGAGAATCCTCCAACAAGAAACATGAGTCGTCATTAGCAAGTGTATTTTTCATAGATGATTCAATAGTAAAGGCAACTTCTTCATATCCGACTCTAAGGAGAAGTTTATTGTTACTAACATCTATAATAGCGCGTGAGGTGGCGAGAAAAGGGCGACCGAGAATAAGCGGAACCTCGGTGTCATCTTTCATATCAAGGATGACAAAATCTACCGGAAAGATAAATTTGTCAACTTTGACAAGCACATCCTCAACAATACTCATAGGGTATTTAATAGACCGATCCGCCAATTGGATGCTCATTTTTATGGGATTCGGCTCTCCAAATCCCAATTTTTTAAATAATGAATAAGGCGTCAAATTAATCGAAATGCCTTGATCGGTCAACGCATGTTTTACTGATAAATCGCCAAATAGACAAGGAATAGAGAAACTACTCGGATCGGTTAGTTTCTTAGGCAATTTATTAAGTGAAACTGTCGAACATTCTGCGTTCAAGTGAACCGTGGAGATATCCTCAAGTTTCTTTTTATTTGTTAAAAAATCCTTGAGGTACTTTGCGTATTTCGACATTTGCGCTATTAATTCGCAAAACGGTAAATTTATTTGAATTTGTTTAAAAATGTTTCGAAATTTTCTGTGATGCTCATCCATCTGGTCTTTTTGCATTCTAGACGGATATGGAAGAGGTGGTTGATAAGCCTTTATTTATTATCATTCGAAGGCTTAGGAGGGGAGAAGATGTATAAATTGTTATCTCTTGATCCACCAGATTTGAAGAAGTAGTTACCTACTGTTCAACTGGAGTTGAAGAATTATGTACCTCCTTCCCGCACCGTAGCGTGATAGCCTTCACTAGCACCCTTGGGTTGGGCTCCGTATTGCCCGGTAATGCTCCTTGTTGGCGATCGAAGAGCATTTTAGCAATTTGCCCAATTTGGTTCTCCAAATTACGGATAGATACAGTAAGATTCCGGATATTGGCATCATTAGTAGTCGTATATTTGGTGAACAACTCCTCGGGATTGGGAGCTTTTGGTGCCTGTGGTGGAAAATAACCAGGTGGAATTGTGTTTGGTGGGCGTGTCGCGTTCTCCGGATTACTCCAAGAGAAGTTGGGGTGATTCCTTATACCCGGGTGATAAGTGTTTCCAAAATTATTACCTGAATTATAAGGTGGCCGATTCGGATTACCCATATAATCCATATGTTCGGCAATGGTGGGAGGTTCCCAATATTGGGGTTCACAGGTAGGTGTAGACGAGGAAGCAGACATCTCATCCATTTGTTTTTGTAGTTTCTCAACCTGGAAAGATAAATTAGAAACCTTATCGATTTCGTACATCCCAGCTGGTTTAGGTGGACGAGATCAGGGTGTACTCCACTGATACATATTCATGGCCATACCTTCTATAAGTTCTTGGGCGGCCGCCAGTGTTTTGTTGTTTAATGTTCCACCGATGGCGGCATCAATATATTATTTTGTTTGTTGATTGAGACCATTATAGAAGGTTTGAATTTGCAACCAATCGGGGATTGCATGGTGCGGACAACGGCGAAGCAATTCCTTAAATAACTCCCAAGTATCATATAACATTTCTGTGTCAACTTGGGAGAAATATGTAATATCATTGCACAACTTGGCCGTTTTTGCGGGCGGAAAATATTTCATAAGAAATTTTTCCGTCATCTCGGCCCAAGTAGTGATGGATCCTCTTGGTAGAGAACCCAACCACTGCTTGGCTTTGGTGCGCAAAGAAAAAGGAAAAAGCCTTAGCTGAATGGAATCATCCGAAACCCCGTTAATTTTAAAAGTGTCATATCTTTCTAGAAAGTTAGAAATATGTGTGTTGGGATCCTCATCTTGAAGCCCATCAAATTGTACATATTGTTATATCATTTGGATGATGCTCGGCTTCAATTCAAAGTTATTGTTCGCAATAGCGGGACAAACAATACTTGATTGAGCATTATCCAAATTTGGTCGAGCATAACAAGACAAAGTCTGTTGATCGACCATACTTGGATTTGGGTTACCCAAAATTGAAGAAAATTGAAAAGATGAAGAAGTAGAAGAAAAAGAAGAAGAAGAAGAAGAAGAAGAAGAAGAAGAAGTCGAAAAAAAAGAAGTAGAAGAAGAAATGTCACCTATGGATTCCTCAACCAAATCTGGAGAATTGAGATCGCGGAGTCTTAGACATCGCCGTAAGCTTTTCTCGATCTCCGGATCCAAATCAAGTAGATTTGACGGATTCCCTCGGGTCATACACCAAGATAAAAAAAATAAAAACAAAATAATTTTTTTTTATTTTGATTTTTTTAAAACAAAATGAAAATGATAAAATTAATAGATTTTTGCTTTTAAAATATCAACAAAGAAAAAAGTCTCTTGCAACGGCGCCAAAAACTTGATGGAGAATTTATAGTTTTAAAATAAATCCAAACTAATATATCAAACTAGGAAAGTGCACCTATCGAAATATAGTATAAGAAATGTCGTATTTAAACTCGGGGACCGTTGTGTACTTGTACTCACAAGGAAGAACTATTATTTTATCGAATGGAAATTGGTTTTGCGAATTTGGTAAAGAAAACGTTAAACTAAAAGGAGAAATACGATGATAGGAAAACTAGCACTTGATCTAGAATCCTTTTGGGTTAGAATAAATTTCCATGAAATTATAAAATACAAGCATCTAAATTATTAACTTCGACCGCGGAGGTTCCATATCTACGAAGCGCCTCTCTCGAGAATACGCATTCGACTAACCTTAGGTTGATCGATTAACACATCTCGGCCAGTCGAAAAACCTAAGCTTGTTTTAGGCGGTGAACCTCACTAATGGAATTGACTCCAGTCCGAAAGAATTATGCCTTCATCTCTAAAGGGGTGCATGAAACTCCCTCTATCCTTGAGTGATCTACTCGTATCCACAACCTCTCGGTAAATCTAGGATACGGATCTAAGATCGAATAAACATAATTTGCAACTTATAAATTCGATGAAATTAAAATCAAAGATAAACTGAAGTACATAAAATAGAGTGCTTGATAATTTGAGACAAAAAGAAGAAATTTATTCAATTGAAAAGTTCATCATGATCTAGTGCTAATTGAAAATTAGCTACTCATCATAATGGGAGAATTACGTGAAAGGTTGAAGAGAGACATGATTATAAAAAGTACTTGAAATAATAAAAATAAAAGTTACATTATGAATTGAAAATGCAAGAAATAAAGTAAAGAAAACAGAACTATAGCTCCCAAAAATCTCCTCCAAGCTTCTGTAATTGACTGGAATTTATAGGCATGTTTGCTGGAGGGTCACGCCCCTAGGTCACGCCCATGACCTAGGGTGTGTAAGGTTCGAAAATGTGATCTTCATGTCCAAGGAACATTTGAGTGAAGCCGTCAAAAATCGTTAAATGGCAGGTCACGCCCATGACCTAAGGCGTGTCATGTCGGTTGCTGGAAATGGCAGGAAGCAGAAACGGCGGGAGTATTTCTAGCCGTTGTTGGAAGGGTCACGCCCGTGACCAAGGGCGTGTAAGGCAAAAACCGCCAGGCCTTTTAACTGCTGCATTAAACTTGGCACGCCTGGATGTCACGGCTCGCAGTCACGCCCGTGACCAATAGGTCATGCCCGTGACCGGGTGTGTAACTTTAATCCGACGTGGAGTGGAGGCCTGGATCGTCATCTGCGAGTCACACCTGGTTGACACGCCCGGGTCAGAATGGTCACGCCCGTGACCAATGGGCGTGCAATTTTAATTAACGTGGCAATGAACTCTAGAGCACGCATCGGGGTCACGCCTGTCTGTCACGCCCGTGACCTGGCAGTCATGCCCATGACCGGGGCATGTACATTGCATTTTTTTTGCTTTGTCCAGCTTTGTCTCCTGATCAATCCTGTAAACTCCATATTGAAATTGGCAGCCCGGATTGAACTTAAAATAAAAAATTAAAGAAATTAGATGATAAATTCATAAAATATATTTATAAACCAATTAATTATTAAATAAAAATATGGATAAAATTAGTGTTATCAAGGGTAAATGCGAGAAGGGAAGGGGAAGAAGAGGGGAGAACCCTCGGGACTTAATACTATTCCCACCGCCAGCGACCCCGACCTCGCCTCCCCGGCCTCGGGGGAAGTTGCGGGCAGTGGTAAGTCGTCACTGCTGTAAGATCCTAGTGGACTAACCTTAGCTGTTCCCGGTCCCGTGTGATATGCCTCCCAAGGGAAGTCTCCTCGCTCCCGCCTCTCAGGCGATCTGTCTCACCAAGGAGATGGGTGTAGTCCCGCTCGATCACAGCTAATCGCCGCTCCATCCTCACCTGGAAGGCACTCGCCTACTGGGAGTCTTCTCGCCGAATCCAGACCAGCTTGGATAGGACTCCTGCCACCCTCTCCCTCTCATCCTCGGCATCTCTGGAGGTTTTCAAGAAAGCTCAACATTTCGCTGGGGGAAGGCGGTGTTGAGATCACCTCTTTGTATGCATCGGTTGATTCTGCAGTCTCTCTAGGACCTGGGGCGGGATAGTGTCAGGGTCGACAAGAAGGTGGAAAAGAAAATCAAGTTTGGCTTACCTGAAGGTCGGCGAGAGCTCTCAGGCCGCCCTTCGAAAGGCTTTCCAAATTGTGAGAGGCATAGTTTTCCCCGTCTTGGGGGGTGTGAGGTCTACTCCAGCATATGGGTCTCGCTCGGCCAGAGGCGAGGGGACAACTCCCTCTACTAGTGCGGCTTCTTCCATGGCCCTTTCCAGCTCTTCTACCACCACTGCTACTCACGTCACAACTCCACCTCCTCCTCTCGCTCCCTCTGGGAATCTTGGCACCGTATTCAAGCTGGTTGGTTCCAACTACCCGGATTGGAGCATCTCCTTCACCTTCCTCCTCCGCTCACAACCCAAATGCCACCACCTTACTGATGATCCTCCTGCCGCCACTTCTGCTGAATTTGATGACTGGGATGCTAGCGATGCGTTTGTCCACACTTGGCTCGCTAACAGTCTTTCCGATGAATATCTTCCTGTTATCCATCATGATGAGACGGTCAAGAAGGCATGGCTTCATCTTGCTGCTCTGTACTCAAAGGGGGCTCAGACGTCCCGCATTTATACCTTGTATGCAGACCTCTTTGCTCGTCCGTCTATGTCTCCTGCTGCCGCTTATCAACATGTTCAAGCTCTTGGGGCTGAGATCCTTCAACATCGCCCCTTCTCTGCGGATCTTGCCGAACAGCACAAGCACTTTCAAGAACTGCTTGTTGTGTGCTACCTCCTCCGGCTTCCTGATTCTTACGACATGATTCGCCAACAAATCTTAGGTGAAGCGGACTCTCCCAACTTGGATACAACGGCTTCACGCATTGCAGCGGTTACATCTCTTCTTCAGCATCTGCTTTTATCTTCTCCTCCTCCAGAACAATATGCTCACCAGATTCAACGGAGCGGCTCTGGTAGTCTTCACCATCATTCCGGTGGTCGGAGTTCTTCTCGCTTCCTCTGCTCTCATTGTGGCCGCACCGGGCATCTTGTGGATTAATGCTGGATGAAGCATCCACATCTTCGCCCTCTCCTCTTCCAATCCATCTGCTTCGGCGGTCACTTCCTCAGGTAGTGCTTACGTGGTTACTCAAGGAAAGTGGCTCATCGACTCTAGTGCAACTAATCACATGACGGGCAATCCGCAATGCTTTTCTCTCCTTGAAACGCATAATCGGTTGCCTCCGATCCTTATTGCAGATGGCTCACCCTCCCCGGTTCATGGAACGGGAATGGTTCATGTCACTCTTTCTCTTCACATGGCTGACACTCTCTATGTGCCTAAGTTTCCATGCAATTTGTTGTCAGTTACATCTTTATGCAAGCAGCTTCAATGCTCCGTCAAATTCACTCTCACTTCTTGCTCTTTTCAGGATCCGTGCTCCCAACGGACGATTGCTACTGGGACTGAGAGTGGCGGCCTCTACTTCCTCGACAATGCTTCTACTCTATCTGCCTTCTCCTCCTCTTCTACAGATCTCCTACAATGGCATCTCCGCCTTGAGCATCCTCCTCCACAGCTTCTTTATCAGCTGCTACCTCACCTCCCTCCGCACAGTTCTCCTCTCAACTGTGATGCCTGTCATCTTGGCAAGCATCACCGTTCCTCCTGCCCGCCAAAACAAGGTCGTGGTTCTACCCGTCCATTTGATCTTGTTCACTCCGACATCTAGGGCCCTGCTCCTACCCTCACCGTTGGTCGGGATAGCTCTTATTTTGTAACTTTTATTGATGATTTCTCACGTTGTACTTGGGTGTATCTCTTACGAGAATGCTCTGAACTATTTGATGTATGGCAATCTTTTTATCATTTAATCAAAAATCAGTTTGATGTTTCTATTAAAGTATTACGCTCTGATAATGCCAAAGAATACGTTAGTCAAGCCTTTTCCTCATTTTGTACCCAAAATGGAATTCTTCATCAAACAAGTTGCGTTTACACCTCCCAACAAAATGGGGTGGCGGAATCCAAAAACTGTCACCTCCTTGATGTTGCTCGCACCATACTTGCGCAAATGCATGTCCCCCGCTCCTACTGGGGCTATGCTGCTCTCATTTCTTGCTACCTCATCAATCGCATTCCCTCCACTGTTCTCCGCGGTAAAACGCCCTTCTCCATTCTCTATCCAGGAAAGGATCCCTTTCCTCTTCCTCTACGTATCTTTGGCTGCATGGCATTTGTGCATGCTCCCTCCGCCACCCGCGACAAACTCTGCCCTCGCTCCACTAAATGTGTCTTTCTGGGCTACTCTATCACTCAGAAAGGCTACTGTTATTTTGACCCCATCCTTCACAAACAGTTTGTCTCCGCGGACGTTACCTTCTTCGAAAATGCTCCCTATTTCTCTACTGACTCCTCTCCTCTTCCTTTGGAATCTAGTCTTCCTCCTCCTCTTCCCTCTAGCCCATCCCCTCCAACTGAGGTCTTTCCTCCTCCTCCATCTCCATCCTCTACTCCTCTCTCTCCACCTCTGCCATCTCCCTCCTCTTCGCTGTTGTCGCTCTCTCCTCTCGGGCCAGCTCTCTCCACTATGGATGCTCCGGATACTGAGGTGTCTGCTGACCTGGACCTCCCCATTGCCCTTCTCAAAGGGGTTCGGGCTTGTACCCAGCATCCGCTTGCTGTAGTTGTTTCATATGATTGTTTGACGGCTGCTCGCAGGGACTTTACACTAGCTATCTCTTACACTTCCACCCCCCATTCCTATCAGGAGGCCCTTGCCATTCCGCATTGGAAGGTTGCCATGGATGACGAGATTGCTACTCTCACTGAACGGGGTACTTGAACCCTGGTTCCTCCTCTTGTTGGCACCGATGTTGTTGGTTGTTGCTGGTTTTTGTGGTGAAATTCCTCCCCGATGGCAGTGTGGATCATTATAAGGCTCGGCTTGTTTCCAAGGGCTTTACCCAAACTTATGACGTTGATTACTTTGACACCTTCTCTCCAGTTGCTTGTCTCAGCACTATTCGGGTCCTTCTCTCTGTGTCTGTTAGCAAAGATTGGCCCATTTCACAACTGGATGTGAAGAATGCCTTTCTTTATGGGGATCTTCAAGAGGATGTCTACATGGAGCAACCTCCGGGGTATGTTGCTCAGGGGGAGACACAGGTTTGCCGGCTTAAAAGGCTATCTATGGCCTAAAATAAAGTCCTCGTGCTTGGTTTAACAAGTTTAGCGGGATTGTGGCGGTTGTTGGTTTTATGAGGAGTTCTGCTGATCACTCCATATTTACTCGTAAAACTTCTCTAGGACTAGTGGTGCTTGCAGTATATGTGGATGATATTCTTCTCACTGGAGATGACCAAGCTGGGATAATCTTGACCAAGAAGCATCTTCGGCAACACCTGGTTATAAAGGATATGGGCTCTCCAAAATACTTTCTGGGGATAGAAATTTCTCGGAAGTCCGCTTCTCTTGTCCTATCCCAACGGAAGTATACTCTTGACTTGTTAAAAGAGGCAGGATTGACTGTGGCTAAACCTGCCCAATGTCCCATGACGACTAGAGAAGATAAAACATGGACAGATGACTCTCCTCTTCTTTCTAATGTTACGAGGTACAGATGTCTGGTTGGTAAACTCATATAACTCACAGTGACCAGACCTGACATTGTCTATGTTGTTGGCAAGGTTATCCAATTCATGCAAGCTCCTAGGAGTGCCATTTACAGTCGGCCTGAAGATATTGGAGTATATTAAATCAGCTCCCGGGAAAGGACTTCTCTTTCAGAAGAATGGTCATTTAAGGGTTGAGGCGTACTCTGATTCAAGCTTTGCCGATGACAAAGGAGACCGCAAGTCTACTTCGGGTTTTTGCACCTTTGTGGGGGGGGGGGGTGGAACCTTGTGAGTTGGAAAAGCAAGAAATAGTCGGTAGTCTCTAGGTCCAGTGCAGAATCTGAATACCAAAGTATGGCATCGACCACGTGTGAGTTGAAGTGGTTACAGGCTCTTATGCTTGACTTAGGAGAGGTCTACGACCATCCTCTACCTATGTTTTGTGACAACAAAGCCGCCATATACATCTCTAAAAATCCGGTCTTCCATGAGAGAACCAAGTACATAGAAGTTGACTGCCATTTCATTCGAGAGGAGATTCTGAAGGAACAAATTTGTACTCCGTTTGTCACCTTCGATACAGAGTTGGCTGATATTTTCACCAAGCTAGTATCCGCCGCTTTTCATCACATTTGCGACAAGTTGGGCATGATCGATATATATGCTCCATCTTGAGGGGGAGTGTTGCAGATTAGAGACCGGACGGTCTAGCGGTCTGACTCTGGCGGGTTGCAGTCTGGGCGGTCTGTCAAGTTCTCTCTTACGGTTTGTTGTTGTCCTGTTGCTGCTGGTGCTCCGGCGGTTTGTCATTCTGTCCCTAGCGACTTGGAGACCGGGCGACCTCGAGGTCTAGTGTGGTGGCTTGGTATCTTTCTCTTGTGGTTGCCGGGTGGTTTGCTCAGTTATCAAACCGCACGGCTTGGCGACTTGTATTTATGTTAAACCGCTTGTACATGATATTTTTTTAGTCCCACATTATTTATTTGTAATCTCTCTCATCTCCTCCATTCTATAACAGGGAGGTTATGCCATGTAATTGATACCTTTTTTGGAATACAAAAATTTTTGTTTGTCCATTTTCCGAACTTCCTTTTTTTGTTCGCACACTCGGCAGAAGGGCGGGAACTTGGTGCGGGAGCAGGATGTTTACCAGTGACCCTCTGGGGCGAGAGGGGAGGATCAGGCGCTAGAATGACAGGTCTCTCGGCGGCAGGAGTCCTGGGGATCGGGTGGATGATGCCCTGGGTAGAGCCTACAGAAGAACAAGTGAGTGAAGGAATGCATAAGCCAGATAGAAGCAAAAAACCAAAACAAGAAGATTACATGGAGCAATCGAGGGCTCGGCCTGGAGTCCCGGAGGGACCGCCGCCAAGACCATCTGAAGATTTTCATCACCAGGCCGGACCGGCTCAGGATTCGTTGGAGGATCGCTAGCGATGCCTTTCGGGACCGTCACCTGCGAGAAGGATAACAAATCAATTAGACGAGCCCTCTTTGGGGGGGTTTCGCGTCAAGAGCTGGAGGAAGAAAAGATACCTCCACCAGAGGAGGAGGGTTCTCGCGGGTCGGGGTCGGAGTCAGCGAAGCCGGTTCGCCCTTGGAACATTTCCGCCGGATGGACTTGGCCTTTTTCTGCAGTAGGGGGAGTCAGCTGGTCTCTTGCCCGTGAGCCAGGGCGCGAATCCAACGCAGTCGGCGCGAGCTTTCGCCTGAGCAGCGACGTGACGATCTTGGGTTTCATGTGAGAGTGTATTCGCGGCTTGTTTGGCATACATCTTCACAGCAATGCGAGAGCTCATGCGATAAGCTGTAGCAAGGGGAATGAAGTCTTGGAGATAGGTCCTGGCATATATTTATATAAGGTCGTGGTAGAGCTCGTAAAAGATTCACTTCTAGGTCAGCAAGCACTCACCGAATATTGGGGGTTGGACATTTCTTTCCGAGCTTAAAACTAGCTCGCAAAGTGCGGAGATTTTGTATAACCCCATATTTGCTGAGTGAGACCTGTACAACCCCATATTTGTTGAGTCAGACCAGTAGGCGCCAACGGTCTCAATTATGTTAGCCAGAGGAGTTCCCGCCATAAAGAAGTTCTAGCCCAAGTAGGCGGAACGCTTGCGCTTGCGCCAAGCTCCTGTCTTAAAGGAGCTCTCGCCTATAAGCAGGCGAGACTGCTTGCGCCGGGCTCTGGACAGAAGGCTCTCGGCTCAGAGCACTTGCCGAGTGGGGCCCAGGGCCTTGGGTAAAATGACTTAATTGCCCTCAAGTAAAACTACATATACCCTCAGGATAAGCAGTGGGATTTGGCTATTGGCAGATCAACCAAGGGTAATTCAGTAATCTCAGCTCAGCAAAGGCTATAAATAGACCCATAAGGGCTCCTTAGAAGGCAAGCTTTCATAATCTTCCAACTTCCAGTGCTTTTTGAGGAGCTCCTAGCCCAGCTTTTGGCTTTGGAGGGGAAGCTCTCAGAGATCTTCCGGGTGTGAGGTGGGACCTCCCTGCTGAGGCTTTGGGTCAGTCCAGGGACCTTTTAATCTAGTCAAGGGTTAAGGCTTGAGAGTTGTAGGTGTTGGTTGCGCCCCTATTTTGAACTCCCGTTGAGGTCATTTTTGGCTTCAATAGTTCTGGTACGGTGAGCGTGGAAAGCAGCTGATATAAGAAAGCCTTGAGTTTTGTCCCATGGCTGGAGGTGAAGGTGAAGGGTCTGGTTCTGGAGGCTCCCCCACCCGGGGAGAGGAAGCGCCGAGGAAGATGCTGGATGAATTCAGGCGAGAAGTCCTGCAGACTATCAGCTTGGCCTTCTCGGCCAGAAGCGAGTGGGCCACACCTCAGGTTCCGATAGAGGAGGTCCCTCTCTTGGGCGACAACGCCCCAGGACAGCGCCCGGGGAAGGAGGTCCCGGCAGAGGCTGGAGAGAGAGACGTGGCGGCGCGGGAGCTCTTCCCAGGCCAGCGCCCGGGCAAGGAGGCTTTGACAGATTTGGACGAGAGAGAGGCGGCAGTGCGAGAGCTCTTCCCTGGGCACGCTCTCGCGTATCGGGCCAGCTAGCCGAGGCCGCGGGATGTGCCCTCTCGCCAGGCAGGAGGCGAGAGCCCATTCAGCGAGCTCATCATCTCAGCTCCGGTACCGGAGGGGTTCCGGGAGCCTGACATGTCCTACTACTCAGGAAAGGATAACCCTGTACAACACGTACAGTGGTTTGAAGATGTCATTTCGATAAGGCATATGACGGATGCCTTCAAGTGCCGGCTATTTGCCATCACGTTGAAGGAGAAGGCTCGGGACTTGTTCCACTAGTTGTCATCAAGGTCGATCTACTACTTTGAAGATCTGCGAAGAAGTTTCCTGTTGAGGTTCTCAACATCAAAGAAGCGGAAGAAGGAGGCAGAGTGCCTGTTTGCGGTGAGGCAGAAGCCGGATGAGACACTGGGTCACTATCTCGACCGGTTTCAGGAAGAGATCCTCCTGATCCAGGAGGTCCCAGGGTACGCGTTGATGCTCGCCTTTACCCTAGGGCTGAGGCCGGGATTATTCAGCATGGATTTGAAGAGAGTGCCCCCCTCTCCTTTGAGGAGCTCATGGAGAGGGTGGAAAAAGAGATAGACTTCGAGAGGGCAAATCCAGCGTTCGCCAGGAAGTTGGCCAGGCTGGCGGAGGATGATGTGAAGGAACCTGCAGCAGGAAGGCAGAAGGAGCCGAGGGAGCAGAGGGAGCAGAGAGAAGAAAGGAGGAAGGAAGAGCCCCGAAGGCAGGGACAGCAACAGGGATGGGGGGCCCGGGAGCCGAACAACCGGTTGGGTTGGAGGCCCTAGGAGGGTCGCCCCCAGGGTCAAGGAGGAGGCTATCAGGGAAGAGATAACCTACGGGAACCCAGGAGGTTTGACCAACCGGCGTGGAGGCAGGAGCCAAGGGGTCGTGTCCCACCACCGCAAGAGGCCATAGAGGTGGGCAAAGGAAGAGGAGCGAGGAGACGAGTTCGAGGAGGAGGGAGAAGAGGAGGAGGAGAAGGAAGAAGGGGTAGGGTGGCATTGCTCTTTTGTAACTTCCACCAGGAGGAGGGCCACGCAATGGCCACTTGCCCTGAGTTCTTGGAGATGAGGGAAGCAAGAGGAGCAGGGAGGCAGGATCCGCCGGTTAAGATCGTAGAAGTACAGCAGGGGGAGATGGAGGATAGGTGTGAAGATCGGGTAGACGTGGGGACCCGGGGAGGAATTGGGGTGATTCACGGAGGAGTGGGGATTGAGGCAACCCGCAAGGGGAGCCTTCAAACCATATACCGAAGAGGGGTCGCCTCTACCTCCCAGGCTCCCCCACCGGAAGAAAAAATCACCTTCTCGTCAGCGGACATGCCAGACTACGAAGATCCATTCTGTGACACCCTGGTGATCCAGATGATGGTGGAGAATTTTACGGTCTCAAGGATACTGGTGGATAATGGGAGCTCGGTAAATGTCATCTTCAAGAAGGCCTTCGATGAGGTGAGGGTTGAAGGGAAGAGGATCTTGGCTTCGGATGGACTGCTGTTCGGGTTCTCTGGAGAGAGGAAGGAAGTGGAAGGGGGAGTAGGGATGCACGTGAAGTTGGGGGGGCGTGTCACGGAACTGCAGGTTCGTGATCGTGGACGCCCCAAGCCGCTATAACTCCATCTTTGGGCGCCCCCTCATCAGCGCCTTTCGCTGCGTCCCCTCCTCGTTTCATCAGTGCCTCAAGTTCAATAATGGAGGGGTGCAGGTCAGGGTCAGAGGGGACACGAAGGTGGCAAGACAGTGCTACGTTACGGCAGTCAACACCATATCGTGGATGGCAGAGGTAGAGGAAGAGGTAGAGGATGAGGAGCAGGAGAGCCCGAATTAGGAGCAGAAGGATATGTGCAGGAGGTCCAGGGGGATGAGGAGCAGGAGAGCCCGGAAGGGGCGATGGAGGTAGAAGAATAAGAAGCAGGAGGAGCTGAGGGAGAGGCCCAGAGGGGCGTGGAAGTCGAGCAGTAGCAGGAGGGGCTGGAGGAGGCAATGGAGATCGAGGAGGAGGTAGGAATGGAGGAGCTGGAGCTGGAGGAAGAGGCAAGGGCCGACTGGGAGCAGTCGCGGTTGGAGTCGGCCGAGGAAGTGGTGGAGATGGATGTCTTCACCAGTGCAGGGCAGGTGCAAAGGGTGCGGGTCAGCAGGGGCTTGAGTACCGAGGCCTGGGAGCGAGTGCGGGCCTGCATTCAAAGCAACATCGACATCTTCGCTTGGAGCGCGGCAGACATGCCGGGCATCGGCGCGGACGTGGCCTGCCATCGCCTGATCCTGGACCCCCGCACTCACCCCATATGCCAAAAGATGAGAGCCATCGCCACCAAGCTGGAGGAGCCCATCCGCGAAGAGGTCAGGAAGCTCCTGGAGGCCGGCTTCATCTCAGAGATCCAGTATCCAGGCTGGATCTCCAATGTGGTAATGGTTAAAAAGGGGGTGGTAAATGGAGAATGTGTATTGATTTTTCTTTGTTAAATAAATCATGCCCTAAGGATTGCTACCCCCTGCCTCAGATCGACGCGCTGGTTGATTCAGCCGTCGGTTTTTCTATCATGAGCTTTTTGGATGATTTTTCAGGTTATCACCAGATCCGGATGCACCCTCCCGATGTCAAGGATGTTTCCTTCATCACAAGGGAGGGATGCTTCAGTTATAAAATGATGCCCTTTGGGTTGAAGAACGCAGGGGCTACCTACCAACGCATGATGGATCGGGTCTTCCAAGATCAGAGGGGGAGAAACTTGGAGGTTTATGTCGACGACCTAATGATCAAGAGCAAGTGCGTCGATTCACACCTGAAGGATCTATAAGAGACGTTCGCCACCCTGAGGAGGTTCAAGATGTGGCTGAACCCCTTGAAGTGTGTCTTCGGGGCCAGCCGCGGGAAGTTCCTTGGGCATCTCTTGACTCTGGCAGGGGTGGAGCCTAACCCGGACAAGGTAAAGGCCATCTTGGATTTGGAATCAGCTCGCGATGCCAAGGAGGTCCAGCGCTTGACAGGCAAGCTGGTAGGGCTGAGCAGGTTCCTCTCCAGGTCAGGAGACAAGTGTTCTTCATTCTTCAAGGTGCTGCGAGGGAATCAAAGGGTTGAGTGGACCGCCGAGTGCGAAGAAGCCTTCCAAGGGCTGAATAGACAGCTCTCTAAGGCTCCTCTGCTTCAGAGCCCAAAAGAAGGGGAGGACCTGACCTTGTACCTTGGAGTAGGAGCGGAGGCGGTGAGCTCCATCCTAGTAAGGGAATAAGGAAAGAAGCAACTGCACATCTACTACGTCAGCTGGATATTGAAGAAAGCAGAGCTCCGCTACCCCATCCTCGAAAAGCTAGCTTACGCCTTGGTCATCTCTGCAAAGAAACTCCGGCCATACTTTCAAGCACATTCTATTAGGGTGGTAACCGACCATCCTCTTTGCAAGATCTTTAAAGGAGTGGAGCACTCGGGAAGACTTGCTAATTGGTCCATCGAACTAAGCGAGTTCGACATCTCTTTTATTCCAAGACTCTACATCAAGGCGCAAGCGGTGGCGGACTTTCTGGCGGATTATGTTGTTAAAGTCGAGGAGGGAGAGCAGCAGCCACAGGAAGCGTGGAAGATGATGGTCGATGGGGCCTCAGGAAAACATTCCCTCGGGGGAGGAGTGGTGCTGATCAGCCCCCAGGGAGTCGCGATAGAGCAGGCGATGGCTTACCATTTTCCAGTAACCAACAACCAAGCAGAGTATGAGGTCGTGATCGCCGGCCTTCGCTTGGCAAAGGAGCTTGAGATTCAGGATGTGGAGGCCTTCACTGATTCAAAGGTAGTAGCGTCGCAGATCCGAGGAGAGTTTGAAGCTCGGGAGCCTGCCCTCATAAAATACCTATCTAAGGTAAGGGCAATCATCGGTGGGTTCCGGTCGTTCTCAATCCAACATGTTCCAAGGGAAGAAAGTATAGCTGCCGATCGATTGGCTAAGTTTGGACCTCGGGGAGGAGGGACCTTGACGGAGCTATTTTGACCGGCTATCTAGGAAGGAGAGTTGATGGTGGTGGATCGGCGACCCTCGTGGGTGGATCCATTGGTGACCTTCCTAACCACCGGTGAACTTCCAGAGGGGACCAAGGACGGGAAAAGCTTCAGGCGCAAGGCAACTCACTACCTGATGATAGAAGGGGGCCTGCATCGTAAGATGTTGTCAGGGCTCCTAGCTAGATGTGTGACCGAAGAAGAGATCCCAAGGATCTTGGGAGAGGTGCACTTGGGCGAGTGTGGCAGTCATTCTAGAGGGAGGATGTTGGAGGCAAGGGTGGTCAGGCATGGGTACTTCTGGCCCACCCTAAGGAAGGATGTCGCGGAGTTTGCAAGGAGGTGTCAAAAATGTCAGCTCTACGCCCCCCTTCAGCTCTTGGCAGCCCAAAGGCTCCGAAGCATCACGGCACCATAGCCGTTCGCCATCTGGGGGATGGATTTAGTTGGACCTTTTCGTCCGGCTAGTGGACAGAGGAGGTTCCTCTTGGTCATGGTCGATTATTTCTCAAAGTGGCTGGAGGTTAAGGCCTTGGACAAGGTCACCTCGCAAGTCATAAGGAACTTCATCTGGGGGGAGATCATATGCAGACATGGGCTGCCTCAAGTGATAGTGACAGACAATGGCCCCCAGTTTGCCAGTGAAGAATTCATCAGCTTCTGCGCCCAACTGGGGATAGACCTCAGATTTGCCTCTACCCACCACCCCCGGAGCAACGGCTAGGTGGAAGCGGCAAACCAAATCATTGTAAACCTGCTCAAAAAGAAGGTGGAGAACTTAAAGGGAAATTTGGTGGAGCAGCTCCCCTCGGTCCGATGGGCCTTGCGAACGACCCCGAACACGGCCACCGGTGAGACCCCCTTCAAGCTTTCTCACGGGTGTGAGGCGGTCCTACCAGTGGAGTTCGAGGTTCGGTCCCCGCGGGTCACAGCCGCGGGCGAAGGAGATGAGACTTGGAGATTGGAAAATGAAGAGGGGCTATGCCTCTCGCTAGACATGGTGGAAGAACTGCGGGACGTGGCAGCTATCAGGCAAGAAGAGATCAAGCGGTGGATGGCCAAGTATTTTGATAAGCATGTCAGGGTCAAGCAGTTTACTGTAGGAGATCTGGTGCTGAGAAAGTTTGACACGGCAGGAAGGTCGGCTCTCGTGGGCAAGCTCAACCCGAACTGGGAAGGACCGTACATAGTGAAGGAAGTCCTTGGAAGAGGAGGTTACAACCTCCAGGATGTGGATGGGAGGGCCTTAAGCCACACCTGGAGCGGCGATGATCTAAAATGCTTCTACCCATGAAATGGGGAGGATGTAATTATGTATCCAAGATTAAACTTATTATACTACATCAGTTGACTTGATTTTCTCTTGCCTATTGTGAAATTTTTATAATAGGACGTAATTATGTGTTTTGTGATACCCCGAGCTCGGCTCGGCCCCAGGTAGACCCGCTGCGCAGGCTCTCATCTAGCTGGCAGGTCTGAAGGCTCACCTGTGGGGGATAGGTTTGGTTTGAGAACTTCATCAGCACCCCGAGATCGGCTCGGCCCCAGGTAGACCCGTTGCGCAGGCTCTCATCTAGCTAGCAAGTCCGAAGGCTCGCCTGTGGGCGATAGGTTTGGTTTGAGAACTTCATCGGCACCCCGAGCTTGGCTCGGCCCTAGATAGACCCGCTGCGCAGGCTCTCATCTAGATGGCAGGTCCGAAGGCTTGCCTGTGGGGGATAGGTTTGGTTTGAGAACTTCATCGGTACCCCAAGCTCGGCTCGGCCCCAGGTAGACCCGCTGCGTAGGCCCTCATCTAGCTGGCAGGTCCGAAGGCTCGCATGTGGGGGATAGGTTTGGTTTGAGAACTTCATCGGCACCCCGAGCTCGGCTCGGCCCCAGGTAGACCCGCTGCGCAGGCTCTCATCTAGCTGGCAGGTCCGAAGGTTCGCCTGTGGGGGATAGGTTTTGTTTGAGAACTTCATCGGCACCCCGAGCTCAGCTCGGCCCCAGGTAGACACGCTGCGCAGGCTCTCATCTAGCTGGCAGGTCCGAAGGCTCGCCTGTGAGGGATAGGTTTGGTTTGAGAACTTCATCGGCACCCCGAGCTCGGCTCGGCCCCAGGTAGACCCGCTGCGCAGGCTCTCATCTAGCTGGCAGGTCCGAAGGCTCGCCTGTGGGGGATAGGTTTGGTTTGAGAACTTCATCGGCACCCCGAGCTGGGCTCGGCCCCAGGTAGACCCGCTGCGCAGGCTCTCATCTAGCTGGCAGGTCTGAAGGCTCGCATGTGGGGGATAGGTTTTGTTTGAGAACTTCATCGGTACCCCGAGCTCGGCTCGGCCACAGGGAGACACGCTGTGCAGGCTCTCATCTAGCTGGCAGGTCCGAAGTCTCGCCTGTGGGGGATAGGTTTGGTTTGAGAACTTCATCGCCACCACAAGCTCGGCTCGGCCCCAGGTAGACCGGCTGCGCAGGCTCTCATCTAGCTGGCAGGTCCGAAGGCTCGCCTGTGGGGGATAAGTTTGGTTTGAGAACTTCATCGGCACCCCGAGCTCGTCTCGGCCCCAGGTAGACCCACTGCGCAGGCTCTCATCTAGCTGGCAGGTCCGAAGGCTTGCCTGTGGGGGATAGGTTTGGTTTGAGAACTTCATCGGCACCCCGAGCTCGGCTCGGCCCCAGGTAGACCCGCTGCGCAGGCTCTCATCTAGCTGGCAGGTCCAAAGGCTCGCCTGTGGGTGATAGGTTTGGTTTGAGAACTTCATCGGCACCCCGAGCTCGGCTCAGCCCCAGGTAGACCTGCTGCGCAGGCTATCATCTAGCTGGCAGGTCTGAAGGCTCGCCTGTGGGGGATAGGTTTGGTTTGAGAACTTCATCGGGGTCCCGAGCTCGTCTCGGCCCCAGGTAGACCTGCTGCGCAGGCTCTCGTTAGCTGGCATGCCCGAGGGCTTGCCTGGGGGAGGGAAGTTTTTGATCCTATGAGACGCTCCGACTCAGATGCTCTGAGTAGGGTAAGAAATGCACCCGGAACGCGGAATGAAAAGAGGTAAGGCCACTTCAGGCAGGAGAGGCCTCAGCCAAAGAAGATCTCGGCAGGGAAGTCCTCGCCAAGGAGATCTCGCCGAAGGAAGCTCTCGGCGAGAAAACTCCTGACGGTATCCTTGGACAGGGGGAAGCGTTAGGCGAAAGCTTCGAACAGTTCGCGCAAGCTAAAGGGGGACGGCCTCGTCTCAAAGGGACCACGAGCAATGTTCCCGGCAGACGGTTTTCGGCAGAGCGCGGAAACGAAACGTCTAAGCCCTGGGCTCTTTCGATAGGTTCCCGCCTATCCATCACTAAGGGAGACTACCCTAGGGAGGCCAAGGGTCTCGGCGGAAGCATGCTTGAGAAGCACTCGGACACAACAATTATATCAAGCGCATTTGCATTAAAGAGAATGGCATAAACACAATATTTGCAATGTATTTTATATAGTTACAGATCTAGAGCGCTCTCAATCAGTACAATCAAAATAAAAGGGTGGCCCCTCGGGGAGACAAGTTGTACCCCTCAGAGCTCCCGCTTGAACTCTCGTTGGAGCTCTCGCCTGAGCTCTCCCCGGATGTCTCGCCACCCGCGGCAAGGGATTTCGGGACATCCGAGGGCGGGGAATCAGGCGCACCTGGGGGCTTCGGGACAGGCTCAAAGAGCCAGGGGACGATCTGATGAGCAGTAATGGTCTTGCCCCTCCCATCCAAGCAACCGACATCCCGCAGCGTCTCCAGAGTCAGCTTGACTGTGGCTTGCGCGTTGGAGAATGAAGTTGAAATCTGCAGTGGCAAGAGCGAGTGCCGCGAAAGATCTCGTTTACCTCTTCCGCCCGGCGCGAAGGCAGCTGTTGCAAGCTCCATCCTGCGCATCAGAGCCCGGGTGGAGTCGTAGGCCAGGTGCCTGGTGGTCATTTTGTCATAGACACTGGCGTTCTCCGGGCTATAGAGGTCGTAGCCTAGGGAGAAGGCCTCGCTGGTGACCTCATCTCGCTCCGCCCAGTTGGGGAGATTGAGACCCTGTTGGTATCAGGGTCCCACTGTCAAGGCACTTTGTGCCGAGACCAAAATTGCGGTGACCCCGCGGCACCTCTCCAGGCGGAGACTGGGCGGAGGTCTCGGTGGCGGTTCCCTCGCCATCTTCTCCACCAGGGGCAGGGTGGTTCTCGGCAGCTGTCTCGGCGCCGCCCCTGGTGACCGCGATCTCGCTGGCGGCCTGCAAGATCTCCTCAAAAGAGCGGCCTGCAGCGAGAGGTTGGGAGGGCGGCATCGCGGCGGCTTTACCCTTCTCGACGGCAGTTATCTTGGGCCTCTTGATCGGTGGGGGCAGAGGGGCGTCGGGCTTTCGCTTCCCAGCGCCAGTCGAAGGAAGCAGGGCTGGCTCGTCCCAGCAAGCTTGAGCTGCAGGCTTTGCGAGAGCCAGCGGGTCTCTCACATATTGGCTCTCGGTAGCGCGAGCCTCGTTGAATGGTTGGTTTAGTGGGATCTCGCGCTATCCTGTGAAAGCGATAGCACTCAGTTCTAATCTTAAAAAGGAAGGGAATAGCGAGACAAAGGCGAGACCATACCTTCGCCCGGAGGCACAGGGAGGAGTGAATCAACGTCCCGCCAGAGGAATTGGACGTCGAAGTCCTTGGTTCCGAAGAACTCAAGCTCTCGCGCGAGCCGAAGGAGGGCGGCTTATAAGCGGCGTACTCATATTGAATGGGCGCGAGAGGCACGTTCCCGAAATCGCCGGAAACGAAGACGAACCTCTCGCCCCAGTGGTGGTGCTTGTTGGCGAGACCAATGGTCTTGAGCAGCTGCCCTGAAAAGAAGACCACCCCCCCCCCCCCCCCCCCCCCTTGGCGGGAAGGATTGGAAGGCTGAACTCGATCCTCTCGGATTGCATATAGCAGATAAAGGCCACCAGGATGGCGACCGAGTTTGGATTCAACTGCGTGGGAACCACTCCGTAGTACCGGAGGGCCTGGCACATCTCGAGCCAGAGGGGGAGGCGGAAGCCCACCTCAAAGTGCTCAAGGGGATGGCGAGCTCCCCCTCCCCCGCACTGTTTACCTTTTCATGGTTGCCGGGGTTTCGCGCGGTGAAACCAGCGGGAACGTAACGAGTCTAGGTCAGCTGGAA
Source organism: Platanthera guangdongensis (assembly GCA_039583875.1). NCBI lineage: Eukaryota > Viridiplantae > Streptophyta > Magnoliopsida > Asparagales > Orchidaceae > Platanthera > Platanthera guangdongensis. Next base: position 55,472,508 of record CM077162.1, on the reverse strand, counting down.
ATCGTCCGTGGTCCGGGTGTAGGAGGGAAACAGATGCTTCTAGAAGGCTTCCGCGCAATTCGAACGTCCCTCGCTTCCGCTCGGCATCGTGTTTGAGAGGTTGTAGGCGAGGTCTTCAGAAGAGAGGCGAGAGCGAGAACAATGAAAACTGTGAGAACGGGAGGAGGAAGCGGAAGCAAGCGGGAGCTTTCGGCAAACCGCGAGAGCGACAAGAGAAAAGACGGGATTTGGATCGGAGAAATAAATATGGTAGGTGAACTTCTCTATTTATAGAAAACCGTGATCATCATGACTATTTCTAAAAAGGCAGCGGGGGTACAGCCGTCACGCCCTAAGTCGGCGGCGCCTCGGTTTCCCGCCCAAGTTTGATAGTGACTGACTGACAGATGATTAGCGCAAGCATTACGAGATGACACACGAAGTAAAGTAAGCGGAAGCAGGGTTACTCTCGCCGAGCGAGAGCTGAATAAAAAATAATAATAACAATAACAGCCAGGAGTTACTCTCACCAAGCGAGAGCTGAATAAAAGATGATAATAGTAGCAAAGTTTAGTTACAGACTGATGAAAATAAATATGGGTACATTGGGGAAGGGGAAGGTCGGGGGCAAGGAAGGGCGAGATCTCGCGAATCAGTAGGGTTCCCACCGCCATCTTCCTCGCTCCCGCTACCTAGTCCTCGGTGGCGCTTGCGGGTTGAAGTAGGACGATAAGACGGTGCATCCTATGTTTATCCGGCGAGACAAGTCTCGGATCCGCGTGATCCTTCTTTCAGGAGAGGACCCGGCAGTAGGCCCACCAGGCCGATCCGTCTCGCCGATGAAATAGTCTCGCTCTAGAGCCTCCAGCCTTTTCTCCACCGATTGGTGGAACTGTCTCGCCGCGGAGTCATGGGCCCGCTCCCGCCGTATAAGCTTTGACAGGACGGCGGCAACCCTCTTCCCCCGCCTCTTAGCGCTCCCGACACTGGTCAAGATCTCCTCCATCTCGTCAGATGAAGGGAAGGGGGAGCTCTCGCCGTCCTCCCCCTCTCTGTCTTCGTCCTCTTCATCTTCTTCATCCTCTGCGTCAGCTCACGACCGCAAGCCCGGATCCCCTGACAAAAGAATTCCACGGTTATGGCGAGAGCTAAGCGACATTTGTGATAAGCATACCGCATACCTGCAGTATGGCGAGAACCACCGGCCGACGGCAGGCGAGAAGGCCCAGCCCCCCCCCCCCCCCCCCCCCCCCCCCCCCCCCCACAGTTCCAAAGAGGAGGTGGATTGGCTTTCCTTTTCCCGGAGGGAGATTGTGCAAGTGGTGATCCCGGCTTGGCCGGAAGCAGGGGGGAGTTATCCACTCCCGCGGGATGGCTGGCATCCTGGGGAGCTGCGGAAGATTCGGCAGCCATTCCTCCCGCCGGTAGGGAGCAATCAACCGCAGGGGCAGGCCAATTTGTGACCCTTACTTTGTTCTCCCGGGTAGCGAGACCCGGCTGGGCGGAAGCTGGTGCTGCGGGAAGACAATTCAGCGTTATGAGATTTGAGTTAAGAGCGAGAATGGAAAAGATACCTGCAGTTCTCGGGTCAGGCGGAGGAGCCACCTCCGAGACCCGCGGTTGGTCCTCAAGAGGACGAGATGATGGATCCAAGGGTTCTCGCGGGGACCTGACGATGTCGGGAACCGTTTCCTGCGAGGAGTATCGCGTCAGCTATAAGTCCTCCCGTATAAGCAACTAGTAGTTTCAATAATCAGCGAGTCAGACATACCTTCTGCGGAGAGGGATCATCCGCGCGGCTTGTTGTCGGGGTGGGCGGGATCCTATTCTCGTGAGGCAGGTCTCGCTAGACCACCTTCGCCTTCTTCTTTTTCTTCTTTGGTTGAGAAGGCTCAGCGGCTGACGACTTTCTCGCCAGCCAGGGGGCAACCAAGGCACTATTAGCCTTGGCTCGCGCCTGTGCCGCATCGATGCGGTCTTGAAGATCCTGCGGAAGCGGTTTGTCGGCGCGCTTGGAATACATCGCGAGAGGAGGCGAGAACTCAAGCGAATAATGACGATTCAAGGGTAGAGTTATGGCCGTCTATCAGCATATATATATATATATATATATATATATATATATATATATATATATATATATATATATATATATATATATATATAGCCACGGTACGGCCCACCAAAAGATTCCCTGATGTTGACACGTGCTCAGCAAATATTTACGGGTGGGACATGTCTTTTCGAGCGCAGAGCTGGCTCAAAAAGAGCAGGGATTGTGTACAACCCCATATTCGCTGAGTCAGACCAGGAGGCGCCAACGGTCGCAATTAGGTTAGCCAGAGGAGTTCCCGCCCTAAAGAAGTTCTCGCCCAAGTAGGCGGGAACGCTTGCGCTTGCACCAAGCTCCTATCTTAAAGGAGCTCTCGCCTATAAGCAGGCAAGACCGCTTGCGCCGGACTCTGGACAGAAGGCTCTCGGCTCAGAGCTCTCGCCGAGTGGGGCCCAGGGCCTTGGGTAAAATGACCTAATTGCCCTCAGGTAAAACTACCCCTATACCCTCAGGATAAGGAGCGAGCTTTGGCTATTGGCAGATCAACCAAGGGTATTTCAGTAATCTCAGGTCAGCAAAGGCTATAAATAGACCCATAAGGGCTCCTTAGAAGGCAAGCTTTCATATTCTTCCAACTTCCAGTGCTTTCTGAGGAGCTCCTAGCCCAGCTTTTGGCTTTGGAGGGGAAGCTCTCAGTGATCTTTCGGGTGTGAGGTGGGACCTCCCTGCTGAGGCTTTGGGTCAGTCCAGGGACCTTTGAATCTAGTCAAGGGTTGAGGCTTGAGAGAAGTAGGTGTTGTGTAACGCCCCGAAACTCAAAAGAGCGACGGGGGACGTTTTGGGCCAGTTTTGGGTTCTGGCTGCAGGCACACGGCCTGGGACACGGGCGTGTCAAGCTTGTGTCGACACTCAGCCAGGAAGTCGACATTTTTATCTCGACATTGTGTCGAGACTGGGCACACGGCCTGCGACACGGGCGTGTCGCAGGGCGTGTCGACACTTAGCCCGTGAAGTCGACACTCTGCGTTCGACGAAGTGTCGAGACATGGCACACGGCCTGCGATACGGGCGTGTCGCAGGGCGTGTCGACCCGTGTCGACACTCGTCCCGGGGAGTCGACATTTTGCTCGACGATGTGTCGAGATAAGGCACACGGCCTAGGACACGGGCGTGTCCAAGGCCGTGTCGTTAGGTCGACGATCTTCGCTCGACGAAGTGTAGAGTGTCGAGACCGTGTACACGGCCTGGAGCCCGGGCGTGTTGAGGTGACACGGGCAAGGACACAGGCGTGTCCTAGAACCCGTGTAGTGCTCGGGTTGTTTCCGGGGAAAAATGATGGGGTTACACGGCCGGCCACACGGCCGTGTCAGGTGGAACACGGGCATGTCAGGTCGAACACGGGCGTGTTCGATACCCGTGTGTTGTTCCAGGCGAGCCGATTTTGACGGAGAATGAGGCACACGGCCCTGGACACGGGCGTGTGCCAGGCCGTGTGCAGTCCAGATTGGGCATTTCAGTCCCGAATCAAAGCTGTTCGTTTCTTTAATTGATGATCCAACGGCTGGGAGTTGTTCCTGAAGGGATATACCAGGGATTGGGCCTTAGAAACCCTCACTTTTTATGAGTGGTTGTCTTTCTAAATCTTAGAAAGAGAGGAGAGCCAAGGAAGGAAGAAGAAGCTAGATCTGGCCATTGGAGGAGCTTCGAAGCTCCAAATCGCGAGCTGACTCCGGATCCACGGAGGCAAAGCTAGTGCGGTGCTTTTCATCCGCTTACTTTTCCATGGCGCCAAAGAGGAATGCAAGGGTAACGATTCTCTTCTTGAGCATGAGTAGCTCTCCTTCTTTGCATAGGAAGCCCGCTCTCGCGAGTTTGCGGTGAGTTGGAGGCGTTCCTTCGGGTAGATATATGAAGTCCCCGTTGTTTAGAGTCCGTAAGCGAGAACGGACATAGGCATGATGTGTGAAGCCTACCCGGACATGTTGGTCTGGATTGGTGATGTTGCATTGCATAAATGCCAGAGAAGACTGCGTGCTATTGGTTGTTTTTCGGGTTTTTCTACATGGTATATTGCAACAGGGAGCCTTGGGGATTAACCCAAAGGTGCACCCGGAAAACTGGGCGATGCGTGATCTTGCCAACTTGGTGGCCTGAGAGCCAACTTGAACATAACCGGGTTATGTGAATTGTGATGGAAACGGGACTCGGGAGAAGTTTGACCCGCGCAAATGGCTTAAATTGTCGTTGCGATGTGAGCACGGGTTAGATGGAACTGTACCCGTTCTATGTCGTTCGGTTAAAGAGACCTAAAGGAACGTGGCACTTTCCGTTGGCATAGATTAGGGTCTTTGGCGGTCTATGGCTTAAATTATCGTGACCCAGGCCAAGAAGACAAAATGCTCATAGGTTTCGCCGTCAAAGTGGCAGTGGTGAGTCCAGAATGTCTATGGCTTTAATTGACGTGACATCGACCGGTTCACCGAGAATGTGCCCTGAGAGCACGGGGCGTGTGGCCGTGCGAGCCAACGTCTTTGATGAAATGGTTATATATATTGCTCGCTTATGCTAATGAAATGCAGGGAAGGAGCATCGCCGCCCCGAGTTGGGGGCGGGATCGTTATAATTTGGTCAGCATTGCTGACCGTTGCCTTGTTTTGCCACCTTGCGGTGGTTTGTTGTTTGCAGGTGCTGCTGGACCAAGCGGTCAATAGCGGGCTAAAGCCCTTTTTGCGAAGCCGGCCCTCGAAGGCCTAATTGGAGTGTTTACTGCTTTATTCATGTATGACCGGCCTGCGTGTCGTGGTTTGTAAAACATGTAATATGAAGTGAACAATTTTTGTAAGGCCTTAAGGCTTGTACTGGTGTATTTTGTATCATTCCTATTTGGTATTAGTGGACATTCATGCTTTAGTGTTGGGTTCTTTGTTACAACTTATGAATCTGCTTCCGCTAGAATGCTCTGTGTAGGACGTTATGATTGGTTGGATGGTTTCCATGAGTAACCACCCGGTCTGTCTATGGCATACGGCGTCGGGCCCCGGCCGGACCTACTGCTATATGCTATTCGACGGATAGGGGGTGTTACAATTTGGTATCAGACTACTGGTTTTGGTCAGGCTTAAACTGAATTCGTGGGCGAATTCTTTTTAAGGGGTGGTGAGCACATTGTGTGCGTCATTGTTATAACGGTACAAGAAACCCATGAATTTCCACTTAGGAATGAAAATACACGTGTTTGAGGAACCTGCGTGTTCCTATAATTGCTGTTTGCAATTTTACTTGGTCGCTTAATGGTGTTTTGTACCACTATAGGTGACCAGAAGTGGTGTTGGGCCGTCAGAACGCCGAGTTTCTGAGGCTAGCAGTGCACCAGATGTTGCTCCCGCAACACCTCTATCGGCTGAGAACATACGATTGGTGGCCGAAGCGGTGTTGGCCGTGATAAATGCGCAGCTTGCAAGGCAAACGCAGCAGCCCGCTCCTGCGATGGAGCAGGAACCTCTTCAAGAGGCTGAGCCGAGGAGAGTGGAACAGGTGGTAGTGGAGCCGGTGGTGCCAAGGAGGGCAGCCGAGAGACAGCTCAAGCATGTTATGAGCTTTAATCCTCCTGTATTCTCGGGGTTGGGAACCCCATCTCAAGCTGAAGACTAGCTCTCCAGGGTGAAGAGAGTCATGACAGCAACGGAGACGGAGGAGTGGCAAATGACCACCATCGCTACGTTCCTTCTGGACGGTGAAGCGAGAATGTGGTGGGAAGGATTGGAGCTGCACCTATTGAGAGGTAGGCAACTTGTTGATGTCTCGATGGAGGAGTTCTCGAGATTGTTCTTGGCTAGATACCTTCCTTCGATGCAGAAGATAGCGTTGGAGAATGAGTTTCTGAAGTTGGTTCAGGGTGAGAGGAGCATGGATGAATATCTCCACGAGTTTACTCGTCTGAGTCGTTATGCTAGCTCCACTATTGTGGATGAGGAGCGCAAGACTAATCGCTTCTATGAAGGGTTGAGAGATGAGTTGAGGTTACTACTCTCGGGGCCGATAACGCAGGGTTTCTTAACCTTGGTCAACACTGCCCGGTCCTTGGAGAAGGACATGAAGAATGTCCAAGCAAAGAAAAGCTTGGGTGACAAGAAGTCTGAATTCAAAGTGCCGACTACTTCAAAGTCCGGCTATCGAAGGTCCTTCGAGAAGCATAGGACTTCGGGTCCAGCTCCTTCTGGTGCTTCTGGGGCGACTACGGGTCGGACCCCGGGTGGGTGTTTTACTTGTGGAAAGACGGGGCACTTTGCCCGTGACTGTTGGAGCGGACGACCTAAGTCCGAGAGAAGGCCGGGAGCTACTTATGAAGAGAAGGGAAAGGCGGTGGAGTCGACCGCGTCACACTATGCTCCGGCCCAACCAAGGGTGTATAATCTTGGCCAACAGGAGGCCATCAAACAGGCTGATGTGGTGACAGGTACGGTTTAATTTATAGCAAGTCAATTTCTTTAAATACTTGTTATGCACATGTTACCTTACCACTGCTTGTTTAGGATTTGTATTGATTTGTGAAAATCCGGCACGAGCACTCTTCGATACGGGAGCTTCACACTCCTTCTTGTCCGAAGGATTTATATCACGCATTGGAGTCCCTTCTTCGATTGCAAAGGATAAGTTGGATGTGTTGTTGCCCAATGGGTGTTCGATGCGAGTGGATAGGATCTGCGATGTTAAGATTCGTATTGGGAATCAGGAGTTCGATCTGTAGGCGTCTTTACTCCCGTTGGTGGAGTTAGACGTCATATTTGGCATGGACTGGCTCTCGGAGCAGCAGGCCCATATAGATTGCGGGATCAAGGAAGTCAAGCTGGGAGCAAGTCGTGAAACGACTTTTACGGGCTTAAAGGGGTCGAGCAAGACGTTGATGTCTTCTCTTCAGGTGGTGAAGGCGGTTCGTGCCAGTGCAGAACTGTTCTTTACACTAGTGGAGGTTGCAAAGCCGAAGCCCGCGTTGGATAGTATTTCAGTGGTATCGGAATACCCTGATGTGTTCCCCGCAGATCTTCCTGGAGCCCCGCCTCAACGGGAGATAGATTTTACGATTGAGCTAGTGCTAGGTGCAAAGCCTGTGTCACGATCTCCATATCGGCTAGCGCCTAAGGAAATGGCGGAGCTGAAAGTTCAACTGCAAGAGTTGTTGGAGCAAGGGTATGTGCACCCGAGTTCTTCGCCTTGGAGCGCACCGGTCCTCTTTGTTAAGAAGAAGGACGGAAGCTTGAGGCTATGTATTGATTATCGGGAGCTCAACAAGTTGACGGAGAAGAACAAGTACCCGATCCCCCGGATCGATAATCTTTTTGATCAGTTGGTAGGGTCGACGGTGTACTCGAAGTTGGATATCAAGGCTGGGTACTATCAGCTGCGAATAAGGGAGAGTGATATCCTGAAGACAGCGTTTAGTACGAGATACGGGCATTATGAGTTTACAGTCATGTCGTTTGGGCTGACTAATGCGCCGTCAGTGTTCATGGATTTGATGAACAGGACTTTCAGGGAGTACTTGGACCATTTCGTGATCGTCTTCATCGACGATATTTTGGTGTACTCGAAAAGTGAGGAAGATCACTTCAAGCAACTTCATTTTGTTTTGGAGACGCTAAGGAGAAATCAACTATATGCCAAGTTCTCGAAGTGCGAGTTTTGGTTGTCCTCAGTGGCGTTCCTCTGTCATATAGTGAGTGGAGAGGGTATTGCTGTGGATCCGGCGAAGATCGTTGCAATACGGGAGTGGCCTGAGCTTGTTACGGTAGCGGAAGTCTGGAGCTTTCTGGGGCTTGCCGGCTATTATAGGCGCTTCGTAGAGAACTTCTCGCGGATAGCGTTACCTCTCACTACTTTGACGAGGAAGGAGCATAAGTTCGTTTGGACGCCGGAGTGCGTGCGAGCTTTTGAGGAGTTGAAGGGTCGGTTGACCACGGCGCCTGTGCTGAGTTCGCCGTGTGGGACCAAAGGCTATGAGATTTATAGTGATGCTTCGGGCAGCGGTTTGGGTTGCGTGCTACTGCAACACGGAAGTGTAATAGCTTATGGCTCGAGATAGCTAAAAGTGCATGAAAGGAACTATCTGTTCCATGACTTGGAGTTAGCGGCCGTGATTTTTGCCTTGAAGCTGTGGATACACTATTTGTAGGGTGTGAAGATTGATATCTACACCGATCATAAGAGCCTGAAATATCTGATTGATCAGAAAGATCTGAATATGCGGCAGCGTAGATGGATGGAGTTCCTGGGGGACTATACATTCAAGATCCACTACGTGCCTGGTAAAGGGAATGCGGTTGCGGACGCGTTGAGTCGCCGAGCCCCAGCTCAAGCCAATTGGCTATCGGTGCATGATGAGCGGTTCGTGCGGAAGTTGGAGGCGTTGGAGATTGTTTGTGTGGATAGGCAATCAAGTGCTGAAGCAGTTCTGAATTGGACTGAAGTCCAATATGACCTGGCTGACCGTATTCGGCAGGCTTTGGATATGGATGCTCATATGAAGCAGTTCATGGTAGAGTATCTGGATGGGTCAAATTCCAAATTCGTTGTGGAGGATGGATTGCTTTGGAAAGATGGTCGTCTGTGCGTCCCATGTGTAGGTAATTTGCGGGTGGAGTTGTTGTACGAGGCACACCATACCAAGTACTCGATTCACCCGGGGAGCACGAAGATGTACCGCGATGTCAAGAAACTGTTTTGATGGACGGGTTTGAAGAAAGATGTGACGCTCTACGTAGCGAAGTGCCAAACTTGCGCCTTGGTGAAGGCGGAATGCCAAAAGTCGGGAGGGTTTCTTAAGTCCTTGCCTATTCCGAAGTGGAAATTTGACGACATCTCTATGGACTTTGTGCACGGTTTGCCAAGGTCGCAAAAGGGAAACGACGCCATTTGGGTGGTCGTGGATCGGTTAACGACGGTGTCGCATTTTATTCCGCATAGGAAGGATGATCCGGTGGAGAAGTTGGCAAAGCTTTATGTGGATAACATAGTACGGCTTCATGGTGTGCCCCGCAGCATCGTGAGTGACCGAGATGGGCGGTTTACGTCCAATGATTGGAGGCTTGTGCAGCAAATGTTGGGAACAAAGCTGAAATTCAGCACAGCCTTCCATCCGCAAACTGATGGGCAGACCGAGAGGGTCAATAGAACCATGGAAGACATGCTCCGCATGTGTGTCTTGGATTTTGGAAAGCAATGGGAAGACCACCTTTATTTGGTGGAGTTCGCATACAATAATAGCTACCAAGCGAGTATTCAAATGGCGCCCTTCGAGGCCCTATATGGTAGAAAATGTCGCACGTCGTTGTCTTGGTTAGAAATGGGTGAGTCAAAGTTGTATAAGCAATTAGAAGTGGAGGATGCTACTTCTTTGGTAAGAACCATTCGGGAGAGGTTGCTTATCGCTCAGGACCGGCAAGCGAAGTACTATAATGCCAAGAACAGGAACGTGGAGTTCGTTGTGGGCGACTATGTGTACTTAAAGATCAAACCGTTCAAGGGTGTCTCACGGGTGCGGCGATTGAAAAAGCTAAGCCCGAGGTACCTTGGGCTGTTTGAGGTTCTGGAGCGAGTTGGTGAAGCGGCCTATCGGTTGAAGCTTTCAGTGGAGCTTAGTGGTTTACATGATGTATTCCATATTTCGGTGCTTCGGAAGGCGGTGCAAGAGCCTACGCAAGTGATCGCGGTTGATCAAGTGTCGGTGGATAGTGGGCTAACGACAAAGGTCAAGCCCGTGCGGATTGAGGACTCAGAGGTCAAGCGGCTACGCAATAAAGAGATCAGGATGGTCAAGGTCCGGTGGGACAATTGCGGTCGTGAGGAGCTCTCTTGGGAGCGAGAGCAGACTATGCTTGACGAGTATCCGGAGTTGTTCCGCTCAGGTACAAATTTTGATTTTGTACATGTCTTTCCTTTATGTATTTTCGTGGACGAAATTCTTTTAAGAGGGGGAGAGTTGTAACGCCCCGAAACTCAAAAGAGCGACGGGGGACTTTTTGGGCCAGTTTTGGGTTCTGGCTGCAGGCACACTGTAGTATCCCCCCCCCCCCCAACCTTTTGCCCGGGTCGGGCCGGAGGGGTACTACTGGCCCAAGACGTCCACCCAGGGCTCATAGGGGAAACAATCCACCCTATTCAAGCACTAGATGGCTGTATTGGGTGGTTCGAATCATAACATTCACAACCCATCAGAATATAGCGGAAGCATTAACAGGAAACCACTACATATCATATTAATACAGAGGTTCTAGGGCCGAAGCCTTATGCGTTTATAAAAGCCCGTGGGCTATACATGTACTACATAAGTCTCTCACACACTCTCTCTTCTAAACTGCTCGGCGGTACTCACGTCTCTAAACACCGGAGACGGCGGGGGTGCATCTGCTCGAGTAGACCTAGCTGCTGGCGTAATCTCCTGCGGCAGCGGGTCACTACGGTGCTCCATCTCCTGTGAATGGTTAATCAAATAACCGTTAGTCACAGAGCTAAGTGGAAACAAATCTCCTCCCCGGATCCACATCCTGGGGACGAGCACGCACCCACCCAACAAAAGTAAATAGCCGAAGCAAGAGAGGGTTATCACAACATTTCATATATGAACAACTAGGAGCAATTATAAAAGAGTGCAGTATAACCGGAAAAAGCAGCAATTACATAAAACGGTTATAGCAAGGCTCTACTAGCTCATCAGCACAACAGGTTTTCATATCTTGAATTCTATCGCAGGCATTCACAGCCGCGCACACAAACCGCAAGCATTCATAGCCGCGCACACAAACCGCAGGCATTCATAGCCGTGCACACAAACCGCAGGCATTCATCGCCGCGCACACAAACCCTATGTCGACATAGTTTGGACCGCTTCTATTCCAGCAGGGTAGCGAGCCCCGCGGGCCTCACCGATGTGACCGTCGGTGACAGTGGCCAGTCCTGCCACTTCTGGGGGTGATCGTACCGCACAACCCCAGGCCCTCACGTACAACCTTGTGTACTCTTGGATGTGAGCGACATCCGGCGAATCATTTTGGCCGACCAGCGGAGGAAAACCCGACGGGGAATATAACGGCCGGTCACCCGTGGTACTCATCTCCCTGTCGCCTTGAGTCGTCAACCTTGCCGCACCGGTACGAACGGTCTGCGGAAGGGACTGACCCGCCACCATTTCACCGCAAGCAATTTACAATCAATCAAACAATTGCAAACAATATAACATCGGGTCTACAACGGCCTGCCTTACTAGGCTTACACTTCGGGCATCGGCACTTTGCTCTACTTTCGACAAGGAGCGTGGGAGCTCTTTATTTGGGGCTAGACCTGGAGGACTACCTCAACTCCGGTTATCCCCAACTAAGGCTCAACCTAAACGACAACTGCTCGTCAGAGCAGGACCCGGGAATATAAAAGTAAATTGCGATAAGATCAAGTGCGGTGGTTATGCTGCTTATTTAAAGTGCTGGAAAGAAATGTGACCAGTACAAGACTGGAGTAGTATTGAAATAAGCTTAACCAGTACGAGACTGGAGTAGTACTGAAATGAAAGTAATGAAATAATCTTGACCAGTACGAGACTGGATTAGTACTGAATTGAAAGTACTGAACTGAAAAGAATAAAGGAACTGGACCAGTGCAAAACTGGAATAATCATAAAGAAAATGGTTAGTAGTCCAATCACTCCAAACAGGAGGCTTCAGTTCCATCTCCGTTCTCAGGAGAGATTTTTCAGTTTCATCTCCATCCAGGAGAGATTCAGTTCCATCTCCATCCAGGAGAGATTTAGTTCCATCTCCATCTAGGAGAGATTCAATTCCATCTCCATCCAGGAGGCACATTCAGTTCCATCTCCGCTTTTAATAAGGTTTCCTTGGGTTACACCTTTATTAAGATCCGATTATGAGTTGGTTGCGCCTTATTAACCACGGCTTAATCAGATTGGGGCTTATCAGGAGTTATACTTTCATTATTCGTCAAGGATAATTCATAACTCACCACTCGTGCTCTCATCTTCCGAGCGTGCCCAAATCGCCCGAGAGTCGAGGCGCTCGACAGTTTTCATGAAATCTCGAAACACCCGGAGCTTGATCACTTGCCTCGGCCACTCTCGTCGATATGAAACTTATTCAAATTAGAGAGGATAGTCGCGCGCTCCAATTTTCATTTTCGAAGAAAACGAGCGTAATAATATCGAGCGCGGTCCTAGGCTTCCATATTTTGGGAAAAATATCAAACCTTATCCCCATGAGCTCAAATTTTGATACAACCCTTATATGGATATAAAATGAGTATAGAAAAATTTTCATAATTTTTCAAAGAGTTTTGGGCCTTTAATTTGGCCAAATAAAGTTTATCCGGGCTTTTACAATTATCAAATCAACTCCAAAAATTCTCAAACTTTTTGTGGAGCAAGCCCTCAACAAGTGGAACATTTTTCATGTTCAAAACTTTCTATCTAGGAGCATATTTTAGTCTCTAAAAAAAATCAAACCCATTTTTATAATATTATAATATTTATTCTAAATTTATAATTATTAATTATATAATATATATATATAATATATTATATATATAACGAAAATACTGTTCAAGATCCCCCCCCCCCCCCCGCTGTAACGTATCCCGCCGCCCTTACGGGGCTTCTCCGCCGCCGGCCGGCCACCGGCCGGCCGTGGCTCCACCGCCGGCCAACCCGCCGGAGGTGGGCGCTCCCTCCGGCGGTGGTCCGGCGGCCTGCCGCCGCCGGCCGCCGCCGGAGCATTTTTTTCTTAAAAATGGACGGGAGGGGAGGGGGTGACGGCGGCGGCGCTCCGGCCACCGGGAGAGCCATGCAAGATGTCCAAAATGGAGAAGGAGGAGGGAGAAGGCTTCCACCTGAGTTTGGTGGGCTCGGGAGGGGCCGGCTTGGTCGGACATGGCTCAAGGTGGTGGAGGAGGGGAGGAGGAGCTCCGGCTTGGCTTTTTCTGGCCACCTGAGCTCCGGCAGAGGGGAAAGCAGGGGGAGGGGGTTGATCTGAGAGCTGTGAGGGAAAGTGAGGGGGTTGGGGTCCATTTATAGGGAGGGGGAGGGGGAGCTTCCTCCCTTTGGGCAAGGTGGGATTAATCCCTCCTTATGGAGGGATTAAATCCCCACCCTCCAGCTGTCCAAGGACAGCTGGAGGCCCTCTCCTCTTTTCCCCATGTGGGGAAATGGATGGTAAGCTCATTATGGGCTTGGGCCTTTTGGGAAGAGAGAGGAAAAGGAGGAGAAGAGGGGTGGGGTGGGCCTCCACCTATCCTAGGCTTGCTTGCTGGTTGGGGGGCCCAAGGAGAGTTAGGGGGCATGGGACATCCTCCTTTGGAGAGGAGGTGAGCCCCTCATTTGGAGAAAAATCCAAAAAGTGGATTTTTAGGAGGGTTTGACCAAGTCAACCCTAGGGTGGGTCCCCATTGCTGGTCAAAGTCAAAGTGGGTCCAACTCGTCGGGGTCGGGTCAAAGTTCGGGTGTCGTGTCATAATTGGTGTGCGCACGCTTTTCGGTGCACAACTATGCTTGATTTGACCACGGGTTGACCAATCGTCATCGAAATTGACCGGGACGACTTCCGTTGACTGTGTATTGACCACACGAGTCTAACGCCACTGACTGGGGTTGAATCGGAGTCCGTTTGACGAAAGTCCGAAATTTGCGCGTCGTAGCGCGCTAAAATGGTCGAAATGTGTAAAATTGTCGTTAGACCTCGGAGTCCAACTAAACGAGTTCTGATGCGCTCGTATTGACTATACGAGGCCACAGGAACTGACAGAACTCAATTCAGAGTTCTCTAGCTCTATTTCCCGCTTAGGGTTATTTCACACCGGGTCATGGGTAGGGTTCGGGCCACTTTTATTGGGCCCACTAAGGCTCTGGTGGCCCAATAAAAGGCGGGATGTTACACACACGGCCTGGGACACGGGCGTGTCCCAGGGCGTGTCAAGCTTGTGTCGACACTCAGCCAGGAAGTCGACATTTTGATCTCGACATTGTGTCGAGACAGGGCACACGGCCTGCGAAACGGGCGTGTCGCAGGGCGTGTCGACCCGTATCGACACTTAGCCCGTGAAGTCGACACTCTGCGTTCGACGAAGTGTCGAGACATGGCACACGGCCTGCGACATGGGCGTGTCACATGGCGTGTCGACCCGTGTCGACACTCGTCCCGGGGAGTCGACATTTTGCTCGACGATGTGTCGAGACAAGGCACACGGCCTAGGACACGGGCGTGTCCAAGGCCGTGTCGTCAGGTCGACGATCTTCGCTCGACGAAGTGTCGAGTGTCGAGACCGTGTACACGGCCTGGAGCCCAGGCGTGTTGAGGTGACACGGGCAAGGACACGGGCGTGTCCTAGAACCCGTGCAGTGCTCGGGTTGTTTTCGGGGAAAATGATGGGGTTACACGGCCGGCCACACGGCCGTGTCAGGTGGAACACGGGCGTGTCAGGTCGAACACGGGCGTGTTTGATACCCGTGTGTTGTTCCAAGCGAGCCGATTTTGACGGCGAATGAGGCACACGGCCCTGGACACGGGCGTGTGCCAGGCCGTGTGAGGTCCAGATTGGGCATTTCAGTCCCGAATCAAAGCCGTTCGTTTCTTTAATTGATGATCCAACGGCTGGGAGTTGTTCCTGAAGGGATATACCCGGGATTGGGCCTTAGAAACCCTCACTTTTCATGAGTGGTTGTCTTTCTAAATCTTAGAAAGAGAGGAGAGCCAAGGAAGGAAGAAGAAGCTAGATCCGGCCATTGGAGGAGCTTCGAGCTCCAAATCGTGAGCCGACTCCGGATCCACGGAGGCAAAGCTAGTGCGGTGCTTTTCATCTGCTTACTTTTCCATGGCGCCAAAGAGGAACGCAAGGGTAATGATTCTCTTCTTGAGCATGAGTAGCTCTCCTTCTTTGCATGGGAAGCCCGCTCTCGCGAGTTTGCGGTGAGTTGGAGGCGTTCCTTTGGGTAGATATGTGAAGTCCCCATTGTTTAGAGTCCGTAAGCGAGAACGGACATAGGCATGATGTGTGAAGCTTACCCGGACATGTTGGTCTGGATCGGTGATGTTGCATTGCATAAATGTCGGAGAAGACTCCGTGTTATTGGTTATTTTTCGGGTTTTTCTATATGGTAGATTGCAACAGGGAGCCTTGGGGATTAACCCAAAGGTGCACCCAGAAAACTGGGCGGATGCGTGATCTTGCCAACTTGGTGGCCTGAGAGCCAACTTGAACATAACCGGGTTATGTGAATTGTGATGGAAACGGGACTCGGGAGAAGTTTTACCCGCGCAAATGGCTTAAATTATCGTTGCGATGTGAGCACGGGTTAGATGGAACCGTACCTGTTCTATGTCGTTCGGTTAAAGAGACCTAAAGGTACGTGGCACTTGCCGTTAGCATAGATTAGGGTCTTCGGCGGTCTATGGCTTAAATTGTCGTGACCCAGGCCAAGAAGATAAATTGCTCATAGGTTTGGCCGTCAAAGTGGCGGTGGTGAGTCCGGAATGTCTATGGCTTTAATTGACGTGACATCGACCGGTTCACCGAGAATGTGCCCTGAGAGCACGGGGCGTGTGGCCGTGCGAGCCAACGTCTGTGATGAAATGGTTATATATATATTGCTCGCTTATGCTAATGAAATGCAGGGAAGAAGCATCGCCGCCCCGAGTTTGGGGCGGGATCGTTATAATTTGGTCAGCATTGCTGTCTGTTGCCTTGTTTTGCCACCGTGCGGTGGTTTGTTGTTTGCAGGTGCTGCTGGACCAAGCGGTCAATAGCGGGCTAAAGCCCTTTTTGCGAAGCCGGCCTCGAAGGCCTAATTGGATTGTTTACTGCTTTATTCATGTATGACCGGCCTGCGTGCCGTGGTTTGTAAAACATGTAATATGAAGTGAACAATTTTTGTAAGGCCTTAAGGCTTGTACTGGTGTATTTTGTATCTTTCTTATTTGGTATTAGTGGACATTCATGCTTTAGTGCTGGGTTCTTTGTTACAACTTATTAATCTGCTTCCGCTAGAATGCTCTGTGTAGGACGTTATGATTGGTTGGATGGTTTCCATGAGTAACCACCCGGCCTGTCTATGGCATACGGCGTCGGGCCCCAGCCGGACCTACTGCTATATGCTATGCGACGGATAGCGGGTGTTACATGTTGTCTGTGCCCCTGTTTTGAACTCCCGTTGAGGTCATTTTTGGCTTTAACAAGACCCAAAGGACTAGGACCCCGTGTTTGAGTAGGCTTTAAGCTAAGCGGGTCAGGCGAGTAGTGTAGGCGGAAGGGTTCCCGCCCAGGGCTTGCGGGAGGGTTTGCGCCCGCTCCGGCGGGAGATCCTCGGGGCTGGTGTTGAGCGATGCTACTCCACTCAACGCCCTAGTCCCTAGAGTTGAATGATGCTTCTCCACTCAACACCTTAGCCCTTAGTCTCTGGCGTTGAGTGATGCTTCTCCACTCAACTCCTTATCCCCTAGTTCTTGGAGTGATACTTCTCCACTCAATGTCTTATCCCCTATTCCCTGGCATTGAGTGATGCTTCTCCACTCAACGCCTTAGCCCTTAGTCCTTGGCGTTGAGCGATGCTTCTCCACTCAATGCCTTAGCCCACAGAGTTGGCGTTGAGTGATGCGTTTCCACTCAATGTCTTAGTACTTGGCGTTGAGTGATGCTTCTCCAATCAACGCCTTAGCCCGCAGAGTTGGCGTTGAGTGTTGTTTTTCCACTCAATGCCTTAGTTCTTGGCGTTGAGTGATGATTCTTCACTCAACGCCTTGGCCTTCAGATTGGCGTTGAGTGATGTTTCTCCACTCAACGCCCTGGTCCCTTGAAGCGGAAGGGTTCCTGCCCAGGGCTTGCGGAAAATTTTACGCCAGGGCTTGCGGGAAGCCTTCAGGTTCTTGGGGTTGAGTGATGCTTATCCACTCAATGTCGCAGTTCTTGACGTTGAGTGATGCTTTTCCACTCAACGTCGTAGATTTTGGCATTGAATGATACTTCTCCACTCAACGACGCCGCAGTTTCTGACGTTGAGTGATGCTTCTCCGCTCAACATCATAGTAGGGTCAAGAATAAATTTACTTGGATGCTCTTAAAGGTCTAAATTTTGCTCTTTAGAACAGCGGGGTTTGGCTGTTAACAGACCATTTTGAGTTGTGTATAGTCTTTTTTGAACATCGGATTTACGTTGTTGGCAGACCAAATATTGGAAATCTATAAATAGACCCGCAGGGTACCTCAGAAGGCAAGCTTTCTCATTTTCTGAAGTCATGCAGTGCTTTCTGAGGTATATTTAGCTCAGCACTTGGCTAAGGAGGGGAAGCGCTCTGAGATCTTCCAGGTTAGTGGAGGGACCTCCGTGTTGTACCCTACGGTAAATTTCTTTGTTCCTTGTGGCTAGTCAGGGGTCTGAGCTTGGGATAAGTAGGTGTCGGCTACACAACAGGGTCTGAACTCTCGTTGGGACCAGTTTTTGACTGCAACAGGATCCATACTCATCGAGTCGATTAACTTCAATTGTGCAAAACTTGAAATTGCCCTAATTAGGCTAATCGCATAACAAGCTACCTAACTCGATTAATTCATCGTCGTGAGGTGCGCTTGATCCACCAACAGACCGGACTGACTGCATTATGCCCCATGATTAAATGGATGACCTTTGTGCTAATTAAATTGCTTAAATAAATTATTTATTTAAATATTTGATAAATTAAATTAATAATGGAAAAATTGCAAAACAAATAGAAAATTATCTTCCATAAATCTCAAATTTTTACCAAGACAGTTTAAAAATAGCAAGTGTCAACTTATTAATTAAAATATTTCATTTAAAATTAGATTTATTTCATTTAAATCAAGGTATATACATCAATTAAATAAAAGAAAATTATTATTATTTTTAACTTTTTAAAGCCATAATTAAGTAATAACCACCCCCCCCCCATTAAATTTCATTACCCCTAAGTCAAGAGCTAGTTGGTGGAATTATTTCCTACCTTTTAAGGGTAGATGAAAAGATTTGGGAGGCATTAAGGAAGGGAGGATTAATTCCTCCCAAACTCTAAATAAGCCCCCACCCCTATATAAACCTCAAGGAAGGTTTGTATCTCATCTCCCTATCTCTTTCTACCTTAATTAACCATAAATCGTGCCCCTGGGACCACCCGACGTGCACATTCTCTCAACTCTGATGATATCTATCACCCATGGCCACAGGTCGATCTCATCGCCTTAACGACACCAATCTAAGTTCCTCCGACTCATCTCTGCCTTTAGATCCATTTCTCGTAGATACCCGCCAACTCCGACCACTAGAGCATGCGATCCCGATCATGGATAGTTTCAGACCACCCACCTAACCTCCGCTACCTTTGAGGGTTTCGGCCTCGCATGGGGCATGTGAAGGGGAGGGAGGGCGTGGCCTCCATGAACCTCTCTCATGACCCTTGAGGCGGAGTAAATCGTCAAAACCTGCTCCGGCGGCCTCCTCCTTCCAAAACAGAACAAAGAAAATATAAAATTTCTATAAACATTTTTTTCAGCCACACCAGCGGCGGCCGGCCGCCGGTAAGTGCCCTTCCGTAACGCCCACCTCGAGTGTTTTCACTAGGGGCGGTGGCCGAGGTTATCTTCCTACCTGCGGTAAGAGGGACCGGGATCCTCTCCATTTCACGGGAAATGGACAGGTCCATTTCTCGGTTATGACTGCATCTCCCAAATCGGAATACGGGAAGTAACTTAACTGCACTCGCGGGGTCCACTCGCCAGTTCAGCCGCTCTCGCCTTCCCGCCGTCCGATTTGAGAGATGCAGTCATAACCGAGAAATGGACCTCTCCATTTCCCGTGAAATGGAGAGGATCCCGGTCCCGGTAAGAGCAGGCCCGACGTAGCAGCCAACGTCGGTTTGCATGCATTTATTAAATTATAACGGTGTTTGATCCCATGCAAGCCATGCATGTTTCAGATCTGTCCGACAGGCCCAAAACCACAAATCTACCTCAAAATTCGCATGCAGAATTTGACACTTGTATAAAAGCTGCTAGGTTATTTTTTGTGATTTTGACGTTTTAGAATGAATGTTTAACGGTATTAGAAACCGATCTGAAAATATCTGTTGAGACACGAAGTAGAAGAACATTATGTATGCTATAACTTTCATGTTATAAATTTTTTGATTTTGATTCTCTAACTAATTTATTTTTGGACTCAAAAAATATATTTAATTATTCTGGAAATTCAGATTTCTGTTTAGACCTGAAATTGATATATTTGGTAAACTTAAGTCCCTGTTTTGGAGGTTTTAGAAGCCAAATAAGAATATTCATGTTAGAAACACTATTATAGATTAATGTTTTTCCTGCAACTTTCATGCTTAGAGTTTTATGATCTAAAGTATATAAATAATTTTAATTTAGCCTCAAACATTTTAAAATAATTTTAGACTGCAGTCTTGTTGCAAACAGTTGATTATAGTGAAATTCAACCCTTAATTTTGAGGCCTTAGGTTCTTATTTAGTGAAGGCCTGTGAGACACATAATTGTTGATGGATGTTTTCTCTGCAACTTTTATGCTTTAATGATTCTGGTTTGAAGCCTCTAGGTAATTTAAATTTAGCACTAAACATTCCAAAATGATTCTAGATTGCTGCTTGATTTTAAAACTGTTAATTTCAGTGAACTTCAATTAGTCGAATGAACTTCAATCCTTATTTTGGAGACCTTAAATTCTGATTTATGAAATGCATGTGATACATGATATTAAATTAGGATATTAGTACTGCAAGTTGTATGTTTTATACTTTCTGATCAGCTGCATTTAAATAATTTAAATTTAGCCCTCAACATGATAATTTAAATTCAGATACCTGTTTTGTTCACAAACAATTATTTTTAGTAATCTTCAGCCCTCATTTTTGAGGTCTTAGAGACCAAATCAGAACATGTATGTTAGATACAATATTTTAGGCAGATGTTTTTGCTACAACTTTCATGTTTTAATATTTCTTATTTGAAGCTTCTAAATAGGGTTAAACTTATCATGAACATGACTAAATGTACCAAAATTATACATGAGCATGATGATTGAGATTTATTTGTTATTTCTTGCTTAATCACGTAATAAACATCAAATTACGAGTCGATCCGTAATTAATTATTAATTTCATGAATACTGGCATAGTCATTTCATTCGTTACTCAATGCATGGGAATATGGGAGGGTGCATAAATACCGAGATAGCAGATTTGTCGGCTTCCCGCTATTATACATTATGGGAAAAGTGGTGATGACAAATTGTATTTTTTTGTGGTGAAGAGGACCCGGGTCTAGCTACCCCTTCCACATAGGTCCGTATGATACCTATTTGGTTATGTGCCGAGAGGGTCGATCTCCGCATTAGGTGATGATGTGTTCTCACCGAGAGTACTTATTCATCACAGAGTTACGAAGGCCTATGAAGTTGGGGTGTATCCATAACATAGGGGAAAGAGAGTGTGACACATCATTTGAGTGACAGGGAGGACAAACATATATACACATCATGATATATATATATATATATATGTATACATATATATGTATATATATATATGTATACATATATATGTATATATATATATATGTATACATATATATATATATATATATATGTATACATATATATATATATATATGTATATATATATATGTATATATATATATATATATATATATATATATATATATATATATATATATATATATATATATATATATATATATATATATATATATATATATATATACATATATATATATATACATATATATATATATATATATATACATATATATATATATACATATATATATGTATTCATGTATTTCCTGAACTCTCATCTTGGTTCGGCATCGTATAACTACCGATAGGATGAGTTATATGATGACAAGAAATTTTATAATAATAGAAACTTTGTTTTATTAACTATTGATGTTACTGCTCCACTTGATACTAGTACTATTGAACCCGGAAACCATGGCTCAATGAGGAGTTCATACCGGAGGTGTAACTCGCCTCTGCTTCCCCGAACAAATGCACTAGACCGAGAATTTAGAGTTCGAAGACCTTCCCACCAGAACCTTAAACAGAACCCGAGCCGCAACAAGGAGGTCCCGCCACACACCCAAAAGATCTTAGATTGCTTCCCCTCCCAATCCAATGTTGTACTAGGCACCTTCGGAGGGCTTGGAGAGCTCCCGACTACCCACCCGGAAACCACTATGAATAATGAGCTGAAAATCTTGCCTTCCAAAGTTAACCAAAGGAGAGAGAAGCCAAGATGTGGTCCTCTCCAAAGGTGCCTTTAGGGGTCCATTTATAGTTTTTTGGTAGTGGTATGTGGATAGCGATATCCCGTCTCACGGTTTTACTAAACACATCACAAACAGGTCTTCCAACAGCGAAACACAGTTGTTTGGAACGGCTAATGGCAAGCCAAAAACAAGATGTCATAGGAAAATAGAAAACCCCCTTTGGCGGGCGAGCCGAGCGTGATGCGAGATCTCGCACAGACGGCTAGTGTCTGGTGAAGCCAGCACGCACCACTCGCCCACTAACTGAGAGGTGAGTGCAATCTTGCCAACTCTACTCACCCCTCACTCGCCAGCCTGGGTAGAAGATGTCTTATGAAATGAGGCGTCTGTTACTCGCACCCGACATGGTTGACCCCACTCGACAAATACATGATTGCACATAATTCCTTCTCTTTTCGAGCCTTGGCTCAGGCTCGGAAAGTCCGATCAACCCCACTATTATTTGGTGAGTGGAGGCTTAGGGAATCTCTCAATGGGCCCCACTGATACTTATATATACCAGGGAGGGGGAAAGGAAATCCAACCCTATGAATTCTCCCCAGACATCCCCCACTCCTCGTCCGAGCTCCGAGGTCATGCCAATCTCGAAATAAGCTCTTGCCCGCTTTGTCACTGATAAAGAAAAGAACAAAGCTGTCTTAGCCAACCTGATGGTTATTGTTATTGAACACTCATCTTGAATTCTGGTGAGACGAGCAGAAGATCGGCTAACCAAGAAATCGAGGCTTGGACCAGCCGACGGGGATGTATGCTTGTTTGACACCCCATAATCCAGCTCTGACCCTGTTCTCGGGCTTCTCGCCCAGAATACCACTCTCATCAAGATCGTAGAGGACCATGCTCGTGGAAATTAGGGAGTCTTGGAGAGTCGGGTCGGGATGAATCAGACACTCACACACGCATCCTAGGTCGGTAAATTTAGTCCTTGTCTTTGGCTTGTGCTTTCTGCCTAGAGGTCATCTGATAGTGATTTTTCATGCAGTGCCCCCTTTCATTGAAGTCGCCCCAACCCCATCCCCTACAAGATGTCCCACTCGTGATCTCAGTCGTGAGCTTGTCAATATTGTCATGTCCCTGCGAGTAAAATTACAGAGACTCCAGCGCATGGTGCTCAGTCTTCCTATAACCCCAACCTCGTGCGAGTAGGCTTGAGAAAATTGCTGAGGTTGCCCCTCGACATCCCCTTTTGTGGTCGGGCGAGCTTACCCTTAAGCGATCCCTGGAAGGAAGGCGAGACCTCTCATGGTTAGTTGTTAGGGTCTTCATACCCAATTGTTGACTTGTGCTAACTTCCTGCTCACTTTTGACAGATGCGACCAACATCTCCATTGGTGGTGAGCCAGATGCCCATGTTACTTACTCATCACCCCCTTCTCCTTACATAATTTGAGATTTCCTTGGTGAGTCGACCTCTGTTGCCTAGTTGACGGAGCCATTGCCACCATCCTGTAGAAGCACAGCTTCATCCTGTGCGAGATCCAGGAGGAGTGGGCTCAACCTACGAACCAAGACTTCCCTCACCTACTCACCCTAGAACAGCGAGTTGAGGCCTTGGAATGCAAGTGCGTTGTATTTACTATCGCCATGCAGACGCTTCTGGGAGGGAACATCTCTTTGCTGGAAGGGCACCTGAGAAAAATAGAGCAATACAACTGCACCCTCCAGCTCAAAGATGCTGATGTTTGCATGGAAATCATCCATAGGGGAGGCCAACAGGTGAGGACGTGAGGACGCGGTTCGTAGAAGTTGATCCCACATTGATTTAGCAGAATCAACTACACCCCCTCCTTTGATCATGGGCATGTACTCTTTTCATTTGTAATAATTCAATGCTATTTATTATTTATTATGCACGACGATTCCTCTCGTGTTGCTTTTATTAGTGTTTGATCTATTATGAATGTTGAGAACAAAGGTCCAGCAGGATTGGGTCTGTGTAGGACCGCATATTTGGGCTTCCTCATTGCGTTCTTGGTCTGGGTGTTGACCCCGGTGGGCCTCCCGTGTGGCGGAATATCCCCGCCATCTCGTGGTTGGGTTAGTCCCATATTGCATGCAGCGGGTGGTCCTTAGTGTTTATGTACCCCCGTCCCCCCTTCCTACTACCTCGGGGTTTTGGGAAGATGTGTGGTGACGGGTGGTTTCCACATGGTATCAGAGACATCCCGCTGTGGGGGTGTGTTGAGAACCAAGGTCCAGCGGGATTTGGTGTGTGTGGTACCGCATATTTGGGCTTCCTCATCGCATTCCTGGTCTGGGTGTTGACCCCGGTGGGCCACCCGTGTGGCGGAATATCTCCACCATCCCGTGGTTGGATTAGTCCCACATTGCCTGCAGCGGGTAGTCCTTGGTGTTTATGTACCCCCGTCCTCCCTTCCTACTACCTCGGGGTTTTGGGAAGATGTGTGGTGACGGGTGGTTTCCACATGGTATCAGAGCCATCCCGCTGCGGGGGTGTGTTGAGAACCAAGGTCCAGCGGGATTGGGTGTGTGTGGGACCGCATATTTGGGCTTCCCCATCGCGTTCCTTGTCTGGGTGTTGACCGCGGTGGGCCCCCTGTGTGGAGGAATATCCCCGCCATCCCGTGATGGGATTAGTCTCACATTGCCTACAGCTGGTGGTCCTTGGTGTTTATGTACCCCCGTCCCCCCTTCCTACTACCTCGGGGTTTTGGGAAGATGTGTGGTGACGGGTGGTTTCCACATGGTATCAGAGCCATCCTACTGTGGGGGTGTGTTGAGAACCAAGGTCCAGCGGGATTGGGTGTGTGTGGGACTGCATATTTGGGCTTCCCCGTCGCGTTCCTGGTCTGGGTGTTGACCCCGGTGGGCCCCCCGTATGGCGGAATATCCCCGCCATCCTGTGGTTGGATTAGTCCCACATTGCCTGCAGCGGGTGGTCCTTAGTGTTTATGTACCCCCGTCCCCCCTTCCTACTAACTCGGGGTTTTGGGAAGATGTGTGGTGATGGGTGGTTTCCACATGGTATCAGAGACATCCCATTACGGGGGTGTGTTGTGAACCAAGGTCCAGCGGGATTGGGTGTGTGTGGGACCGCATATTTGGGCTTCCCCATCGCGTTCCTGGTCTGGGTGTTGACCCCGGTGGGCCCCCCGTGTGGCAGAATATCCCCGCCATCCCGTGGTTGGATTAGCCCCACATTGCCTGCAGCGGGTGGTCCTTGGTTCTCAACACACCCCCGTAGCGGGATGGCTCTGATACCATGTGGAAACCACCCGTCACCACACATCTTCCCAAAACCCTGAGGTAGTAGGAAGGGGGGACGGGGGTACATAAACACCAAGGACCACCCGCTGTAGGCAATGTGGGACTAATCCAACCACGGGATGGCAGGGATATTTCGCCACACGGGGGGGGGGCCACCGGGGTCAACACCCAGACCAGGAACGCGATGGGGAAGCCCAAATATGCAGTCCCACACACACCCAATCCCACTGGACCTTGGTTCTCAACACACCCCCGCAGCGGGATGGCTCTGATACCATGTGGAAACCACCCGTCACCACACATCTTCCCAAAACCCCGAGGTAGTAGGAAGGGGGACAGGGGTACATAAACACCAAGGACCACCGCTGCAGGCAATGTGGGACTAATCCAACCACGGGATGGAGGGGATATTCCTCCACACGGGGGGCCCACCGGGGTCAACACCCATACCATGAACGCGATGGGGAAGCCCAAATATGCGGTCCCACACACACCCAATCCCGTTGGACCTTGGTTCTCAACAATGAATATGTGATTTATGACGTGTAATAGGATCGACTCACAAGGAGAATTGGATCTGTAGACGATAGTTGGCAAGTCGAAGGTGTCATAGGTTTGGAGAGGGATGTGAGTGCATGGGGGCAAGTGGATTCGCGCCAATAGGTCGAGCCCTCTTTCCCCTCAATCTTCTATAAGTACCCCCTGCGGGCAGCTCTCACCCACCGCATTAACTACTTTTACTTATCACATGTCTCATTTCTACTCGCTCTTTCGACTCACAGAATGGGTGTTGAGGGTGACGGCATGGAGGGGCGGCAGAACTGCGCGACCCATTTCTTTGACTACATCTTCCCAAATAGGAAAGTATTAAAGGACGATATGTCAAAGATTATCATGGAATTCATGTCGGTCGGGTTTGTGATGTGTGCCCCTACCGTAGGCGATGCTCTTAATACCATCAAAGTGGACGAGCTCGCATTCCCACCCGTCCTTTTTGAGATGGGGTTTTGCTTCCCACTATGGCCAGAGGTGAAGCAGTTCCTAAAGTATTTTGGTGCGGTACTCGCGCAGGTCAGCCACAATGCAATTGTCATGCTAGTGGATTTATCTTCATTAAGGGCGTGCATAGGAACATTCCTCAAGAGTCAATCCAGAAGGATGAGACTGTCTACCGAGCCCCCGGGTGGACAGCGAGGATGCTAAGCTGAACAAGTTCTTTCTGGGGAAGAACTTCGAGGTCGCCTACCTGCGGCACAACCTCGATTCGCAAGCCCCAGTCCTTCCCGGTGAAGGTACGCACTTGTTCTCTATCTCGCATTTTTCACTCACACCTGGTGATGTCTCCTCTTGTATTTTACTTTCCTTTCTTTCTCGGCAGGTGACAACAAAATCCCCCTAAACCCGCCTTACGCGGAGAAAGGAAAGGTTGATCCTTTCGTTGCCCTGGCAAAATTGGCAGTCGTTGCGTGTGTTGACGACTTGAGAGTGCTTGCGGCAAGCAGAGGCCAGAAGAAACCTGGGGTGCCCGAGTTGGGCTCTTCATCATGCGGGCCCGCAAAATGACAGAAGAAGCTGGCCACCAAAGAGGTTGCCATGCCCCGCGAGCCGGCTCCCCCGATGAGGAGCGAGACTGAGGGAGCTGTGTTGGGGACACCCGACTCGCACCCAAATTTTTGGATGGGGTAAAATCCATTGGATGGATATGGGCAAGCGATGATCACCTTGGAGAAGGGCTCGCACCGAGTCTCCTTGTCTTTGCCCCTTCCTTCCTAGACCAAATGGGGACACATCGGCGAGGACGCCTACACCCTATCCTGTGAGTTGTATGGCTGCCAGGACGCTGAAGAGTATAACAAGCTGACTCTGAAGGAACTCGCCTATGAGAGTTCTCGGGCCCAACTGTGCGCCACCAAACTCGTGCACATGGTCGTGCTATAGGGCATCAACTTCTCTAAGAAGTTCCATAATGTCATGGCCAAGAAGGAGCTCATTGAGGATAAGGTAGTGGATCTCGGGACTCGCCTCGAGCTCTCGGAGTGTCTTCTCGCAAGCACTCGGTGTGTCTGAACCACCAAATATGACTCTACTGTCCAAGTACCATATAGGTATTTGATGGGTACTTGGACTAACCTGCAGTCATAAATTTAGTTTACCTTAGATACCCAAAAGGATTTGGGTCATTGGTTCTTATTAGCATAAAACGAAACACTTCTTCCTGCATCAGCCTTGATAGAAAGTCTCAACTTTGCACTTGGCACATTTGGGTTGTGCCAACAGTCTATGACAAAGTGTCCCACCTTGCCACAACATTGATACTCATGAATATTATATCTCCTCTTTGAACAATCATAGATGTGTCTAAACCATCAACTTTTTTTGTTCAGAAGGGAGTATAACAGTCCTCTTCCTGTTTCTTTCAGTAAGAATCTGGCTGAAAGTTAGCCTACTAGTAGGTACACTTGGTTTATTCTGATTTATAGAAACAGATGTCTTCTTTGCATTTGACATGATGTTGATGGCATCAGAAATTGCCAAGTGAGGCTTTCCTGCAGTCTTGCTCACAACCTTACTCTTTGCAGAAGGAACTTATGGGGTGGCCACTGCCTTAACCTTGAGAGTGGGTGTTGGAGCACCAAACACAAATGGTCCATGATGAGCCATTTAGATTTATTCATGGGGAGTGTTCAATACAATCAACCCCATTCTCATTCTTCTTCCATTATAAGGTACACTTGTACTCTTACAAGAAGAACTTTCATTCTTTCAGTGACCATACATGTTGTCATGGTCATACCTGTTAGAAGGGAGAAAAACCTTCTGAAAGGTGGTCTGAGGCACAATTGGAGCCTTGCCTTTCCTTTTGGAATGGGCAACTCCAGTATTCCACTTAAACCTCAATCCCCTCTTATTATTTTGAGAGGTGAAAGAGACAATCAGTGACAGCACTGTCTTGGGCTTGGAAAACTTAGCTACCAGCATCCTCTCTTTGATGAGCTTCTCTTCAAGATCCCTAATGATCTTGCTCTTCTGGCTTATGGTGCTGATCTGGATAATGATTATAGACCTCAGCTGACTAATTTCTCTGCTCATCGTAGTTATCAGTGAGGCTGACTCAGATTGCATATATTTATTCTGCTATAAAGAGAATCTCTTCAGCTTGCCTTTTGACAAGTTTTTTGCTCTTCTTCATAGCTTTCCGGAGAGCATCATATTTGTCAATCAACTGATTGAAATCCTCATCCAATTCTGATTCATCATCCTCACTTGATGAAGTGGATGCCTCATAGTCTGAGCCAGTCTCATAAACAAAAAGAGATTTTGGAAGAGAGAGTACCTCATCAGGAACAAAATTGTCCTGATTATCTTCAGTTAAGGTCACGAGGCTGAACTCTTCATCATCATCATCATCATAGTCACAGTCAATAGAGGACTGTAGTGCTTTTATGCCCATTACAGCAGCAGGAAGATCAATCTCCTCTTCAATAGAAATAAGACCAATATAGTCCTCTTATTCTGATTCTGATGATTCAGAATTACTGACTGACAAAAAATATTTCTTCTTGGCCAAGAAGCTCTTGTCAACCTTCTTGTCCTTATGATGCTTGTTATCATCAGACTTCTTGTTCTCCTTCCTCTTGACTGGACAGTTAGCAATGACATGTCCAGACCTATTGCAATAATAGCAACCCACGTTAGTCTTAAAGTGTTTGTTCTATTCAGAATCATACCTTTCCCCAGGGAGGTCTTTTCTGGACTTCTCTAGGTTGGCATATGGCTTCTTCGAGCTACAGCAAGAAGAGCCCTTGTCTTCCACTGCCTCCTCCTGCTTAGCATCTTATTGAACTATTTTTAGAACAATGTAAGTTCTCCATCTAACAGCTCATCCCCTGAAGTGTTGTGACCTGAGCTCTCTGACTCAGCTTCCCTTCTTGAAGTAGAAGGAATATTCTCTCTACTTCTTCTTGAGGCTTCAGCTTTAAAGTCCACTATCTTCTCTCTGTTGGGGGACTTCGCAGCATCCACTTCAGCTCTTCTGTTATTTAGCTGCAACTCATGTGTCAATAGCTTCCCAAACAGATTTTGGGTCAAATTATTTGTCACAACCCGCATTTTCACCGCAAATAAAGCCTATCAAAGTAAGGGAAAATGCGCGTCATGATGCCACATCAGCAGGGGATAACTGCGGACGCTCAGGCAGACACCAAACTAAACATGAAGAAAGGTTCTTTTAAAGTTATTTTAAGGAAAATCAATTAAGTGCAAAAGTTAGTCGTATCCCTCGGCTTAGTGGCTCATCTAGTCCACGAATCAAAATATATTATACGCTGCGGAAAGAAAATACTTGATTAGATTAACTCAAGCATCCCACATGAGAATAGCTCATGAGACAACTCATGCTATGCAAGACTCTAAATTTATTATAGTAGGGAAGATAGCTTTTACGGTCGCTAAAAATAACAAGTTAGAGTTTCAAATTATGCAATGCATGAAGTAATAGTAGTAGGTTTTATAGTTGAAAATACCTAACATGTATTCCTAGCATAAATCCTTCCAGAGAACAAGTAATCCACATCCACATTAAAGAAATGAGCAGCTAGCAAGTATCAACCAATTAACAATTTAGTGGGAGCCAACAAACTGACACGAACCCACGAACAAAAGTATGCCTGAACTAGTAAAACTAAACAAACGGCAATCCACCTCGCTAAGACGAGGTAACAACCACGGCCAACGCTGCCGCCCAGAAAACTCCAAAACCAGCACTGCTAACTGCTACTGCTCTGAACCTGAGGCATTCCAAAAACAGAACACCTCGGCAAGAAGGTACAAGTAGTGGCAGGAAAAGTAATAACCCAAAATAATCAAAGGTCAACAGGGGTACCAACCCAAGACCAAAAACACTGAAGTAAGTACGAAAGAAACAGGGCATCAACAGGAAAAGAACTCATACGTGACTTGTCACGTTCCACAAGGGTGCACCAGACGCACAAGGCTATAAGGTAACTACATAAATATTTCTCCAGAAAGAAAATACAAAACCTTCATTGAAGAGGAAAAAAATACAAAACCTTCATTAGGTACCTATGGTCGACTCTACCCAAAAACACTGCGAGGTGGTCACTCTTGGACACACCACCCAAAACAACAATGGGCGAAGTGGTCACTCTTGGACACACCACCCAAAAACAAAACGGATATATAATCCGTCTAACTGCGAGGGAGTCTCATACTCTCCACCATACACCGTAGACATCCAAAAACCAGGTAGGCTTCCACATGGCACTAATGAAGGTAACAAATACTGCGGAGGTGGAATCGTCCACTAACTCCCGCATTCAAGAAACCCAAAGAAACCACAACACAAATATCTCGAGATTTTGGCTCGACGGATTCTACTTGACATTACTAGATTCGAGACGCGGTTGATCAACCCTTACGGACAATTTACAATCTTAGATGAACTCTAATATGTTCGATAATGATAAATAAGCCAATTAATGTCAACACTAAAAACATGTTATCAAACCAATATGATGTTACCAGATTCAGTTAGCGAAACAAGATTTAGAAATTTTCAAGTGATCGAAAAATTAGACATAGCTATAACTTGGAAAGAAAATCATAGAACAAAACTCATTCGTTACCATCAAATCGGATAAGGAGAAACGAGGGGAAACCACCACTTGCCTTGGATTTACCGGAAAAGTCCGCTGAATCACTCCACGTCTTAGATCGGGGCAAAAGGATGCGCGAGGAGTTGAAATCTAGACAAAAATGGCCAAAATAGAGGTTAGGGCCGAAAACCCTAACGAGAAATCTCAAGAAACGGGGAAGAAATTACCACGAGCGCGTAGCTCTCTGCGAGAGCTTTCCGGATCTATGTTCGGTTGAAGATTTCGAGCACCGGAGCACCGTCGGCGGCCACCGAAAGATTCACGAAAAAGAACTCTCTCTCTCTCGCTCGCCGCTCTGGTTCGGAGGAAAAGATCGGAGATGATGAAAAACTTTTCTAGTATTAATATGTATATATATATACATATATATATATATAAAGATATATAAGGATATATAGATATATATATAAATATATATATATATATATATAAAGTTCTGTCTAAAAACGGAATATTTAAGCCTGGGTACGCGGAAGACGAAAATAAAGATTTAGGATGGCTTCAAATCGAAAATTAGTCAACATGAAAGTTGTAGATCTCGTCGAGACACACAAATTTCATGTTAACCATTTTTCCATACGACATCGTTTTGACGCTCAAAAAGGCTCCCAAACATAAAATGCAACGGACTACACGAGAACAAGCTTACGGGTACTCGAGAGGTAGAAAACGGCTACTCGAGCAGGAAGAAATAATCACTCGAGTAAATATAAAAAGTACTCGAGTAAAACAAAAGTACTCGAGTATAACAAAAAAAAGTACTCGTGAGGTAAGAAAAATCACTCGAGTAGATGAAAAAGAATTACTCGAGTATATATAAAAAAGTACTCGAGTAGCAGAAAAAGTACTCGAGTAGGTCCAAAAAATCACTCGTGTAGGTCAGAAATTTTACTCGAGTAAGAGGAAAAATAGTACTCGAGTAGATGAAAATATTAGTCGAGACAGTAGGAGGTACTCGGGTAGGTACAGCAAGCACTAGAGTACGTTGTACAAATATATAAATTTTTTTACAAATCTGTAAATTTTTTTACAAATATATCCAAGAAATCAAACTATATGAATGAATAGTGTTTTTCATTTTTGAATAGTACTTTAATATTAAAATATTCATATTTATATATTTTTGAATAAGAAGTCACGAGGTCAAAACGGAGGCCCGAACGCGCGCCGAATCAAACGAAATTCTCACCGTAGTCGAACACTGACGCTACGAACACAACGGCGAAGTCAAAACCAGAATCCGATGAGCCATTCCCGAGATATTAATCTTCGAAGTATACGGCGAACAAAACCAATCCAAAACTTCAATCGCGCGCCGAGATTCCAAAAATGCTCGGATTGCGACGAAATTTGACGAGCAAGTCCAAAATTACTTAACTTAAATTTCAAATGCAAAATCTTCCAATTATAACAAGAATTCGGCCTACTCGACCGCACGGACGCGAAAATGCCTTAACGGCATTGTGCCGTCAACTCGACGTTAAAGGTAACGCCACGACGTCATAAATCTGACGTTGCCCAAACAAATAAAATCATCGAAAAATCGGGGGTGTTACAGTCACTCCCCCTAAAAAGAAGTTTCGTCTCGAAACTTATCACAACTCCAAAACCAAACCAAAATCGATAAAACCATACATAACTGAAAACATATCAGCATACCCGAAACTAAGAGAAGAGGTGGGGATGAGATTCTCTCATGGCTGATTCCAATTCCCACGTCGCGCTCTCGACGTCTTGATTTCTCCAAAGAATCTTGATCATAGGGATGGTCTTTTTCCGCAACACCCGCTCTTGAAAATCCAGAACACGAACAGGTTCTTCCACATAAGTATGGTTGGGCTGAATCTGGGGTATCGAGTCGAGGACTTGACGATCATTGCGAACACATTTCCGCAACTGGCTCACATGGAACACATCATGGACACCAGGGAAGGTCGCATGCAATTCCAACCTATAAGCTGACACTCTGATGCGCTCAAGAATCTGGAAAGGTCCCACATACCGGGGGTCTAACTTGTGGTTCCTTCCAAACCTTTTAACGTCAGACATCGGAGAAACCTTCAGAAAAAACAAAGTCTCCAACCGCAAACTCCAGATCGACCCTTCGCAGATTAGCATACTTCTCATAGCGCTCTTGAGCCACATGAAGCTTTTCCCGAATATGGGTCACGGCACAATTCATCTCTTCAAGAGCTTCCGTACCTAACAACGGTCTCTCACCAACTTCAGCCCAAAACAAAGGAGTTCTACAACGCCTCCCATACAAGGCCTCAAATAAAGCCATCTGCAGACTCTCTTGATAACTATTACTGTATGCAAACTCCATGAGCCTGAGACGCTCATCCCAAGCACCATCATGATCCAAAACATAACATCTGATCATATCCTCTACGATCTGATTTACCCTTTCCGTCTGACCATTAGTCTGCGGATGATAGGCGGTGGAATACCTTAAATCGGTACCCAACCCCTCCTGTAAACTCTTCCAAAAACGAGACGTAAATCTAGAGTCCCAATCTGATACGATGCTAACAGGCACACCATGTAACCTGATGACCTCTTCAAGATATAGCTCAGCTATCTTCTTCATCGAGTACCCAATCTTAAATGGAACAAAGTGAGCACTCTTTGTCAATCTGTCGACTATCACCCAAACAGAGTCGTGCCCACGGGGAGATTTTGGCAGACCGGTGATGAAATCCATTAAAATACTTTCTCATTTCCAACTTGGAATATCAAGCAGTGTCAACTTACAACCAGGCCTTCTATGATCAGCCTTAACACGCTGACACGTATAACATTCTGATACAAACTTTGCGATGTCATTCTTCATCCCTGACCACCAAACAATTTGTTTTAGATCTTTATACATCTTAGTGGAACCAGGGTGGTAGGATACACTGGAACCATGGGCTTCAGCACAGATCTTAGCTCGAATATCGCCAAAGGAGGGGACTCAAAATCTACCCCGATACTTCAAGGTGTCCAACTCATCCACAGAGAAATCAGGTAGCTCTCCCTTCACGGTTCTATTCCGGAGGTGCAACAAATCAGGATCATCCTTCTGATGTGCTCGAGTAAGGGAAATCCAAGAGGGTTCTTCTGCTTCTAGACTAGCAGGCACAGTACTACTCCCAACCTCAATATCCATCAACAAAAATTCTTCTACCAATGACTGCACCGACAGATTAAAAATCTTAGCGGTCTTTCGACTCAAGGCATCGGCTACTACATTAGCCTTTCCTGGATGATAAAGAATTTCCACTTCATAATCCGCCACATATTCTAACCACCGATGCTGGCGCGGATTTAGTTCCTTCTGAGTGAAGACGTACTTCAAACTCTTATGGTCAGTATAGATCTTGCACATCGCGTCATATAATAAGTGTCTCCAAAGCTTCAGTGCATAAATTACGGCAGCAAACTCCAAATCGTGCGTCGGATAGTTTCTCTCGTGGATCTTTAGTTGTCTCGATCCATACGCAATCACCTTACCATCTTGCATTAAAACGCAACCAAGTCTGATATGTGACGCATCGACATACACAGCATACTCAACTCCTTCAGTAGGTAAGGTTAAAATCGGAGCAGTACATAATCTCTTCTTCAGCTCTTGGAAAGCCCCTTCACATTTATCACTCCAAATGAAAGCAGTATTCTTCTGAGTAAGTCTAGTTAGAGGAGCAGACAACACCGAAAATCCTTCCACGAATCTTCTATAATAGCCGGCTAGGCCTAAGAAACTCCTAATCTCCTTAGGTGAAGAAGGTCTCTCCCATTCCATTACCGCAGAAATCTTGGTCGGGTCTACAGAAATACCGTCCTTGCTTACCACATGACCTAGAAAGGACACCTGAGGTAACCAGAACTCACACTTGCTCAACTTCTCATATAACTTATGCTCACTCCGGGTCGACAAGACCAGACGCAAATGCTGAGTATGCTCCTCAACATTGCGGGAATACACCAAGACATCATCTATGAACACAATAACAAATCGGTCCAAGAAATCCTTAAACACCTGATTCATCAAATCCATGAAAGCAGAGGGTGCATTGGTTAAACTGAAAGACATCACCAGAAACTCATAATGTCCATGCCGTGAACGGAAAGCGGTTCGAGGAATATCTGTCTCACGAATCCTCAACTAGTGGTAGCCTGAACGAAGATCGATCTTTGAAAACACCGAGATACCACGCAATTGGTCGAACAAATCATCAATCCTTGGCAGGGGATATCTATTCTTAATGGTTACCTTGTTCAATTCCCTATAATCGATGCAAAGTCTCATTGATCCATCTTTCTTCTTGACGAACAAAATAGGTTCACCCCATGGAGAAGTACTGGGTCTAATAAAACCACACTTCAGCAACTCATCGAGCTGAGTACGCAACTCGTCCAACTCACGCGGAGCCATACGGTACGGTGCTTTAGCAATGGGACGAGTAGCGGGTTCGAGGTCTATCTCAAACTCTATCTCCCTTTCAGGAGGAAGTCCTGGAAGACTATCAGGAAAGACATCTGGAAACTCTCGCACCACCGAGACATCCTCAAGACGTAGCGTAACAAAAGCTGTTTCCAGAGCAGAAATAGAAACCAAAAACGCCTCGCAACCAGACTCTATAGCACGATAAGCACGTACCGCAAAAATGACAGGAGAAACTCTGTCCTGAAATCCATAGACGCTCATAGGTTGTCCGTCGTCCATTCTGAAATCCAATCGCTTAGCCTTACACTGGATGACTGCATCATATTTGGACAACCAGTGCATGCCCAGAATCACGTCGAAATCAGACAGATCCAAAATCATCAGATCCGCATACGCCAGAGAATTCCCAAGAAAAATAGGGCATCACAGAACTCCTTGGTTAGATATCACCGAATCACCGGAAGGGAGCTTGACATTGAAGGAGCCTCCTAATTGGTCCACACTCATACGGTGCTTATCGACAAATCTCCGGGCCACAAAGGAATGGGTGGCACCTGAATCGAAAAGAACGCGCGCCCACCTATTCTGCACCTTAAACTCCCCTAAAACCGTAACATACGTAACCAAACGAACGACAACTAGGGCGATAATGATAATTAATAAGGATAAATTAAACTGAGGCTAACCTGATATCACTTGCGTAGAGGTTTGGGCTTCCTCGCTGGTCATCACGTTCAGATTTCCCTTTCCTTTATCCAGGCTTGGTGGCGGTGGCAGAGCTCGAAGTGGGGCAGGCTGCAGTGGGGACTGAGCCTGGGGGCACGAAGACTTCTGGTGTCCATTCTGCCCACACTAGAAGCAAACCCTTTCTTTCATACAGCAACGAGTCACATCATGACCCTTCCTTGCACAGAACGAGCACACAAGCTCTCCCTTGGGTGCACCTTGGATGGCATGCACCTGTTGCTGCTTCAGGGTGGCAGTCCTCTTGAAGCACCTTTCGTAGGGGTGGCCAGGTCGACCACAGAAGCTACACACATCCCTACTTCTCTTCTTCGAAGAAGGGCAAGATGCCCTAGAGCTACCATCCTCAACACCTTTTCTTTTCTCCTTCCTTGCCGCAGCACCGTGGTTCTTGGCGTTTTCAATCGCCTCCACTTTTAAAGCGGCTTCCACTGCTTCAGCATAACTTTCAGCTTGGTAAGTGCATGCGAACTGCTTGACTTCGCTTCTTAGTCATCCCAAGAAACATTTCACTCTACCCTCCTCAGAAGCTACCAAATCCGGAGCGAACCTGCTCAGTTTGCTAAACTCAATTTTGTAACAACCCCATCCGTTCATATGATATATTCTAGAAGGTCCGGCCGGGGCCCCACAGGATATACCACAAAACAGTCGGTGAAGGTACAGGATGATACCAGAGTAGCGCAATCGCACCTATCACAAGCATTCTAGCGGAAGCCCTAACTACTTGAACTCCTCAGGAATGTCCAAACATAAAACTCCACATTTTATATATATCTAGGAATGTCTTACAATAAGAACAAGTGTTG
This sequence comes from Platanthera guangdongensis, assembly GCA_039583875.1. Taxonomy (NCBI): domain Eukaryota; kingdom Viridiplantae; phylum Streptophyta; class Magnoliopsida; order Asparagales; family Orchidaceae; genus Platanthera; species Platanthera guangdongensis. The sequence goes on along the minus strand of CM077162.1, from coordinate 55,436,231 downwards.
GCCTTATGGCCTTACATAGCTTTCATACAGTGGCTACAACTATGGGCGCGCAGGCCGGCCACAAACAAAAGAAAACACACATCTCAAACATAGCCTTCGAGGGCTAAACAGCAGCAGCAGCAACACCAGCAGGAGCATCAACCTCTATGCGTCCCGCTCGGCTCTCCAGCACCTGTGCAAGGGACAATCCACCCACCGGTGGCAAACAAAAGCAACGGTCAGCGTTCAGCTGACCAAATTATAACGACCCTACCCCTTCTCTCGGGGCAGCGGTATTTTTTCCCTGCAGGCATATCATATCACAAGTATGGCAATATATCAAAATGTGCTTTCACGCACACAAGCCATCACAACCGTTCGCCACCCGGCCCAACGGTCCGTGCACTCAGGGCACATTCTTGGTGTTCTGGCAACCTCTTGCCCACCACCGTATCAGGGTTATCACCCAACGGTAAATCTCTTGAGCATTTACTCCATGGCGTGCAGCCGGAGTTAGTCCTCGGACACCGGGATGGCCCGTAGCCCCCCATTGTGTCATGGCGCGCAGGCCGAAGACTCTTGCTATGCGCTCCAACAGACCGGACCTTTGGTCTCACATCGGACGGACATAGCGCAGGTCGGATCCTCCACCCCCGTTGCTCAAATCGCCTTGCCTTCTCCGAGTACAGCGTACTCATGGCTATATCAAAGGCGCGGGTCGGTCTCACCAATCCTGTTCCTGGCAGTTAAGCCTGGGCATAAGCCTTACACCCATTTTCTCACAACAACAGCGGGTCTTTCCTGGGCACACCAGTACTTCCTGTTACTTCTTCACAGGTGGACACCGCACAAGCACAAATGTCAGGGGTCTTTCCTGGGCATACCAGTACTTCCTGTGACTCGCTTCACAGGTGGACACCCTATGACATCAAGCATCACAAAAAGGGCCTTTCCTGGTCCCACCAGGACTACCTGTGCCTCATTCACAGGTTGGACCCAAAACCATCACAAGGCTATTTTCCTGGGCTACCACCCCAGTACTTCCTGCTACTCCTTTTCGCAGGTATAACCCGTAGACGCCGCACACTACACGTTTATCACGGAGTCTTCTCCGGTTCGTATGCAACATCACCAATCTAGACCAACCTGTCCAGATGGGCTTCACACAGCATGCCTATTCCGTACTCCATTTCCGGATCTATATGCTAACAAGGGGATTTCACACATCCACCCAAAGAGTCCCAAAACCAGCCACCTCTTGGTGGGGGAACTCACAAAGATATGCTAAAAGGAAGCCTTCACATGGCTAGGAAGAAAGGTCGTTACCCTTGACGATCGCTTCGGTGCCATGGCTTGAAAGCTAGCTTGCAAGACTCGCAAGATCGTCTCCTCCGCAACGCTGGCTTCGGATCTCTCGTCGGTAAACCGCAGCACCACCAGCAGCAGCCCCCTTTCCTTCTTCCTCCTCCTTTCCTTCTCTCTTTCTCTCTCTTGAAGAAAGGTTAAGGCCAAAGTAAATGAGAAATCAATCTCTGACTTCGGCCCTTAAGGAAAAAGAAGAAGAGCTTTCAGCCCTTGGATCCAGACTGAAGGAATGGACGGCCACGATTCTGCCAAAAACACCAATTTTGACCAGACACGGCCTCGAACACGGCCGTGTGCCTGGCCGTGTGCCTCAAGCGGTGCTCAACCGACCTATCCAAACCAGTGACACGCCCATGGGACACGCCCGTGTCATGGGCCGTGTCACCAACACGCCTTCAGACACGCCCGTGTCTGTGGCCGTGTACCTGGGTGAAAAAAATCCCAAATCATCCCGAGACTTCACACGGCCTGGGACACGCCCGTGTCCCCGGCCGTGTGCCCAGACACGGCACCCAGACACGCCCTGTCAAAATCATTCGGCGGGCTGAGCTCGTCGCTCCGATTTGACACGCCCTGTGACACGCCCGTGTCACAGGCCGTGTCACCTATCTCGACACTCGACACTCGACACTCGACGATCTCGACACTCGACAATCTCGACACTCGACACTCGACGACACGGCCATGGACACGCCCGTGTCCTAGGCCGTGTGCCTCCTCTCGACGATCGTCGAGCGAAAATCGTCGACACCTAAGTCGACTGTCGACACTGCCTTGACACGCCCTGCGACACGCCCGTGTCGCAGGCCGTGTCACCTGACACGCCCTGGGACACGCCCGTGTCCCAGGCCGTGTCACCCAAATTTTCCCTGTTTCAGAACTTTGGGCTGTTACAATCCTCCCCTCCTACAGGAAATTTCGTCCTCGAAATTTGGAGACAGGAAAGCAACAGAAACCAGCAAGAAAAAGGTTACAACACATAAAATTTATGTTACAACTTTTTCGCTCCAATTACACAAACAGTTCAGGGAACTCTTCTCGCATGGTCTGCTCGCGCTCCCATGTCAGCTCTTCACGGCCGCAGTTGTCCCATCGGACTTTTACCATATCGACCGTCTTGTTCCGCAACTGTTTCTCGGCTCGATCTTCGATCTGAATGGGTCTAACTCTCGTTGTTAGCCCATACTCCACCGGCACACGATCATCCGCGATCACTTGAGCTGGATCTTTCACGGCTTTCCGCAGTACCGAGATGTGAAAAACATCATGTAATCCACCCAAGTCCGCCGACAGAGCTAACCGATAAGCCGCTTCGCCAATTCGCTCAACCACTTCAAAAGGACCTAAATATCTTGGACTCAACTTTTTCAATCGTCGAATCCTGGAGACACCTTTGAATGGCTTGATCTTCAAGTAGACCCAATCGCCAACCGCAAATTCGACATTCCGGTGCTTGGCGTTGTAGTACTTCGCTTGTCGATCTTGAGCAATCAGCAATCTCTCTCGAATAGACCGAATGGTTGAGTTTGCTTCATCCACCTCATTTGGTTTAACAATCCGGGCTTCACCCGCTTCTACCCAAGCTAAGGGAGTACGACACTTCCTTCCATATAGAGCTTCATATGGTGCCATCCCAATGCTTGCCTGGTAGCTATTATTATATGCAAACTCGACCATATAAAGATGATCTTCCCATTTCTTTCCGAAATCAAGGGCGCACATTCGGAGCATGTCCTCCATTGTTCTGTTGGTACGTTCAGTTTGGCCATCTGTTTGGGGATGAAAGGCCGTGCTGAAGGTCAATTTCGTGCCCAACAATCGGTGAACTAGCCTCCAATCACTTGACGTAAATCGCCCATCTCGATCACTTACGATGCTCCGAGGAACACCGTGAAGCCGCACAATTTGATCAACATATAACTTGGCCAAATATTCAACTGAATCATCCCGTCTGTTCGGGAGAAAATGTGCTACTTTGGTTAGCCGGTCAACTATCACCCAAATGGAATCATTTCCTCGCTGCGATCTTGGCAACCCATGCACAAAATCCATGGAAATATCATCAAATTTCCACACTGGGATCGGCAGTGACTTCAAATAACCGCCCGGCTTTTGGCATTCCGCCTTCACCATCGCACATGTTTGACATTTGGCTACATATAGGGCAACATCTTTCTTGAGCCCTGGCCACCAGAACAGTTTCTTCATATCGTTGAACATCTTTGTGCTCCCGGGGTGAATGGAATACTTCGTATAATGTGCTTCATACATCAGTTCTTCCCTCAGTTTCCCCACATTTGGGACGCACAAACGGCCATCTTTTCGTACAAGACCGTCGTTCCAGGTGAATTTGCCCTCTGGCCCTTCATTCACATAGCGTAAGAGATCTTCATCCAACTCCGTTGCCCGTCGAACTCGGTCTGCAAGGTCACATTGCACCTCGATCCAGTTCAAACATACAGTGGTAGTGGAATTCTTATCAACACAGTAGATCTCCAATGCTTCCAACTCCTGGATCAGACGTTCATCATGCCTTTGTAACCAATTTGCTCTAGCCGGAACTCGCCGACTCAACGCATCCGCGACAACATTCCCCTTCCCGGGTGTATAGTGAATCTCGAAAGTGTAATCCCCAAGGAACTCCAACCACCTTCGTTGTCGCATGTTCAACTCTTTCTGCTCCAAAAGGTACTTGAGGCTCTTATGATCCGTATAGATCTCCACCTTCACGCCATAAAGGTAGTGTCGCCATAACTTGAGTGCAAAAATCACCGCCACTAGTTCCAAATCATGGACGGGATAATTTCGCTCGTGCACCTTCAGTTGGCGTGAGCCATAAGCAATAACCTTTCCACTTTGTAGAAGAACGCAGCCTAAGCCGCTCCCTGAGGCATCACTATAAATAACAAAACCATCGGTCCACATGGCGAAGACAACACCGGCGCCGTGGTCAAACCGAATCTTCAGCTCTTCAAAAGCTCGTGCGCACTCTGGCGTCCAAACGAACTTCTGATCTTTTCGCGTCAGTGTGGTTAGCGGCAAAGCGATCCGCGAGAAGTTTTCCACAAATCTTCTATAATAGCCCGCAAGTCCAAGGAAACTCCTAACTTCGGCCACGGAAGACAATATTGGCCATTCTTGTATGGCTCTTATCTTCGCTGGATCCACTGCAATGCCCGCTCCACTCACCACATGGCCCAAAAATGCCACTGACGATAGCCAAAACTCGCACTTCGAGAACTTGGCATAAAGCTGATTTTGCCTCAACATATTCAACACTAACCGCAAGTGAATCTCATGTTCAGCTTTGGACTTCGAGTACACCAGGATATCATCAATGAACACTATCACAAACAGATCCAGGTACTCATGGAAAATGCGGTGCATCAAATCCATAAACACAGAGGGCGCATTGCACAGTCCAAATGGCATGACTGTGAACTCATAGTGCCCATAGCGTGTTCCAAATGCAGTTTTGGGAATATCACCTTCCCGAATCCTTAACTGGTAATAACCAGATTTCAGGTCCAACTTCGAATAGACGGTCGAACCTACCAGCTGATCAAATAACTCATCAATCCGGGGGATCGGATATTTATTCTTCTCGGTCAGCTTATTCAGTTCACGGTAGTCGATGCACAATCGCAATCCACCGTCTTTCTTCTTTACAAAAAGCACCGGCGCGCTCCAAGGTGACATACTTGGGCGTATATACCCTTGCTCTAGCATTTCTTGCAGTTGAACCTTCAATTCCGCCATCTCTTTTGGCGCGACGCGATATGGCGAGCGGGCCACAGGTTTCGCACCTGGCACCAACTCGATCGTGAAGTCAATCTCCCGCTGGGGTGGTAGCCCAGGGAGATCCGTGGGAAACACATCTGTAAATTCTGCCACAATCGGAACCTCGCTCACATGGGCCTTAGGCTCAACAGCCTGAATCAGTGCAAAGTAACACTCCGCACCCTTCCGGACAGCTTTGAGAACCTGGAGTGCAGACACCAACGTCCTGCCCACTCCTCGCATACCCGCGAACTTTGTCTCCTGTTCGGTATTCTGGCCCCACGTGATTTCTTTGGACTGACAATCAATCATAGCATGCTGTTCCGCAAGCCAATCCATCCCAAAAATCACATCGAATTCCGATATTGGCAAAACAAATGCGGTTAAACAAAAATCCCGACTTCCTAGCTGAACCGCCACATCGCAAGCTTGATCCGCAAGCATCCAACAGCCATTCGGCAACACCACTCTGACATTATCTGTCTTTGCACGACTGGGTATCCCAAGCCGCGTTATAAACTCACAAGACAGAAAAGAATGCGATGCACCTGTATCAAATAGTGCTCGCGCCAGCGTGTCCCGAATCATCACAAAACCTATGACAACCATGTCACACATACAAATCGCAAACAAAAAGGTACTCAGCTAAGCATACAAACATTAGCTTAAGCAAAACTAAACTCATACCTGTGACCACGTCACTCTGCTTGATGGCCTCCTGCAGGCCAAGATTGTAGACCCGGGGTTGCGCTTGCGAGGCAGAGGAATCCACCACCGCCTTTCCTTTCTCCGCATACGATGCTCCCGCCTTCTTTTCACTCTTCGGCGGCATCCGACAATCTCGCGCAATATGCCCCATGCGGCCACAATTGTAGCAGACCCGAGTATCTGGCTTGGAAGTAGCCCCTGACGTTGCTCCCGTTGCAACTGATGAAGGAGCTTGTCCACTCGGCTTGGACTTCTTACCCCATTTCTTCTTATAGAATGGTTTCCCAGATCGGGGCGCCTTCCACTCCGGTTGCGTCACAGTCAAAGCTCTTTTTCCTTGCACCCTTTTCATATCCTTTTCCAACGCGGTTGCAGTGTCAACCAATGCTTGGAAACCTTGGTTCACAGAACTTGACACAAGGAACCTCAACTCGTCCCTCAGGCCTTCATAGAACCTATTGGTTTTCCTCTGCTCATCAGCAAAATCGAACCCGCATACCGCCCCAAGCGAGTAAATTCATGCAGGTACGCGTCAACACTGCCCTCACCTTGAGTCAACCGTTGGAATTCATTTTCCATGGCTATCCGCTGAGCCACAGGAAGGTGCTTTGCTAGGAACAATCGAGAGAATTCATCCATGGAGACTTGAGCTAACGGACGACCCGCCAAATGATGTAGCTCTATCTCATCCCACCACAAGCGAGCTTCTCCTTCAAGCAAGAATGTAGCTAAGGTAACCTTCTGACGCTCCGCCGTGCCAATCGCCGCCATAACTCTCTTGACGCGCGATAACCAATCCTCTGCCTGCGTCGGAGTACCCGCTCCCGAAAATGTAGGCGGATGGAAACTCATGAACCGTGTTAGTTGCTTCTCAGCTGCTCGAGGAGCCACATCCACGACAGGTTCCGGCCTTGCCTCCACCTGTTCTGGCCTAACATCCACTTGTTCCTGCCTAAGTGGCTGGCCTTGGATCATGGTAAATAATGCCTCCGCAACTAACCGTACATGTTCTGCAGACGGTGGAGGTGTAGGCACCTCAGCTGGTGCCCTACTCTCATCAGAATGCTGGGACGCAGACGGCCCAGCGCCACTTCGTGTCACCTAAAGGTGGACAAGACACATACATTAGCGGTCGTACCCAAGCAAACAACACAAAATAGGAACACGCAGGTTCCTCAAACATACAAAATGCATTCCTATCATGGACATTCAGGAGTTCAATCGTAGACTTTGGTTTGCACAAACACGTGCGCGCCACCCCACAAAAGAAGTCGACCACGACTTCGAGAGGGAAAGACCAAAACAACCTCTGATACCAAAAATGTAACAACCCCATCCGTTCATATGATATATTCTAGAAGGTCCGGCCGGGGCCCCACAGGATATACCACAAAACAGTCGGTGAAGGTACAGGATGATACCAGAGTAGCGCAATCGCACCTATCACAAGCATTCTAGCGGAAGCCCTAACTACTTGAACTCCTCAGGAATGTCCAAACATAAAACTCCACATTTTATATATATCTAGGAATGTCTTACAATAAGAACAAGTGTTGGCCTTATGGCCTTACATAGCTTTCATACAGTGGCTACAACTATGGGCGCGCAGGCCGGCCACAACAAAAGAAAACACACATCTCAAACATAGCCTTCGAGGGCTAAACAGCAGCAGCAGCAACACCAGCAGGAGCATCAACCTCTATGCGTCCCGCTCGGCTCTCCAGCACCTGTGCAAGGGACAATCCACCCACCGGTGGCAAACAAAAGCAACGGTCAGCGTTCAGCTGACCAAATTATAACGACCCTACCCCTTCTCTCGGGGCAGCGGTATTTTTTCCCTGCAGGCATATCATATCACAAGTATGGCAATATATCAAAATGTGCTTTCACGCACACAAGCCATCACAACCGTTCGCCACCCGGCCCAACGGTCCGTGCACTCAGGGCACATTCTTGGTGTTCTGGCAACCTCTTGCCCACCACCGTATCAGGGTTATCACCCAACGGTAAATCTCTTGAGCATTTACTCCATGGCGTGCAGCCGGAGTTAGTCCTCGGACACCGGGATGGCCCGTAGCCCCCCATTGTGTCATGGCGCGCAGGCCGAAGACTCTTGCTATGCGCTCCAACAGACCGGACCTTTGGTCTCACATCGGACGGACATAGCGCAGGTCGGATCCTCCACCCCCCGTTGCTCAAATCGCCTTGCCTTCTCCGAGTACAGCGTACTCATGGCTATATCAAAGGCGCGGGTCGGTCTCACCAATCCTGTTCCTGGCAGTTAAGCCTGGGCATAAGCCTTACACCCATTTTCTCACAACAACAGCGGGTCTTTCCTGGGCACACCAGTACTTCCTGTTACTTTCTTCACAGGTGGACACCGCACAAGCACAAATGTCAGGGGTCTTTCCTGGGCATACCAGTACTTCCTGTGACTCGCTTCACAGGTGGACACCCTATGACATCAAGCATCACAAAAGGGCCTTTCCTGGTCCCACCAGGACTACCTGTGCCTCATTCACAGGTTGGACCCAAAACCATCACAAGGCTATTTTCCTGGGCTACCACCCCAGTACTTCCTGCTACTCCTTTTCGCAGGTATAACCCGTAGACGCCGCACACTACACGTTTATCACGGAGTCTTCTCCGGTTCGTATGCAACATCACCAATCTAGACCAACCTGTCCAGATGGGCTTCACACAGCATGCCTATTCCGTACTCCATTTCCGGATCTATATGCTAACAAGGGGGATTTCACACATCCACCCAAAGAGTCCCAAAACCAGCCACCTCTTGGTGGGGGAACTCACAAAGATATGCTAAAAGGAAGCCTTCACATGGCTAGGAAGAAAGGTCGTTACCCTTGACGATCGCTTCGGTGCCATGGCTTGAAAGCTAGCTTGCAAGACTCGCAAGATCGTCTCCTCCGCAACGCTGGCTTCGGATCTCTCGTCGGTAAACCGCAGCACCACCAGCAGCAGCCCCCTTTCCTTCTTCCTCCTCCTTTCCTTCTCTCTTTCTCTCTCTTGAAGAAAGGTTAAGGCCAAAGTAAATGAGAAATCAATCTCTGACTTCGGCCCTTAAGGAAAAAGAAGAAGAGCTTTCAGCCCTTGGATCCAGACTGAAGGAATGGACGGCCACGATTCTGCCAAAAACACCAATTTTGACCAGACACGGCCTCGAACACGGCCGTGTGCCTGGCCGTGTGCCTCAAGCGGTGCTCAACCGACCTATCCAAACCAGTGACACGCCCATGGGACACGCCCGTGTCATGGGCCGTGTCACCAACACGCCTTCAGACACGCCCGTGTCTGTGGCTGTGTACCTGGGTGAAAAAAATCTCAAATCATCCCGAGACTTCACACGGCCTGGGACACGCCCGTGTCCCCGGCCGTGTGCCCAGACACGGCACCCAGACACGCCCTGTCAAAATCATTCGGCGGGCTGAGCTCGTCGCTCCGATTTGACACGCCCTGTGACACGCCCGTGTCACAGGCCGTGTCACCTATCTCGACACTCGACACTCGACACTCGACGATCTCGACACTCGACGATCTCGACACTCGACACTCGACGACACGGCCATGGACACGCCCGTGTCCTAGGCCGTGTGCCTCCTCTCTACGATCGTCGAGCGAAAATCGTCGACACCTAAGTCGACTGTCGACACTGCCTTGACACGCCCTGCGACACGCCCGTGTCGCAGGCCGTGTCCACCTGACACGCCCTGGGACACGCCCGTGTCCCAGGCCGTGTCACCCAAATTTTCCCTGTTTCAGAACTTTGGGCTGTTACAAATTTCATACTCGCTCACGGTGAGTTGTCTCTGCTTTAGATGCAGGAAGTTATTCATCAGGCGGTCTTGCTCGACCGAGGGTAGAAATTTCTTCAGTAGCATCTTCTTAAAAGATTCCCAAGTACAGCCTTCCTTCAGGCTCTCTCTTTCCCGAATCCACCAACTCTTTGCCAGACCTTTTAACTGATAGGCTGCAATCATCACCTTCTGGGCTTCTAGAATTCTAGAATACGAAAATATCTCCTCGATGGAGATGATCCAGTCATCTATAATCACAAAGTCAGCACTCCCGTCGAAGGTGGGAGGTCCCAACCGCTGGAAGTGCGATATGAAATTCATTTTTGGTGGTATCGTGATCGGGGGCACCAGAGGAGCAGGGGTATTGGGCACGGCTTGGCCCGAGGAGGGCACTTGCGCTGAAGGTTGCTGCGCGGGAGCGGCATACAACAAAGACTCAATTTGTGATTGCATCGCAACCAATTGTCTTGACAGAGCCTCATTGCTCTGACGCAGACTCTCAATAATCGCATCACTTTGCGCACCTGATGACTCACCCTCTGACTGGGGAGTCGAGCTCGTCGCAGGACGCTTTGGCGGCATTCTAAAAAGCAAACGAACAACTCATCAAAATCCTAGCTTACGATAAAGCCACGCAACTAGTTCAGACCATACTTAAAAGACACTTGCTTACGCTGCAACTTGCTATGGGATTTTATAATGATGATATGTCCTACTTAGGATGATATCCTCTCATCCTATTGACTCTTGTGCCTATGACATGAATGCATGTATTTATATTCATTTTCTGATTTAAAACCATGTGTGTAAATATGTCATCCCGCAAATCTTTAGCTTGGCACGTTGTGCTTATGCAATGTTATGTTATGCATAATTGTGCTATGCATTCTAAAAAAGGCCCTAATGCATATTATGAGCGGCGTACGCATGAAAGTGTTATGCATCCCATACTACATGACATTCTCATGCAATGAAAAGGAAAAGTGCTAGTCGCATTCATGTGGTGAGGTTATACATCCCATACTACATAACCCTCACATGTTGCCCCTATGGTGGATCCATATACAGACACATATTATGCATCCCATACAACATAATATGCCTCGTATACGTCATGTTATGCTATGAGTGTAGTGTTCGTGCATCAGCCAAGACATGCTGATGACATATCGGTGTGTGTATGATATGATGCTAAACACCTAAACCAACAAGGGAAGGTTGCCCGACAAATTGTCAAGCAACCTCCCTCTGATACCAACTGTCACAATCCGCATTTTCACCGCAAATAAAGCCTATCAGAGTAAGGGAAAATGCGTGTCATGATGCCACATCAGCAGGGGATAACTGCAGACGCTCAGGCAGACACCAAACTAAACATGAAAGGTTCTTTTTAAGTTATTTTAAGGAAAATCAATTAAGTGCAAAAGTTAGTTGTATCCCTCGGCTTAGTGTCTCATCTAGTCCACGAATCAAAATATATTATACGCTGCGGAAAGAAAATACTTGATTAGATTAACTCAAGCATCCTACATGAGAATAAACGTCACTAAAAGACAACTCATGTTATGCAAGACTCTAAATTTATTATAGTAGGGAAGATAGCTTTTACGGTCGCTAAAAATAACAAGTTAGAGTTTCAAATTATGCAATGCATGAAGTAATAGTAGTAGGTTTTATAGTTGAAATACCTAACATGCATTCCTAGCATAAATCCTCCCAGAGAACAAGTAATCCACATACACATTAAAGAAATGAGCAGCTAGCAAGTATCAAACAATTAACAATTCAGTGGGCGCCAACAAACTGACACGAACCCACGAACAAAAGTATGTCTGAACTAGTAAAACTAAACAAACGGCAATCTACCTCGCTAAGACGAGACAACAACCACGGCCAACGCTGCCGCCCAGAAAACTCCAAAACCAGCACTGCTAACTGCTACTGCTCTGAACCTGAGGCATTCCAAAAACAGAACACCTCAGCAAGAAGGTACAAGTAGTGGCAGGAAAAGTAATAACCCAAAATAATCAAAGGTCAATAGGGGTACCAACCCAAGACCAAAAACACTGAAGTAAGTACGAAAGAAACAGGGCATCAACAGGAAAAGAACTCCTGCGTGACTTGTCACGTTCCACAAGGGTGCATCAGACGCACAAGGCTATAAGGTGACTACATAAATATTTCTCCAGAAAAAAAATACAAAACCTTCATTGAATGGGAAAAAAATACAAAACCTTCATTAGGCACCTGTGGTCGACTCTACCCAAAAATACGGCGAGGTGGTCACTCTTGGACACACCACCCAAAACAACAACGGGCGAAGTGGTCACTCTTGGACACACCACCCAAAAACAAAACGGATATATAATCCGTCTAACTGCGAGGGAGTCTCATACTCTCCATCATACACCGCAGACATTCAAAAACCAGGTAGGCTTCCACAGGGCACTAATGAAGGTAACAAACACTGCGGAGGTGGAATCTTCCACTAACTCCCGCATTCAAAAAACCCAAAGAAACCACAACACAAATATCTTGAGATTTTGGCTTGACGGATTCTACTTGACATTACAAGATTTGAGACGCGGTTGATCAACCCTTACGGACGATTTACAATCTTAGATAAACTCTAATACGTTCGATAACGATAAATAAGTCAATTAACGACAACACTAAAAACATTCTATCAAACCACTATGAAGTTACCAGATTCAGTTAGCGAAACAAGATTTAGAAATTTTCAAGTGATCAAAAAATTAGACATAGCTATAACTTGGAAAGAAAATCATGGAACAAAACTCATTCATTACCATCAAATCGGACAAGGAGAAACGAGGGAAAACCATCACTTGCCTTGGTTTTACCGGAAAAGTCCGCTGAATCACTCCACGTCTTAGATCGGGGCAAAAGGAAGCGGGAGGAGTTGAAATCTAGACAAAAAAGGCCAAAATAGAGGTTAGAGCCGAAAACCCTATCGAGAAATCTCAAGAAACGGGGAAGAAATTACCACGAGGGCGTAGCTCTCTGCGAGAGCTTTCCGGATCTATGTTCGGTTGAAGATTTCGAGCACCGGAGCACCATCGGCGGCCACCGGAAGATTCACGAAAAAGAACTCTCTCTCTCTCTCTCTCTCGCCGCTCCGGTTCGGGAGGAAAAGATCTCTAACGATATATATAAAGATATATAAAGATATATAAGGATATATAGATATATATATAAATAAATATATATATATATATAAAGTTATGTCTAAAAACGGAATATTTAAGCCTGGGTACGCGGAAGACGAAAATAAAGATTTAGGATGGCTTCAAATCGAAAAGTAGTTAACATGAAAGTTGTATATCTCGTCGAGACGCACAAATTTCATGTTAATCATTTTTCCATACGATATCGTTTTAACGCTCAAAGAGGCTCCCAAACATAAAATACAACGGACTACACGAGAACAAGCTTACGGGTACTCGAGAGGTAGAAAACGGCTACTCAAATAGGAAGAAATAATCACTCGAGTAAATATAAAAAGTGCTCGAGTAAAACAAAAGTACTCGAGTATAACAAAAAAAAGTACTCGTGAGGTAAGAAAAATCACTCGAGTAGGTGAAAAAGAATTACTCGAGTATATATAAAAAAGTACTCGAGTAGTAGAAAAAGTACTCGAGTAGGTCCAAAAAATCACTCGTGTAGGTCAGAAATTTTACTCGAGTAAGAGGAAAAATAGTACTCGAGTAGATGAAAATATTACTCGAGACAGTATAAGGAGGTACTCGGGTAGGTACAGCAAGCACAGTAAGTTGTACAAATATATAAATGTTTTTACAAATCTGTAAATTTTTTTATAAATATATCCAAGAAATTAAACTATATGAATGAATAGTATTTTTCATTTTTGAATAGTACTTTAATATTAAAATATTCATATTTATATATTTTTGAATAAGAAGCCACGAGTTCAAAACGGAGGCCCGAACGGGCGCCGAATTAAACAAAATTTTCACTGTAGTCGAACACTGACGCTACGGACACAACGGCGAAGTCAAAACCAGAATCCAATGAGCCATTCCCGAGATATTAATCTTCGAAGTATACGGCGAACATAAACCAATCCAAAACTTCAATCGCGCGCCGAGACTCCAAAAATGCTCGGATTGCGACGAAATTTGACGAGCAAGTCCAAAATTACTTAACTTAAATTCCAAATGCAAAATCTTCCAATTACAACAAGAATTCGGCCTACTCGACCGCACGGACGCGAAAATGCCTTAACGGCATTGTGCCATCAACTCGACATTAAAGGTAACGTCACGACGTCATAAATCTGATGTTGCCCAAACAAATAAAATCATCGAAAAATCGGGGGTGTTACATTATTGGCCAAGTTGCCAACTTTCCTGATGGCAGAGATCTTGATATCTCATTCTTTGTTGAGAGATCTCAAGAACTTGTCATTCAGCTCATAGTTGGTGAACTGTCTATCATAAGTGATCATGTTGTTCACAATCTTGAAGAACTTCTCATAGCGCTCAGTTATAGAATCCTTCTTGCTTTGTGTGAATGTCTCATACTACTTGTTAAGGAGGGATTTTTTATCATCTCTCACTTTCTCTGTCCCTTCCATATAAACAATCAGTAAATCCCACATCTCCTTGATAGTTTTGCAGTGGACCAAGTTCTAGAATGAAGAATCATCTATAACACTCACAATAATATTTTGGGTCATCTTGTCCATGGTAGCCAGAATCACTTCATCCTTAGTTATCTCTTTATATTTCTTGTGAGTCTGGATGTTGGCATCTATAGCAGAGACCTTCATGGGAATGAAAGGTTCCTCTTGAACTGTAATGTATATCCTAGGGTCTGAGGCTTCCATGAATAGCCTCACCCTTTCCTTCTAGATCCCAAAATTATCCTTCCAATAAATAGGAAGTTTCATAGAATCTAACTCCTTCTGATTCTCACCTGAAGCCATGATGATATGCTTCTGCTACCCTTAGAGATCTTATTCAGACTATTAAGCCCTTTTTGAACAACCTCACTCTGATACCACTTGAAAATCTTTTCTAAGTGTAGTTAAACACCTAGAGGGGGATGGGTGAATAGGTTTGTTTTAAATATTTTTGATTCTTTTCAACTTTGATCTTGGTGTGTGTTTAAGTTAGTAGTTAGCTTTCAAGATCACAAAATAACACACAAGATTTATAGTGGTTCCTCTATGTAGGATACATCCACTTTATCCCTTCACCTATCTAGTAGTGTGCTAGATTTGGCAAACTCCTAATTTATACTTGGCTCCTTGAGCTTACACCTCGGATCCCTCAGGATCTTATAATTCAGAGTTCAACAACTCATACAACTCAGACTGATTCCAGTCCTAACTCAAAGACTAACTCTAGTATCCTACCTCAGACACAACAGCCTACAACTCAGTGTTAAGCAACTCCTATAACTCAAAGATTCACCTGGACTCCTAGCTAAGATCTTAACCAAGATCCTACCTCAAATCCACTTCAGGTTCCTACCTCAGAGTTCAACAACTCCTACCTCGGACTACTTCACAGTCCTATAACTTAACCTTTATAAATCAGGCTTACAACTCAGATCTCACAGAGATCCTACAGGTTTGAGTAAAAGTTTGATGAAACTGACTCTAGAGAAAAATCTTTGAGTCTTCTTCCTAGACTATGTAGAAAATAATCCTCCTTCTCTACAACAACAAGAAAGTATATCTTCACTGTTGTATCAGCTTGTGCTGTGAAGATCCTCTGCAGAGCTTTACTCCTTCAAGCTTGAGAAAATTTGAGTTCTGTATAGCATTCTTGAAGATGAACAGTGAAATGTCTTGTACTCTGCAAGATGACTTTTATAGCAAAAATTAGTGTTTTTTGAGATAGCAAAAGGTCTTGTAAAGGTTGACCCTGCTCTGCTTTTATATGTCAGCCATGTCAACGGCTCTATGCCTCTTTTAGAACAATGCATGGGCAGCTTTAATTGTCGCATCATCTACGATAACTCTATCGGAGAAGTACGACATTCTTTGTCTTTTATTGCTCTATCTACTTTAATTTGAATTTATGAATGACGTCAGCATATTTGACGTTCCTCCTGTAAACTTAGAAAATATCTTCCCGATAACTAGTACAAGCTTTAAGTGTAGTTGTGTGACTCCACGAATTAGCTATAAACAGTTAAGTCCATAAGCGTTGAGTGAACTGCCTTTACTCGATGCATTTATCCTTAGTTGAATTCTGCCTTACAGAAGAGGCGTTGAGTGAATGTTGATCACTCAACGCTTTGACTTCAACTCCTTCCCTTAAGCAGGCATTGAGTGAACTGCCTTCACTCAACGTATTTGCACTTTGACAGCTTCCCTTCTGCAGGCGTTGAGTGAACGACCTTCACACAATGCATTTACACTTAATAGAATTTCTGAGTAGGTGTTGAGTGAACTGCCTTAACTCAATGCATTTCCACTTGGACAGAATTTCCTGAGTAGGCGTTGAGTGATTTGTCTTCACTCAACACATTTGTACTTAGCTGAATTCTTTGAGCATGTGTTGAGTGAACCGTCTTCACTCAACACATATGTACTTAGCCAAATTTAAGTCCTGCTCCATCGAGGCTTTGAGTGACAGAATATTTGTTGACGCCTTTTGGCCTCTGGAGTTGAGTGATGTGTGATCACTCAACGCTTCTGTTCTTAGCCAAATTTCTGGATCTCCCAAGTGTTTTTTCTTCTGTCCAGCCAAACCTCTGACATATATAAACCTGTCTAAACATTAAATAGTAGACATCCCGCATATGTGAACTTGAACACATATCAAGTACATGCTTGTGTATATTATTGACCAACGGACTTCTTCAAATCAGGGACATTGTAGTTAATGGAACCAACAACGCGCATTCTACGGCCGCGCTCCGTCATTGGCTCATTGTTGTTGGCAGTCTCTGCCTCCGCCGGGCAACTTGCCCGAGTCGCCCGAACATCCCGGGGGGAAGGGGGCACCACTGTCATTTCGAAAAAAATTGTGATTCACGTGATCGAAACAAAGCGACGTCATTCGTCAGCACAAATCACTCCCCGGCGCAATTACTTACGTGCCCTCTAAAAAACTATATATTTCCCCCATGTGTTCATTTTAATCCAAGCAACACAAGAGGCAAGAGAGAG
The DNA here is from genome assembly GCA_039583875.1 of Platanthera guangdongensis. Lineage (NCBI taxonomy): Eukaryota > Viridiplantae > Streptophyta > Magnoliopsida > Asparagales > Orchidaceae > Platanthera > Platanthera guangdongensis. The sequence continues at coordinate 55,419,416 of CM077162.1, read as the reverse complement.
CTCTGAGATTTTCTGGCAAGATCATGGACTTAGGCCGATTCTCCGCTCAGGAATTTGCTCCACTCTTCTCATTGCGTTACGGTTCCCTCATGCCTCAAGTGACGTTAACCTCCTTTACAAGAGCGCTCCCATATAGGTTTTGCATCAATGAGAGCGCTATCTCCAGACTTCTTCTTGCACTACGGTTCCCTCAAGCCTCAAGTGGCGTCAACCGCCTCCGCAAGAGCGCTCCCATCTAGGCTCCACATCAATGAGAGCTCTCTTATATAGGCTCCACATCAACGAGAGTGTAACCTTCAAAAACTTTGTGTACTTAGAATATTTTCTAGCCTGAACGCTCCCACCAAGGTTCCATGAGCTAAATGTATTCTCAAGGCTGGAGCGCTTCCATCAATGCTCAGAATACTTAGTTGTTTTTCCTCATTTACCGTACTTGTAATGGAGTAGCAGTCTATCGCCCTCCGAGATCAAACCAATCTTTATAACAATCCAAGAAAATAGTTGTTTTTGGCTCAACATAGTTCTAGCCACGTGGTTTTTCATAATTTTCGGGTTTTCCACATCAAAAACATCTCTTGTCCATTGTCATGGTTTTTTTAACTAGTTGCTCGCCCAGCTCGACTCCAAGCTAAGGTGGTCCAATTCTCCATATCGGGGAAAAAGTAGGGTGACCCGCAACAGTTTGGCGCTGCCTGTGGGAAAGTTTTTCCAAAAGCTCTGACCCAACCAACAGAAATGGCAAGAATGAGTGTGCGCACCACCAATGGCGCAGCCCCCGAATTCCCCAAAACGTGCATGACCGACTCACCCGCGGGCAACGCTCCGCTACCAATAGAACAACTGTCTCTGCCATTCCCACCCGTGCGGTAGAAGAGCGTGTTTGGCTGATGGAAGAGTGTGAGACTGAAATGCTCACCCTTTTGCAAAGGATGGAAGTGTCCAACCCTCCCCGTATAGGAAACGCGCACCCCCGGCAGCACTAGAGCACGTCTGTCATCAGGGAGTGCCTCGCCTGGATGATCTCCCTACCGAAGAACTCTCTGACGAGGCAAGCTCCATGCATGTCGCTCTAAGACTAGAGCCCCAAGCCTGCACTTAGCCTGGTCCTCGGTTTATGGAGGTAGATTCCTAAGGCAACTACAGACTCACCTGTAATATCCTGTTTCACGCTAGACCCTCGAACATATTTTTAAGTCGAGGGAGTTGACTCAGGCTCAAGGTGTGCCACACTCGACAAATAAAATTCGTCGGATATCATCATGGATATCCGACGAATTCGTCGAGTATGACTTGTGAGTTGAGACCAATACTATTCGTCGAATACCGTCATGAATGTAAGACGAATTAGTAGAGTATAAGGACTTAGAAATTATTCAAGAAAGTTGACGTTGAGTGGACTCAATGCCACTCGACGAATTAAGACTTAGAAATTACTCTGGGAAGTTGGCGTTGAGTGGACTCAACACCACTCGACAAATCAGGTTGTGGCATTGAGTGGACTCAATGCCACTCGACGAATTAGGCTGTGGCGTTGAGTGGACTCGACATAACTCAACGCCTTTTGACTTAGAAGATTTCTAGAAACTGCTGGCATCGAGTGTGTTGAGTACACTCGACGCCATTCGATGATTTAGCCCATGATGTTGAGTGGAATCGTCACCATTCAACGCCATTTGACTTGAAAATATTTCTGGTATTATTGGCATCGTGTGTGCTGAGTGCACTCGCCGCCATTAGCTGAAAGGTGTTGAGTGTGTTGAGTGCACTCGACGCCACTCAACGTATTTACTTAGGTTTATTCGGAGAACAATGGCGTCGAGTGTGTTGAGTGCACTCGACGCCACTTGACGATTTGTCAAGTAAAGAAGTGCACTCTGCGGTTTTAAAGTGTTGTGCAAACATATGGTGTTGAGTTGTGTCAGCGAATCTCGATGATTCGTCGAGTAAGAATATAATACGTGACGATTTGTCGAGTAAGGATTACTTACTCAACGAATTTGACTTAGCAGATTTTTTGTCGCAGTCTTCTTGCTATCACGTGCCTGGTCTGAATCGAACCTTCGGGAATAGCGCCAAAACAATTTTATTGGACGCGTCTCTTCATTATGACACATTTAAGGCAATAATAAGCGGTCCAATGTCAGGCCTCCATGTGGCAAAGCAATTAACCCTAATTATAAAGAGACTTGTAGAAAACCCTAGCCGTCACTTCGCCATTTTTGCCGAGCAAGTTCCTGTGTTGAAACCGTCAGGAGAGAAGGGTTGTCGGAGTCGTTTTCTGGGAGAAGGGTCGATCTACCTTCCGTAAAGAAGAAACACCAACGAAGGAGAAGAAGATGCCGCAAAGAAGAGTGATGAGATCCATGGCCGGAAATGCTTAAAATGAGGTGTGCTTCCTACCCTCCCCCTTGGTGCTAGATCTGTAGTTATTTTCTAGGAGAGATGTCGACTCAAAGGAGTTTGACTTGTGAGATGAAGATTTCCTAGGAAAGGAACATGCTAGGGTCTTGCCCTAGAGATTAGTTGTCTTCAACCTCTCCTCTCTTCTATGTGAAGATGGTGGACTTGGTTTCGTGAAGAAGAATGGTCTAATGAGGATGAATAAGGGAGGAGAAAAAATTTGTACATGGTTCGGAAGAAATATCTAAAGGAAGAAGATGAATCGATGTTGTTCATCTTGCTTTAAGATGAGTGCACAAATCTATTTTTTGTGCGTAGCGAACTTCAAGGCCGTTCGGGTACGATACAACATGATCTGGGCTTTCGCCTAAACACGAAAGTAGTATCCCTTGGAATGGCCTTTCCAACGGATGGTTACATGTCTTCATACGAGGCCTGTAGCCTCGGGAAAGTCCAGTCGAACTTGCTGGGCTGATATGTTATACGTGCAGAAATCTATTTTCTGTATGAAGCAGACTTTGGGGCTGATTTGAAGTACTTTATGTTCTGAACTTTGTGATGGACCAAATACAAAAGTTGTAGTCCTTGGAAATACCTTTCCAATGAATAGTTACACGTTTTCATACGAGCCCTGTAGACTCAGGAGTGTTCAGTTAAAGTTGTTATACAGTCAAGTCTTAATTAAGGGTTGCTCTCGGGTTAGTGTAAAATTGGTTTGAACTTGGTGGAGAAGTCATGGTAGATTAATGTCGAGGTTTGCATGTGGTTTGCTGAACTTAATCTATTGGTGATTGTGTTAAACAAAAGATCAATGAGATTAAGTTGATAAATCCTTAAGTCAACAAATGGTTTGGTAAAACACGTTGTATAATTGACTTGCTGGAGTTCATAATCAATTGAATGGAAATGTTAGTGATCATTACACGTGCATGTGGAATATCATAATAGTTTGTGAACTTCTTGTGGAAGCTTGATTATTTGTGGATGCTTAGTTTAAGAGAGTATATTGGATAAAGTTATTGCATGACTAGGTGGGAGTGGCATGTATTGAGAGGTGATTTGCCACATGTGTAAATGATAAGCCCTGGTGGGTATGAAATGTGGAAGGCTTGGAAGTGTGTGTGTGTTGTCGCACTGAAACGATGTGTTGCTAAGGGACTCGGTATGGAGCCCTTGCGTGCTATGTGCACGGGATGTGAATAATATATAGGGACTCGGTATGGAGCCCTATCATGTGAAATGCATGCAGTGTGAGTTGACACACAGTGTCATAATCCTGGGTTAAGGATAGTGTGGCAGGTCTACCGGCTCGCCTGTCGTCACACTGATGGGAGCTGACAGATAGACTTTGGGCGGTTTTGTTGTATCCCCAGTGCTCATTCTCGAGGCCCTCTCCGTGCCAAGTGGATGGATTGGATGTGCCCTTGGTGCTCATTCCCAAGGCCCTTTCTGTGCCACACATGTAGGCCAGTTTGGGATGTGTTCATGGTGCACATCTACCCAAGACCCCTCTGATCCGTAGTACGTATGTGAGAACTGTTGTTGTGTTCTTAGCATTGAGGTGTACAGAGTCCTAGGTTTGGTAGTATGGATGACAGCTTAGTAGTGGAGATGCTCGCTCTATTGTCACCGTCTGTCCATGACGGATGACGCCTGAGAGGTTAGCTACCTACTCGAAAAGTGGGAACTATAAGTCTGTGTCGACATAGCAATTGCATGTCTGTAAGCATGGGTGAGTCATTACATTGCATTCATATCATAACATTACATTACATACACAAGATCCTTATCATATAAGTTTGTATGGGCATTCTTATATGATGAGTTACTTTACCGTTGAGCTGATCCTTAACTTATATGTTTGTATGGACATTCATATAAGTTAAGTTACTTTCCTGTTGTCTTTACCTGCTTACTGAATTGTTATAAATGAGTATAACTACTAGTCTAGAATGATGATGAACTTGTTACACTTTACTGTTGTTCTACTCACTTGATATGTATATGTACTCTTCACCTGTTTGTACTATTGTTTATATACTTATATTGTACCTTTGTTCCTTTCTCCGCACGGTACCGAGGAGTCATCGGGGGAGCGGATGTGATAGCCATTTAGTCTTTATGACTAACGGTTGTTACGTCTTCCTTTTTAAAAAGAAACCCAGTAGACAGAGCAGCAGTAGGTTTTGCAAGAGGACTGTCAAGATATGACGATGGGGCCTGATGTGACAGTACCGTCAATGTCGTCGGTGACTGATGTGAGTTATTAGAGAGACTCATTTTGTAGCCTTTTGGGCATGTACTCTGATATTATAGAAGCTTTGGTTGCTTCTTATTTCTATTGTACTTGTGGACTTATATACTAGTGTGCAATTTTGACTTCCATGTTACTCTCTTTATGTTAGGTTGGCATGGATGATAAGTTTAGCCGGTAGGATAGGCGTCTTATAGTACAAGTTAGCCTGTGTGCTAATGTTACCACAATGCGGCTGTTCTGGTCATAAGACTTCCCTCGGTTGTGTTTGGTGTTTCGGGAGGGGTGTCTTACATCACATGCCAGTAGATCAGAGACATGATTGAGGAGGAGTATGCCTAGAAGCAGGCTCGCCCCGTAAACGCATGATGCCCCATCCATCATGGGTTCCCACTCGCCCCCTAGTTTTCGCACACCTTGTCCCGCACGGGTTTAAGCTACCATATTTTGAGGCCTTCGATGGAGTAGAGGACCCATTGGAGCATGTGAATCTTTTTAAAATAATCATGTTCCACTTCAGCACGCTGGACCAACTATCATGTCAAGTCTTCCACATGACTCTAAAGGGCAAGCACACACCTAGTTCCACTCCATGCGAGAGGGGTAAATCCACAACTTTGGGGCGCTCACCCACATCTTCATTGATCAGTTCATAGCCAACCGAACGATCGTCATGGACCTCTCGCATCTCTCTGGCATTTGCCATAACGAGGGGGAATCGCTCAAGGATTTTTTCTGCTGTTTCACCACCGAGGCACGATAAATCCCAAGAGTCGACCCAAAGCTTCTCTGCAACATCTTCCTTGGAGGAATCCACTCAAGAGTTTTCGACTCTGCCCTGATGAGGGAGACAGTCCCCAGCTACATCGACCTTGTTCACTGGGTTGAAGTACAAATCGCAGTCAATGAAGCCATTGAAGCCCACCGCCAGCAATTTGAAGGGTATTGCAAGCAAAAGAGAGAGTCAAAACCCACACCTCCAGCATATCGTCAGAGCGGCGACCTCTGCGACACTTCATGCCAAGACCAAGGGCTCATCTGGCATTGGAAATTTAGCCCGTTGAATACCGCTTGGGCCCAGGTACTCATGGCCATCCAAGACTCCAGCATGCTCCGACGCCCGAAGTCGTTGCCTCCTAACTGAGGATACCAAATGAAATACTTTGAGTTTCACCGCAAGAATGGGCACAACACGGAAGAATGCACCCGACTAAAGGAGAAGATAGAACACCTCATCCAACAAGGAAATCTAGGGATATACATGCAAAACCAAGTACCCAATCAGCCCCCACCGCACCAAACAGGGCGAGAATAGCCCCTGCCTTGCCAAGGCGCGTAAGGGGGGCAGGTAAATGGTCAGGGAGGTTGGGACCATAGCTAGCTCACCCTTTTGAATCCTCTCTGTCGCTCAGTATAAGAGGATTCTAGATGACCTGAGGCCGCAAGAAGATGTTGCCATCAGATTTGGGGATAAGGACCTGAAAGGTGTCAGCATGCCACACCAAAAACCCCGCGTCATCAGCAGGATCGGTGACCCATGCTTCAGGATCAAGAGGATATTGATCGATAGTGGGAGCTCAGTGGACATCTTGTTTGAATCTACACTACTCAGCATGAAGATCCCGTGAGAATGCCTCGAGCCAGCAACCTGGCCACTGTATGAATTCGACAACATGATCGTACCCATGTGGGGAACAATCACTCTTCCTATAACTATAGGGGACTTCCCAAGGAAAGCAACCCGGGACGTCCAGTTCGTGGTAGTCGACTCTAGTTCCGTGTACAATGTGATTTTCAGACGACCACTCCAGATGCTTTTCGAGGCAATACCCTCCATTCCACACCTGACATTGAAGTTCTTCACCCCGGGCGGGATATGTGTCACATGAGGTGTAACGACCCTAGCCGATCCAACGGGACAACGCCACAGCTCTGCTCTAGGTGACGTTATCGGGCTGTAGCCTGATCGCCCGCGAACAGACTTTTATTTAGTTGGTTGGTTCGATGAGTCGAACGCCACAGGCTTACTAAAAATCGAGTTTTTAACGAAAGGAGGCAAGTGCACCTATCGCATGTAGTACTCGATATTCGGGGGAATACCGAGGTCGTATTATTCTCGGGGTCGGGTTGATTATCCCTACTGCTCCAGGAGTAACTATTATTTTACTGAAAATTCGTTAGGGATTTTAATTAACTAAGGCGGATAAAATAAAAGTGCGAAAACGATAGAAAATTCGATGAAGGGTTAACGCTTGGCACCGAATCGGATTAAGACTAAAATAACTTTTAATAATTATTGAACTAAGTTTTCAATTTAATAAAAGGCAACTTGGTCGTGGAGGTTCCATAAATAAGAGCGCACTTATCTCTAGGAATATTGCTCACCTGAACGCTAAGACTATTCGACCGAACGTTTGTCCGACGAAGGATTCCTCTTAACGCCCGATTTATGCTAAGAACCTCGCTATTGGGTGGGGAACCCAATCCGGTAGAATTACGCTTATCCTCTCTCGAGGGTATGCACGCAACTCTCTTTACCCAGGGGTGATCTGTCCATACACACGACATCTCGGATAGCTAGCATATGGATAACGAAAATAGAGCCCACACATCGATATGTGGTCCTACGCGTCGTTAACCCGTGGTAAACCTTAAGTCCTAAAATTAAAGTGAAAATAAAGAACTTTAATTATTTCAAATCATTTTATATGTCCCAATGCTCTTCGATGTCATGGGCTAATAACGATTACCCACTCATCGGTATGGGGATGGCTTTATAACTTTGATGAGGCGCGGGTTCATAACTAAGCGCTAAAGGGTTATAAGAAGAAGACATAAAATAACAAACATTTAGAAAACTTGAAAAGTTAGCTAATACGAGAACTCACGCACACTTCAAAATTATAAATAAAATAAAAACTAAGTTACAAACAAAAAAATGAAATTACAAGTCCTACTCAAATGAGTAGGCGGGAAATGAAGACACATCATTTAACTCTTAATGAGTAGGAGGAAATAAATGCAAGTCATTTAACTCTTAACGAGTAGGCGGAAATAAATGCACACACGCACACACTCGACATGAAATAAACACACACACTCACTCTACTGAAAATGAAAACGCACACACACTTGCATAAATGAAAAAAAAACGCACACACTCTGCAAAAAGTAAAACACATGCACGCACTCTACATGAATTAAAAGAAAGCAATAAAATTATCTCCTACACACACACACTCTACATAATTGAAAGAAAGTGATAAAATAAAGCATGAAAATTTATCTCCTACACTCACACACTCTACATAATTGAAGAAAGCATTAAAAATTATTTTCATACACTCACACACACAACATGGAATTTAAAAGAACAAAATAAAAACCTAACTCATACACTCACACACACAAATTACAATTGAAATGAAAGTTAGCTAAAAATTATAACAACTACTTTTTCATACTTAGACTTTACCAAAACACATGAAAAGAACAAATAAAAAATAAAAGTACAAAAGTTTTTCAAAATAAAGCAAAAAACTAAAGCCTTTCAAAGATTAAAATTACAATTTTTTCATTCTTAGGATTTCATAAAAGTGATTAAAAAGTTAAAAGAAAGTGAAAAGAACAAAAAAGTTTTACAATCCTAAAAAAACTAAGTAAAAAAAATCTAAAACACTTTAAAACCTCTTTTACAAATTCATAAGAATAAAATTTAAAAACACTAAAAAATAACATGGAGAAAAAGAGATAAACTTAACATACCACATTTCATTTAGAAATAAAATCTATAACAAAACCTAACATGGAGACAAGTTAAAAACATAGAAAGTAAACAAGTTACACTCATACACACACACACACACTTTTCATAAAGAGAAGAACAAAGAGAAACTTAAGGATAAAAAGAGAAAGAGATAAGCCACCCAAATAAATTTTCATGCCATGTAGAGAGAGAAAATCAAACATTTTTATTATCATAATGAAACTATTACAAAGCTAAAGCTAAAGCAAAAAAACAAACATGAAAGGGAGGGGGGAGAAATCTCCTTATATAGCAAGTGAATCCACAAGGGCAGCCCACAAAACACGCTAAACTTGGCTCAAAAAAGTGAACCCTTGGATCTTACAGAAATGGCCTATTTATAGGGAAAATTTCCAAAGTACACGCCCGCCGACACGGGCTTGTCGAGGAGGCGTGTCAGCACTATTTGCGATGTGATCCAGCGATTTGACGGCAGCATTCACTTGCGGCTGTATGCGAGGATGTCATGCCCTTGGTCACGGGCGTGACGGTGGGTGTGTTGGGGAGGTGGAACTGGGCGTGGGTTGCGTCAAAATTCGTCAGTGGAGTCTTGTCGGGCCAGGTGGAGGAGACACGTTGTATGTCATGGGAGTGTCGCTGGGCGTGTCGGGTTGGTCGACGATCGTTGAGCGCATTTTCATCAAGTTGGAGTGACATGGGTCACGGTCACGGGGCGTGTCATTGGACACGGGCGTGTCGTTGGACACGAGCATGTCGTTGGGCATGTCACGCTTTTGTCGTCATTCGGCTGCTTTCCACGAGAAATTGAAGTGTCACGCCCTTGTCACGGGCGTGACCTATAGTACACGGACGTGTACTTGCAAAATTTGACATTTTCCTGAAAATTTTCAGGAAACAAAAATAAACTTAAGTTAGAAATATTTACAAAAAGAAGAAGCAATTTATTGAACAAAATTAAGTAAAAATAACGAAAAGAAACTAAAACGACTTATTTAATACACATAAAAATATGTATATTTATAACTTATCATAGCCCAAGCACCCCAAAGCCTCTCGCGCCTATTTCTCGGCCGCCCTCATTGTTGAAGCTGGGTCTCAAACCCGCAACCCCCTTGATAAGGAGTTTTCAAACCCCTCCTCATCACCAATTAAGCTGCAGCTAATTATCAAGGGGGTTGCGGGTTCGAGACCCGGCCTCAATAATGCGCACAGCTGATAAATAACTGCAGCCCGATAAAGTCGCCTAGAGCAAAGCCGTGGCGTTGTCCTGTTGGATTGGCTAGGGTCGTTACATTAGGCGATCAGGAGGCAACACAACTTTGATACCTTTAGCAAGCGCACCCCGGGTAAGTCCACGAACCAGGAAGTCTGGACAATGCCTTGGCCGGCGCACCCCCACTATTTATTGTTTTCCATATTTCTATTTTTGAAGAATAAGTCACGAAGGTAGACTCGCGAGCACTTGTATCCTTCTTTTCAGTACTTATGCGTCTATTTTTTCCTTTCTACTGTAGACAGGTCATCACAAGGCGAGACTTGCGAAAGCCTTTCTGCACCTCTCAGGCGAGACTAGTGAAAACCTTTCTGCACCACAGGTGAGATTGGATAAAGCCTTTCTGCACCTCTCGGACAGACCTTGATCCTCCCAGGTGAGATGGACAAAGGTCTGTCTACACCTCCCAGGCAAGGTAGACAAAGGTTCATCTACACCGTCACTTGGACGAACTCTAGTTCTCCAGAGGCTCGAATGAATAAAGGTTCTTTGCTACCTCCACATCGACAGACCCCGGTCCTCCTAGGCGAGATGAACAAAGGTTCATATGCACCTTCACTTGGACGAACCCCGGTTCTCCTAAGGCACGAACAAACAAAGGTTATTTGTCACCTCTACCCGGACGGACCCGGTCCTCCCAGACAAGAAGAACAAAGGTTCATCTGCACCTTCACTTGGATGAACCCCGGTTCTCCGAGGCGCGAATGAATAAAGGTTCTTCGCCACCTCTACCCGAACGGACCCCAGTCCTCCCAGGAGATATGAACAAAGGTTCGTATATACCTTCACTTGGACGAACCTGGATTCTCATGAGGCGCGCACGAACAAAGGTTCTTCTCCACCTCTACTTGAATGAACCTTAGTTATCCTAAAACACGAACAGCAAAGGCCCTTCAGCACCTCCACCTGGATGAACTTCGGCTCTCTTAAGTCCAAATGAGCAAGAGCCTTTGGCCACTTCTGCTCGGACAAATCCTAGTTATCCCAACAATCACGGACAAAGGTCCTCCATCATCCATGCTCAAAACACGACTATGCGAGCAATGCTCAAACAAAGCACAGCACTTCAAATAGAAAGAATACTGGCGCCAAAAGTACAACCAAAGAAAATAGATTCAAAAGTAAAAAAGGGGTCTCCACTCAAACAAAAACGCCCCATGGGATACATCATTATAAAAAAAAACATGTAACGACATAGAAGTATGCTTACAAAGCAAAAAAAAATAAATCAAAACAAATTAGGGGAATCAGAAGTCCACAGGGCCACTCTTCCAGGGCAGCATCATCCTCGTCGCCCGAAGCATCCTCAATACCCAAAGCATTGCGCTCTAGAAACCTCTGAGCGGCTTGAAACCCCTTATTGAAGCCTTGGCAGTATGCGACTTCATGCTCATCCTCCACAAGTGGATCGACCTCCTTTCCATCATCTCAGAGTGTGCCTCCTCTACGATGTGAGACCACTCCACCTCAAAGTCATGAGAAGCTCTATACTCGGCCATCGTAGTTGCACGAATGGCTTCGACCTCCTCTCGCTTAGAAATCAGTCGAGCATTATCTTCCCTAAGCCGCTCGAACTCCATGAGATTCACCTCCACGGAAGCCAACCTCCAGCAAAGAGCCCCGATATTAGAATCGATGGTGCTCAACTTAGAGCGAAGAGACTCCACCTCAGACTGAGAAGAGGATAATTGGGACTCGGCATTGACCATCCAAGAAGTAACTTCCTTGTTCTTCCTTTGGGCCTCAGCCAGTGACTCCTCGGACGCGGCTAGCTTCGCTCGCAGAGAAAGAAAATCATCCTTTGTGGACATGTAGGTGCCATTCCATGAGAGCGCAATATCACAAGCCTCATCAAGCTGAGAACCCCGCTATTGGGTGGAGAACCCCATCCGGTAGAGTTAGCGCGCCTCCTCTCTCGAGGGTTAGTGCGGAACTCTCTTTGCCAAGGGGTGATCTGTCCATAAGCACGGCTTCTCGGCTAGCGTATGGAAAATGGAAATAGGGCCCACACATCGATATGTGATCCTACGCGTCGTTAACCCTGGGCAAACCATAAGTACTTTAATTAATTAGAAAAATGAGACCTTTAATTATTTTAAGCTATTTTATCTATCTCAATGCTCTTCGATACTGAGGGATAAGAACGATTAGCCACTCATCGGAATGGGGACGGCAGTGGTGAAAGCAATAAAATAAAGCAATAAATGAAAGCAGTAAATGAAAGCGATAAAAGAAAGCTGTAAAGGAAAGCAAGAAAATAAAGCAGAAAATTGCAAGTCTTACTCAAACGAGTAGGACTGGAGAAAGCTGTAAATTGCGAGTCCCGACGCAAGTGCGTGGGCAGGAGAAAGAAAGCGGATCCTACTCAAACGATTAGGACAAAATAAATGCAACACACGCACACACTCGACAGAAAGTAAAACTCACGCACACACTCTCTCGACATAAAGTAAACACACACACTCTCGACATAAATGAAAACACACGCACACTGCAGAAAAGTAAACACTCACTCACTCGACAGAAAATTAAACACACTCCACACTCTCTACTGAATGAAATAAAAGCGATGCGTCATTTAACTCTTACCGAGTAGGCAGAAATAAATGTACAAGTACAAAAAATTAAGAAAAGTTAAGTTATCCAAAAATTAAAACAACTGCATTTCTACCGCTAGAATGCGGTAGAAATGCATAAAAAGTGAAAAGAAAAATTAAACGGGAAGAAAGTTTTGCAAATAAAAATGAAAACGCAAGTGCTCGAAAAATAAAAACAAATACATTTCTACCACTAGAATGCGGTAGAAATGCGTAAAAAGAAGATAGAAAAAATTAAACGGACAAAAGTTTTAAATGAAAATCTAAGTGCTTGTAAAATTAAAAGGGATATATTTTCATTCTTATAACTTTATAGAAACGCTTAAAAAAGTGCAAATAAAGCTAAAAGAGAACTAAAAGTTTTACAATCCTAAAGAGTCTAAGTTAAAAGAAATCAAAAAATCACCTTTTAAAACATTTTTATAAACCTATATGAATGAAAACAAAGTAAAAATAATAAACGAAACCTAAACAAGTACGGTGCATGAAAATAAAATTGCGATTATAACGGCTAGAAATTAGACAAAAGTTTTAAGCTAAAAATATTTTGAAAGACATAAAAAAACAAAATAAGAACAAACATTAAAAATCACTTCGAGTAGGGCGCATAAATGGATTCCAAGCTTTGCAAAGAGAGAAAAAACTAACACATTTTATTAATGTAAAAGTGATTACAAGAAAGCTAAAAACAAACACTAAGAGAGGGGGGGAAGAAAATCCCTTACATAGCTAAGAAAGCATTTCGGCAGCACCTACCCTAAGCAAAGTGGAACCCAAAAGGGGAACAGGATTACATCCAGCAAGCTGGTTTAAATAGGCAAAAAAAATCAGGTGACACGCCCCCTGACACGGGCGTGTAGGGGGGCATGTCAGCACTGTACAAAATGCGGCTGGCGATTTGACGGGAAAATGGATTTCGTGCTGGACACGTGTCGGTCTCACGTTGGTCACGCCCCAGGTCACGGGCGTGACTCTGGGCGTGTCGGGGAGGTATATCTGGGCGCGGGTCTGAGCTGTCAACAGGTCTTGTCGAGTTGAAAAATCGTCGAGCGCGAATGTCGAGGAGTTCGACGATCGTCGAGCGCGAGTCTTGATCGTCGAACGGAAATATCGTCGAGCAGGACAAATTGTCGAGCAGGAGAAATCGTCGAGCAGAACAAATCGTCGAGCAGAAAAATGGGTTCGACGATCGTCGAGCGGGAAGATCGTCGAGTGCTGGTCTTTGTCAGTCAGGTGGAGGAGTCACGCCCTTGGTCACGGGCGTGATGCTGGGCGTGTCGGGTTGGTCGACGATCGTCGAGCTGAAAACGTCGAGCAGAATTTTCGTCGAGCTTGCTGAAGTGGGCACGGGCTTGGGTCACGCCCCGTATCGGATTGACACGGGCGTGTGGCCGGGCGTGTCGACGATCGTCGAGCGGAATTCGTCGAGCGCGTCTTTGATCGTCAATTGGAAATGATACGAGCGTGTCGGTTTTGTTGACACGGGCGTGTCGGGTCAATTTTTGGGCAGTTTTTCTGAAATTTTAGAAAATCAAAATAAGTTAAGTTAGAATCAAATTTAACAAAATATGAATAATTTATTAAAGGAAATTGGCTGAAAGCAAAGAAAATAAACAAAAAGACTTCTAGATAAAATAAAATAGAAAGCAACAATTTATTTTTTTTAGTTTACCAAAGATGGATTGGAATTATGTAAAAAACCTTAGCTTAAAAGAAGTAAAAGAAATAATGCAATTTAAAAATTATGCTCTCACAAAAATTTTAAATTAATTCTAGAATCATCGAAAATAGGATAAGTGGTCTGGTGGTTTATGAAGAAGGCTTGGATATTGAGGTGAGGTAATTTTTTCTCGAACCTCCAATTTTTTTTTATTATTAATTAGGAAAATGAAATCTTATTTTCCTAACATATAATATTTTTTTTCTTTCTTCATAAATAAAATAAAATAACTCAATGTATATGTGTAGGAGTAATGAATTTTATCCTCTTACTCCATAACATATAATCTTTTTAAATATTAGGTGCCTATGTTTGCGGAATGAAATCTTATTCACATTGACATAAGATCTTTTAAGGGGTGAAATAGGGGTAATCATGTCAAGTGAGACATGAAAAAAAAGGAAGTGGGTTTATTTTTTTTCAAAAAGAAAACTAGATTTTAATAAAAAAGTTTTGAGAGCAACATTTTTAAAATGAACGTTCCAATGTTTCTAAAAGCATGATGTAGAAATAATTGAAATCCATGAATGTTATGTTCTAACATAAAAAAACGAGCTTCTATTTAAAAATTAGAAGTGGTGGTGAAAAACAAGTTCCCTATTATAAGGAAAAGACATAAAAAATTCTTTAACACTTAACCCCAGACACTTAAATCTATCAAACTTTAATTAAGAAATGAATAGTAAGCAAAGAATAATTAAAATTCGCTTATAAATTAACTCGAAACTAGATTTTTGGAAAGCAAAAAGGGTTAAGAAATAGTATATTCGATTTTATTTGTTACATAATTTAACAAAATATTTTTTGGAATTTTTAGAGTTTTTATCATTTTTTTTTGAATTTTGATTATCGTCTTTTTCTTGAATTTTTGTTTATCATCTTTTTAGGATTTTTGATTTTTATCTTTTTAGGGTTTTTGGATTTTCAAATTTTTTGATTTTTTAGTTTTTTTAGATAAGTTATTTACAAGAACGTGGAGATAAAGAAATGTTATTTAAAAAGAAGATAGTGGGGAAAGAGAAAGATTTTTATTTTTTTGTTTTTTTTAAAAAAATAATGTACAAGGTAAAAACTCGAAGGCTGCCCGCGAACAGACTCTTATTTGGGTGGTTGGTTCGATGAGTCGAACGCCGCGGGTATGCAAAATGCGAGTTTTTTTTTATAAAAAGGAACAAAAGAGGGGGGGAAAGAGAACGATTTATGTTTACAAAAAATATTTACAAATTAAAACAAAAAAAATATTTGAATTTTTTTTTGTTTGTTTTATGAGTTTTTTCGTGATTTTTTTGTGTTTTATGATTTTTTTTGAGTTTTTTTTATATATATAATAAAACAAGGAGAATTTTTTTTTATGTTTTAAGTTTTGCAAATTTTTTTGTATTTTTTATGAGTACGGAATAATAAAAAAAATGCAGAATAGGAAAACGTCCACATACTTAAATCCAACATTGTCATCAATGTTGTAGTCTAAGTATGCGGAACAATAATATACAGATCATAATATTGACAAAAAATGAAAAAATGAGGGTAGAAGCTTCCCTAAGACGAGTTCGGGGAGGCCCGGGTTGAAACCCTATATTATTGTTAGAAGAAAAGAAGCAAAATAGGATATGATAAAAGCGAAAAAGATAAATTCGACTAAAAGATATGCGGGCGGTAGGGGGCAGGTGTGTGTGACTCGAAGCTAACGTCTTAGCGTTTGAGCGTGTATAGAAATGCGCTCCCCTAACACGCACAAAAAATGGGAAGCGCGCCGAAGCAAAACAAGTGAAAAGAAAATAAGCAAAATATATACATTATTATTTTTTTAAAATCAAATAGTTATTGTTTTGTGTTTTGTTTTTTTTACAGTAGATTTTTTATTTTTTAGTTGATTTTTTAGGTAGGTGTTTTAGTTTTTTTTTCATAAAAATAATTAAAATATATGTTTTTTATTTTATTTTTGTTTTTATTAATTTTTTTCATTTTTTCGAATTTTTTAGTTTTGTTTGTTTTATAGTTTTTTTTTCATAAAAATAATGAAAATAAAAAAAAAATTGTTAAGTTTTTTTTTCATTTTTTTGTTTTTATTTTTTTTTATATAGTTTTGTCAAATTTTTAGTTTTTAAGGTTTTTCAAAATTTTTTAGTTTTATAAGTTTTTCAAATTTTTTTTTGTTTTATAATTTTGTAGTTTTTTTATAGTTATTATTATTATTATTATTATATTTTTGTTGTCCATTTTTATTTTTTGTTATATATATAGATATAGGTAAAATTAATAGATTTTCAGGGTTCAAAATAACGACAAGAATATTCCCGGCAATGGCGCCAAAAACTTGATGTGTGTTAAAACTCCAAAAAGATTACGGTTCAAGCGGCGACCCGACGGTTTTATTTAATTAGAAAAGCGGATTTGGTTTTATTTAGAAAATGGGGCGCGAGTATTTATTTATTTGGATATAAAACAGGTTAGATCGAGTTTTAACGAAAGGAGGCAAGTGCACCTATCGTGAGTAGTACAGGATATTCCGGGTGGAATATCGAGGTTGTATTGTTCTCGGGGTCGGTTCGATTATTTCTACTCTTCCCTAGAGGGGACTATTATTTTAAAGATAATTACTTGTCGGGTATTTTATATATAATAAAAAGACAGCAAACAGAAAATGAAAGCATAAAAAGAAAGCTTGAAGGTGGAGCCGATGAAAATCTTAACGTAATGGCATCGAATCGATTTAGAACTAAAATATACTTTAAATAAAAAGAGATCCTAACTTTCTAATTAATTAAGGCGGAGACTTGGCCGTGGAGGTTCCACTAGAATGAGCTCACTTATCTCTAGGACTATCGCTCACCTTAACGCTAAGACTATTCGACCGAACGTTAGTCCGACGAAGGATTCCTCTTAACGCCCGCATTACGCTAAGAACCCTGCTATTGGGTGGGGAACCCAATCCGGTAGAGTTGGCGCGCCTCCTCTCTCGAGGGTTAGTGCGGAACTCTCTTTGCCAATGGGTGATCTGTCCAAACGCACGGCCTCTCGGCTAGCGTATGGAAAACGGAAATAGGGGCCACACATCGATATGTGGTCCTATGCGTCGTTAACCCCGGGCAAACCATAAATACTTTAATTAATTAGAAAAATGAGACCTTTAATTATTTTAAGTTATTTTATCTGTCCCAATGCTCTTCGATACTGAGGGCTAAGAACGATTAGCCACTCATCGGAATGGGGACGGCAGCGGTGAAAGCAATAAAATAAAGCAGTAAATGAAAGCAGTAAATGAAAGCGATAAAAGAAAACTGTAAAGGAAAGCAGGAAAATAAAGCAGAAAATTGCAAGTCCTACTCAAACGAGTAGGACTGAAGAAAGCTGTAAATTGTGAGTCCCGGCGCAAGTGCGTGGACGGGAGAAAGAAAGCGGGTCTTACTCAAACGAGTAAGATAAAATAAATGCAACACACGCACACACTCGACAGAAAGTAAAACTCACGCACACACTCTCTCGAAATAAAGTAAACACACACACACTCTCGACATAAATGAAAACACACGCACACTGCGGGAAAGTAAACACTCACTCACTCGATAGAAAATTAAACACAGTCCACACACTCTACTGAATGAAATAAAAGCAATGCGCCATTTAACTCTTAACGAGTAGGCGGAAATAAATGCACAAGTACAAAAAATTAAGAAAAGCTAAGTTATCCAAAAATTAAAACAACTGCATTTCTACCGCTAGAATGCGGTAGAAATGCATAAAAAGTGAAAAGAAAAATTAAATGGAAGAAAGTTTTGCAAATAAAAATGAAAACGCAAGTGCTCAAAAAAATAAAAACAAATACATTTCTACCGCTAGAATGCGGTAGAAATGCGTAAAAAAAGACAGAAAAAATTAAACGGACAAAAGTTTTAAATGAAAATCTAAGTGCTTGTAAAATTAAAAGGGATATATTTTCATTCTTATAACTTTATAGAAACGCTTAAAAAGTGCAAATAAAGCTAAAAGAGAACGAAAAGTTTTACAATCCTAAAGAACCTAAGTTAAAAGAAATCAAAAAATCACCTTTTAAAACATTTTTATAAACCTATATGAATGAAAACAAAGTAAAAAATAATAAACGAAACCTAAACAAGTACGGTGCATGAAAATAAAATTGCGATTATAACGGCTAGAAATTAGACAAAAGTTTTAAGCTAAAAAGATTTTGAAAGACATAAAAAAACAAAATAAGAACAAACATTAAAAATCACTTCGAGTAGAGCGCATAAATGGATTCCAAGTTTTGCAAAGAGAGAAAAAACTAACACATTTTATTAATGTAAAAGTGATTACAAGAAAGCTAAAAACAAACACTAAGAGAGAGGGGTGGGGGAAGAAAATCACTTACATAGCCAAGAAAGCATTTCGACATCACCTACCCTAAGCAAAGTGGAACCCAAAAGGGGAACAGATTACATCCAGCAAGCTGGTTTAAATAGGCAAAAAACATCAGGTGACACGCCCCCTGACACGGGCGTGTAGGGGGCATGTCAGCACTGTACAAAATGGGGCTGGCGATTTGACGGGAAAGTGGACTTCGGGCTGGACACGTGTCGGTCTCGCGTTGGTCACGCCCCAGGTCACGGGCGTGACTCTGGGCGTGTCAGGGAGGTAGATCTGGGCGCGGATCTGAGCTGTCACCGGGTCTTGTCGAGTTGAAAAATAGTCGAGCGCGAATGTCGAGGAGTTCGACGATCGTCGAGCGTGAGTCTTGATCGTCGAACGGAAATATCGTCGAGCGGGACAAATCGTCGAGCAGGACAAATCGTCGAGCAGAACAAATCATCGAGCAGAAAAATGGGTTCGACGATCGTCGAGCGCGGGTCTTTGTCAGCCAGGTGGAGGAGTCACGCCTTTGGTCACGGGCGTGACGCTGGGCGTGTCAGGTTGGTCGACGATCGTCGAGCTAAAAACGTCGAGCAGAATTTTCGTCGAGCTTGCTGAAGTGGTCACAGGCTTGGGTCACGCCCCGTGTCGGATTGACACGGGTGTGTGGTCGGGCGTGTCGATGATCGTCGAGCGGATTTCGTCGAGCGCGTCTTTGATCGTCGATTGGAAATGACACGGGCGTGTCGGGTCAATTTTTGGGCAGTTTTTCTGAAATTTTAGAAAATCAAAATAAGTTAAGTTAGAATCAAATTTAACAAACTATGAAGAATTTATTAAAGGAAATTGGCTGAAAGCAAAGAAAATAAACAAAAATGACTTAGTTAATGTACATAAAAATAGGTATATTTACAATTCATCAACTGCCCGAGGGGAAGGGGCACTATTGTCATTTCAGCAAAAATGGGGATTCGCGTGATCAAAACAAAGTGACGTCATTCGCCAGCATAAATCACTCCTCGACACAATTACTGGCATGCCCCTCCAAAAAACTATAAATAGGCCTCTGGACCTTCATTTAAAGTCAAGCAACTCCTAAGACAAGAGAGAGCTCTGAGGTTTTCCGGCAAGATCGTTGACTTAGGTCGATTATCCGCTCAGGAATTCACTCTGCTCTTCTCCTTACGCCATGATTCCCTCGTGCCTCAAGTGATGTCAATCACCTCTGCGAGAGCGTTCCCATCTAGGCTCTGCATCAATGAAAGTGCTACCTCTAGAATTCTTCTTGCGTTGTCATTCCTTCACTCCTCAAGTATCATCAATTGCCTCCACGAGAGCTCTCCCATCTAGGCTCCGCATCAACTAGAGCGCTACCTCGAGACTTCTTCTTTCGCTACAGTTCCCTTATGCCTTAAGTGACGTCAACCGCCTCTGCAAGAGCGCTCCCGTCTAGACTCCGCGTCAATGAGAGCGCAACCTTTAAAAGCACCGTGGACTTAGAATATTTTCTACATGGAACGCTCCCACGAAAGTTCCACGAACTCAGTGTCATCTCAAGGTCGGAGTGCTTCCATCGAGGCTCCAATGACTTAGTTGTTTTTCCTCATTTACGGTACTTACAACTGATTAGCGGCTTGTTGCCCTCTGAGATAAAACTAAACTTTGTAACACTACAAGAAACTAGTGGATTTTGGCTCGACACTGTTCCAGCTATATGGTTTTTCACCCTTTCCGGGTTTTTTACATCAAAAACATCTCTTATCCATTGGTGCAATTTTCTTTAATTGATTTCATGCCCAGCTCAACTCCGAGCTAAAGCGGTCTGATTCTCCGGACCGAGAAAAAACCAGGTAACTCGCAATAAAAGTCATAAGAATATAACAAATTACACAGGGGCTATGAATCAGCCTTGACAATCTCAAAGAGTTTTGGAGGAGCAAGTTCAAGATCATGTCAAATAAAATTGCATGATTTTTTTAGCAAACTTAGAGCAAAATCAGCCACTCGGTTGGCATCGCACGGGATATGATGGAAGAGAACTTGGTTGAAGGTAGCATGAAAGTAAAGTCACGCTCCTTCACACAAAGGTCGGTCTAAAAGTTTCAATATAGCGAACTTGATAAGAGTCCTTGGTGCACTTTAAATCCCCCTCACTGATAACCCCATGGACATCGAATAGGACCAAAATAAGGACGTTCTTCATAGTAATTAAGGATTCTAGTCCTCTCCTCTGGGATCCCAATGTGAGAGGGATAATTCCACATTAATCATCACATCCCCCTTGTCGTTGTGAATGGCCACTCTCAAGCCTCCAACAATCAAAAGTCACACTTATCATATGTATTTTTTCTCTTGTAGTCACATGTGTTAGGGAGCTCCACTCAAAGTATTCTACAATAGACCATCAGATTTGGAATGACTATGTATAGTACCACCAACATAGAGTCTTGTCCCAAGTATATATGTAACTCATGGGTCACTACCGAGTCAGTCTTGACATGCACAAACATATACTAAATTACTCAACATTCTCCTCCTATGTCTACCGCAAACCTAACTTCAGAATGAGTGGTTTGTGCAATGTTCAACTAAAACATGAATCATTCACACATGTGTTTCATGCCTGTTAAACAAATTAGGCTTAGAGAAAAGTTTATGCAAGCATAAGAAAGCACACAAATCTCAACAGCATACACAACAGTCGAAAGTACGATCATAACACGGGTTCAACACGCCTAGTGTCAAATGATCAACAAAAAATCAAAAAAGTTTAATCAACAATTGTAAAGCTAAACAAATATCTAAACTAATATAAAATAATGAACAATTATACTCAAGCTGTCATCATCCTCATATATACAGCAGGTCGTCCTGGTCAAGATCCCACTCATCAAATGCTCCTCCATCTCCTTCATCGATTATAATTTTTAACAAAGATTTACATTTAAAATGATTTTAGGCATTTGCAAATTTACAAGTATTTAGTTCCACTATAAGAACGTAGTACTTTTAATTAGCTATGAGGACCCCTACTCAGATTATTATATGTACTACCTCAGAATCCATTATATATATCCAATGAAACAATCTTACAGACTTTTGGATAGCGCATCTATATATGTGTTAAAATATGGAATTTCATGGTTACAGTTCTTATAAAGTTAACTGGAAATATCAAGTTTGGAATGAAACCAATTAATAGAAGGAGAGACAGACCGAGTTTGATTATGTTATTATATTTGGAATGACACCCACTTTTAAGATAAAAAAGACGAATCTAGGTGAAGTTATTAACATCAGATTTAGAATAATTCAGCCCATCAAATTCGTGCTCAACAACCAATAACATCAACATAGCACGATATGATTGCTTTGACAAAGGAAATAAAAAAAATCAAAATATTCGACTTGGATTAGACTGATCTAAACTGTCTTTAGTCTTATTTCTCTTACTATTTTGATTTGTCGATCTTTTGTGAATGGATCAAATAGGTTATCATTCGATCGTACATTGATCAAAGCGATAATTTCATGTTCTTTCAAATAATTCGGCAAACCTTTTCTCAGTTGTACATGTCTTCTCTTAGTATTATAGAGAGCATTTTTAACAACCTAAAATATTGCTTGATTATCACAATACAAGCTCAAAGAATTGACTTGTAACATAGATAAAGAAATATTTAGAATCAAATTTTTTTTATCCAGCCCGCCACTTCACTAGTCGAAGCTAAGAAAAATAATTTTGTTTCCATAGACGATAAAGTTATATAAATCTATCATTTGGATTTCCATGTAATTGCAGCTCTACCTAACGTGAATATATATCCATTGATAGATTTGATGTTATCAACTTTTGAACACTATGATGCATAATAGTATTCATCCATAGTAGGAGTGTGACTATTGTAGCACAAAATATGATCTTTAGTATCTCATCAGCCTATCTAGGGCATCCCAATGCTCTTTGCGTGGACAATTGGTGAAATGGCTCAGCATGACAACAGAGAAGGCAATGTCTGGTATTGTACAATTTGTGGCATACATAAAATTATCAATTATATTTTAGTATTTCACTTAATCAATGTTGGCCCCTACATTAGAACTCAACTTGACCCTGTGATCAAATAGTCTCTCCATTGGTCTACAATCTTTGTATTTAAAGGTAAAAAGAAGTTTTCTATATATTGAGCATGATTAAGAGTAGCATGACCCTTGACCACTCTAACTTTCATACATAATTATGTACTAATAGGACCAAAGTCCTTCATGTCAATTTCTTTTGCGAGAGTGGATTTAATATTCATTACTATGGCAAGATCCGACCCCAAAATCAACATGTCATCCACAAGGGCAAACCCTTGTATGGGCACTGATGGGCGCGTGGCCAAATCCTATTTTTTGCAAATTTAATATAAAGGCCAGCATGTGGATGGAAGATAATGGGGTAACACTAGGTTTCCTATAGGTAGAGGGAGCCCACATGCCCTAGAAATGCTTCGTCTCCTTCCTACAATCTTTTGATATCGCGACGCCAATGAATCCCTGCCTGCCTGTGATTTTACAAAGCTGCAACACCAACCTCTTTGCAGCTACTTGAGACTCTACAAATCCATCATTCGCAATATCTCTTCTTCTTATTGCTATTCTCAGGAAGATTTGGTTGTTGCTCTAGTGATTTTCAGTAGCTCTGCTCTTCTCCCCTTTCAGATTATTCCTCTTGCTACTAATTAAAGGTATATAGTGGATTAATTTCTCTCCTCTTCTCGCATTACTTCCTCTTGATGTTATTTTGAGGAATTTGTGACTTTCATTTGGAATTTATGGGTACCAATTTCTTCTCCCATTTGGGATTTTGCCACTTTTGAGTTCTCTTTGGCCTCCTCTTAATGTTATTTTGAGGAATTTGTGGCTTTCATTTGGATTTTATGGTTACCAATTTCTTCTCCCATTTGGTATTTTGTCACCTTTTAGTTCTCTTTGAGTCCATAAATTTAATAACATTGTTATAAACACCTTTACTCCTTGATGGTGGGTAAACTTAATTAAACACTTTTTATTTCTCATTTCGATGGGTAGAACTTAATATTTTAAGCAAGATAGTGCATGTGTATTGTTTTTAAAAATTATGCAGTGAGCTTTAAGAATTCTTATAGATTATTTGTTATAGGGTCCCAATGATTGATGAAAGATCGAAAGTTGACTTGTATTGGGTTTAAAAGATCTAAAATTACATCAACTCTTCAAGATACAACAAATTCAACCTTCGGGTATAATGATTCTTGAACTTTGTAATGAGATAATCATCGCACGCTTTCAAAATATGAGGCCACAAAAAGTTATTTGATAATGATATGTATTTTGACTGTTATTATTATTATTGTTGTATACTTTATATAACTGATATCATTTTAGTTAACCATTACTAATGAAAAGTAGTATTAAATTGCATATCTTTAGATTTTGGTTGTTTTCTTTCATTTTTGGCACTTAAAATATTATTTTTTATAATTTTGAAATAAAAAATATCAAAATTTATATTATTTACTCGATGCTCAGGTCGGATGAAAATCTTGGGACCGTCACTAGTCATCCACATATAGACATATGATGACTGTCTTATTTGATATTGAGTGGTGATAAAAGACATTTATCCAAAAGAATAGACTGAAATCCAAAGCTCTTTATCATTTGATCAAATTTCATGTGTCACATCTTAAGCGCTTGCTTAAGCCTATAAATTGATTTGTGTAGTTCGCACATTTTATCTTATAGATTTTTATGTACATAACTTTTAGGTTGTGTCATGTAGATCTCTTCATCAAGCTCTTTATTTAAGAAGAATATTTTACATCTATCTGATAAACTATAAATTTTTTGATATATACTAAAACAAGAAGAATTCTTATATTTGATAGGTGATACACATGTGAATAAACATCAAAATATTATATTCCCCCTTCTGTTTATAACCTTTAGCTACTAAACGTATTTGTATTTAGCTATAGACTCATCACTATATAATTTCTTCTTCAACAACCACTTGCATCCTTGAACTTTATCTCACTTTGGCGGTTCAACTAGATGTAAAATGTTGTTTTATAATAATGAGTCCATTTCATTATCAATGGTTTCTTCCCACATCAATGAATCTATAGACCACATTGCTACTTGGTAGGATAATGAGTCATCCTCTAAGTGATAAGTGACAAAATTTTCACCAAAATTCTTTGGGATTCTATCTCTTATAGATACTATTACAAGAACTAGTTCAACTTCTAATGGTTTAGGAGCAGTGCTAGAGGGGCTAGCTTCAAGTTCTACAATAGATTATGAAATCATGTCAGCAGAATAGGATATGATTAAATCATGATATTTGACAAATTAATTTTCACAGAACACAACATCTTTAAACACAATCACTGAATTAGTGAATAGATCTAGAAACTAATTAGTCATATTATCTTCTATACTACCTAGATAAACACAAGTTATTATTCTAAGTCACATATTAGGTCTCTTAATGTCTTATATTCTAACATAATTAATATAACTCCAAGTCTTTAGAGTATCAAATCTACAACGATGGTTATGTCACAACTCATAATGAGTAGAGTTAAGCTTAAAACGAGACAACTTATTCAGAGTGTGATTTATAGTTAGAATTGCTTCTCCCCAAAATGAATTAGGCATGTCAGTTGTGAGTATCATAAAATTCAATATTTATGTTAAAGTTTTATTTTTCCACTCAGCAACACCATTAAACTAGGGTGTGTAAGGAGTTGTAGTTTTAAGGATTATAACCTTAGAGGTATAAAATTTCTTGAGCAAGTTACAGTTTATTCTCCTCCCCGGTCACTTTTAAATCTCTTAATTATTAAACTTATTTGATTTTCGACGTGAGATTTGAATATTTTAAAGGTCTCAAATGCTTCATCATTCGACCTCAATAAATATGCATAATAATACCTAGAATAATCGTCTATGAATGTAATGAGATACTTCATTCCCCCTCCAGTGATATGACTTTGAAAATCACAGAACTCGGAATGTATTAATTCAAGAAGTTGTGTGATTCTAGAAACTCACTTGAAAGGTTTTTTAATGATCTTGGTTTATGCACAAACCTCACACTTATCAAATCAAATAGATAAATCTAACGGGATGTTATGACTTTTAACTAGATCTCGCATTTTCCTGTAGTTCGTATATCTAAGTATGTTGTGTAACAACTTTGGATCAATTAGATTTGATATCACTCGATTAATGCTATCATTATTTAGGCTAATCCTATACATTCCATTGGTCAAGTACACATAACCAAAGCATTGTAAATTAACCGTTAAAGTTATTCAACTATTAAAGATTGTGAAGACAATTCCAGCCTAATCTAACAAACTTATTGAAATTGGATTTTTAATTAAATAAGAAACAAATCTAACATTGTTTTGAGTTAAAGTTTTACCTGAAAAGAGGGTCAGCTCTGCTTTCCCAACATGAGTCACTTCGGTCTCTCCTCCATTCCAGTTCTCCATTTAATCTTTAAACTTCATGACCTCAGTAAGAAGATCTTTGTCATTTATCATATGACAAGTAGCATCGTTGTCTGGTCGCCACTCAGAAGACACAATGTAGAGACTGCTCCCAATCATAACTACAAAAAACTTGGGATCAGAGTTATCTACTAGCATGTTTGCAGCATTTTGTAGGGCTTCCTCCTTCTTTAGAGCCTTACATTCTACAGCCTAGTGACACCACTTGCCGCAATTATGACGCTTTTCATTATTCCTTTTGAAAGAAAGCTTTTTGGCTGGTAATTGTGTAAAGGCTTCATTTTTAAGTACTGGTGACTTCCGACGAGGTTTGTTAGATTGTGAAATGGAGTTGGAAACCAGTGTAGAGGTGGATGATGAGTTCTTCTTCTATCCTGAGGTGTATATTTTTCAGTTCTATGAGCTGATAGATGGTTGGCGAGTTCACATTGAACTTAAAATTGAAAAAGTTCTCTATGAGGAGAGATTTCTACGGTCCATTTTCCTTTTGGAAGTGTGCACTCAAGCAATCACATATCTCTTTCATAGTCTTAAAAATATTGTAGGTGGTTGCAAGTCGAGGGTTTAGGGAGTTTAAAAGACAGTGCATTCAGAAGTCCTCATCTTTAATCCTCTGATATCCGTCTACTTCTTCACAAGTCATGCCAAAATAATTATGAATGACATAGAAAATCTCAAGTTTTTTAATTCCCAGTTGGACATGTAGTTTCCAACCTTAGAAGTCAGTAATGTCAAAGGACTACAACTTGACAATGTCGTTTGCGCTTTGCTTCGACATCTTGGATTTAACTTAAATAGAAAATAGGAAAGAGATTGTGTAATTTGAGTAGAGATGAGCCAAAACACTTCAGATCGAATCTAGAGTTAAGTCTGCACCTCCTGCTGGCTTGAAATAGACCCTTGCTGACGAGTAAGGGGACTTAGGGAAGCTCTTGGAGAAATCTTCCTGGTATCGACTAGACCTCAAGTTGATAGAAGAAATATTGGTGAGACCTCTAGTCAATAAGAAGAAAATTCGGCGAGATCTCCAGTCAACAAGAAGAAAAATTGACTAGACCAGCAGTTGAATAAGAAGTACCTTGTCGACGAGACCACTAGTTTATGTAGATAAGATCACTACCTGATATTGCAGAGATCACTACCTGATATCAATGAGACTTCAAGTCGACAAACATGCCTGTCGGTGAGAGTTGGTTCTATCGACAAGACCTCTAGTTGACACAAGAGCCTGTCGGCTAGAACAACTCCAAATCAACTAGAAATGAACTCCTTCTCCACCAGTCGACGGGAACAACTAACCTAGATGATCCAGTCAGAGGGAAGCTTTCACCAGTCGAGTAGAACATAAGTTCTTTATCTCCAACTAAAGAGAGGCTGCTAAATTTTGAAGGAAACTGCCCTGACGAGAGCAACAAAAATCCTAGATCTTGCACTGATGACGATAGGGGCGACTATGGCTCCGTTTGGAGGGACTTATTTTCACCGGTCAAGCGATTACGACCGCATGAACCGGGCCTTCCGGGCCTTAATTAAGGCCCAGTTCATGCGGTCGTAACCGCTTGACCGGTGAAAATAAGTCCCTCCAAACGTAGCCTAGATCTGTTGTGAATAGAGTAAGCATTGATCTCCTCTTGTCTGAGTCAGCTAGATCTGAGAAAGATCTCTTCCAGCGGCTTGAAGACGCAATGGCGGAGCGAGACGATGGAGGACCTACTCCTGGAGGCAGTAACGAGAATGAAAGAGGCTAAAGAGCCTTCTTCTCCTATTCGATCTGCAGCAAGATCAAAACAATAACAAAGAATCGTTATTGCCCTTCCTTAACCGAGCAACAACGAGCAAGATCTACATCGAGAGCAGCAATGAACAGCAGAAAATCATGATTGGCAGTAGGAACAAGAGAGAAAGTTCTAAGCACAAAACGTACTTTGAGAATATTAGAAAGCTCAGCTCAAAATATTCTGCAATAGACCATCAGATTTGGAACTAATATTTATAATAACTCCAGTGTAGAACTTTTCTCTACGTAGACCTATCACTCATGGGTCACTACCAAGCCAGTCTCGACACGCGCAGACATATACTAATTTATCTAACAACATGCATCATCACAAATATTTAAAGATTGAAATAATTTTTTAATCAAATTACATTAATCAACTGTGAGTCGAACAAAGAGCTCACCATTTGAGCTTATCAATTTACAAAGGTGAAACCCTAAATCACTATGAATTAAAATTATAATTGCAAGTAAAAATGAGATGAACACATTTAAAAGATCGATCAGGGAAGAATCAACTTAAGATAATACAAACCCCAAATCATCCCTTCCCTGTCTTTATCGCAAGGAACTAGACGTCGTAACTTCCCTCCCTCCTGTTTGCATGCCACCGCACAACGCACCCTCCTCTTTAATTCCCTCTCTATCACGTGATCAGGATCCACTCCAGTTCGCGTGAACTGGAGGGGATCCTGTTCACGGTCGTGATTTGCATGGCAAAATCAGACAGTGCTATGATTTGCCCGATGAAATCGGACGAGATCATCTATCACGACAGTAGTGTCAGCCCATCTTGATACCGATCTCTCTCAGGTGCCGCCAGGGAAGAATAAGAGCATGCCCTTCTGAATGCTCTCCATCTCTTTCGTGTGCGATTTTAGGGGAGAGAATTCCGTCGACCACCTCTTTGTCGGATCCCTCTTCGAGAGCTTTTGCTCTGCCACCTATGCTGACTAGGGTTAGTTGAATTGAACCCTACCAATAGAAAGGAAGAAGGAGAAGGAGGTATATCCTTCACCCTCTTAATTTTTCTTCCTCTTAGTGTACAACCCCGTATTCGCGAGGAGTGGGCCACAAATAAGGCGCAATACTTGGTGCACGTTTTTAAGCTTTTTGTGAGTTTTGCACTCTTGGAGGCCAATTTTAGGTGGACCAGAGTAACATACTAGTACGGGGAAGAAATATCTGCTAACTCCCCCCACCCCTCCCCCCCCCCACCCCCTCCCCCCCCCCCCCCCCCCCCCCCACCCACCCCACCCCCCCCCCCCCCTCCACCCTCGGCCCCTTTGAAGACTCGCAAGCAGGCCGCCCAGCTTGCAAGGAGGCCGCCCAGCTCGCAAGCAGGCCGCCCAGCTCGCAAGCAGGCCGCCCAGCTCGCAAGCAGGCCGCCGTCTCGTTAGGCCGCGGTCTCGCCAGGGCTCAGCTCGCCAGACCGCAGCCTCGCCAGGCCACAGCTTGCCAGGCCGCCGTCTCACCAGGGCTCAGCTCGCCAGACCGTCGCCTCGCTAGGCCTCAGCTCGCCAGACCGCCGCCTCGCCCAGGCCTCCGTCTCGCCAGGCCTCAGCTCGCCAGGCCGCTGTCTCGCCAGGGCTCAACTCGCCAGACCACCACCTCGCCAGGCCTTAGCTCGTCAGGCCGCCGTCTCATCAGGGCTTAGCTCGCCAGACCGTCGCCTCGCCAGGCCTCAGCTCGCCAGACCGCCGCCTCGCCCAGGCCGTCGTCTCTCCAGGCCATAGCTCGCCAGGCCGCCGTCTCGCCAGGGCTCATCTAGCCAGACCGCCGCCTCGCCAGGCCTCAGCTCTCCAGACCGCCGCCTCGCCCAGGCCGCCATCTTGCCAGGCCTTAGCTCGCCAGTCCACCGTCCCCTCCAGCAGGCCGCCTGTCCGCCCAGCACCCCCCCCCCCCCCCCCCCCCCCTCCTCCCCCGCTTCCCGTCTAACCGCCAGGCCGCCCGGTTTGAGAGACTACCCCTAGTGGACTGCAATTAGCCGCTTAGAACAGCGGGATTTGACTGTTAGCAGGCCAATCTGGGGGCATTTTGTAATTCTCACAGTAGTGGAGGTTGGTTATTTGCAGACCATCCCCAAAAAACAATAAATAGTCCCTTAGGGGTGCCTTGGAGAGGGCAATTCTTCTTCACTCTCTCTTCATCCTCCAAGGCACCCTAGCTCAGCATTGGCTAAGGAGGGGGAGATCTCCAAGGTCTTCTGGGTGTGAGGTGGGACCTCCACGCTAGAGCCGAGGGTCTATTTCTAGTTTCTTGAGCCTTTGGTCCATGACGTTCCCTCGAGTGTAGTAGGAGTGAGTTCACCCCTCTTTTGGGACCCCGAACTCCACAGACATCAATTTTGGCTTCAACACTTTTGGTGCGGTGAGCGTGGAGAGTGACAAACACAAGATCTCAGGAGAGTTTCATAGCTAGAGGTCAGGGAGTTAGTGATGACCTCGGCGAGCTCCCCAGCCTAGGACCCTTTGTGGGGAGGTAAGAGTTCATGGCCTCCATTCAAGGCATCATGGAGATGTTGTGAAGCATTGCTCCTCAGGGTGGCAGCTCCACCCCTACCCCCCAAGAGCTAGCACCCTCCTCTCAACAAGTTAACCCCCAGGGGTCTAGGTGAGATGACCCCAGTAGGAGGAGAAGGAAGTGCGCGAGGAAGAAGGCCCGGGAAGGAGAGGATGGGAGATGGGGTCAAGCGAGACCTCACCAGCCGAGAAATGTTCTCCAGCCCGGCGAGTACCAGGCTCTCAGGCGAGCAGGTCGCACGAGTAGAGGTGGCGAGACCACCCCTCATTAGCTGGCAGGTCCGAAGGCTCGCCTATGGGGGAGAGGTCTGGTTCTCGGTACTTGGTTCTACACTACCCCGAGCGCGGCTCGGCCCCAGGTAGACCCGCTACGTAGGCTCTCACTAGCTGGCAGGTCCGAAGGCTCGCCTGTGGGGGAGAGGTCTGGTTCTTGGTCCTTGGTTCTGCACTACCCCGAGCGCGGCTCGGCCCCAGGTAGACCCGCTGCGTAGGCTCTTACTAGCTGGCAGGTCTGAAGGCTCGCCTGTAGGGGAGAGGTCGGGCTCTCGGTACTTGGTTCTGCACTACCCCGAGCGCGGCTCGGCCCCAGGTAGACCCGATATGCTGGCTCCCATTAGCTGGTAGGTCCGAAGGCTCGCTTGTGGGGGGAGAGGTCTGGTTATTGGTCCTTGGTTTTGCACTACCCCGAGCGCGGCTCGGCCCCAGGTAGACCCGTTGCGCAGGCTCCCATTATCTGGCAGGTCCGAAGGATCGCCTGTGGAGCAGAGGTCTGGTTCTTGGCCCGTGGTTCTGCACTACCCCGAGCGCGGCTCGTCCCCAGGTAGACCCGCTGCACAGGCTCTCATTAGCTGGCAGGTCTAAAGGCTCGCTTGTGGGGGAGAGGTCTGGATCTTGGTAGTTGGTTCTGCACTACCCAGAGTGCGGCTCGGCCCCAGGTAGACTCACTGTGCAGGCTCCCATTAGCTGGCAGGTCCAAAGGCTCACCTGTGGAGGACAGGTCTGGTACTTGGTCCTTGGTTCTGTGCTACTCCGAGTGCGGCTCACCCCAGGTAGACCCGCTGCGTAGGCTCCCATTAGCTGGCAGGTCTGAAGGCTCACCTATGGGGGAGAGGTCTGGTTCTTGGTCCTTGGTTCTACACTACCCCGAGCATGACTCGGCCTCAGGTAGACCCACTGCGCAGGATCTCATTAGCTGGCAGGTCTGAAGGCTTGCCTGTGGGGGAGAGGTCAGGTTCTTGTTCCTTGGTTATGCACTACCCCGAGCGCGGCTCGGCCCCAGGTAGACCCGCTGCTCAGGCTCTCACTAGCTGGCAGGTCTGAATGCTCGCATGTGGGTTAGAGGTCTGGTTCTTGGTCCTTGATTCTGCACTACCCCGAGCACGGCTCAGCCCCAGGTATACCCGCTGCGCAGGCTTTCACTAGCTGGCAGGTCCAAAGGCTCGCCTGTGGGAGAGAGGTCTGATTCTTGGTCCTTGGTTCTGCACTACCTCGATCACGGCTCGGCCCCAGGTAGACCAGCTGCGCAGGCTCACACTAGCTAGCAGGTCCGAAGGCTCTCCTGTTGGGGAGAGGTCTGGTTCTCGTTACTTGGTTCTGCACTACCCCGAGTGCGGCTCGGCCCCAGGTAGACCCGCTGCACAGGCTCTCACTAGCTGGCAGGTCCAAAGGCTTGCTTGTGGGGGAGAGGTATGGTTCTCGATACTTGGTTCTGCACTACCCCGAGCGCGGCTCGGCCCCAGGTAGACCCGCTGTGCAGGCTCTCACTAGCTGGTAGGTCCGAAGGCTCGCCTGTGGGGGAGAGGTCTGGTTCTTGTTCCTTGGTTCTGCACTACCCCGAGCGCGGCTCGGCCCTAGGTAGACCCGCTCCGCAGGCTCTCACTAGCTGGCAGGTCCGAAGGCTCACCTGTGGGGTAGAGGTCTCGTTCTTGGTCCTTGGTTCTGCACTACCCCGAGCGCGGCTCGACCCTAGGTAAACCCGCTGCGTAGGCTCTCACAAGCTGGCAGGTCCGAAGCCTCGCCTGTAGGGCAGAGGTCTGGTTCTCAGTACTTGGTTCTGCACTACCCCGAGCGCGGCTCGGCCCCAGGTAGACCCGCTGCGCAGGCTCTCACTAGCTGGCAGGTCTGAAGGCTCACCTGTGGGGGAGAGGTCTGGTTCTCGGTACTTGGTTCTGCACTACTCCGAGCGCGGCTCGGCCCCAGGTAGACCCGTTGCGCAGGTTCTCACTAGCTGGCAGGTCCGAAGGCTCGCCTGTGGGGGAGAGGTCTGGTTCTTGGTCCTTGGTTCTGCACTACCCCGAGCGCGGCTCGGCCCCAGGTAGAACCACTGCGCAGGCTCCCACTAGCTGGCAGGTCCGAAGGCTCGCCTGTGGGGGAGAGGTCTGATTCTTGGTCTTTGGTTCTGCACTACCCCGAGGTCGTCTCGTCACCTAGGCTCTCATTAGCTGGCTTGGCAGGTGTACCCC
Organism: Platanthera guangdongensis; assembly: GCA_039583875.1. Taxonomy (NCBI): domain Eukaryota; kingdom Viridiplantae; phylum Streptophyta; class Magnoliopsida; order Asparagales; family Orchidaceae; genus Platanthera; species Platanthera guangdongensis. Next base: position 55,386,745 of record CM077162.1, on the reverse strand, counting down.
TCGGGGAGGCTAAGTTTTTTTTACCCCGAGGCCGTCTCGTCACCCAGGCTCCCATTAGCTGGCTTGACAGGTTGACCCCTCGGGGAGGCCAAGTGTTTTTTACCCCGAGGCCGTCTCGTCACCCAACTCCCATTAGCTGGCTTGACAGGTTGACCCGTTGGGGAAGCTGAGTGTTTTTTACCCGGAGGTCATCTCTTCATACAGGCTCCCATTAGCTGGCTTGATAGGTTGACCCCTCGGGGATGCCAAGTGTTTTTTACCCTGAGGTCGTCTCGTCATCCAGGCTCTCATTAGTTGGCTTGACAGCTTGACCCCTCGAGGAGGCTGAGTGTTTTTACCCCGAGGCCGTCTCGTCATCCAGGCTCCCATTAGCTGGCTTAACAGGTTGACCCCTCGGAAAGGCCAAGTGTTTTTAACCACGAGGTCATCTTGTCACCTAGGCTCCCATTAGTTGGCTTGACAGGTGGACCCCTCGGGGAGGCTGAGTGTTTATTACCCCGAGGCCGTCTCGTCATCCAGGCTCCCATTAGCTGGCTTGACAGGTTGACCCCTCGGGGAGGCAGAGTGTTTTTTACCCCGAGGCTGTTTCGTCAGCCAGGCTCCCATTAGCTGGCTTGACAGGTTGACCCCTCGGGGAGGCCGAGTGTTTTTTACCTCGAGGCCGTCTCGTCATCCAGGCTCCCATTAGCTGGCTTGACAGGTTGACCCCTTGGGGAGGCCGATTGTTTCTTACCCCGAGGTCGTCTCGTCATCCAGGCTCCTATTAGCTGGCTTGACAGGTTGACCCCTCGGGGAGGCTTAGTATTTTTTACCCCGAGGCTGTCTCGTCACCCAAGCTCCCAGTAGCTGGCTTGACAGGTGGACCCCTCGGGGAGGCCAAGTGTTTTTTACCCCGAGACCGTCTCGTCACCCAGGCTCCCATTAGCTGGCTTGACAGGTTGACCCCTCGGGGAGGTCGAGTGTTCTTTACCCCGAGGCTGCATCGTCACCCAGGCTCCCATTTGCTGGCTTGACAGGTTGACCCCTTGGGGTGGCCAAGTGTTTTTTACCCCGTGGTTGTCTCGTCATCTAGGCTCCCATTAGCTGGCTTGATAGGTTGACCCCTTGGGGAGGCTGAGTGTTTTTACCCCGAGGTCGTCTCGTCATCCAGGCTCCCATTAGCTGGCTTGACAGGTTGACCTCTCGGGGAGGCCAAGTGTTTTTTACCCTGAGGCCGTCTTGTCACCCAGGCTCCCATTAGCTGGCTTGACAGTTGGACCCCATGGGGAGGCTGAATGTTTTTTTACCCCATGGCTGTCGCGTCATCCAGGCTCCCATTAGCTTGCTTGACAGGTATACCCCTCGGGGAGGCTGAGTGTTTTTTACCCTGAGGCAGTCTCGTCATCCCGGCTCCCATTAGCTGGCTTGACAGGTTGACCCCTCGGGGAGGCTGAGTGTTTTTTACCCCGAGGTCGTCTCATCATCCAGTCTCCCATTAGCTGGCTTGACAGGTTGACACCTCGGGGAGGCCAAGTGTTTTTTACCCTGATGTCGTCTCGTCACCCAGGCTCCCATTAGCTGGCTTGACAAGTGGACCCCTCGGGGAGGCCAAGTGTTTTTTACCCCGAGGCCATCTCGTCACCCAGGCTCCCATTAGCTGGCTTAACAAGTTGACCCCTCGGGGAAGCCAAGTGTTCTTTACCCCGAGGTCGTCTCGTTACCCAGGCTCCTATTAGCTGACTTGAAAGGTTGACCCCTCGGGGAGGCCAAGTGTTTTTTACCCCGAGGCCGTCTCATCATCCAGGCTCCCATTAGCTGGCTTGACAGGTTGACCCCTCGGGGAGGCTGAGTGTTTTTTACACCGAGGCTGTCTCGTCTTCTAGGCTCTCGTTAGTTGGCTTGATAGGTTGACCCCTCGGGGAGGCTGAGTGTTTTTTACCCCGAGGCCATCTCATCATCCAGGCTCCCATTAGCTGTCTTGACAGGTTGACCCCTCGGGGAGGCTGAGTATTTTTTACCCCGAGGTCGTCTCGTCATCCAGGCTCCCATTAGCTGGCTTGACAGGTTGACCCCTCGGGGAGGCTGAGTGTTTTTTCCCCGAGGTCGTCTCGTCACCCAGGCTCCCATTAACTGGCTTGACAGGTAGACCCCTCGGGGAGGCTGAGTGTTTTTCCCCCGAGGCCGTCTCGTCACCCAGGCTCCCATTAGCTGGCTTGATAGGTGGACCCCTCGGGGAGGCCAAGTGTTTTATACCCCGAGGTCGTCTCGTCATCCAGGCTCCCATTAGCTGGCTTGACAGGTTGACCCCTCGGGGAGGCTGGATGTTTTTTCCCCCGAGGTCGTCTCGTCACCCAGGATCCCATTAGCTGGATTGACAGGTGGACCCCTCGGGGAGGCCAAGTGTTTTTTACCCCGAGGTCGTCTCGTCATCCAGGCTCCCATTAGTTGGCTTGACAGGTGGACCCCTCGGTGAGGCCAAGTGTTTTTTACCCCAAGGTCGTCTCGTCACCCAGGCTCCCATTAGCTGGCTTGATAGGTGGACCCCTTGGGGAGGCCAAGTGTTTTTTACCCCAAGGCCATCTCGTCATCCAGGCTCCCATTAGCTGGCTTGACAGGTGGACCCCTCGGGGAGGCCAAGTGTTTTTTACCCCGAGGCTGTCTCGTCACCCAGGCTTCCATTAGTTGGCTTGACAGGTGGACCCCTCGAGGAGGCCAAGTATTTTTTACCCTGAGGCCGTCTCGTCACCCAGGCTCCCATTAGCTGGCTTGACAGGTTGACCCCGCGGGGAGGCCGAGTGTTCTTTACCCTGAGGCCGTCTCGTCACCCAGGCTCCCATTAGCTGGCTTGATAGGTTGACCCCTTGGGGAGGCCAAGTGTTTTTTACCCTGAGGCCGTCTCGCCATCCAGGCTCCCATTAGCTGGCTTGACAGGTTTACCCCTCGCAGAGGCTAAGTGTTTTTCCCTCGAGTCCGTCTCGTCACCCAGGCTCTCATTAGCTGGCTTGACAGGTTGACCCCCCGTGGAGGCTGAGTGTTTTTTTACCCCGAGGCTGTCTCGTCATCCAGGCTCCCATTAGCTGGCTTGACAGGTTGACCCTTCATGGAGGCTGAGTGTTTTTTACCCCGAGGCTGTCTCATCATCCAGGCTCCCATTAGCTGGCTTGGCAGGTTGACCCCTCGGGGAGGTTGAGTGTTTTTTATCCTGAGGTCGTCTCATCATCTAGGCACTCATTAGCTGGCATGACAGGTTTACTCCCCTGGGAGAGGCCAAGTAGTTTCGGCTCTAAGAAGGCCACTCATCAAATACGTTAGGTTTGATGTTTATTTCCGAGCTTGTGCCAACCTCGAAAAGAGCGGGGATTGTGTACAACCCCGAATTCGCGAAGAGTGGGCCCCAAATAAGGCGCAAGACTTGGTGCATGTTTTTAATCTTTTTGGGAGTTTTGCACTCTTGGAGGCCAATTTTAGGTGGACCTACGTAACATAATAGTAGGGGGAAGAAATATCTGTTAACTCCCCCCCCCCCCCCGGCCCCTTTGAAGAGTCGCAAGTAGGCCGCCCAGCTCGCAAGCAGGCACTCATTAGCTGGCATGACAGGTTTACTCCCCTGGGAGAGGCCAAGTATTTTCGGCTCTAAGAAGGCCACTCATCAAATACGTTGTGTTTGATGTTTCTTTCCGAGCTTATGCCAACCTCGAAAAGAGCGGGGATTGTGTACAACCCCGAATTCGCGAAGAGTGGGCCCCAAATAAGGCGCAAGACTTGGTGCATGTTTTTAATCTTTTTGGGAGTTTTGCACTCTTGGAGGCCAATTTTAGGTGGACCTACGTAACATACTAGTAGGGGGAAGAAATATCTGTTAACTCCCCCCCCCCCCCCCGGCGCCTTTGAAGAGTCGCAAGCAGGCCGCCCAGCTCGCAAGCAGGCCGCCCAGCGCGCAAGCAACCGCCCAGCTCGCAAGCAGGCCGCACAGCTCGCAAGCAGGCCGCACAGCTCGCAATCTGGCCGCCGTCTCGCCAGGGCTCAGCTCGCCAGACCGCCGCATCGCCAGGCCGCAGCTCTCCAGGCCGCCGTCTCGCCAGGGCTCAGCTCGCCAGACCGCCGCCTCGCCAAGCGTCAGCTCGCCATACCGCCGCCTCGTCCAGGCCGCCGTCTCGCCAGGCCTCAGCTCGCTAGGCCGCCGTCTCGCCAGGGCTTAGCTCGCCAAACCGCCGCCTCACCAGGCCTCAGCTCACCAGACCGCCACCTCGCCAGGCCTCAGCTCGTTAGGCCGCCGTCTTGCCAGGGCTCAGCTTGCCAGACCGCCGCCTCGCTAGGCCTCAGCTCGTCAGACCGCCACCTCGCCCAGGACGCCGTCTCGCCAGGCCTCAGCTCGCTTGACTGCCGCCTCGCCCAGGCCGTCGTTTCGCCAGGCCTCAGCTCGCTAGTCTGCCGTCCCATCCAGCAGGTCGTCTGTCCGCACAGGCCGCCCCCCGCTTCCTGTCTAACCTCCAGGCCACCCGGTTTTAGAGACTACCCCTGGTGGACTGCAATTAGCCGCTTAGAACAGTGGGATTTGGTTGTTGGCAGGCCAATCTGGGGGCATTTTTGTAATTCTCAGAGCAGTGGAGGTTGGTTATTTGCAGATCATCCCTAGAAAACTATAAATAGGCCCTTAGGGGTGCCTTGGAGAGGGCACTTCTTCTTCACTCTCTCTTCATCCTCCAAGGCACCCTAGCTCTGCATTGGCTAGGGAGGGGAAGATCTCCAAGGTCTTCTTGGTGTGAGGTGGGACCTCCACGCTAGAGTCGAGGGTCTGTTTTTAGTTTCTTGAGCCTTTGGTCCGTGACGTTCCCCCGAGTGTAGTAGGTGTGAGGTCACCCCTTTTTGGGAGCCCGAACTCCGTAGAGGTCCATTTTGGCTTCAACACTTAGGGTGTTGGTTGACCAAAATAGTGGAGTAGGAGGAGGAGAGTCTACCATGGGTGCAAGATAGCCGTTTATTTTGAGGTGATTCAAGCTTTGGGTTTGTTCTTGCCGTGAGAGATCAAAGCCGTTGAAAACGAATCTGATTTGAGATTCAAACCTTCGAGTGGAGGCTAGATCCCTAGGACGGTTGTTAAGATCGTCTTGATGCCTCTGCAATGCTCTACATGGGTAGTGACTTTTTTCCCTGGTTTTATGATCATTATTTATATATTTTTGTGCATGTGATTACTTTTTGTGCAATAAGAGTCCTCTCACGCCATTCTGTTGATGATGAAGACTCCGCCACAACGTGGGATTGCGACCCTAGTGTATGTTTATGTGTGAACTGTACGTAGAGTTCCTCTCCCATTATGCAGTGGAGAGCGAGGACTTCGCAAGGGCATGAGATTGTGACCCCGATATGGTTTTCTGCTTTTACTTTGCTTAGGAGGGCCACCCGCCTCCAGTTGGATGCAACATGTGTTTTTCTCAGTTCATTGCGATACAGGGGGCCGATTGTGTCCGTCTCTGTCATACATGTGCATTTAGTGATCCAACGCACGAGTCTGGATTTAGGCATGTTGTGTGAAGCCTACCTGTGACGATCAACCCAGATCGGTTATGTTTTTGTGATATGCATTATGTTTAACCCTATATACGTGAACGGGGATGCCCATTATATTCATCGTAGTTATGGAGGAATTCGTGGGCTTTATTCGTGAATGTCTCGTGCCTGGGCGAGCCTGTGTTGGGCCTAGTAGAATGGCATTCTTGTGGGCTTTCATAGGATGAGTGGATTCCTTATCACTCTGTAATTGCGTTCAGTCGATGTCACGTCATCAATACAAGAGCCTCTTTAGGCTACGTATCCTGGAGATGAGTTTATTTCTCTCGTCGCGACATTTTAGGACTGGGAGTAATGCTATATTCCATGTCACGCTCTTTCGAACAATTGCGCTCTATTTTCCCCTCTGTCGTGTTCGTTTGGATAGTAGTGGATTGCTTTCCATCTTGTCGCGTTCTTATGGATAGATATGGCCTTCGAGCTTCTTTATTGTGCTTGAAGATATTAGTTGTCTACCTAAATCACCTAGAGGGGGGTGAATAGGTGAGTTGTGTGCTTTTTGCGGAATAAAAAATTTAGCGATCTATGCACAGAAAATAACAACCAAGCAATAACAGAGGACACAGAAATTTATAGTGGTTCCCCAACCTTGGGTACATTCACTTTCCACTCACCGATCTAGCAAAGCACTAGACTCCGCTACTCCACTATTCTCGGATTGAAACCAATCCTACACCTCGGAACAACATTCCTACAACTCGATCCACAAAACGGATCTACACTCGGAAGATGAAAACTTCCTACAACTCAGAGAACAATGCTCCTACACTCGAAGAATAATCTCCTACAAAAATAGATTGAAATAAAAAATACAAACAGTTTCTATTCTCAGATCTGGAAATTTCTGCCTAGATCTTCCTTCTTGAACTTTGCGGCACAGTCAGAGAATTTTGAAGAAGAAACGGCAGGATCCTTGATCTGAGATTTCTGGACTTACAAGATCGAAGAAAGGATTTGTAGGTGGAAGAATATATTGATCTGCAAGTCAACTTGTCTGAATCGTTCTGGATCGACAGCCCTTGGCAATGAGGAAGATGAGCTGCGGGGGCGTCTGATTTAGAAAAGAGAAAGGGAGTTGTTAAGCGCACCGCAATTTTGGCTAGGCGCACCGCACTTTCCCCTAATTTTTCGCGCCTTTTCGAAATACGCCTTGTACATGCATTTTTAGGAAAACTGTTCAACACAAAAGTTGTAGATCTTGATGAGATCTACAACTTTTTTGTTGAACACTTTTCTTAAAAATGCATGTACAAGGCGTAATTTGAAAATGCGTCCAGTTTTCGCGCCTTTTAGAAATACGCCTTGTACATGCATTTTTAGGAAAAGTGTTCAACACGAAAGTTGTAGATCTCGTCGAGATCTACAATTTTCGTGTTTAATAATTTTCCTAAAAATGCATGTGCAAGGAGTATTTTTAAAAGACGCGGAAAATTACGAGAAAGTGCGGTGCGCATAGCCAAAATTGCGGTGCGCTTAATAACTCCCAAGAGAAATAGCCGATTCAGAATTCTTAGAATGCTTCTTTAGCACACTTAGGATTAGTCGGAATGACAAGACTTTATATAAGATCTCTCTAACGGTCATAATTATCATTAATGACGGCCATGTGGCTCAATCATGTCAAGATATTTGAAAAATCACGTCTGTTAGGACATAGCGAAATTTTTTGAAAAGATTACTGGATTACTCGAGTGAAAGAAGAAATACTCGAGTACAAAAATGGGTTTTCGAGAAGTCAATATCAGACTACTCAAGAAGAAGCCCTTCAGGAAATTTCAGAACAAAATCATAATCACTCGAGTGGAATGAGGGTTACTCGGGTGCTAGAAATGTTACTCACGAGGTGGAAGTGAACTTCTCGAGAAGAAGACTTAGAGAAAATTCGGGGAGATAAAATCGATTACTCAAGTACTGGAACTAGACTTCTCGAGAAGTAGACAGACTTCTCGAGTACAGGAACAACAATACTCGAGTCGAGTAAATGCTACTTGAGAACTTTCCTTCTGTAACTCGAGTCAAAGAGCTCATCTACTCGAGTGGTGAACTTGACTACTCGAGTATAATACTTAGAAAATTTATGAAGAAGAAAATCCGTCAACTCGAGAAAGAGAAGAAGTCTACTCAAGTAATGGACTTGTCCTCTCGAGAACTAGATTCAAATTTCTCGAGAACCATTTCCTTTACTCGAAATCCAAACTAGACTTACTCGAGTACAACTAAAGGTTCTACTCGAGTACTATAATTCTACTCGAGTGAAACAATTAGAAAATATTTGGTTTATGAAGATTTTCCTTTCTTCAATGGAATCAGCAACATGTCTTTCTCCAACAAACCAAGTGCTTGAAAAATAAAGTGTACCCCAATAGAGAAGCTACACATGAGTCAACACCATGAATCACACAATAAGGGATTACATTGTATGATCATGTATTTGGTGACCCATTGTAGACTGACATTGGTCTACACTTGGCAATTAAGTCTTGCAAACACATAACTCAAACAATACATCAAATACAACTTAATTCATCTTAGTTCAAGGGTGACTTCATACAAAACTAGATTATTGTGGATACAATACCCAACAATCTCCCCCTATTTCTAGAAGTCAGAACCCTCTACACTAAGGTGAATTATATAGATAAATAAAGAACTAGATATAAAAGAGAGAAAATAGAGTAACATGCACAAATATTGAAAACAAAGAGTAGATTATCAAAATTAAGGATTTATATAAATTGAATTGTCCAAAATTCATTTCTACACAATTCCAATCCACACTCTTAGAATTGTCTTCATTCTTTAGCTTGATGTTGTTGTTGTTGTTGCTGTCTGTCCTTCTTTTCTTGTTCCCTTCTCTGATAGTTGTATGGCTTTGGGTAGTATTTAGGAGGTTTTGGAGGTGCAGCAGGATTATTCCTTCCATGTTCTCGATCATAGAGTCTTATTTTGGTCATAGACTTCTCATACAAGTCCCACTCATGGGAGTTGTAATGATCATGTCTATTTTCATTAAAATCCAAAACTAACTTGAGAGTATTAAGTATTAGTGACTTTGAGGTAGGACTCCAAATCTCTGTAAATTCATGAGCTTTTCTTTTCTCTGCCTCTAGAATTGGAATGGATCTGCTGGCAGAAGCTCCATCACCATACTTTCTTTTCTTTGGAATAAGAATCTCAGAAGGAGCTTGAAGAAATATATAAGCTGGATCAGATTCCCAAACCTGAGAATAAGTTTCTGGAGGAGGAACTTCAGAGCCTTCAGGTCTTGGAGAAAATATAGGTTGAAGAACTGGAACTGGAGCATGCTGAGCTAGAGGATTTAGATGATGGGGAATTATATTTGGATCTGCTAGAAAGTCAGGGAAGATCTGGTTGTGCATCCACACAGCTGTATCATAGGTGTGAAATTTTACACCATCAATCTGATTCTGCACATCAATATGAATTTCCTTCAACTTTTCTTCCCAGAGAGTTTGCTTGTTAGCATCTGAGGTTTCTAAATATTCTTTGACTAATGTCTCCCCCTTTTTGACTTCTATAGTTAGTTCCTTTATGGCAAATTCTTTGAAAGTACCCACTTCTTCACAAATTTTGAAAGTGTGCTCTTGGGCCAGCTTTTCTAACTGTATTTGATTATTAGCAAGAGTAATAGATTGTCCCATCACATGGCCAACACTGGTAATTGTGTGGTCCAATGCTTTTCCTCCTATTCTGAATAACTATTTTAACTCATCAGTGTTGTGCTAATTTTCTGCAAAGCCTCTGCTCATTTATTTTTCAAGAGCAGTAACTTTCTCTTGAACAACCTTCAAGGAGTCATGAAAATATTTTCTCTGGTCCATCAGCATCTGTTCTATCTTACCTAGAAGATCATTGGCAGCAAGAGTTGGAGTTACAGTATGAGGAACTAGAGGAGGAGGAGCAGTCCATGGAGTAATCTCTTCAATGATCACTGAGTTCTGAGCTCTGGTAGTGTGAAGCAAAACATCTCCTTCCTCACCAATGATGGTGGGAAGAGTAAAGTCCAAGCTCTTTAGAGGAGCTTCAGCTGGTTCTGGTGTCTACTCTTTCTCATCAGAAATCAATATGGTCTCATCTTTCTCTTTGTCAGCAGCAGGAGATTGGGGAATAGGGGGTCCTGGAGATGGAGTAGGAGAAGGTGATAGTTCTGGAGTTGGTCCCTTTGAAGGTTCTGCAGGGTGGTCTTTCTGGAGGGGAGGAAGTGTGTTGGGTCCGGCGTTCCTTCACTTGACCCATGGCACTCTACTACTTTTTTAAAAAAATTAAGTATCACCATTTCCAACAGTCCGGGATTTTGGAATAGTTGGTTATGCTCTTGATCCTACATTTGGTATCAAAGCAGGTCACAGGTTCAAGACCGGGGGCGCTATTAAATCCTGATTTTTTCCCTTCTACCTGTGTGGATCCGGCGGGTCAGGCAACTGTGGACATGTGGTAACCCCACCTCTGAGCCGTGCAACCGTGGACATGTGGTAACCCCACCTCTGAGCCGTGTGGGCCATGTATTAACCCCACCTTTGAGCCATATGGGCCATGTGGTAACTCCACCTCTGAGCCGACAGGTTGTGCTGGACACCGGGGGGGATTGTTGGGTCCGGCATTCCTCACTTGACCCATGGCGCTCTACTACTTATTTAAAAATTAAGTAGCACTCTTTCCAACAGTTCGGGCTTTTGGAACAGTTGGGTATGTGCTTGATCCTACATTTCTCTTCTTTTCTTAGTTCTTCTATCATCTAGTTAATGTCTTCTGCTGTAACACCCCCTATCCGTCGCATAGCATATAGCAGTAGGTCTGGCTGGGGCCCGATGCCATATACTACAGACAGACCGGGTGGTTACTTATGGAAACCATCCAACCAATCTCAACGTCCTACACAGAGCATTCTAGCGAAAGCAGTTTATAAAAGTTGTAACAAAGAACCCAGCATTAAAGCATGAATGTCCACTAATCCAAATAGGAATGTTATACAAAATACCCAAAATAAGCCTTAAGGCTTTACAATATGTTTCACTTCAAATTACATGTTTTACGAACCACGGCACGCAGGCCGGTCACACATGAATAAAGCAGTAAACACTTCCAAATATAGGCCTTCGAGGGTCGGCTTCGCATTCGGGCTTTAGCCCGCTATTGACCGCTTGGTCCAGCTGCACCTGCAAACAACAAACCACCGCACGGTGGCAAAACAAGGCAACGGTCAGCAATGCTGACCAAATTATAACTATCCCGCCCCAACTCGGGGCGGCGATGCTCCTTCCCTGCATTTCATTAGCATAAGCAAGAAATATACATATAAAGCCATTTCATCACAGACGTTGGCTCGCACGGCCACACGCCCCGTGCTCTCAGGGCACATTCTCGGTGAACCGGTCGATGTCACGTCAATTAAAGCCATAGACATTCCGGACTCACCACCGCCACTTTGACGGCCAAACCTATGAGCAATTTGTCTTCTTGGCCTGGGTCACGACAATTTAAGCCATCGACCGCCAAAGACCCTAATCTATGCCAACGGCAAGTGCCACGTGCCTTTAGGTCTCTTTAACCGAACGACATAGAGCGGGTACGGTTCCATCTAACCCGTGCTCACATCGCAACGACAATTTAAGCCATATGCGCGGGTCAAACTTCCACCGAGTCTCGTTTCCATCACAATTCACATAACCCAGTTATGTTCAAGTTGGCTCTCAGGCCACCAAGTTGGCAAGATCTCGTATCCGCCCAGTTTTCCGGGTGCACCTTTGGGTTAGTCCCCAAGGCTCCCTGCTGCAATCTACCGCGTAGAAAACTCGAAAAACAACCAATAGCACGGAGTCTTCTCCGGCATTATGCAATGCAACATCACCGATCCAGACCAACATGTCCGGGTAGGCTTCACACATCATGCCTATGTTCGTTCTCGCTTACGGACTCTAAACAACGGGGACTTCACATATCTACCCGAAGGAACGCCTCCAACTCTCCGCAAACTCGCGAGAACAGGCTTCCTATGCAAAGAAAGAGAGCTACTCATGCTCAAGATGAGGATCGTTACCCTAGTATTCCTCTTTGGCGCCATTGAAAAGTAAACGGATGAAAAGCACCGCACTAGCTTTGCCTCCGTGGATCGGGAGTCGGCTCGCGATTCGGAGCTTCGAAGCTCCTCCAATGGCCGGATCTAGCTCCTTCTTCCTTCCTTGGCTCTCCTCTCTCTCTAAGCTTTTAGAAAGATGATAACTTATGAAAAGTGAGGGTTTCTAAGTCCAATCCCGGGTATATCCCTTCAGGAACAACCCCCAGCCGTTGGATCTCAAAATAAGGAAACGAACGGCTTTGATTCGGGACTGAAATGCCCAATCTGGACCGAACACGGCCTGGCACACGCCCGTGTCCAGGGCCGTGTGCCTCATTCGCCGTCAAAATCGGCTCGCTTGGAACCTCACACGGGTATCGAACACGCCCGTGTTTGACCTGACACGCCCGTGTTCCACCTGACACGGCCGTGTGGCCGGCCGTGTACCCCCATCATTTTTCCCCGAAAACAACCCGAGCACTGCACGGTTTCTAGGACACGCCCGTGTCCCTACCCGTGTCACCTCACCACGCCTGGACCCCAGGCCATGTACACGGTCTCGACACTCGACACTTCGTCGAGCGAAGATCATCGACCTGATGATACGGCCTTGGACACGCCCATGTCCTAGGCCGTGTGCCTTGTCTCGACACAATGTCGAGACCAAAGTGTCGACTTCCCGGGACGAGTGTCGACACGGGTTGACACGCCCTGCGACACGCCCGTGTCGCAGGACGTGTGCCATGTCTCGACACTTCGTCGAACGCAGAGTGTCGACTTTGCGGCTAAGTGTCGACACGGGTCGACACGCCCTGCGACACGCCCGTGTCGCAGGCCGTGTGCCCAATCTCGACACAATATCGAGACCAAAGTGTCGACTTCCCGTCTCAGTGTCGACACAGGCTTGACACGCCCTGGGACACGCCCGTGTCCCAGGCCGTGTGCCTGCAGCCAGAACCCAAACTGACCCAAAATGTCCCTCGTCGCTCCTTTGAGTTTCGGGGCGTTACAACTCTCCCCATCTTAAAAGAATTTCGTCCTCGAAATTATATAAAGGAAAGATATGTACAAAACCAAAATTTTTACCTGAGCGGAACAACTCCGGATAATCGTCAAGCATAGTCTGCTCTCGCTCCCAAGAGAGCTCCTCATGACCGCAATTGTCCCACCGGACCTTGACCATCCTAATCTCTTTATTGCGTAGCCGCTTGACCTCCGAGTTCTCAATCCGCACGGGCTTGACCTTTGTCGTCAGCCCACTATCCACCGGCACTTGATCGACCGCGATCACTTGTGTAGGCTCTTGCACCGCCTTCCGAAGTACCGAAATATGGAATACATCATATAAACGACTAAGCTCCACTGAAAGCTTCAACTGATAGGCTGCTTCTCCAACTCGCTCCAAAACCTCAAACGGTCCAAGGTACCTCGGGCTTAGCTTTTTCAATCGCCGCACCCGCGAGACACCCTTGAACGGCTTGATCTTTAAGTATACAAAATCGCCCACAGTGAACTCCACGTTCCTGTGCTTGGCATTATAGTACTTTGCTTGCCGGTCCTGAGCGATGCGATAAGCAACCTCTCCCGAATGGTTCTCACCAAAGAAGTAGCATCCTCCACTTCCGATCGCTTATACAACTTTGACTCACCCGTTTCTAACCAAGACAACGGCGTGCGACATTTTCTACCATATAGGGCCTCGAAAGGCGCCATCTGAATACTCGCTTGGAAGCTATTGTTGTAGGCGAACTCCACCAAATAAAGGTGGTCTTCTCATTGCTTTCCAAAATCCAAGACATACATGCGAAGCATGTCTTCCATGGTTCTATTGACCCTCTCGGTCTGCCCATCCATTTGCAGATGGAAGGCTGTGCTGAATTTCAGCTTTGTTCCCAACATTTGTTGCACAAGCCTCCAATCATTGGACGTGAACCGCCCATCTCGGTCACTCACGATGCTGCGGGGCACACCATGAAGCCGTACTATGTTATCCACATAAAGCTTTGCCAACTTCTCCACCGGATCATCCTTCCTATGCGGAATAAAATGCGACACCTTCGTTAATCGATCAACAACCACCCAAATGGCGTCGTTCCCCTTTTGCAACCTTGGCAAACCGTGCATAAAGTCCATAGAGATGTCGTCAAATTTCCACTCCGGAATAGGCAAGGACTTAAGAAATCCTCCCGGCTTTTGGCACTCCGCCTTTACCAAAGCGCAAGTTTGGCACTTCGCTACGTATAGCGCCACATCCTTCTTCAAACCCGGCCATCAAAATAGTTTCTTCACATCACGGTACATCTTCGTGCTCCCCGGGTGAATCGAGTACTTGGTATGGTGTGCCTCGTACAACAACTCCACCCGTAAATTGCCCACACTTGGGACGCACAGACGACCGTCTTTCCAAAGTAATCCGTCCTCCACGACGAATTGGGAATTTGACCCATCCAGAGCCTCTACCATGAACTGCTTCATATGAGCATCCATATCCAAAGCCTGTCGAATACGATCAGCCAGGTCATATTGGACTTCAGTCCAATTCAGAACTGCTTCAGTTCTTGATTGTCTATCCACACAAACAATCTCCAACGCCTCCAACTCTCGCACCAACCGCTCATCATGCACCGATAGCCAATTGGCTTGAGCTGGGGCTCGGCGACTCAGCGCGTCCGCAATCGCATTCCCTTTGCCAGGCACGTAGTGGATCTTGAATGTATAGTCCCCCAGGAACTCCATCCATCTACGCTGCTGCATATTCAGATCCTTCTGATCAATAAGATACTTCAAGCTCTTGTGATCGGTGTAGATATCAATCTTCACACCGTACAAATAGTGTCTCCACAGCTTCAAGGCAAAAATCACGGCCGCTAACTCCAAGTCATGGACCGGATAATTCCTCTCATGCACTTTTAGCTGTCTCGAGCCATAAGCTATTACACTTCCGTGTTGCAGTAGCACGCAACCCAAACCGCTGCCCGAAGCATCACTATAAATCTCGTAGCCTTCGGTCCCACATGGCGAACTCAGCACAGGCGCCGTGGTCAACCGACACTTCAACTCCTCAAAAGCTCGTGCGCACTCCGGCGTCCAAACGAACTTATGCTCCTTCCTCGTCAAAGTAGTGAGAGGTAAAGCTATCCGCGAGAAGTTCTCTACGAAGCGCCTATAATAGCCGGTAAGCCCCAGAAAACTCCGGACTTCCGCTACCGTAACAAGCTCAGGCCACTCCCGTATCGCAACGATCTTCGCCGGATCCACAGCAATACCCTCTCCACTCACTATATGCCCGAGGAACGCCACTGAGGATAGCCAAAACTCGCACTTCGAGAACTTGGCATACAACTGGTTTCTCCTCAGCGTCTCCAACACCAAATGAAGATGCTTGAAGTGATCTTCCTCACTTTGCGAGTACACCAAAATATCGTCGATGAAGACAATCACGAAATGGTCCAAGTACTCCCTGAACGTCCTGTTCATCAAATCCATGAACACTGACGGCGCATTAGCCAGCCCAAACGGCATGACTGTAAACTCATAATGCCCGTATCTCGTACTAAACGCTGTCTTCGGGATATCACTCTCCCTTATTCGCAGCTGATAGTACCCAGCCTTGAGATCCAACTTCGAGTACACCGTCGACCCGACTAACTGATCAATGAGATCATCAATCCGGGTGATTGGGTACTTGTTCTTCTCAGTCAACTTGTTGAGCTCTCGATAATCAATACACAGCCTCAAGCTTCCATCATTCTTCTTAACAAAGAGGACCAGTGCGCTCCAAGGCGAAGAACTCGGGCGCACATACCCTTGCTCCAACAACTCTTGCAGTTGAACCTTCAGCTCTGCCATTTCCTTAGGCGCTAGCCGATACGGAGATCGTGACACAGGCTTTGCACCTGGCACTAGCTCGATCGTAAAATCTATCTCCCGTTGAGGCGGGGCTCCAGGAAGATCTGCGGGGAACACATCAGGGTATTCCGATACCACTGAAATACAATCCAACGCGGGCTTCGGCTTTACAACCTCCACTAGTGTAAAGAACAGTTCTGCATTGGCACGAACCGCCTTCACCACCTGAAGAGCAGACATCAATGTCTTGCTCGGCCCCTTCAAGCCCGTAAAAGTCATCTCACGACTTGCTCCCAGCTTGACTTCCTTGCTACCGCAATCTATATGGGCCTGCTGCTCCGAGAGCCAGTCCATGCCAAATATGACGTCGAACTCCACTAACGGAAGTAAAGACGCCCGCAGGTCGAACTCCTGCTCCCCAATACGAATCTTAACATCGCAGATCCTATCCGCTCGCATCGAACACCCATTGGGCAACAACACATCCAACTTATCCTTCGCCATCGAAGAAGGGACTCCGATGCGTGATATAAATCCTTCGGACAAGAAGGAGTGTGAAGCTCCCGTATCAAAGAGTGTTCGTGCCGGATTTTCACAAATCAATACAAATCCTAAACAAGCAGTGGTAAGGTAACATGTGCATAACAAGTATTTAAAGAAAGTGACTTGCTATAAATTAAACCGTACCTGTCACCACATCAGCCTGTTTGATGGCCTCCTGTTGGCCAAGATTGTAGACCCTTGGTTGGGTCGGAGCATAATCGGATGCGGTCGACTCCACCGTCTTTCCCTTCTCTTCATAAGTAGCTCCCGACCTTCTCTCGGACTTGGGACGTCCGCTCCAACAGTCACGGGCAAAATGCCCTGTCTTGCCACAAGTAAAACACGCACCCGGGGTCCGACCCGTAGTCGCCCCAGAAACGCCAGAAGGAGCTGGACCCGAAGTCCTATGCTTCTTGAAAGACCTCCGATAGCCGGACTTTGAAGTAGTCGGCACTTTAAATTCAGATTTCCTATCACCCAAGCTTTTCTTTGCTTGCACATTCTTCATGTCCTTCACCAAGGACCGGGCAGTATTGACCAAGGTTAAGAAACCCTGCGTCATCGGCCCCGAAAGTAGTAATCTCAACTCATCTCTCAAGCCTTCGTAGAAGCGATTAGTCTTGCGCTCCTCATCCACGATGGTGGAGCTAGCATATCGACTCAAACGAGTGAACTCATGGAGATATTCATCCACGCTCTTCTCACCCTGAACCAACTTCGGAAATTCGTTCTCCAACGCTATCTTCTGTGTCGAAGGGAGGTATCTAGCCAAGAACAATCTCGAGAACTCCTCCATCGAGACATCACCAAGTTGCCTACCTCTCAGTAAGTGCAGCTCCAATCCTTCCCAGCACATTCTCGCTTCACCGTCCAGAAAGAACGTAGCGATGGTGGTCATTTGCCACTCCTTCATCTCCGTTGTTGTCATGACTCTCTTCACCCTGGAGAGACAGTCTTCAGCCTGAGATGGGGTTCCCAACCCCGAGAATAACGGAGGGTTAAAGCTCATTACATGCTTAAGCTGCCTCTCAGTTGCCCTCCTTGGCACTATCGGTTCTACAACCACTTGCTCCACTCTCCTCGGCTCAGCCTCTTGAAGAGTTTCTTGCTCCATTGCAGGAGCGGGCTGCTGCGTCTGCCTTGTAGGCTGCGCATTTATCGCGGCCAACACCACTTTAGCCACCAATCGTATGTTCTCAGCCGATAGAGGTGTTGCGGGAGCAACTTCCGGTGCACTACTAGCCTCAGAAACTCGGCGTTCTGACGGCCCAACACCACTTCTGGTCACCTATAGTGGTACAAAACACCGTTAAGCGACCAAATAAAATTGCAAATAGCAATTATAGGAACACGCAGGTTCCTCATACACGAGTATTTTCATTCCTAAGTGGACATTCATGGGTTCTTTTACCATTATAACGATGACGCACATAATGTGCTCACCACCCCTTAAAAAGAATTCGTCCACGAATGCAATTTAAGCCCGACCAAAACCAGTAGTCTGATACCAAATTGTAACACCCCCTATCCGTCGCATAGCATATAGCAGTAGGTCCGGCCGGGGCCCAACGCCATATACTACAGACAGACCGGGTGGTTACTTATGGAAACCATCCAACCAATCTCAACGTCCTACACAGAGCATTCTAGCGGAAGCAGTTTATAAAAGTTGTAACAAAGAACCCAGCATTAAAACATGAATGTCCACTAATCCAAATAGGAATGTTATACAAAATACCCAAAATAAGCCTTAAGGCTTTACAATATGTTTCACTTCAAATTACATGTTTTACGAACCACGGCACGCAGGCCGGTCACACATGAATAAAGCAGTAAACACTTCCAAATATAGGCCTTCGAGGGCCGGCTTTGCATTCGGGATTTAGCCCGCTATTGACCGCTTGGTCCAGCTGCACCTGCAAACAACAAACCACCGCACGGTGGCAAAACAAGGCAACGGTCAGCAATGCTGACCAAATTATAACGATCTCGCCCCCAACTCGGGGCGGCGATGCTCCTTCCCTTCATTTCATTAGCATAAGCGAGCAATATACATATAAAGCCATTTCATCACAGACGTTGGCTCGCACGGCCACATGCCCCGTGCTCTCAGGGCACATTCTCGGTGAACCGGTCGATGTCACGTCAATTAAAGCCATAGACATTCCGGACTCACCACCGCCACTTTGACGGCCAAACCTATGAGCAATTTGTCTTCTTGGCCTGGGTCACGACAATTTAAGCCATCGACCGCCAAAGACCCTAATCTATGCCAACGGCAAGTGCCACGTGCCTTTAGGTCTCTTTAACCGAATGACATAGAGCGGGTACGGTTCCATCTAACCCGTGCTCACGCAACGACAATTTAAGCCATATGCGCGGGTCAAACTTCCACCGAGTCCCATTTCCATCATAATTCACATAACCCAGTTATGTTCAAGTTGGCTCTCAGGCCACCAAGTTGGCAAGATCTCGTATCCGTCCAGTTTTCTGGGTGCACCTTTGGGTTAGTCCCCAAGGCTCCCTGCTGCAATCTACTGCGTAGAAAACCCGAAAAACAACCAATAGCACGGAGTCTTTTCCGACATTATGCAATGCAACATCACCGATCCAGACCAACATGTTCGGGTAGGCTTCACACATCATTCCTATGTCCGTTCTCGCTTACGGACTCTAAACAATGGGGACTTCACATATCTACCCGAAGGAACGCCTCCAACTCTCCGCAAACTCGCGAGAGCGGGCTTCATATGCAAAGAAAGAGAGCTAATCATGCTCAAGATGAGGATCGTTACCCTAGCATTCCTCTTTGGCGCCATTGAAAAGTAAACGGATGAAAAGCACCGCACTAGCTTTGCCTCCGTGGATCCGGAGTCGGCTCGCGATTCGGAGCTTCGAAGCTCCTCCAATGGCCGGATCTAGCTCCTTCTTCCTTCCTTGGCTCTCCTCTCTCTCTAGGCTTTTAGAAAGATGATAACTTATGAAAAGTGAGGGTTTCTAAGTCCAATCCCGGGTATATCCCTTCAGGAACAACCCCCAGCCGTTGGATCTCAAAATAAGGAAACGAACGGCTTTGATTCGGGACTAAAATGCCCAATCTGGACCGAACACGGCCTGGCACACGCCCGTGTCCAGGGCCATGTGCCTCATTCGCCGTCAAAATCGGCTCGCCTGGAACCTCACACAGGTATCGAACACGCCCGTGTTCGACCTGACACGCCCGTGTTCCACCTGACACGGCCGTGTGGCCGGTCGTGTACCCCCATCATTTTTCCCCGAAAACAACCCGAGCACTGCACGGGTTTTAGGACACGCCCGTGTCCCTACCCGTGTCACCTCAACACGCCTGGACCCCAGGCAATGTACACGGTCTCGACACTCGACACTTCGTCGAGCGAAGATCGTCGACCTGATGACACGGCCTTGGACACGCCCGTGTCCTAGGCCGTGTGCCTTGTCTCGACACAATGTTGAGAAAAAAGTGTCGGCTTCCCGGGACGAGTGTCGACACGGGTTGACACGCCCTGCGACACGCCCGTGTCGCAGGCCGTGTGCCATGTCTCGACACTTCGTCGAACGCAGAGTGTCGACACGGGTCGACACGCCCTGCGACACGCCCGTGTCGCAGGCCGTGTGCCCAGTCTCGACACAATGTCGAGACCAAAGTGTCGACTTCCCGTCTCAGTGTCGACACAGTCTTGACACGCCCTGGGACACGCCCGTGTCCCAGGCCGTGTGCCTGCAGCCAGAACCCAAACTGACCCAAAACGTCCCCCGTTGCTCCTTTGAGTTTCGGGGCGTTACATCTGCAGTAGAGAGTATGTTTTTTATACTTGAGTATCTGATGGAGTTTTTTTTGGAGTAGTTGGAGGGAGAGAAGCAACAACAGGAGGAGTAGGTATTCTTTCTTCTTAAACAGAAGGAGCAGGCTCCCGCTCAGCAGCTGCACCAGATGTGCTGGCAATATGAGGTTGAGAGGGAGATGGAGTCCTGTCATCTACAACTGGATGTTCATGAGCTAAAGCAGCCTGGGCAGGATTCAGTAATTTCAGTTCCCATCTCTGAATGGAAGAGATTGATACTTTCTTCATATGGTGGAGAGTTGTTCCTTTGGAGAAGTCAAAAACATCTGGATTTATCTCATGCAAAATCAGAGAGATGATCCTGGCATAATTAGGAGCCTTGATGCTCTCCCTTATCTCATCAAGAATCATCATGCCAAATTGGAATCTTTTTTTGCAGATTATGGAAGTCATAATATCAAACAGATCATATGAGATGTCCCTGATAGAACTTGTCTTACATAGGAGAATCTTGCCAATGATGTCCACAAGGAATTTGATTTCAGGGTTGAGGTCTAGTCGATGAATGGAAATAGTCTCTATTGAAATTCCATAGAACCTGCAAGCCCTGTCAGCATCTTCATGAGTTAGAGCATCTTCCTCATCAACTATGGGTTGCCGAAGAAGTGTGGAGACAGAGGTCTTGGTAAGCTTGATCTTAATTCCCTTGACCTTTGACTTAAGGACCTTATCACTCCTTCTCTCTTTGATATTTTTAAAGAACTCTTCAACATCACGGAAAAGAATCTTACAGGGCTACTGGAGAACGAAGGTCAAACCGGCGGCGTCGAGAAGAATGAGAAGATTACGGAAATCATCTGAGAGTTCGGCAATACCGGTGACAATGAGTTCACTACCAATCCCAACTTTGGAAGGCGGTGCCATTGTCCAAAGAGATTAGAGAAATTGACTGCAGGGAAGAAGACGGCGGCGTGCTCTGCGACTGCGGCGGAAGACGAAAGGACTTTCTTGCTTTCTCGAGAGAGAAGGTTTTTGAAATTGTGTAGAAAATGAAATTCAGTTTTTCTATCTATATAACCCTAACTATCGATGATTTAGGAAGTAATTAATCGAACATACCTTAGATGTTGGCGGTATAAACTTTAGGTTGAGAACAATGAAATTTGAACAGAATTTGAGAAATTTTCTTCCTGTTGCTCGAGTGGACCGGCAGTACTCGAGTGAGAGAATAATGGTACTCAAGTGATATCGCCATACTTCTCGAGAAGAAACTCATTACTCAAGTGATATTACTCGAGTGATTTGTTGAGTTCTCGAGTAGTCTAAAGAAGTACTCGAGTAGTCATTTTCTTACTAGAGAAATTAAGTCTAAACTTGAGAAATTTTGACTTTTGAAGTTATTCCTTGATCTTTGAGCTATGTTGTGAGTCCTCCTTCTCTATTCTTCTTTGTTGAGCATTCGAAGTTCTGTTTTGAAGAACGAGAACTTGGTCTCATCCAACAACTTCATGAATATATCTGCAATCTGTCTGTCAGTTGGGACATATTGTAAATCTATGTCCCCATGCTCCACATGCTCCCGGATGAAGTGGTATCGTAGCTCTATGTACTTTGTCCAACTGTAAGAGACTGGGTTGTTGGTTACTGTAATCGCACTGGAGGAGTCGCAAAATAAAGGAATGTTTTGAAACTTTACATTATAGTCTTCAAACTGGTTCTTTATCCATAGCAACTGTGCACAACAACTACCTGCAGAGATATACTATGACTCGACTGTTGAGATTGCAACACAGTTCTGCTTCTTACTACTCTAGCAAATGAACCTTCTTCTTAGGAATTGGCAAGTCCCGGAAGTGCTCTTCCTGTCATCTTTGCTACCTGCAAAATCTGCATCTGAAAAGCCAATTAGTTCGCTATCATTACTTCTTGGGTACCATAAGCCAAGATTTGGTGTACCTTTAAGGTATCTCAAAATCCATTTTGCAGCAACATAGTGAGATTCCTTAGAGTTCACTTGAAATCTAGCACATACACATGTTGAGAACATTATGTCTGGTCTACTGGCAGTAAGGTAGAGCAAGGATCCAATTATGCTTCTGCACTTGGTTTCATCAAAAGGTTTCCCTTTCTCATCCTTGTCCAGAGACACAGCTGAACTCATTGGAGTCCTCATAGAGATTGCGTTCTCCATTCCGAATTTCTTAATTAGCTCCTTAGTGAACTTTGTCTGCGAGATGAAAATTTCATCTTCAGATTGTTTCACCTGAAGCCCTAAGAAATACTTCTGCTCTCTCATACTGCTCATTTCAAACTTCCCTTGCATAAGTTTTGAAAACTTCTTGCAGAGGTTGTCGTCAGTAGAGCCAAAAATAATATCGTCGACATAGATTTGCACTAGCAAAATCTTGCCTTTTATTTCCCTAAGAAATAATGTCTTATCTATCTTTCTCCTTGTGAACTTGTTCTCAAGAAGAAAGCTAGATAGCGTCTCATACCAAGCTCGAGAAGCTTGTTTCAAACCATATAATGCTTTAGATAATAGATAAACATAATCAGGAAAGTTAGAGTCAATGAAACCTGGAGGTTGTTCGACATACACCTCTTACTTTATGTCACCATTAAGGAAGGCAGACTTTATGTCCATCTGATAGACAGTGAAGCCCTTAAGAGCAGCATATGCTAGGAACAACCTGATTGCCTCCAGCCTTGCCACTAAAGCATACGTCTGGTCAAAGTCGATTCCTTCTTCTTGGCGATATCCTTTGGCGACGACTCTGGCCTTATTTTTTATAATTGTTCCATCCTCGTCCATGTTGTTCCTATAGACCCACTTTGTCTCGATGACATTCTTACCTTTGGGTCTTGGAATAAGTTTCCAGACTTGACAATGCTTGAATTGATTTAGTTCTTCTTCCATTGCCATTATCATGAGGCGTCTGAGTTTTCTCCCTCAATCTTCTTATGTTCAACCTGTGAGAGAAAACTCAAATATAGATTCTCATTAGCTGTACCTCTACGAGTTCTTACACCGTCCCAGGGATCTCCTATAATTTGGTCCATCGGATGATCCTTCAGATGTCTGAGCTCTAGAGTCCTTGCATCTGGAGTGTCTTCAGTCACCGAAGTGATTTCATCAACCTGGATGATTTCTTTATCTTGATCATCAACCTCTCCAATCGGGGTTGGAGTGGTGATCTTGATGAACTTTTCACATTTTTCTTCAGTCGGCTCACCAAAGTTTAGTTCTTTCATCTTTGAACCTGCATCTTCAATGAACACACTAGAAGAGTTGTTTTGCAGCAAACTCATCTCATCAAATACAACATGAATGGATTCTTCTACAACCAGAGTTTTTCTATTAAATATCCTATATGCCTTACTATGGCTACTATACCCTACAAAAATACCTTCAAAACTATTTTTGCTAAATTTTGTAGTGTGATACTTGCCATTGTTAAGGACGAAGCACTTACGGCCAAAGATTCTAAAATATGAAACAGCTGGTTTCTTGCCCTTTAGAAGTTCGTAAGGTGTCTTTATGTGGTTCTTGTTTATGAGTGCTCGATTTTGCACGTGGCATGCAGTGTTGACGGCTTCAGCCCAGAAGTATTCTGGTAGTGAGGCATCACTCAACATGGTCCTGCAGGCCTCTATGAGTGTTCTATTCCTTCTCTCAGCTACCTCATTCTATTGAGGAGTACGAGGAGAGGAAAACTCATGAAAGATACCTAAGCTTTCACAAAATTCTGTCATGGCCCCAGACTTGAACTCTATTTCATTATCACTTCTGATTTTGACTACGGAACGGTTGTATTCATTCTGGACTTGCCTGAAAAAATTAGTAAAGATGGCAAAGGTATCTGACTTGTGTTTCAGAAAGAACACTCACACAAAGCGCGATTAATCATCAACAATAACCAATGTATAATCCTTACCTCCCAAACTTCTAACTTGTAGTGGACCGAACAAGTGCATATGAAGTAGATGTAAACATCTGTTAGAATCTTTGCTAATAACGCTTTTAATGGTAGCCCTTATTTGCTTGCCTTTTACACATGTGTGACAAGGTCTATCTTTAGCATACTTGACATTTGGGGCATCACGTACTAAATTTAGAGAATAATTTATTAATAGTTTTGAAATTAATATGTACTAGTCTCTTGTGGCATTGGTCACCAAGAGAAGCACTATCTTTAGCCAAAACGCACACTGGTGTAAAAGAGTCTATACAAATAAAATTCAAACAAAATATATTTCTGCTTCGAGTGCCTGATAGAATCGTTTCCATATTGTCAACCGATTTTATCAAGCACTTATCTGTATGAAATTCAACAACGTATCCTTTATCGCAGAGCTAGCTTATGCTTATAAGATTGTGTTCTAATCTTTCAACATAAGTCACATCTGAGAAGGATACACTACCGTTAGTGACCATACCATAGCCTTTAGTAATTCCTCGGTCTGAACCTCCAAAGATGATCTTTGGCCCGTTCAAGACTGGAGAATAGTTCTGAAGAAGGCTTCTTGTCCCGGTCATATGCCGTGAGTATCCACTGTTTAAGTACCATATAGGAGTTTTGGTGGCTTTTGGACATACTTGCAATCACAAATCAATTTGCCTTAGGAACCCAAATATGTTTGGGTCCTTGGTCTCTAGTTAGAACACTCCCCCTACGAGTATTAGCATTATGAGTGGTCTTCCTCACATTGCTAACTTGAGGAGTTATAAAATTTCTGGAATTAAACCAGCAGTCAATGGCAAAGTGACCAATTTTGTCATAGCACCAACAGTCAAACCTATTGTATCTTTGCCTCAAAATCTCCTGCTTGACATTTTGAGATGGTGGTCTAGCAGGGGCAGCATTTCTGGAGGAAGAGGCTTCATGGTGATGGAAATCACATGCCTTCTTCTCCTTGAGAGGCTGTTCTACAATAGGCTTTACCTTTGGTGCCTTCTTAATATTATGACCATGATTATAAGGGCCATAGCTCTGAAGAGTAATTTATTCATGGGGTGCATTAAAGACACTTTCACCAAAGTTACAGGGACGAGTCCATCCCTGGTAACGAGACATAGGCTTTACATAAGTAGGCCTAGCAAAGTGACCATAGGACGAGTCAAGATCAAACTTGTTTGATGGAAATATGACCTTCTTAAAAGAAATCTGATCTTGAGGAGCTTTCCCCTTCTCTTTGGCCAAAGCCTTCTTGTCCGCCTTATTCTTTCTCTGAGCCTTATTCTTTCTCTGAGCCTTATTCCTCCTAGAAGATTTGTTAGGAGCTTCAACATGGCCTAGCCCAGCACACTTGGCCTTAGCTGAGAATTCAGCAATGAAAGTAAGGACAGTCTTGGGATTAGATAAACTTTCAACAAGTTTCTTTTCTACTTCAAGTTGTGCTTCCAGTTCTTTTATAATCTTCTCCTTTAGGTCTAGGTGCTCGAGAGCCTTATTGTATTCTTTAATGGCAGCATTGAAGTTCTCTCTGAGTGAGTCCGTCTTGGTGACTTACTCCCTCAAAGTGCTCTCTTCAGCCGTGAGAGACTTTATCTCTTTGGCTTGAGTTTTCACGACTCTTTGACATTTGTCGTAAGCCTTGATCAACTCCTTATACTAGGTCATGAGTTCATACTCATCGTTAGAAGAGCTGTCCTCATGACCATGTTCAGAAACATCAGATTCAGAAAGAGGAGTATGAGAATTTACCTTCCCAGTGAACTGGGGTTCTTGTTCATCATCAGTTTGAGCCATTAGCCCAAAGTAGGCTTCCTCTTCTTCACTTGACTCAGATGAGTCAGAGTCGCTAAGAGTCTTTCCCTTCTTGGCTACAAGGCTTCTCTCTGTTCTCTTCTTACTGTAAGAAGATTTCTTCTCCTCTCTTTTTCCACCCTCCTTCTTCTTGTGGGGGCAGTCAGCAATAATGTGACCTGGCTTATTACTATAATAACAAACGATGTAAGCAGAAATATGTTTGTTCTGTTTAGAGTTATACCTGTCTTGGCTACCAGAGTCTTTCTTGTGTCGATCATCATCATGACGTGATCTTATGTACGAGGCATCCTTGCCTCTCCATTCCTTCTTCTTGTTCAAGAATTTTTTGAACTGTCTTGAGAGTAGAGAAAATTCTCCTTCAGATAGTTCTGAGCCTGAGGTACTTGGCTCCGAGGTTTCTTTTTCACTTTCTTCTTGTGCTGGGGCAGAAGAGGCAGCCTTGGACTTCCTTGAGGTGTCTGCCATGAGAGCTACAGACTTCTCCTTGGATGAAGACATGTTCTTCTCTTCTTCAGCTTTTCTTGAATTAAGTTGCAGCTCATATGACATAAGCTTTCCGAAGAGATTTTGCGGGTCAGTCTCAGCTAGCTTTCCAAATTCCCGAAAAGCACAGACCTTGTTATCCCATTCCTTAGTCAGGGATCTAAAGAACTTATCATTCAGTTCTTCGTTGGTGAAGACTTGGCCGTAGACTCTTAGGCCGTTAACTATCTTGAAGAAATTTTCAAAAGTGTCTGCAATTGTATCCTTGGGTCCTTGTCGAAAGGCTTCATATTTTTGATTAAGAAGGGATCTTCTGTCATCCCTAACTTCGTATATGCCTTCCATCAAGGTAACGAGGGACTGCCACATTTCCTTAGCGGATTGGCAGTGAATCAGGTTATGCAGTATAGAGTCATCATCTGCACTTGCGATAGTATTTTTGGCCTTCTTGTCTAAATAGACAAGTACAATCTCATCTTTGTCAAGATCCATCAACTTCTTAGGAACTTTCTTTGTAGGATCTATAGTGTAGACAGTCATAGGAACATAAGGACCTTCTTCAACAATCATGAAGATCCTTGGATTTACAGCTTCCATGAAAAATTTAATCCTCTCTTTCCACATGGGAAAGTTGTTCTTTGTACACAAAGGAAGCTTAGCAAAATCATTGGCCTTGTCCATGCTTGGATAACTCAAAAGACAACTTGGGTCAGATCATATCAAGGTGTTATCCTTTTAATGATCAACATCCCTCTGATACCAATTGAAGATATTAGTTGTCTACCTAAATCACCTAGAGGGGGTGAATAGGTGAGTTGTGCGCTTTTTGCGGAATAAAAAAATTAGCGACCTATGCACAAAAAATAACAACCAAGCAATCACAGAGGACATAGAGATTTATAGTAGTTCCCCAACCTTGGGTACATCCACTTTCCACTCACCGATCTAGCAAAGCACTAGACTCGACTACTTCACTATTCTCGGATTGAAACCAGTCCTACACCTCGGAACAACGTTCCTACAACTCGATCCACAAAACGGATCCACACTCGAAAGATGAAAACTTCCACAACTCGGAGAACAACGCTCCTACACTCGAAGAATAATATCCTACAAAAATAGATTGAAATAAGAAATACGAACAATTTCTTTTCTCAAGTCTAGAAATTTCTGCCTAGATCTTCGTTCTTGAACTTTGCGGCACAGTCAGAGAATTTTGAAGAAGAAACGGCAGGATCCTTGCTTCTTTAACGCGCTTAGGGTTAGTTGGAATGACAAGACCTTATATAAGATCTCCCTAACAGTCATAATTACCATTAATGATGGCCACGTGGCCCAATCATGTCAAGTTATTTGAAAAATCGTGTCTGTTAGGACTTAGAGAAAATTTCTGAAAAGATGACTAGATTACTCGAGTGAAAGAAGAACTACTCGAGTACAAAAATGGGTTCTCGAGAAGTTAATATCCGATTACTCGAGAAGAAGCCCTTCAGGAAATTTCAGAACAGAACCATAATCACTCGAGTGGAATGAGGGTTACTCGAGTGCTAGAAATGTTACTCGAGAGGTGGAAGTGAACTTCTCGAGAAGAAGACTTAGAGAAAATTCAGGGAGATAAAACTGATTACTCGAGTACTGGAACTAAACTTCTCGAGAAGTAGACAGACTTCTCGAGTACAGGAACTACACTACTCGAGTGGAGTAAATACTACTCGAGAACTTTCCTTCTGTCACTCGAGTCAAAGAGCTCATCTACTCGAGTGCTGAACTTGAATACACGAGTATAATACTTAGAAAATTTCTGAAGAAGAAAATCTGTCAACTCGAGAAAGAGAAGAAGTCTACTCGAGTAATGGACTTGGCCTCTCGAGAACTAGATTCAAATTTTTCAAGAACCATTTCCTTTACTCGAAATCCAGACTAGACTTACTCGAGTACAACTAAAGGTTCTACTCGAGTACTATAATTCTACTCGAGTGAAACACTTAGAAAATATTTGGTTTATGAAGATTTTGCTTTTTTTAATGGAATCAGCAACATGTCTTTCTCCAACAAACAAAGTGCTTGAAAAATGAAGTGTATCTCAATAGAGAGGCTACACATGAGTCAACACCATGAATCACACAATGAGGGATTACATTGTATGTGTTGCGGGCTAACTCGATGCCCTGGTCGGACCGGATTCAATTGGACCGCCTTAGCTTGCGGGGAGGCCGAGCGCGCGCACAGTCAAAGAAAAGGAAAGATCGACTCAAGATGTGATGACGTGGAAAAACCCCTCAATTGGGTAAAAAACCACGTGACCGGATCTGTGCCGGTCAAAATCCACTAGCTGCTTGCGGTTACAGTGCGTTTGAAGAATCGGGGCAACAGGCCGCTCCCGTTACAACTTGAGGCGAGAGAAGAGGGCTATAGCTCCCCACGGGCAACAGGCTGCGTCACGGGAGCGCTTTGGGTACTAGAATTCGAGTGGCGGCACTGGTGTTCTGTAGCTCGGGTTGCGGGTCCGTCGCACGCCAACTTGCAAGGATCGTCTTCCTCCTCCTCTGCTCGCTCTGGGATTTGTGCGTTCTCCGGCTGGGGGTGCTCTGGTGGTTCGTGGTGGCCCGCGGTGGCTCGAGGTGGCTGGTGGTGGCTGGAGGATGACCTGAGGGAGGAGTCCACTAGAGCTCTGACCTGAGGAAAAAAATGACCAGGTGTAACATCCCCTGGGTCGCAGCCCACTAGGCCTCTGTTAGATCGTTACCAGGCTGCAGCCCAAGCACCCCAACCCCTCTCCCTCCACAGGCGGGTTCTTGGTGGCCACAACCTCCCTTTGATGAGTGAAAGTCTCCCGTTAAGCGGACAGCACGGGGACTTCTCAGGAGGTCACCCATCCCAGGACTTCTCTAGCCCGAGCACGCTTAACTATGGAGTTCTTTCAACTCTCATCACCAATTGAGCTGCAGCCCAATTGGTGATGAGAGTTGAAAGAACTCCATAGTTAAGCGTGCTCGGGCTGGAGAAGTCCTGGGATGGGTGAACTCCTGGCAAGTCCCCGTACTGTCCGCTTAATGGGAGACTTTCACTCATCAAAGGGAGGTTGTGGCCACCAACAACCCGCCTGTGGAGGGAGAGGAGTTGGGGTGCTTGGGCTGCAGCCCGGTAACGGTCTAATGGAGGCCTAGTGGGCTGAGGCCCACGGACGGCCCAGGGGACGTTACAATAAAAAGTGCGAACTCGATAGTTAAGTTGGGTCGTACGGGGACTTCCCTGGAGGTCACCCATCCCAGTACTACTCTCGCCCAAGCATGCTTAACTATGGAGTTCCTTCACTTCTCATCACCAATTGAGCTGCAGATTGTAACACCCCAAAGTCAATTTGGGTTTCCGTTTGGGTGCCACGGCCTGGGACACGGGCGTGTCCCAGGGCGTGTCAGGTTTGGCTTGAGGAGTTGGGCTTGTGGTCGACGAATTTTGGGTCGACGATCGTCGAATGCAGGGTACACAGCTTGTGACACGGGCGTGTCACAGGGCGTGTCCCGTATGGGTTTCCGGCAGGAATCCGTGTGTTGCAGGACACGGGTGTGTCCAGGTGCACACGGCCTGGGACACGGGCGTATCCTAGGGTCGTGGGTCTCTCGGGTGAGATTGAAATGGTGCTGAGTGAAGTATACGGGTGGTCCACATGGGCGTTTCAAGCATGACACGGGCGTGTAGGGTGTGATATGGGCATGACACACGGCCGTGTACTGGTTGGATTTGAGTTGGTGGGCTACCGCTTAAGTGATACGGCATGTGACACGGGCGTGCCACAGGGCATGTCAAGCCGTGTTCAGGGTATTTTTGGGTAAATCTGAGCCACGCATTTCCCTTATCTTGCATCCAAAGGCCAGGCAGCTTCCAGGTAGATCAAGGCCGGGAAAATGGGATAAAGCCCCTTTATCTTCATCTCCTCCTTTTCCTTTTCATTTCAAGAGAGAGAGAGAAAGGGAGAGCAAGGGAGAAGGAAAAGGAAGGGGAAACCAGCTGTTGGAGGAGCTGTGGAGTGCGGAGTAAAGATCCGAGAGCGGATTCGTGAAGGCAAAGCCAAGGCGGTGACTTCCATCCGGCTACTTCATGGCGCCGAAGCGATCTTCAAGGGCAACGATCTCCTTCTTGTACATCGAAGTCCTTTCTTTATGCATGTGCGTGGAATCCTCCACCAAGAGGTGGATCTCGTAAGCGATTCCTTGGTTGAGTCTGTATTTAGAGCCGGAAGTGTGGAGTATGGCATAGGCATACTGTGTGAAGCCCATCTGGACTGGTAGTCTGGATTGGTAATGATCATGGGTAAACCGGAGAAGACTCCATGGATTTAACGATATAAAATATGTGCTTTGTATATTGGATGAATGAACGATGTGTGATGTTGCTTCTGGATGAATGGAGGCTTTGGTTAAGCCCCTTGAGCGTTGCGGGTGCTCTTTGCTCTGCGAGAGCGATGAAAAGCTGTGGCTGATCAGGAGGGAAAGCCGACCCGCGTCAAGCTGCGGTATTGACGATGTGAGCATGGGAAAATGCTAACCTTTACCTGGTTATTCTGGGAGATCGATGGGTGGCAATGCAAATGGGGGTTGCGGTCATACTCGGCTTGCTACACCACAGTGGTGGGTCGATCTAAATGCTCAAGTTTGCTGTGGGGTTAGGACCTCTGAATGGTTTGGGCGGAATGCTCACAGCATGCATGTTATGGTGACTAGGACCAGCCAGCTAACAAGTTAATAACCCCTGATCGGCAATGTACGACTGGGATATCCGGTACACCAAAAAGGTGCCCTGAGTGCACGGAGCGTCTGGTGGATACCGGCGTTTGTAATGTGATTGTGAGTGCTAAGTTGATAGGGAATATGATATGGCAATGCATACAGGGAAGGAACCATTATCCCGGGTAGGGGGTAGGGTCGTTATAATTGGTCAGCTAAAGCTGGTCGTTACCTTTTTGTCGCTCTTGGTGGATATCTAATTGCAGGTGCTGATGCTTGAAATGAATGAGCGGAATGGCGGCTTGCTGCTTAAGGCCCTTGAAGGCCGGGCGACATGTTTGGATTTCATGTGTGGCCGGCCTGCGTGTCGATGTACGAAACTGTATTTGTGTAAAGAGAAACATGTAAGGCCATAAGGCCATGGGTGTGTGTGTTGTATACATTCCTGGTTTGGATATATAAATTTGGAGTTTATATAGTAGTGGACATTCTTTGAGTTGAGTTCATGCTAATTTAAAATGCTGCGCTAGAATGTTTTGAGTTAGGGTTCAAGTGGATTTTAATTTCCACAAGTAATTCCGCCGCCTGTCTGTGACATATGGCGTGGGGCCCCGGCTGGACCCACCGTTATATGCCACGCGACGAGTGGGGGCGTTACAAAGTCGTATCAGAGCCAGTTGAGATTGTTTGGGAGGAGAGAACATAATTGAACTCATGAATGTCCACTAGGAATGTATGTCATGCACGTAAGGGGCATGAGTGTGTAGTCAATGTATAATTATCGTTATGACATGGATGAGTAATGATGTTTTGTACATTGCTAGGTGGCGAGAAGTAGTGTTGGGCAGCCGGATCCCCAACAATCCGATGAGAGTGTAGCACCAGTTGCAGCGCCTACACCTCCCTCGGCAGAGACAATACGGATGGTGATAGAAACGGTGCTTGCGGTGTTACAGGCACGTCCTACTGGGCAGGCAAGGCCTGCAGGAGTCCCAGTACAGACTGGTGCAAGGCAAGAACGTGCTGCAGTTGTGGTGGAGGAGCAAGTAGCGAATGCGGCATTAAAAAGCTTTATGGAGTTTCATCCACCTACGTTTGGTGGAGCGTTTTCCCCAACGCAGGCGGAAGATTGGTTGGCTAGAGAAAAGAGAATCCTGACTGTAATGAGGACGGTGGAGGAGCAGAAAGTGACTTTAGCCACTTTTCTGTTGGAAGGAGACGCGAGATTATGGTGGGATGAGATGGAGGTGCATCACTTGGCAGGTCGAGGTTTAGCGGAGGTTTCAATGGATGAATTCTTTCGATTTTTTCTTGCCAAATATTTTCCTGTGTCGCAGCGAATTGCAATGGAGAACGAGTTCCAACGTCTGGTGCAGGGTGAGGCAGACATTGATACGTACCTACATGAGTTTACCAGACTGGGGCGATATGCGGGTTCTACCTTCGCGGAGAAAGCGCGAAAGACGAACCGATTTTATGAGGGACTGCGTGACGAGTTGAGGTTGGCACTCCCGAGTTCCGTGAACCAAGGCTTCCAAGCATTGGTCGATACGGCCAGGGCACTGGAGAAAGATTTGAAACGAGTGCAGGATAAAAAGAAGTTGGAAATCGAGAAGCCGGAATTTAACGTTCCGCAGTCTCAACAATTGGAGTTTCGGAAACGAGACAAGAAGAAGTTTAGGCCTGCTGAACCAACTGTTGCATCGGGCACAACTTATGGACAAGGACGGGTTGAAACCCGTACATGTTTTAAATGTGGAAAACATGGACATATAGCCCCTAATTGTTGGAGTATCCCTCCAAGGAGTGAGAAAAGGACGGTTGCGTCCTATAACGAAAAAGGTAAAGCAGTGGCCGAATCATCTGCATCCCGGACGCAACCTCGATTGCTTAATCTGGAAGTGCAAGAGTGATGCTTAAGATCACGGCAGTGAACCGGTCGCACAAGTAATATAAAATGGGGGTTTTCCCAAGTATCGATCTCACAAGGAACACAGTAAGGTGGAGTTAATATCGAGGAGGACTTGAGATTGAAGTCTTTAGGTCGGAGGTAACAATGGGGGCTTTGATATTTGCGGAAAAAGAAAAGAAAATACTAACAACTACTCCTATGCAATGCCGCTATGCGATGCTTCGCCAGGCGGGATGGAAGACTAGTCGGGCCGCTATGCACCGAATCGCTAGGCGGATGGGCGAGTAGGCTTGCGGATGAGGTGTTGAGAATGGCGGAATGAGGTTTGTGAGCACCTCTTCGCCACGCACGCCACTAGCAATTGCTAGTGCGGCACGGGCGGATGGATGGTGGATGGACAAATAGGCGCACCTCAAGTAAATATAATGAAAATATACAATCACATAGACATGATTACACATAAACATATATTACACTAAGCATAGCTTCATCAAATACAAAGAGTTCAACTAAACTATCAACAACAAGAGAAGAAAAGTGTGCGAAATCGACCGGATCCGAAGCCTTGCTGAGGATTCACGGTTGGAATCGTCGGGTTGTCAATCCGCGTCCAAGCTCGGTCCGCAACTGCGTCCGGGGTAGAGAAGGGCTGTCACCACCTTCCAATGGCCCGTCTTCTTCGTGTAACAATCCGGTGGAGGATGGCACAACTTCCCCTAGCTTGATGAAGAAAGCTAGGTCAAGCTCTTCTTGCAACTCAAGGATGAAGGAGGAGGCCAAGAGGAAGCTCCGGCTTGGATTTGGCAGTGAAAGCTTGTCCGGATCACCTCCCTAGTGTGGAGATTGAAGGAGGACGGCGGAATCCCTCCTCGGAGATGAAAACGGCGGAGGAAAAATGAGCGATCAGGATTAGGGCGGAACCTGCACTATTTATAGAAAAGCAGAAATGAACAATGCGCACGATTACAGGCACACGACCAGTGGTCGTGCGCGCTATGTCCTATGCTCGTGCGCACTGGCATGGAATATCAGGAAGAAGAACTGGGATAACACGCATGAGTAGTGGCGCACGACCAGTGGTTGTGCGCACTAAGTCCAATGATCGTGCGATTACCCAGACAGGACTCCAGAAAAGTGGAATCAATGCACACGATCAGTGGCGCACGACCGGTGGTCGTGCGCAGTATGCCCAGTGGTCGTGCGCTTACCCCAGGCTGATTCAAGGAAAACGTAGAGTAGTGCGCACGATCAGGGGCGCACGACCATTGGTCGTGCGCATTAGATCCCATGATCGTGCACAGTATTCCTGTTTCACAACCATCCCGGAACACGCACACGACCCCTGTACCGAAAGGAAAAACAAATCACTAATCTGTGCAGACATTCCAGACAATCACAAAAGGGAGTACAAACTATAAAAATAACAAAATACACAACCACGAGCATAAATGTGCACTTCCTATGGAAATAAAGATTAGATGAAATAGGAACGATAAAGAACTAAAAGTGAAGTGCAACCGTGTGAAAACTAGCCCAGATGAGTCCGAAAATAGGTATATAAAGTGGATTCATCACACCCCCAGACTTAACTGTTTGCGCGTCCCGAGCAAACAAAATCTAAGCAGATAGGGAAAAATACTATTTAACAAAGAAATTGCGATACGAAGTACCATGCGAAGTCGCATGCTCGCGCGCGTAAAAATATAATAGAAGAACTTTCTAAGTATGCAGAATAGTTTATATTTTTCACAATGTGTATCAAAATTTTATTATTACTCAAAAATAGAATCACGGTGAATCATCCGGCCATGCGTAGGGAGAAAGTAGACTAATCGCTAGGCGAGCATTGCCAAAGATCGGGGCTCCGGATAACCTCCAAAGGAATCCACCAATGTCGGTGACCATATGCTTGCCCTTTCGCACTCTCTCCACGTCACTAGTTAGGTTCACACACGAATCAGTAGGACTTTAGGTGAAGAGATGGGGCTTGGGTTTCGATGAGGTAAATAATGATAAATAAGAATGGATATGCACCTAACCCAAATGAGCTAGTATGAAAGGAATCCCTCTACTAAGCAAAATACACGCGGGTACACCACACCCCCAGACTTAATTTTTCAAATATGGGTGTATGTACCGCCTACTCCAAATACATTCTCATTTCCAAAATGATTTTCAATTAAAACTTTTTCTTTTCACTTTTTTTTACAAATATTTTTCTTTTTTTTCTTTATTCAAATCATCTTTTTATTTTTGCAATTTCAGCAAATATAACATTGGAGCACATCCACATAATCACAAGTAAAATCACCACATCACACCCCTACATTAAAATGTAAACACTAAAGCTCAACTTGGGTGTGCGACTAGGATTGGCTATGAGGCTTTGGTGAAATCATGGTGGACCTGAATCAAAAGGAGGGGTAGGCACAACGGGGCTAGCAAGGATAAGACATCAGGAACGGTACAAAGCTCAACCGGGCCAAAATGATGCCCTACATCACGCTCATGCATGACTAACCTATACCCATGCTTCAAGAATAGCTTGGGGCAAGTTCTTAGCCAACGAGAAAGACTATCCCTCCTCCCGACTCGAGCAATACAAACCTAACGGCCGTCTACACACATCCCTAAGATACCGTCGGATTCACACCGGATTCACCAACTTTTGAGTAGAATAAAAAGTATTTACGCAATTAGAAAAATATAAAACTAAAAGCATACAAAAAAATTAAATCTACTCCAATTTCTACACGAGACGAGAGCAGTTGACTAGGAGCACAGTAAGGTCAACATTTTACTCCGTCTCACAATCCTAAGGCAGCACCATAATTTTCCCAAATCTAACGAAGAAATGAGTTTAACTCGCGGCACACTAACAGCTAAGCACACGCTCAAGTGGGTGCAGTGGTGTGCAGTGCAATGAACTAATCAAAATAAAACTATAAAAGCTTCTAGTATGCACATGAGATGTGCACGTGCAATAGGTAACAGATCTCTCCCCCAGACTTAAACTAAACTACACAGCATATGATAGAGAAATTAAGATCATCAAGAGCTAAGGGAAGAGGTTACCCAATGCTCAGCTAGTGAGCATACCAGAAGATGCGTGAAAACCTGAAGCAGGCCCGCCATACGAAGAATCACAACCCCGCCAATGTGATTTGTCATGAATACCTGCAGGGGTGAGCTCCGCAAAAACAAAACAAAAATATACAAACTACAAAGAAATACTAAAACTAAATAGACATGAAAAACAAAATGCAGAAAATGAAAGATAAGTACTGGGGTTATTGTCATCCCAGTACGACTTATTAAATTCTAAACAGTTCTAGCTAATGGGCCTATGAAATAAAAAGTGCACAGGTAACTGGTCTAATATCCGTTTCGGTAACGGGTACCGATACGGTGATAGAACAGTTACCCATCTACCTAAATAGTAATACCTGCCCAACACAGGTAGAGGAAATAGGAAGTAAGAAGAGAAGGAGCGCTGGTCCTCACTCTTCTCACCACAAAATAAATCTTTGCCTAGCAAGGTATCGTCTACTACAGGGAGAAGGCAGGAGGAGAAAGCAATCAATGGAGCTTTCTCAACAGAGGAGGAATCAACCTCCTCACGAGAGAGGATACTACCATCGATGACTCGAGTTGAAAGCACCAAGTCCTCCTGAAGGTCCTGCAGAGACTCAACCTGCCCAGGCTCAAATAAAGAAGGGGGATCAAGAAATAAAGGAGATGAATAACTAAAAGAATCAGAAATAGGGGGAGTGGTCCCGGTCTCACTCCCAGCAGGATCCCGACATAGATCATCGACGGCGTCATATGAGTCATGGCGAGGGGAATCCGCGAGCTAGAGGTCCTCGGTGGTGGTTTGGACCTCCTCATCCATCAAGGAAGTGGAAACTTCCTCTACAAAGAGGATATCCTCATCAACACACCTTGGTGCGTCCACATGTTCCAAGACGTAATACTGTCCATTAATGAATATAATATCCTCATCAAACATGGGCACATCCTCAGGCTCAGAATCACAATCCGGCCGAACATCATCAACCGACTCACTAAAAATAGGTATAGATAATTCTTGCAAAGAAGGCAGAGGAACAACAGCATCAGAGAAAATATGTGCAGGTTCCTCCGGGGGTGAATCAACAAGAGGGGAAGAGTTCATGGGGAGAGACGGTGCCACAATGTCGTCACACCGATCAGCAGAAAGACTGATGGGTATATCCGCAGCAGTCCCCCATAGACAAGGTGGTGCTGCGAACATATCATCAGAATCAGAAGGGGCAGCCGATTGAGAGGTGGATGGAATGAATCGGATACCCGGTTCATCATCATCCTCCAACTGACGCTGAAATTCTGCGCAATCTTTCAACACGTGGTCGGTGCTATGACAACACAAACATCGTTTTCCATTACTCCTCGGTACAGGTGGGACCGGAGAGGAATAAGAAAAAGATGAATGCGTAGAAGAGGAGTGAACATAAGACCTGGGTTGGGTGTATGAAGTACCATAAGAAGAAGGTGCTCCATACACAGAACCACGAGAATTATGCTCCCAATCTTCAGTTGGGCACTCATCACTACCATGTCTATAATCCCTGCACCATCGGCAACGGATATTCATATAAGAATACATGGTGCAACAAGAAAGAATTCACCAACAGAAAGATTCTAAGCAAAAATTAACTACACACCACAGATAAAAGAATAGGACAACCTGCTACAGAAAAATTAAAACTAGAATAGGAACAAATAAAAACAAACACAAATGCTAAAAACTAAAATAAAGAAGAAAGTGATATGAACAAATGAAAAAGGGCTTCTATCTCCTATCTTCCTGTACAAAAACTCACAGGACTGTGTTCCCCGGCAACGGCGCCAAAAACTTGATGCTTAAGATCACGGCAGTGAACCGGTCGCACAAGTCATATAAAATGGGGGTTTTCCCAAGTATCGATCTCACAAGAAACACAGTAAGGTGGAGTTAATTTCGAGGAGGACTTGAGATTGAAGTCCTTAGGTCGGAGGTAACGATGGGGGCTTTGATATTTGCGGAAAAATAAAATAAAATACTAACAACTACTCCTATACAACGCCGATATGCGATGCTTCGCCAGGCGGGATGGAAGACTAGTCGGGCCGCTATGCACCGAATCTCTAGGCGGATGGGCGAGTAGGCTTGCGGATGAGGTGTTGAGAATGGCGGAATGAGGGTCGTGAGCACCTCTTCGCTACGCACGCCACTAGCAATTGCTAGTGCGGCAAGGGCGGATGGATGGTGGATGGACAAATAGGCGCACCTCAAGTAAATATAATGAAAATATACAATCACATAGACATGATTACACATAAACATATATTACACTAAGCATAGCTTCATCAAATACAAAGAGTTCAACTAAACTATCAACAACAAGAGAAGAAAAGTGTGTGAAATCGACCGGATCTGAAGCCTTGCTGAGGATTCACGGTTGGAATCATCAGGTTGTCAATCCGCGTCCAAGCTCGGTCCGCAACTGCATCCGGGGTAGAGAAGGGCTGTCACCACCTTCCAATGGCCCGTCTTCTTCGTGTAACAATCTGGTGGAGGATGGCACAACTTCCCCTAGTTTGATGGACAAAGCTAGGTCAAGCTCTTCTTGCAACTCAAGGATGAAGGAGGAGGGCAAGAGGAAGCTCCGGCTTGGATTTGGCGGTGAAAGCTTGCCCGGAGCACCTCCCTAGTATGGAGATTGAAGGAGGACGGCGGAATCCCTCCTCGGAGACGAAAACGGCGGAGGAAAAATGAGCGATCAGGATTAGGGCGGAACCTGCACTATTTATACAAAAGCAGAAATGAACAATGCACACGATCACAGGCGCACAACCAGTGGTCGTGCGCGCTATGTCCTATGCTCGTGCGCACTGGCATGGAATATCAGGAAGAAGAACTGGGATAACGTGCACGAGTAGTGGCGCACGACCAGTGGTCGTGCGCACTAAGTCCAATGATCGTGCGATTACCCAGACAGGACTCCAGAAAAGTGGAATCAATGCACACGATCAGTGGCGCACGACCGGTGGTCGTGCGCAGTATGCCCAGTGGTCGTGCGCTTACCCCAGGCTGATTCAAGGAAAACGTAGAGTAGTGCGCACGATCAGGGGCGCACGACCATTGGTCGTGCGCATTAGATCCCATGATCGTGCGCAGTATTCCTGTTTCACAACCATCCCGGAACACGCACACGACCCCTGTACTGAAAGGAAAAACAAATCACTAATCTGTGCAGACATTCCAGACAATCACAAAAGGGAGTACAAACTATAAAAATAACAAAATACACAACCACGGGCATAAATGTGCACTTCCTATGGAAATAAAGATTAGATGAAATAGGAACGATAAAGAACTAAAAGTGAAGTACAACCGTGTGAAAAATAGCCCAGATGAGTCCGAAAATAGGTATATAAAGTGGACTCATCAAAGAGACGCAAAGCTCAGTCGGTGAAATACAGCCTCGCGTGTTTCGGTTGGAACTACAAGAGGCTATCAAACGTATTCTGAATGAAGATGCGGCTGAGCGGAAATAAATGCCCTTTGTGATCGTTTTGGTGCGCATATTTGTGGTGTGTATTGATGGGCAAGAAAATGTTTATGTACATATTTGTGGTGTATGTTATATCATATATGAATATGATGTTGATGGACGTATTTGAGTTAGATGGACGTACATATGGTAGCACTATGTCTGTGTGTCTGATGTTTATTTTGTGCAATGTCGTGGGGAGAGACAAGCTGCGGCCGCTGAGCTCGAACCCGGATCGTTTTGTTAAGGTGAGCATTTGCTTGTGGTGCAACGAGTAACGCGTATTTGAAGGTCTGTAGGTAAGCACAATTTCGAGGACAAAATTCTTTGAAGGAGGGGAGGATTGTAACACCCCTAAGTTAATTTGGGTTTCCGGTTGGGTGCCACGGCATGAGACACGGGCGTGTCCCAGGGCGTGTCAGACTTGGCTTGAGGAGTTGGGCTTGTGGTCGACGAATTTTGGGTCGATGATTGTCGAATGCGGGGTACACGGCATGTGACACGGGCGTGTCACAGGGCGTGTCCCGCATGGGTTTCCGGCAGGAATCCGTGTGTTGCGGGACACGGGTGTGTCCAGGTGCACACGGCCTGGGACACGGGCGTGTCCCAGGGCCGTGTGTCTCTCGGGTGAGATTGAAATGGTGCTGAGTGAAGTATATGGGTGGTCCATATGGGCGTGTCAGGCATGATACGGGCATGTAGGGTGTGACACGGGCATGTCACACGGCCGTGTACTGGTTGGATTTGAGTCGGTGGGTTGCCGCTTAAGTGACACGGCCTGTGACACGGGCGTGTCAGGCCGTGTTCAGGGTATTTTTGGGTAAATCCGAGCCACTCATTTCCCTTATCTTGGATCCAAAGGCCAGGCTGCTTCCAGGTGGATCAAGGCCGGGAAATGGGATAAAGCTCCTTTATCTTCATCTCCTCCTTCTCCTTTTCATTTCAAGAGAGAGAGAGAAAGGGAGAGCAAGGGAGAAGGAAAAGGAAGGGGAAACCAGCTGTTGGAGGAGCTGTGGAGTGCAGAGTAAAGATCCGAGAGCGGATTCGTGAAGGCAAATCCAAGGCGGTGACTTCCATCCGGCTACTTCATGGCGCCGAAGCGATCTTCAAGGGTAACGATCTCCTTCTTGGACATCGAAGTCCTTTTCTTTATGCATGTTCGTGGAATCCTCCACCAAGAGGTGGATCTCGTAAGCGATTCCTTGGTTGAGTCTGCATTTAGAGCCGGAAGTATGGAGTACGACATAGGCATGCTGTGTGAAGCCCATCTGGACTGGTAGTCTGGATTGGTGATGATCATGGGTAAATCGGAGAAGACTCTGTGGATTTAACGATATGAAATATGTGCTTTGTGTATTAGATGAATGAACGATGTGTGATGTTGCTTCTGGATGAATGGAGGCTTTGGTTAAGCCCCTTGAGCGCTGCGGGTGCTCTTTGCTCTGCGAGAGCGATGAAATGCTACGGCTGATCATGAGGGAAAACCGACCCGCGTCAAGCTGCGGTATTGACGATGTGAACACGGGAAAATGCTGACATTTACCTGGTTATTCTGGGAGATCGATGGGTGGCAATGCAAATGGTGGATGCAGTCATACCCAGCTTGCTACACCACAGTGGTGGGTCGATCTAAATGCTCAAGTTTGATGTGGGGTTAGGACCTCTGAATGGTTTGGGCGGAATGCTCGCAGCATGCGTGTTGTGGTGACTAGGACTGGCTAGCTAACAAGTTAATAACCTCTGATCGGCGGTGTACGACTGGGATATCCGGTACACCAAAAAGGTGCCCTGAGTGTACGGAGCGTCTGGTGGATACCGACGTATGTGATGTGATTGTGAGTGTTAAGCTGATAGGGATTATGATATGGCAATGCATACAGGGAAAGAACCACTGCCCCTGGTAGGGGTAGGGTCGTTATAATTGGTCAGCTAAAGCTGACCGTTACTTTGTTTATCGCTCTTGGTGGATATCTAATTGCAGGTGTTGATGCTTGAAATGAATGAGCGGAATGGAGGCTTGCTGCTTAAGGCCCTTGAAGGTAGGGCGACGTGTTTGGATTTCATGTGTGGCCAGCCTGCGTGCCGATGTACGAAACTGTATTTGTGTAAAGAGAAACTTGTAAGGTCATAAGGCCATGGGTGTGTGTGTTGTATACATTCCTAGTTTGGATATATAAATTTGGAGTTTATATAGTAGTGGACATTCTTTGAGTTGAGTTCATGCTAACTTAAAATGTTGCGCTAGAATGTTTTGAGTTAGGGTACGAGTAGATTTTGATTTCCACAAGTAATTCTGTCGCCTGTCTGTGACATATGGTGTGGGGCCCCGGTCGGATCCACCGTTATATGTCACGCGACGAGTGGGGGCGTTACACCGGGAGCTAGAAGATGATAAATGAGGAGGCCCTAGGGCTCCTTTTATAGCCTCCAGGAGGGCATCATGGCGGTGCCCACCACCAATATAGTGGGGTAGTGGGTGGTTACACACCAGATCGGACGGCAAGGAAAGTCCACCATGATCGGACGGTGGGCAGGTCGTCCACGGCGGTGGGGTGGCCATGCGCCGGCGGGGGCCGGCCAAGGGGCGGCCTGGACCGCGGCCAGGCCGGCGGTTGCGGCCAGGCCGGCGGCGGCCTGCCTTGCGTCCGTGGCCAGGCAGGCGGCGGCCTGCCTTGCAGTCGCAGCCAGGCCGGCGGCGGCCTCGGCCAGGCCAGCGACCGAGGGCCAGCCTGGCGGCGGCCTGGCCGGAGCCCGCGGCCAGGCCGGCGGCGGGCTGGCTAGCCGGTCGTGGTATGCCCGGCGGCGGCCTGGCCGGCAAGCGCGGCCAGGCCGGCCGCGCCCTGGCTGGCGGCGCCCTGGCCGCGGCCTAGCCAGCTGCAGCCTGCCTGGCGACCGCTGCGGTGGCCTAGTCGCCGGCGGGCCGCGGCATGTCTGGCGGCTGCTGCCCGGCCGACGGCGACCGCTCCGCCGGCGGCGGCGGCTGGTGGTGGCGGTCGGTGGTTACCTCCCAATGGGGGTGGCTTTAGTGGAGAGAGAGAGGGAGTGGGGCCCACCCCCCACGTTCTCCTCATTATGGGGGGTGGGGTTGACTAGTCAACCCCATGATCT
Source organism: Platanthera guangdongensis (assembly GCA_039583875.1). Classification (NCBI taxonomy): domain Eukaryota; kingdom Viridiplantae; phylum Streptophyta; class Magnoliopsida; order Asparagales; family Orchidaceae; genus Platanthera; species Platanthera guangdongensis. The sequence goes on along the minus strand of CM077162.1, from coordinate 55,344,351 downwards.
CCCATTTTGGGAGGTGATCATGGGGGGGCCTTCCCTATAAAATGATGGTGTAACACATTTGTATGGTCCTGTGTTTGGTGACTCATTGTAGACTGACATTGGTCTACAGTTGGCAATTAAGTCCTGCAAACGCATAACTCAAACAATACATCAAATACAACTTAATTCATCTTAGTTCAAGGGTGACTTCATACAAATCTAGGTTATTGTGGATACAATACCCAACAGTGCTCTTTATTGTGAGATCCGAGTGCGAAAGGCGAACACATGCCTCTTGTCATGGGTCGTATGGCTTTGGGTGTTGTTACCCTATGTGTGACCCTTTGTTCTTGGTATTTTTTGTTTTGGGTTTTTGTGCGTATTTGTAGGAGAGCAATACATTTTTTATGAGCATACTAACTTTATTTTTTGTTAAAAAAAACTTTTCATGAGCATAAAACATAATTCAGTACTCAAAATTTTATCCTATTGATGCAAAACATTTAACCAAAAATGAAAATACAACATAACAACCACACCATACAACTAAAACATAAAAATCTAAACCTAAAAAATAAGTATTATTTTAATTTTTGATGCGCTAATATTTAAAATATGTGTGCTCCTAACAAGTGGTCTGTTCTTATGCGAACTTTAACTCCCAGCCACTCGATCATCATCCTCCGTCTATGCATCCGATGGCCTAGCAAAAACCAGCGCCGCCGCCACCTATGGGCTCACCGCCATCGGCCGCCCAACGTTCATCGGCGTGGCAGCCGAGGAACGCCGGGCAGCCTGCAGCGGCGGCGCTGGATTTGTGCACTCGGCAAAACCAGTGTTGTCGCCGCCGCTGGCGGCCTTAAGCTCGCCGCCCACCGGCCTCCCGGAGTTTGTCGGCTGGCACAGTTCTCATTTTAACGGGTGCGTATAGTAGCAATTCCCCTCCTAACAATGCTCAAATTATATTAATATTTAGCAAATAATGAAGTAGAGTGAATTTTGAATCAAGGAATCGTCCGTGTAAAACACCTATTAATTCGCGGGTTAAGCATTTTGATCCGCACGTGATCATACCATGGCTGCACGAAAACACGATCGAAATTTCAAATGCGATCATATTTTCCTCACGTCTACAATTAGGTGTTGTTTGGTTAGGCTTTTAGGTTGCTGAACGGCGGAAACGCACCGCGATTTTGGACATAAGCGGCGTTTGGCGCAGCTGATCCTGCAAACGGTGGTTTTTAAAAACCACGATTTTGCCTTATAGGGTCACCGCTATATTTTTCTGCTTTCCGCCGCACAACTTCTGCTGATCAAAATTCCGATACCCAGCGGCTTCTTCCCCGACTCTTCCCCGACGACAACCTTCTTCCCCGGGCGCAACCCCTGCATCGCCCGCTCCTCTTCCCCAACGACACATCCGACGCACCTCCTGGATCGACCGGCAAGCAGCTCTCCCGAGCATCGACGACGACGACTCCAGAAATTTCTCCACGTTTTTAGCATCGACGACGACGACTCCAGCTATCGCGGTGGCCTTCTTCCCCGACGACGACGACCGGCTCGTCGCCGCACGACTCCAGTAATTTCTCCACCGACCCGAGCAGGTATACCCCTTCTCCTCCTTTTCAATTTTCGGGTTTTTGATTTTTTCCAGATTTTGATTTTCAGTTTTCCTCTATTTGTGTGTGTGTTGTGCTATGATGTGTATGTGTTTGTGCTCTGTGAGTGCGTGTTGTATGTTTTTCCAGATTTTGATTTTCAAGTCTTCCTGCATATCTGTGTGTGTTGTATGTTTGCATGTGTGTTTCCAGATTTTGATTTTTTCCAGATTTTTCCACGTGTTGTATTTATGTTTGTGTGTGTTGTGTGTGTGTTTGTGTTGTGTGTGTTTGTTTATGTGTGTGAGTGTGTGTGTTGTAACAGCCCAATTTTTTCAGCAAACAAAATTTCGGGTGACACGACCTGGATCACGGGCGTGACAGAGGGCGTGTCCCGCTCAGGTTCGGCGTCAGCTCGACGAACTGCTGTGTTCGACGACTTGAGCTCGACGATTTAGCATCAGCTTCGTAGGCTGGCAAATCGTCGAACGCGCGGAATCGTCGAACAGAGATAGTCGAACGCGGGCCCAATCGTCGAGCGCTGGGCCAATTCGACGATCGCTACCCGATCGTCGAACGAATATCGTCGAACGCACGGAATCGTCGAGCGGAAATCGTCGAACGCGCTGTTTGATGATCGCTGGCGGGCTCGACGATCGCTGGAGAGCTCGACGATCGCTGCCTGATCGTCGAACGCAGATCGTCGAGCGCAGATCTGGGTCACGGGCGTGACTTGGCTGATACGGGGCGTGTCCCGTGGCGATGACCTATTTTGGGGATAAGGCGGGTTGAGCGCCGCTTTGAGGACACGGCATGTGACACGGGCGTGACACAGGGCGTATCGGACGCGAAAATCAGTTTTCCCGATTTTTAGTCGTCGTCCATTTTTCTCAGCCTGGATCCTAGGTCTGAGTTTCTTTCCTGCTTCCTTAAGGCCGAAAACAGAGATTGTATTCTCATTTTGTGTTTGACTTCATCTTTCTAAAACATTAGAGAGAGAAAGGGAAAGGAAGTCGGAGAAGAAGAAGAGGGTTGTTCGGTGCTGGAGCTTGTGTGTGTCCAGCGATGATCCGAGGCCATTTTTGCGGAGGAAAAGCTCCTTCTAGCCAGCTAGGAACTTCTTGGCACCAAAGCGGTCTTCAAGGGTAACGACCTTTCTTCCTAGCCATGTGAAAGATTCCTTTTTGGCATATGTTTGTGATTCCCCCACCAAGAGGTGGCTGATTTTGGGAATCTTTGGGTGGATTCATGAAATCCCCTTTGTTGGCATATAGATTCGGACTTGGAGTACGGAATAGGCATGCTGTGTGAAGCCCATCTGGACAGGTTGGTCTGGATTGGTGATGTTGCATACGAACCGGAGAAGACTCTGTGATAAACGTGTAGTTTAAGGAGTCAACGGGTTATGCCTGTGAAGGGTAGTAGCAGGAAGTACTGGAGTGGTAGTCCAGGAAAATATCCGCGTTATGCTTGTGCTATTGGGTCGTACCTGTGAATGAGTAATAGGAAGTACTGGTGTGACCAGGAAAGGCCCTTTGTGATGCTTAATGTCGTAGGCGATACCTGTGAAGAGAGTAATAGGAAGTACTGGTATGCCCAGAAAAGACCCCTGACATTTGTGATATTGCGGTGTCGTACCTATGAACGAGTAACAGGAAGTACTGGTGTGCCCAGGAAAGTCCCGCTGATGTTGTGAGATGAATGGGTGTACGAGAAATACCCAGGCTTGAATGCCACGAACAGGATTGGTGAGACCGACCCGTGCCTTTGATTAAGCCGCGAGTACGCCGTACTCGGTGAAGGCAAGGCGATTTGAGCAACGGGGGGGTGAAGGATCCGACCTGCGTTATGTCCGTCCGACGTGGACCAGAAGGTGTGGTCTGTTGGAGCGCATAGCGAGAGTCTTAGGCCTGTGTGCCATGACACAATGGGGGCTACGGGCCATCCCGATGTTTTAAGACTAGAACTCCGGCTGCACGCCATGGAGTAAATGCTCAAGAGAGTTGTTGTTGGGTTGTGGCCCTGATACGGTGGTGGGAAATTGGTTCGCCGGTACACCAAGATTGTGCCCTGAGTGCACGGATTGTCGGGCCGGGTGGCGGACGATTGTGATGGCATGTGTGTGTGAGAGCACATTTGGATGAATTATATGCATGCTTGTGAATGTTATGCCTGCAGGGAAGATTACCGCTGCCCCGAGAAAAGGGGTAGGGTCGTTATATTTGGTCAGCTGAATTCTAACCATTGCCTCTGTTTGCCATCATTGGGTGGATTGTCCCTGTACAGGTGCTGGAGAGCCAAGCGGGACGCATAAAGGTTGATGTCCCTGCTGCTGCTGCTGCTAGCCCTCGAAGGCTATTTGGAATGAATGTTGTGTTTTCTTTTTATGTGGTCGGCCTGCGTGCCAATGTTTAGGCCACTGTGTGAAAGCCATGTAAGGCCATAAGGATAACTTTTATGTTGTTGTAAGACATTCCTATTCGATATATATAATGTGGAGTTGTTTTATATGTTGGACATTCACGTGTGGAGTTCAAGTATTAGTATAGGCTTCCGCTAGAATGCAATGTGTTAAGGTTCGTTGTGCTACTCTGGTATCATCCCGTACCTTCACCGCCTGTTTTGTGTTATATGTTGTGGGGCCCCGGCCGGACCTTCTAGTATATACCATATGAACGGATGAGGTTGTTACATTTTTGGTATCAGCTCTCTCGGTCTTTTCCTCTCGAAGTCGTGGTGGACTTCTTTTGTGGGGTGGCGAGCACGTGTCTGTGCAAACCAAGTTATACGATTGAACTCCTGAATGTCCATGATAGGAATGCAAATTTCTGTGTTTGGGGAACCTGCGTGTTCCTATTTTGTGTTGTTGCTTGTGTAAGGCCGCTAATGTGTGTGTCTTGTCCACCTTTAAGTGACACAGAGTGGAGCTGGGCAGTCAAAGCCCCAGCATTCGGATGAAAGTACGGCACCAGCCGCGGTGCCTACACCTCCACCGTCTACGGAACATGTGCGTTTAGTTGATGAGGCTTTGTTTGCCATGATCCAAGGCCAGCCACTTAGGCAGGAACAACCGACTGTGAGGCCAGAACAGGTGGCGGCAAGGCCTGAACCTGTAGTGGATGTGGCTCCTCGAGCGGCTGAGAAGTAGTTGATGCGGTTTATGAGTTTCCATCCGCCTACGTTTTTTGGAGCAGGAACTCCTACGCAGGCTGAGGATTGGCTATCGCACGTCAAGCGAATCATGACGGCAATTGGATCGGAGGAACATTAGAAAGTCACTTTAGCTACCTTCCTGCTTGAAGGAGAAGCTAGATTGTGGTGGGATGAGATGGAGTTACATCACTTTGGCGGGTCGTCCCTTAACACAAGTATCCATGGAAGAATTCTCCCGACTCTTCCTAGCGAAGCACCTTCCTGCGTCTCAACGGATAGCCATGGAGAATGAATTCCAAAGGCTAACACAAGGTGATGGCAGTGTTGACGCGTACCTGCATGAGTTTACACGCTTGGGGCGGTATGCGGGTTCTATTTTTGCTGATGAGCAGAGGAAGATAAATCGGTTCTATGAAGGACTGTGGGATGAGCTGAGGTTCCTGGTTTCTAGTTCTGTGAACCAAGGCTTCCAGGCATTGGTCGACACTGCGAGCGCGCTGGAAAAAGATATGAAGAGGGTGCAGGGGAAGAGGGCTTTGGCTGTGACGCAACCGGAGTGGAAGGTGCCCCGACCAGGTAAACCATTTTATAAGAAGAAATGGGGCAAGAAGTCCAAGACAAGTGGACAAGCTCCTTCATCAGTTGCATCGGGAGCAACGTCGGGGGCTACCTCAAGGCCGGATACTCGTACATGCTTCAATTGTGGTCGGGTGGGGCATATAGCTCGAGAGTGTCGGGTGCCGCCAAAGAATGAAAAGAAGGCGGGAGCGTCGTATGCGGAGAAGGGCAAGGCAGTAGTGGACTCCTCTGCCTCGTAGGTGCATCCCCGGGTCTACAATCTTAGCCTATAGGAGGCCATCAAGCAGAGTCACGTCATCACAGGTATGAGTTTAGTTTGGCATATTATATTGCTTATATGCTTTGCTTAGTGCATATGTGTTTGCAGTTTGTGTGTGTGACATGATTGTCACAGGCTTTGTGATGATTCGGGACACGCTGGCGCGAGCACTGTTTGATACAGGTGCATCGCATTCTTTTCTGTCTAGCGAGTTCATAGCGCGGCTTGGGATACCTCGTCGTGCAAAGACAGATAGCGTCAGAGTAGTGTTACTGAATGGCTGTTGGATGCTTGCGGATCAAGCTTGCGATGTGGCGGTCCAAATAGGAAGTCGGGATTTCAGTTTGACTGCATCTGTATTGCCGATATCGGAATTCGACGTGATTTTTGGTATGGATTGGCTTGCGGAGCAGCATGCTATGATTGATTTCCAGTCCAAAGAGATCACATTGGGCCAGAACACCGAATAGAAGACAAAGTTCGCGGGTATGCGAGGAGTGTGCGGGACGTTGATGTCTGCACTCCAGGTAGTCAAGGTTGTTCGGAAGGGTGCGGAGTGTTACTTCGCACTGATTCAGGTTGTTGAGCCTAAGGCCAGTGTGTGCGAGGTTCCGATTGTGGCGGAATTTACAGATGTGTTTCCCATGGATCCCCCTGGGCTACCACCCCAACGGGAGATTGACTTCACGATCGAGTTGGTGCCAGGTGCGAAACCTGTGGCCCGCTCGCCATATCACGTCGCGCCAAAGGAGATGGCTGAGTTGAAGGTCCAACTACACGAATTGCTGGAGCAAGGTTATATACGCCCAAGCATGTCACCTTGGAGCGCGCCTGTTGAAAGTCCACCTAGTGTCAACTAGCTTCACCTATGGGGGGGAATAGGTGACTTGCAGCGTTTTTTGCGGAATTAAAATTGTACCTGCTCACGAAAATAAAACAACACAGCAAATAGAGTACACAAGCTATTTATAGTGGTTCCCCGATTTGGGTACATCCACTTTCCCCCTTCGACCTATCTCCCAACAAGGGACGACTCGGCCTCTTCACCAATAGGATTGAAATCCAATCCTTGCACTATCGGAAGGAACTCTTCCACACGTAGGAGACAACACTCTCACAACACGGGTTGCACCCAACCCTTACAACTAGGAACCAACGTTCCTTTACAACAAAAATGAACTAGAATGTACAAGAAATACAAACTACTTTTGGAGACTAAGGTGTCCCTCTTCGTTCGATGACGTGTTCTAGAAGTCACGAAGAGTCCACAACCCTAGATCTCACTTGGAGAGAATCTCCCGGAAACCGGGGGCGGCAAGAGGGGCGGCGGCTTGGTTCTCGGGATCGGCGGCGACAATGGAGTGCGGCTGCTGTACTTTGGAGATTCAAACTTCGTAGCAAAGCTAGCAAGGTCTTCCAACGGTCACACTAGGATCGATCGTCTCGATCGATTCGGAAGGGGAAGGTTTTCCCGATCAACGAATCAAGAGACAAGGGATCTCTGGTTAGACGCGTGAGACGCTATGCGTGGCTAGGCTTCTGTTGCCGGGAGATCTGGAAGAGACCACGATCTAGCAGCCGGCGATCGACCAGCACGAGCGACGACGGCGGCGGCGGAGGTATCGCGATCTAGGTCACGTCGGCGGATCGCCTTTTTCAAATCTTCTTCGCTACATTTACTATTCAAAAATACGCGTGTATTTATACAGTAAAATACTCTTTTATGACCGTTATGGGTCCCACCTGAAGAAACCCTAAAAGCGGTTCAAAATAGAGCCTTAACATTTGATCCGGTCCAGTGGGATCCAGAAAATTGCCCAAGTCAAAATCGGCGAGAATCGAAGGTGATTCTCGTCGAATCGGCGAGAATCAAAGGTGATTCTCGTCGATTCGGCGAGAATCAAAGGTGATTCTCGTCGATGTTGACTTGTTTGCACGCTCTGAGTTAGCCGGATAGAGACGGCGAGAATCAGCCAGTGATTCTCGACGATTCGGCGAGAATCACTAGTGATTCTCGCCGAATCGGCGAGAATCACTTGGTGATTCTCGTCGATTATGACTTAGCGCCAGAGTCCCACGCTTTGATGTAGCCGGATAGAGACGGCGAGAATCAGCCAGTGATTCTCGACGATTCGGCGAGAATCACTTGGTGATTCTCGCCGAATCGGCGAGAATCACTTGGTGATTCTCGTTCGATTCACACTTAGACGATTTTTCGTCTTTCCACCCATGAGCTGCTCTTTGACCCATCCTTGCTCCTTGTCTGCTCTTGCAATATCACAGCCCTGTACTTGATAATAAGTACACTCCAATAGAGAGAGTGCACGTAGGCCAACACACTGATCTGCTCAACGAGGGATTACGTTGCGCAGACCCGTGTATATTGACCTACTGCACCCTGACATTGGTGTGCACTTAGCGTGGAATAACTGCAAGCACAACTTAAAAGGTTTCATCAAATACATTGTGAATTCATCTTAGCTTGACAGGAGGCTTCGTCAAATCCGGGTAATTGTGGATACATTACCCAACAATCTCCCCCTATTTGACGAAGCCAAAATCCTACTAGCTAAGATGAATGCCACCATCCAGATAATATATGCATCATATAGAATTTAAAAACGCGGCACAAAGAAATAGAGACAAACAGATCAAAGCTTGAGTCAATAGTAAATTCATATATATATATATATATATATATATATATATATATATATATATATATATATATATATATATATATATATATATATATATATATATTCTCAAGATTGTTCATATAACAAATAGAAGTGTTCATGAGATAATGACAAGCTATAAATTTCTGTCTATTGATCTTTGGCTAGGTCATCCTTATGTTTTTGAGCCAAAAACTTCTTTCTTTGCCTCTCAACGTACTCCTTGGGCTTTGGATAGTATCTGGGAGGAGGAGCTTTATCTGCCGCAGTGTTGGTCCTGAAGAAGATGTTCCGTTTAGCTTCATACGTCTTGTGCAGCTCCCACTCATGCTGGTTGTATACGTCGTTCCGATTGATTTCCCCTTTTTCTTGTAGCCAGAATGTGTCCAAGATGATACTCTTTGATACCGGACTCCACTTTTTGTTTCTTACATCCTCCTCCTTCAATCTGATTCTCTTTTCAGCTTGTGTTTCCTTAGATGTCCCTTCTTGAGATTTTCTCTTGTCCCTAGCTTTTGCTAGGGCTCTTTGGTCAAACATTGCCATCAGTTTTGCCTTGGAGGTGGCCCTAGCAGCCCTATGAGCATCAGCTTCACTTAAAGGAGCTTCTTCATCACTGGCTCCCTCATCAGCCGCAGCATTAATTTCAGGAGCAGGAGTACCCTCGGGATTTTCAGGGATGTTAGCGTCTAACGCTTGTTTGAGCATCCACCAGCAACTGTCATAAACATATGTGTTTGACTGCTCAAAGTTTTTGATTATGATTTCTCGAAGCTCGGCCATCTTTGATGTATATTCTTTCTCCCCCTTTTTGGCTTCGACTGCAATGGAGTTTGCATAACCATGCAGTGACTCATCAATATGCTTTGTAGTCCTGGAGAACTCGGTAACCAAGGCTTGTTGATTGGTGTTAAGAGTCACCATATTGCCATCAAACTTTTGAATGTTATTTGCTATGACATGAGCATTCTGATTTACTATTGCGAGAGTATCGGTGTTCCTTTTTAATCCGTCCATAAGAAGAGTTACAGCTTGGCCGGCCGCTGTATACTTGTCGTCAAACTTCTTTTCCATCACGTCCAGTTTGTGATTGATCTCCACCACGTTCTTGAGCATGAGATTCTCAGATTTCTTAATTCTTCTTAACATTTTATTTTGAGCTTTCTCAAAAGATGCTTTCAGCTCATCCACGATACCTTGAATAACATTCACGGTGTGATTGGCTAGATCAGCTCGTAGTGAATGATCCTGAGGCACTCCTTGGCCTTGCTCTTCAGCAGATGCACTTGTAGAGCTGGACACGAGCACAGTCTCTAAGGGGGGAATACTTGCAGCCTCTGTAGATTTCTCGGAAGTACTAAGCAGTCTCTGCTGAGAGGACTCCCCCTCCACTGTTGTACCAACGTTCTCAGGAACGATCTCAGGAGCGTGCTTGTCAGATGGAACTTCAGTGATGTCCTGAGGCTCCAATGCTTCCTGTCCCACATTTCCTTCTTCCTCATCCTCATCATCCATGAAATCATTCGCAGCTGCATCGTCTTCTAAACCTTCTTCGACAGTCTCCTCTACATCACCTTCGGCACTTAGATCGTTCAGATTCAGGGCTGCCTCATGTTCCATCACAGCTTCACTTTCTTCTTGTAGATCTGCAACTGCATCTCTAGCTATCTGAGAGATGCCAGATATGACATTATCAGAAGCGGGTAGAGGCTCCCCCTCAATTCCTTCAGGCAGTGCATCAGGAATTTCACTGGGGATTACTAAGGAATCAGCCACAGTTCCGTCCTTGGCTGGAGATACTTCTTGTTGTTCTACCACGGCAGCCTGCCCAATGCGTCTCTCCCATCTGTCAAAGACGCTCGAGTCCATTTTCTTCAAGTAATGCAGTGGAACTCCTTTACTCATGTCATATCCATCTCCGTTTAACTGATTGAGATATAGACTGATGATTCGGCCAAAGCTAGGAGATCTGAGAGTGTCATTTATCTTCTCAAAAAGCAATGCCCCCCAGTTGAATCTTTTTCTTCAGACAATTGCCACAAGGATCTTGAACATGTCCGCAGAGATGTGGTCATGAGAGCCCGGTTTTCATATGAGTACTTTCCCAATGATGTCTGAAAGAAGTTTCCCCTCCTCATTCATATCCTTTCGCTTTATCGATCTAGTTCCTCGAGCGAGTCCACAGAATAATAATGTCCTGTTTTTATCCTGTTCCTCCAGATGATCCTCGTGCGCAGAGCTAGGGAGCTGCAAGTATTGGGTCAGCTTGCTTGCAGACATCTTGATCTTTGCCCCTGCAACCTTGCTCTTGATGAGAGAGTCTTCATTCCGGAGTTTGGCGGTTGCGAAGAACTCCATCACTTCCTTGTCCAAGATTTTACAGGGGTGCTCCAGTATGAATGAGAGTCCAGCCTCTTCCAGCATGATAATGATGTTTCTGAATTCATCAGAAGCATGTGAGAACCCTGTTCGAACCAACTCACAACCCGTGACCAGGACGGCGGTTGTCCTTGGAGCCATTGCAAGACTGAAATCCCAAGACTATGCCTAATCAGAAATCAAGAGGGAAGCTACACTAACAGTAAGTCACTGTAAGGGTGAGAAAGTGGTTACCCAAGAGCGTAGAAGGTGAGAATCGACGGAAACGGCGGGAAACCGGAAGAAGATCGCGACTTTGGTCGATTGAACCCGCCGAGACTCGGACGAGCGCCCTGGACGCGAGAGGAGAGATCTATAGTGGGAAGAATCGGCGAGTTGCCTGCTTGATATCAACGGAGGAAAGGCGGGATTCCTGTGGTTGTCGACGGAAGGAGAAGAATCGGCGAGGTTCCTTCGGTGAGCTTCCTGCGGAATATGAAGGGTCGGCGGGATACTGTGCGATATCAACGGGTTTCAAAGGTTTTAACTGGTTTCCGTGTGAAGAGCGAAGAGCTAAGGTTCGGCGGAAGTCTCCGGGTTAAGCGGGTTTTAGCGGGTTTCCAGTTTGTCTAATGATATCAAGACAATTTAAAAAAAAATCTTCTAAATATGCATATATATTTCTTAATGCCAGTCTATTTAGGGTTTGAACGGGGTTTTTCCATACATATCTTGATGTCAATTGTAAGTTGTAGTGATTTCCAATGACGCATCTTCGTTAGTTTTCAGTGAACTGATTTAATCCTGTAGATGTTAGTTCTCGAATCTACCAGTGGAATTACAGGTAAATCTTTATTAATGTATCTAAGGTTTATGTTTACAGTGTTAACCTATCCTTAGGTGTACACACATATATGTGTATATATATATAAATATATATATGTAAATGTCGATACAATATGACTCAAGTATATGAGCTGATCAAAAATACCTGGGAGTATGAGATTCATAATTTACCCCCTCAGGTTGAGGCATACCAGGTGTTCCATGTGAGTATCCCATTGTAAATAGTACTTCTGATATTCCATATATTTGTTCCAATTTAGTCTTGAAACATCTACTGTCTAGTTCCCATCATATTTACGGGAACCTAGACTACCCTGCAAAAGAGAGTTACCTTACCTTAGGAACCCAATACATATTGGGTCCTAGGTTCTTATTAGCATAAGCACTCGAATGCCTTCCCTCAGAAATCCTGTCAGGAAGACTACCTCTGCCCAGAGGATGTGGATAGGCCCTTGCCCTTGACAAAGAGGGGTTGTGCCAACAGTCTATGGCAAAGTGTCCCACCTTGCCACAGCACCAACACGTGTGAATGTTGTATCTCTGTTTCTGACCTGATCCAGTGACTGAGGTAGTCATGAGCCTAGGTCCAAACGGGATAGATCTAGATTTGCTCCCAAAATTGCCTCTTCCACCGTGACACTTGGAGGGGTGGAAGGAATGCATGTATCGAGCGTCATGAGGCCAGGGAGGTGGTGCCTTCCTTTCAGTCAGCCCCCTTCCTGAGGCCCCATGAAAACTTACTGCATGACTTCTAACCTCCCTTTCCTGTGTCCTTGGGTGGTGAGAAGCGTTCTGAGAGCTGATACCAGCAGATTCATGCCGAGTAGGGGCAGTGGCCGAGAATACAAAGGGCTCAGAATGAGCCTTGGGTATTCTCTCATGGGTGGCCATGACAGCCCTTGCACTATGGGTGTCTCCACAAGAGGACAGATCACCCTTGCAGTGACCACGATTATTCCTGTGATCATACATGAAGGCATGATGAGTACCCTTCCTTCTTGGAGTGGGGGGTCGGAATACCGTTTCCCCATTTATCCATGAATTGATAATTCGGGAGATCCACCCATTTTCTTCCTTTCTCTTCATAGCATCAACCTTGAAAAAGTTAGATACTATCCTTTTCTCATTCTCTAGATTACTCTCTAGATCTGAGATTTTAGAGTCCTTGACCTTGTTGGATGCCAATTGGAGAACCAACAAGATCTTCAGCCGAGCAATCTCCTGAGCTTGCTCCTCAACAAGTAGGTTGCTTTTCTGAAGGGCTCTCTTCAGGGAATCAGGATTTTCTGAAGGGAAACAGTTCCTGTCTTCAGGAACTACAAGAGAGACGGGGCAAGATGAAGAAGTTACCTGCTCTTCAGTGTTATTGTCACTAGCGCCAGTGACCGGTGTGTCATCCTCATCAGAACTGCTTTCCTCAATTTCTTCTTCAGTCTCTAACAAGGACACTGGAGCTCTGATGCTGTCCGATTGATCCTTGCCTTCATCTTCAGAGGCGAGGACCCCCACATAGGCTTCATCCTCTGGTTGACAGCAGATCACAGCTTTCTTTGATCCCCCCATCAGCTCTGAGATCATTACCCACATAGATTTGGCCGTCCCACATTTTTCCAATCTAGAGCGAGAAGGTCCAGACCATACATCCAAGATAATCTGACGAATCATCTTGTCCAGATTAAATAATGAGAGTTCCGTCTCCGAACATCTCAGCAATACACTTGGGCACTTGGATATTCTTTCCAGAGCCGGAGGTCTTCATAGGAATAAAAGGACCCTCTTTCAGGATGAAAGATGCTCGAGGATCGATAGCCTCCAAGTGATACGACACTCTCATCTTCCAGACGGGATAATACTCCTTTGTGCATGTGGGAAGTCTTAGTGGAGAGATCTCATGATCCAGTTCCATGCTTCTGACACTGGTGGCAGGATTCTACTCAAGGTGTAAACATTTTTGATGAGTAACCTCGCTTTGATACCACTTGAAAGTCCACCTAGTGTCAACTAGCTTCACCTATGGGGGGGGAATAGGTGACTTGCAGCGTTTTTGCGGAATTAAAATTGTACCTGCTCACGAAAATAAAACAGCACAGCAAATAGAGTACACAAGCTATTTATAGTGGTTCCCCGATTTGGGTACATCCACTTTCCCCCTTCGACCTATCTCCCAACAAGGGACGACTCGGTCTCTTCACCAACAGGATTGAAATCTAATCCTTGCACTATCAGAAGGAACCCTTCCACACGTAGGAGACAACACTCTCACAACACGGGTTGCACCCAACCCTTACAACTAGGAACCAACGTTCCTTTACAACAAAAATGAACTAGAATGTACAAGAAATACAAACTACTTTTGGTGACTAAGGTGTCCCTCTTCGTTCGATGACGTGTTCTAGAAGTCACGAAGAGTCCACAACCCTAGATCTCACTTGGAGAGAATCTCCCGGAAACCGGCGGCGGCAAGAGGGGCGGCGGCTTGGTTCTCGGGATCGGCGGCGACAACGGAGTGCGGCTGCTGTACTTTGGAGATTCAAACTTCGTAGCAAAGCTAACAAGGTCTTCCAACGGTCACACTAGGATCGATCGTCTCGATCGATTCGGAAGGGGAAGGTTTTCCCGATCAACGAATCAAGAGACAAGGGATCTCTGGTTAGACGCATGAGACGCTATGCGTGGCTAGTCTTCTGTTGCCGGGAGATCTGGAAGAGACCACGATCTAGCAGCCAGCGATCGACCAGCACGAGCGATGACGGCGGCGGCGGAGGTATCGCGATCTAGGCCACGTCGGCAGCTCGCCTTTTTCAAATCTTCTTCGCTACATTTACTGTTCAAAAATACGCGTGTATTTATACAGTAAAATACTCTTTTATGACCGTTATGGGTCCCACCTGAAGAAACCCTAAAAGCGGTTCAAAATAGAGCCTTAACATTTGATCTGGTCCAGTGGGATCCAGAAAATTGCCCAAGTCAAAATCGGCGAGAATCGAAGGTGATCTCTCGAATCGGCGAATCAAAATTCTCGTCGATTCGGCGAGAATCAAAGGTGATTCTCGTCGATTCGGCGAGAATCAAAGGTGATTCTCGTCGATTCGGCGAGAATCAAAGGTGATTCTCGTCGATGTTGACTTGTTTGCACGCTCTGAGTTAGCCGGATAGAGACGGCGAGAATCAGCCAGTGATTCTCGACGATTCGGCGAGAATCACTTGGTGATTCTCGACGATTATGACTTAGCGCCAGAGTCCCACGCTTTGATGTAGCCGGATAGAGACGGCGAGAATCAGCCAGTGATTCTCGACGATTCGGCGAGAATCACTAGTGATTCTCGCCGAATCGCGAGAATCACTTGGTGATTCTCGTCGATTCACACTTAGACGATTTTTCGTCTTTCCACCCATGAGCTGCTCTTTGACCCATCCTTGCTCCTTGTCTGCTCTTGCAATATCACAGCCCTGTACTTGAAAATAAGTACACTCCAATAGAGAGAGTGCACGTAGGCCAACACACTGATCTGCTCAACGAGGGATTACGTTGCGCAGACCCGTGTATATTGACCTACTGCACCCTGACATTGGTGTGCACTTAGCGTGGAATAACTGCAAGCACAACTTAAAAGGTTTCATCAAATACATTGTGAATTCATCTTAGCTTGACAGGAGGCTTCGTCAAATCCGGGTAATTGTGGATACATTACCCAACACCTGTGCTTTTTGTGAAGAAGAAAGACGGTGGGTTGCGGTTATGTATTGATTACCGTGAACTGAATAAGCTGACCGAGAAGAATAAATATTTGATACCCCGGATTGATGAGTTATTCGATCAACTGGTGGGCTCGACCGTCTATTTGAAATTGGACCTGAAGTCTGGTTATTACCAGTTGAGAATTCGGGAAAGTAACATTCCCAAAACTGCATTTGGAACGCGTTACGGGCACTATGAGTTCATAGTCATGCCATTTGGACTGTGCAATGCGCCCTCGGTGTTTATGGATTTGATGCACCGCACGTTCCGAGAGTACCTAGATCTGTTTGTGATCGTGTTCATTGATGACATTCTGGTGTACTCGAAGTCGAAAGCTGAACATGAGACTCATTTGCGGTTGGTGTTGAATATTTTGAGGCAAAATCAGCTCTATGCCAAGTTCTCGAAGTGCGAGTTTTGGTTATCGTCGGTGGATTTTCTGGGCTATGTGGTGAGTGGAGCGGGCATTGCAGTGGATCCAGCGAAGATAAGGGCCATACAAAAGTGGCCAGTGTTGTCTTCCGTGGCCGAGGTCAGGAGTTTCCTTGGACTTGCAGGCTACTATCGAAGATTTGTTGAGAATTTCTCGCGGATTGCTTTGCCGCGAACCATGCTGACGAGAAAAGATCAGAAGTTCGTTTGGACGCCAGAGTGCGCACGAGCTTTTGAAGAGCTGAAGGTTCGGTTGACCACGGCGTCGGTGTTGCCTTCGCCAAATGGGACCGATGGATTTGTTATTTATAGTGATGCCTCAGGGAGCGGCTTAGGCTGCGTTCTTCTGCAGAATGGAAAGGTAATTGCTTATGGCTCACGCCAGCTGAAGGTGCACGAACGAAATTATCCTCGTCCATGACTTAGAGTTTGCGGCGGTGATTTTTGCACTAAAGTTGTGGCGACACTATCTTTATGGAGTGAAGGTGGATATTTATATAGATCATAAGAGCTTAAAGTACCTATTGGAGCAGAAGGACTTGAACATGTGACAACGAAGGTGGTTGGAGTTCCTTGGGGACTACACTTTCGAGATCCACGATACGCAAGGAAAGGGAAACATAGTCGCGGATGCCTTGAGTCGGAGAGCTTCGGCTAGAGCGAGTTGGTTACAACGACATGATGAACGTCTCATCCAGGAGCTAGAAGCGTTGGAGATTTATTGTGTTGACAAGAATTCTACCGCCAATGCATGTCTGAACTGGACGGAGGTGCAATGTGACCTTGCAGACCGGATTCGACGAGAAACGGGGTTAGATGAAGATCTCTTACGCTATGTTAACGAGGGGCCAGAAGGCAAATTCTCCTGCAATGACGGCCTTTTGCGAAAAGAGGGTCGTTTGTGCGTCTCGCATGTGGGTAAATTGATGGAAGAACTGCTGTATGAAGTGCATTATACAAAGTATTCCATTCACCCCAGGAGCACGAAGATGTTCAATGATATGAAAAAGCTATTCTGGTGGCTAGGGCTAAAGAGAGATGTTGCCCTTTATGCGGCCAAATGCCAAACATGTGTGATGGTGAAGGCGGAATGCCAAAAGCCGGGTGGTTATTTGAAGTCGCTGCCGATCCCAGAATTGAAATTTGATGATATTTCCATGGATTTTGTGCACGGGTTGCCGAGATCGCGGCGAGGAAATGATTCCATTTGGGTGATTGTTGACCGGCTAACTAAAGTGGCACATTTTCTCCCGAACAGGCGGGATGATTCGGTTGAAAGTTTGGCAAAATTATATGTTGACTAGATTTGTACGGCTTCACGGTGTTCCTCGGAGCATCGTAACTGATCGAGATGGGCGATTCACGTCAAATGACTGGAGGCTAGTTCACCGACTGTTGGGCACGAAATTGACATTCAGTACGGCCTTTCATCCCCAAACGGATGGCTAAACTAAACGTACCAACAAAACTATGGAGGACATGCTCAGGATGTGCGCCCTCGACTTCGGAAAGAGATGGGAAGATCATCTCTACATGGTGGAGTTTGCTTATAATAATAGCTACCAGGCGAGCATTGGGATGACATCGTATGAAGCGCTATATGGAAGGAAGTGTCGTACTCCCTTGGCTTGGGTAGAAGCGGGCGAAGCTCTAGTGTATAATCGAAATGAGGTCGATGAAGCAAACACAACCATTCGGACGATTCGAGAGAAGCTACTCATTGCTCAAGATCGACAAGCGAAGTACTACAACGCCAAGCACCGAAACGTGGAGTTCGCGGTTGGCGATTGGGTCTACTTGAAGATCAAGCCCTTCAAAGGTGTCTCCAGGATTCGACGTTTGAAAAAGTTGAGTCCAAGATATTTGGGTCCATTTGAAGTGGTTGAACGAGTCGGAGAAGCGGCATATCGGCTAGCTCTTTCGGCAGACTTGGGTGGATTAAATGATGTGTTTCACATCTCAGTGCTTCGGAAGGTCGTTAAAGATCCAGCTCAAGTGATCGCGGATGATCGTGTGTCGGTGGATTATGGGCTAATAATGAGAGTTAGACCCATTCAGATCGAGGATCGAGCCGAGAAACAGTTGCGAAACAAGACGGTCGGGATGGTTAAAGTCCGGTGGGACAACTGTGTAACAACCCAATTTTCTCAGCAGGCACTTTTTGGGTGACACGGCCTGGGACACGGGCGTGTCCCAAGGCGTGTCAAGCTGGAGTCGACGATTTGGCCGCGAGGTCGAAGAAATTTGGAGTCGACGGTCGTTGAACAGCAGACACGGCCTGCGACACGGGCGTGTCGCAGGGCGTGTCGAGGTCGTGTCGACGATCGGCCTTGGTGTCGACGATTTTTCGCTCGACGATGTGTCAACAGGAGGCACACGTCCCAGGACACGGGCGTGTCCCAAGCCGTATCGTGTGCTCGATGACTTTTGCTCGACGATCGTCGAGTGTCGAGATGTGGGCGTCGAGTGTCGAGAAGTTGAACACGGCCTGTGACACGGGCGTGTCACAGGGCGTGTCAATTTGGGTCGACGAACTCAGCCCGATGAAAAGTTTCGACAGGGCGTGTCTTCATGCCGTGTGTTGGCACACGGCCTGGGACACGGGCGTGTCACAGGCCATGTGAAGTCTCGGGATGTTTTGGGATTATTTTCGCCAATGCACACGGCCACAGACACGAGCGTGTCTGAAGGCGTGTTGGGTGACACGGCCCATGACACGGGCGTGTCCCATGGGCGTGTCATTGGTTTGGATAAGTCGGTTGACCACCGCTTAAGGCACACGGCCTGGGACACGGGCGTGTCACAGGCCGTGTCATGGCAAATTTAGCTTTTCTGGCATTTTTGTGGCCGTCCATTCCTTCAGCCTGGATCCAAAGGCTAAGCTTCTTTCCTCTTTTCCTAAAGGCCGAAAACTGAGAACTTATTCTCATTTTACTTAGCCTTTATCTTTCTTCAAGTTAAGAGAGAAGGGAGAGGAAAAAGAAGGAAGAAGAGGAAGGGCTGCTGCTGGTGGTGCTGCGGTTTACCGACGAGAGATCCGAAGCCGGCGTTGCGGAGGAAAAGCTCTTGTGATCCATTCAAGCTAGCTTTGCGTTCATGGCACCGAAGCGGTCGTCAAGGGTAACGACTTTTCTTCCTAGCCATGTGAAGGCTTCCTTTTGGCATATATTTGTGATTTCCCCCACCAAGAGGTGGCTGATTTTGGGAGTCTTTGGGTGGATTCATGAAATCCCCTTTGTTGGCATATAGATCCGCAAATGGAGTACGGAATAGGCATGCTGTGTGAAGCCCATCTGGACAGGTTGGTCTGGATTGGTGATGTTGCATACGAACCGGAGAAGTCTCCGTGATAACATGTAGTTTAAGGAGTCAACGGGTTATGCTTGCGAAAAGGAGTAGCAGGAAGTACTAGAGTGGTAACCCAGGAAAATATCTGTGGTATGTTTTTGGGTCCAACCTGTGAATGAGGCACAGGAAGTACTGGTGTGACCAGGAAAGACCCTTTTGTGATGCTTGATGTCGTAGGGTGTCCACCTGTGAAGAGAGTAACAGGAAGTACTGGCATGGTAGCCAGGAAAGACCCCTGACATTTGTGATTTTACGGTGTCCACCTGTGAGCGAGTAACAGGAAGTACTGGTGTGCCCAGGAAAGACCCGCTATTGTTGTGAGAGAATGGGTGTAAGAATTATGCCCAGGCTTGAATGCCAGAACAGGATCGGTGAGACCTACCCGCGCCTTTGATATAGCCATGAGTACGCTGTATTCGGAGAAGGAAAGGCGATTTGAGCAACGGGGGGGTGGAGGATCCGACCTGCGTTATGTCCGTCCGACGTGAGACCAGAAAGTGTGGTCTGTTGGAGCGCATAACAAGAGTCTTAGGCCTGCGCGCCGTGATACAACGGGGGGCTACGGGCCATCCCGGTTCACTAAGACTATAAAACTCCGGCTGCACGCCATGGAGTAAATACTCAAGAGAGTTACCGTTGGGTTGTGACCCTGATACGGTGGTGGGCAAGAGCTTTGCCAGAACACCAAGAATGTGCCCTGAGTGCACGGACCGTTGGGCCGGGTGGCGAACGGTTATGATGTCTTGTGTGCGTGAAAGCACATTTTGATGAGATAGATTGCCATACTGTGATATGATATGCCTGCAGGGAAGATTACCGCTGCCCCGAGAAAGGGGTAGGGTCGTTATAATTTGATCAGCTGAACGCTGACCGTTGCTTTTGTTTGCCACCATTGGGTGGATTGTCCCTGTACAGGTGCTGGAGAGCCGAGCGGGACGCATAGAGGTTGATGTTCCTGCTGTTGTTACTGCTACTGCTGCTAGCCCTCGAAGGCTATTTGGAAATGTTGTGTGTTTTCATTTATTGTGGCCGGCCTGCGCGCCAATCTGTTTAGGCCACTGTTTGAAAGTCATGTAAGGCCATAAGGCCAACTCTTTTTACTTGTTGTAAGACATTCCTATATCGTATAAAATGTGGAGTTTTATATTTCGACATTCATGAGGAGTTCAAGTTGTAGTCTAGGCTTCCGCTAGAATGCTTTGTGATAGGTGCGATGCGCTACTCTGGTATCATCCTGTACCTTCACCGCCTATTTTGTGATATGTACTGTGGGGCCTCGGCCGGACCTTCTAGAATATATCATATGAACGGATGGGGTTGTTACATTTTTGGTATCGGTTGTCTTGGTCTTTCCCTCTCGAAGTCATGGTCGACTTCTTTTGTGGGGTGGCGAGCACGTGTTTGTGCAAACCAAAGTCTACGCTTGAACTCCTGAATGTCCATGATAGGAATGCAAATTTTTGTGTTTGAGGAACCTGCGTGTTCCTATCTTGTTGCTTACTTGTGTAATTTTCCGTCTGTAGGCGACGAGTACGATGGCTTGGCAGTAGGAACTCCAACACTCGATGGGAAGCATGACATCAACTGTGGTACCAACATCTCCTTCATCGATAGAAACGGCTCGACTGATTATCGATGTGGTTTTTGCCACGCTCAAGGCTTACCATGAGGGACAGGTTTCACCCTCTGATCCGGTGATGCGTTCCATGTCGGGTAGTGAACTTGAGCAGACGGCAAGGGGAAGTGCCTCAGCTTCGTCGGTGAATGTGTGTTTGATTCAAGGAGAGGACACAGTTGCGGATTATTTTCATGCATTTGTTGCAATGAAACAACAACCCGAGTTTGTGTTTGAAACCGAGGGGATGAAGATCAATCGGTTTTATGATGGGATACGTCAGGAACTCCGTTTCTTGTTGATGGGTCCTAAGTTCTTGGGCTTCCAACCACTGGTGGAGGCAGCTAGACTGTTGGAAATGGACTTGAGGAGAGCCCAGCAGATACCTGTGACTAGGAAAGTGCACACTCCAAGGGTTGGGAAGTCGGCTCACTGTAAGAGGCAAAGAATCGAGAAGCGTACTTGTTATGCGTGTGGTCTCGTAGGACACCTCGCTCGTGAATGTGGGGATGGTGTTCAGCAGCCAAAGAAGCAGTACAAATGCTATTCGTGTGGGAAAGTAGGACATAAAGCCCGAGATTGCCGCGTTTGCTTGTAGCAGGCAAGAAATGTCGACATAATGATGTATATAAATAATGAGGCTCCTCATGTACATAAATAATGGTGGCTTATGCATGTTCGATGGACAGGAAGCCGTTTTGGATGAAAATGCTATGATGGCGTTTATAAGATACGGATGTGTGGGATCAACGTGTGTCTACGAGAGCTGTCGATTGTTGATGTTTTCTACCATGGGGACATGTGTGCCCAAACTTGGCAAGAGTCGTCGACTTCTACGATAATCGTCCTACTTGCTTTTGTTTGCATCTTGTGTATGTTGCTTGCGTGTGTTAGGTGCACCACAGGGTTTGCGATGATACAAGCACTGTTTGCGAAGGATGCTTTATATTCTTTTCTGTCTAACGAGTTTATAGCGCGGCTTGGGATACCCAGTCGTGCAAAGACAGATAGCATCAAAGTGATGTTGTCGAATGGCTGTTGGATGCTGGCGGATCAAGCTTGCGATGTGGCGGTTCAGTTAGGAAGTCGGGATTTCAGTTTGACTGCTTTTGTTTTGCCAATATCGGAATTCGACGTGATTTTTGGGATGGATTGGCTTGCGGAGCAGCATGCTATGAGTGATTGCCAGTCCAAAGAAATTACGTTGGGCCAGAATACCGAACAGGAGACAAAGTTCGCGGGTATGCGAGGAGTGGGAGGGACATTGATGTCTGCACTCCAGGTAGTCAAGGCTGTTCGGAAGGGTGCGGAATGTTATTTTGCACTAATTCAGGCTGTTGAGCCTAAGGCCCATGTTTGTGCAGTTCCAATTGTGGCGGAATTTACAGATGTGTTTCCTACGGATCTCCCTGGGCTACCACCCCAGCGGGAGATTGAATTCACGATTGAGTTGGTGCCAGGTGCGAAACCTGTGGCCCGCTTGCCATATCGCGTCGCGCCAAAAGAGATGGCTGAGTTGAAGGTTCAACTACAAGAAATGCTAGAGCAAGGTTCTATACGCCCAAGCATGTCACCTTGGAGCGCGGCTGTGCTTTTTGTAAAGAAGAAAGACGGTGGGTTGCGGTTGTGTATGGATTACCGTGAACTGAATAAGCTGACCGAGAAGAATAAGTATTCGATACCCCGGATTGATGAGTTATTCGATCAGCTGGTGGGCTCGACCGTCTATTCGAAGTTGGACCTGAAGTCTGGGTATTACCAGTTAAGAATTCGGGAAGGTGACATTCCCAAAACCGCATTTGGAACGCGTTATGGGCACTATGAGTTCACAGTCATGCCATTTGGACTGTGCAATGCGCCCTCGGTGTTTATGGATTTGATGCACCGTATTTTTCGCGAGTACCTGGATCTGTTTGTAATCGTGTTCATTGATGACATCCTGGTGTACTCGAAGTCAAAAGCTGAGCATGAGATTCACTTGCGGTTGGTGTTGAATACGTTGAGGCAAAATCAGCTCTATGCCAAGTTCTCGAAGTGCGAGTTTTGGCTATCGTCAGTGGCATTTTTGGGCCATGTGGTGAGTGGAGCGGGCATTGCAGTGGATCCAGCGAAGATAAGGGCCATACAGGAGTGGCCAATGTTGTCTTCCGTGGCCGAGGTCAGGAGTTTCCTTGGACTTGCGGGCTACTATAGAAGATTTGTGGAAAACTTCTCGCGGATCGCTTTGCCGCTAACCACACTGACGCGAAAAGATCAGAAGTTCGTTTGGACGCCAGAATGCGCACAAGCTTTTGAAGAGCTGAAGATTCGTTTGACCACGGCGCCGGTGTTGTCTTCGCCAAGTGGAACTGATGGATTTGTGATTTATAGTGATGCCTCAGGAAGCGGCTTAGGCTGCGTTCTTCTGCAGAATGGAAAGGTCATTGCTTATGGCTCACGCCAGCTGAAGGTGCACGAGCGAAATTATCCCGTCCATGATTTGGAACTAGCGGCGGTGATTTTTGCACTCAAGTTGTGGCGACACTACCTTTATGGAGTGAAGGTGGAGATCTATACAGATCATAAGAGCCTAAAGTACCTATTAGAGCAGAAATATTTGAATATGCGACAACGAAGGTGGTTGGAGTTTCTTGGGGACTACACTTTTGAGATTCACTATACGCCCGGGAAGGGGAATGTTGTCGCGGATGCCTTGAGTCGGCGGGTTCCGGCTAGAGAAAATTGGTTACAAAGGCATGATGAACGTCTTATCTGGGAGCTAGAGGCGTTGGAGATTGATTGTGTTGACAAGAATTGCACTGCCACTGCATGTTTGAACTGGACTGAGGTGCAATGTGACCTTACGGACCGAGTTCGACGGGCAACGGAGTTGGATGAAGATCTCTTACGCTATGTGCATGAAGGGCCAGAGGGCAAATTCACCTGGATTGACGGTCTTTTGCGAAAAGAGGGCCGTTTGTGCGTCCCAAATGTGGGGAAATTGAGGGAAGAACTGATGTATGAAGCGCATTATACAAAGTATTCCATTCACCCCGGGAGCACGAAGATGTTCAACGATATGAAGAAGCTTTTCTGATGGCCAGGGCTCAAGAAAGATGTTGCCCTTTATGTCTCTAATGCCAAACATGTGCGATGGTGAAGGCGGAATGCCAAAAGCCGGGCGGTTATTTGACGTCACTGCCGATCCCAGAGTGGAAATTTGATGATATTTCCATGGATTTTGTGCATGGCTTGCCAAGATCGCAGCGAGAAAATGATTCTATTTGGGTAATTGTGGACCGGCTAACGAAAGTAGCACATTTTCTCCCGAACGTATGGGGTTGTTACAAACTGCGGCTGTGAGGAACTTACATGGGAGCGAGAGCAAACCATGCGAATGAGTTTCCTGAACTGTTTCTGTAATGAGTGGAGAGTGAACATATGTTGTTGCAACATGAGATTTTTAATGTTATAACTATTTGGTTGCTGGTTGCTAGTTGCCTTCCTGTGTACTAATTTCGAGGACGAAATTTCTTGTAGGAGGGGAGGGTTGTAACAGCCCAATTTTTTCAGCAAGCAAAATTTCGGGTGACACGACCTGGATCACGGGCGTGATAGAGGGCGTGTCCCGCTCGGGTTCGGCGTCAGCACGACGAACTGCTGTGTTCGACGACTTGAGCTTGATGATTTAGCATCGGCTTCATGGGCTGGCAAATCATCGAACGGAAATCGTCGAACGCGCGGAATCGTCAAACAAAGATCGTCGAACGCGGGCCCAATCGTCGAGCGCTGGGCCAATTCGACCATCGCTGCCCGATCATCGAACGGATATCGTCGAACGCACGGAATCGTCGAGCGGAAATCATTGAATGCGCTGTTTGACGATCGCTGGTGGGCTCGACGATCGCTGGCGAGCTCGACGATGGTTGTCTGATCGTCGAACGTAGATCGTCGAGCGCAGATCTAGGTCACGGGCGTGACTTGGCTGACACAGGGCGTGTCCCGTGGCGGTGACCTATTTTGGGGATAAGGCGGGTTGAGCGCCGCTTTGAGGACACGGCATGTGACACGGGCGTGTCACAGGGCGTGTCGAACACGAAAATCAGTTTTCCTGATTTTTAGTCGCCGTCCATTTTTCTCAGCCTGGATCCTAGGGCTGAGTTTCTTTCCTGATTCCTTAAGGCCGAAAACAGAGATTGTATTCTCATTTTGTGTTTGACTTCATCTTTCTAAAACGTTAGAGAGAGAAAGGGAAAGGAAGTCGGAGAAGAAGAAGAGGGATGTTCGGTGCTGGAGCTTGTGCGTGTCCAGCGGTGATCCGAGGCCATTTTTGAGGAGGAAAAGCTCCTTCTAGCTAGCTAGGAACTTCATGGCACCAAAGCGGTCTTCAAGGGTAACGACCTTTCTTCCTAGTCATGTGAAGGCTTCCTTTTTGGCATATGTTTGTGATTCCCCCACCAAGAGGTGGCTGATTTTGGGAATCTTTGGGTGGATTCATGAAATCCCCTTTGTTGGCATATAGATCCGGACTTGGAGTACGAAATAGGCATGCTGTGTGAAGCCCATCTGGACAGGTTGGTCTGGATTGGTGATATTGCATAAGAACCGGAGAAGACTCCGTGATAAACGTGTAGTTTAAGGAGTCAACGGGTTATGCCTGTGAAGGGTAGTAGCAGGAAGTACTGGAGTGGTAGTACAGGAAAATATCCGTGTTATGCTTGTGCTATTGGGTCGTACATGTGAATGAGTAACAGGAAGTACTGTTGTGACCAGGAAAGGCCATTTGTGATGCTTAATGTCGTAGGTGGTACCTGTGAAGAGAGTAACAGGAAGTACTGGTGTGCCCAGGAAAGACCCCTAACATTTGTGATATTACGGTGTCGTACCTGTGAACGAGTAACAGGAAGTACTGGTGTGCCCAGGAAAGACCCGCTGATGTTGTGAGATGAATGGGTGTACGAGAAATACCCAGGCTTGAATGCCAAGAACAGGATTGGTGAGACCGACCCGCGCCTTTGATTAAGCCGCGAGTACGCCGTACTCGGTGAAGGCAAGGCGATTTGAGCAACGGGGGGTGGAGGATCCGACCTGCGTTATGTCCGTCCGACGTGGACCAGAAGTTGTGGTCTGTTGGAGCGCATAGCGAGAGTCTTAGGCCTGCGTACCATGACACAATGGGGGGCTACGGGCCATCCCGGTGTTTTAAGACTAGAACTTCGGCTGCACGCCATGGAGTAAATGCTCAAGAGAGTTGTCGTTGGGTTGTGGCCCTGATACGGTGGTGGGAAACTGGTTCGTCGGTACACCAAGATTGTGCCCTGAGTGCACGGATCGTCGGGCCGGGTGGCGGACGATTGTGATGGCATGTGTGTGCGTGAGAGCACATTTGGATGAATTATATACATGCTTGTGAATGCTATGCCTGCAGGGAAGATTACCGCTGCCCCGAGAAAATGGATAGGGTCGTTATAATTTGGTCAGCTGAATGCTGACCGTTGCCTATGTTTGTCACCGTTGGGTGGATTGTCCCTGTACAGGTGCTGGAGAGCCAAGCGGGATGCATAAAGGTTGATGTCCTGCTGCTGCTGCTGCTGCTAGCCCTCGAAGGCTATTTGGAATGAATGTTGTGTTTTCTTTTTATGTGGCCGGCCTGCGTGCCAATGTTTAGGCCACTGTGTGAAAGTCATGTAAGGCCATAAGGCCAACTTTTATGTTGTTGTAAGACATTCCTATTCGATATATACAATGTGAAGTTGTTTTATATGTTGGACATTCACGTGTGGAGTTCAAGTATTAGTATAGGCTTCCGCTAGAATGCAATGTGTTAAGGTTCGTTGCGCTACTCTGGTATCATCCTGTACCTTCACCGCCTGTTTTGTGTTATATGCTGTGGTGCCCCGGCCGGACCATCTAGTATATACCATATGAACGGATGGGGTTGTTACATGTGTTGTGTTGTATGTGTGTTTGTTTGTATGTGTGTGTTTTGTACGTTGGTGTGTGGTGTATGTGTTTGTGTATATGTGTGTGTGTGTGTTGTATGTGTGTTTGTGCTGTGTTTGTTTGTGTATATGTGTGTGTGTGTGTGTGTGTGTGTGTGTGTGTGTGTGTGTGTGTGTGTGTGTGTGTGTGTGTGTGTGTGTGTGTGTGTGTGTGTGTGTTTGTGTATGTGTGTGTGTGTTGTGTTATGTTTTGTGTGTGTTGTGTTTGTGTGTTAAATGTTTTGTGAGTTTGTCTTTGTGTTTTATGTGTGTGTGTGTTAAATGTTTGTGTTGTGTGTATGTGTGTGTGGTATGTTTGTGTCTTTGTCTTTGTGTTTTATGTGTGTGTGTGTGTTAAATGTTTGTGTTGTGTGTGTGTGTGTTGTATGTTTGTGTGTGTGTTGTATGTGTGTTTGTGTGTTAAATGTTTGTGTTGTTGTATGTTTGTGTGTGTGTGTTGTGTTGTGTGTGTTGTACGTAGGTTGTTGTGTTATGTTGTGTTATGTTGTGTGTGTTGTGTTATGTTGTGTGTGTGTTATGTTGTGTTATGTTGTGTTATGTTGTGTTTATGTGTTTGTTATATGTGTGTGTGTCTGTGTTGTATATATATCTGTGTGTGTGTTTTTATTTGAGTATGTTATATGTTGTGTGGTATGTCTGTGTTGTTATGTGTGTGTGTGTTGTTCTATGTATATGTGTGTTTTCATTAAAATTAACTTATTTTATTTTCTAAAGATGGGAAAATCAAAAGATGGTGGTGTGGCCGCATTTTGGGACAGTATAACTATCATGCTTTTCTGTGACATATGTATTAAAGAGATAGAACTTGAGAATCGACCAACCACACATTTTAATAAAAAGGGTTGGAACAACGTTATGAAGAATTTTGAGGAGCTTACTAGAAAACAGTACGACAAAGTTCAATTGAAAAATAAATGAGATCATTTGAAGGAGTGGAAATTATGGACGGAGTTAAAACGTGGTGACACCGAATTGGGTTAGAATGCTTCAAGGAAAACTATAGACGCTTCAGACGAGTGGTGGGACGAAAGATTGAAGGTACTCATTTTCCATAACATTTTTGTTTAGCGTTTTTTTAAAAAGAAACAACATCTAACGTGAAATATATGTATTTTTTAGGTTGTCCCGGCGGCCAAAAAATTTCGTTACTCAGGAATACATCCAGAGTTAGAGGAGAAACTAAATATGATGTTCAGCTCTGTTGTCGCAACAGGACATCATGCTTGCACCCCGAACACCATTAACGAGATCCCCGAGTCAGTTGACGAAAGAAGAATGTCAGAAGGTGATCCAGAGAACATTGACGTCATTGGTGATCCAGCGCCACGTGAGAACACAGCTACGTCAGCACCTGTCAAGAAGCGAAAGAAAGGGAAAAGCAAAGTTATTAGTTCCGTGTTAGAAGACTTGGCGGAGTCTTCTAAAACCATTAGTCGATGCATCCAGGAGGCACCAAAAAAAGCTACTTCCGTGTTTAGCATCCGCCAGACAATAGACAAATTGGCTACGTACTAGGAAGTGCAGTCTGATGAAGAGTTCCATGATTTTGCAATCACGTATTTCATGGACAAAAATTATAGGGAGACCTTTTTGTGCTTACCAGATGGGATGAACGTAAAGTGGCTACGTAATCGCTTCCTCCGTGGGGGGTAGTGGAGACCTTTGTGTTCTCTTCTGATATATTACCCACTATCAGATTCTGTTTTGTTTTTTATGTTGCAGTGTAGACTATTATGTGGTGGACAATATTATGTTTATGATGTGGTCTTTGCGATAAATGATGTGGACAATATTATGCTTATGATGTGGACAATATTATGCTTATGATGTTGTGGTGTTTTGGACACTATTATGTTTGTGATGTTTTATTATTGTTCTTTCAATGTAATAATTGTTGGTAGTTTATTTCTCATACAGAATATGTCTAGCGATGAATCTGAAAATTCGACGGAAGAGCGGGAGATTACAAGAAGAAATTATGTGCTTGCCCATCATCAGAATGTGGTTGCAGTTGTATCTTTGGTGACCGAGTATACTTCCATGATGCTTTGTCTGGTACCACGCATGACTACAAAGCAAACATGTGATAAATGGGTGGTAGAGCTACTATGCGGGTCACAGGCGAGGTTTCATGACTCTTTCATGATGAGTCAAGAAATTTTTATGGACTTATTGCATGCTCTGGAAGAGAAGTGTGGATTTCGGGGAACTAGAAGGACTGCATCCCGAGAAATCCTGGTGCTGACAATATATATATTATCGCATAATGAATCAATGAGAAAAACAATTGAGCGCTTTCAGCATTCAACGGAGACAGCTAGCAGATTTTTTTCTCGAGGTCTTCGTGCTTTGCTGAAGTTAGCGAAAGAAGTGATTCAGCCATCAGATAGATCTTTCAGCAGTACTCCCCCAGAGATTATGTATGACAGACGTTACATGTCATTTTTTAAAGATTGCATAGGAGCAATTGATGAGACACATGTTCACGCATGCATACCAGTTGGAAGACAGGTACCTTATATTGAGAGACGTGACAGTCCAACCCAAAATGTCATGGCTGCTTGTGATTTCAATATGTGCTTCACTTTTGCTATGCCGGGTTGGGAGGGATCAGCGCACGATAACCGCATTTTCAATTTTGCGATAAGTGATGCACGTTATACCTTCCCGCATCCACCTCTAGGTAACTATGTTAAAGTTTTGTTATATTATTTATTACTACACAAAATAATTGCTGATAAATATTATTAAATAATTTTTAGAAAAATATTACTTGGTAGATTCTGGTTATCCTCTGCAAAGAGGATACCTGAAACCGTATCAAGATACGCGGTATCATCTATCAGACTTTGCTCATGGTGGTCGTCGAGCCGAAGGAGATCGAGAGATTTTCAATCACGCACACTCATCACTAAGAAGTGTGATAGAACGATTGTTTGGTGTTTGGAAAAAGAAATGGGTCATACTAAGGGACATGCCAAGCTATCGTTTCGACAAGCAAGTAGCTATTGTGATCGTCACTATGTGTTTACATAATTTCATTCGCCGGCATCCATCGCGTGTGAACATTGATTTTAGTGAGTCTGAGCAAAGGGTTCAAGACCATGGGATGTCCTCACAAGGTTCACAAGAGAGTCATGTACTGACACTGCAGGTGGTGTAGATGAGATGATTGTGCTACGTAATATTATTGCGAATCAGCTGTATGAATCAAGAGCGTAGAGTGTAAAAAAATGTATCAATGAACTTTAATTTTGTGTTATGAATGAATCGTTGTTTAGTGTTGTGTTATGTCACTTTCATATTTGTAAATTTTTTTTTTTGCTAAAAATTCCGTTTTGAATCCAAACAACTTTTCGGAAACTACATTTTGTAAACTTTGTTTCACCCAAACAGTTTTTTTAACAAAACTTCGTTTTTCAGAATCAACACTTTTTCATTCAACAACAGCTTATCAGCAGCTTTCCATCAGCAACAGCTCAAGCAAAATGAGCCTAGAATTGGTTCACCCTCACCAAATTTCCGGTTGTCTGATCGAATCCAAAATCCCTACTCACCGCTCCGCTGCCCTCTATGTCGTGAAACCAATCTCTCAGCTCCAAATATATCTCACTAAAAGCAATCGATGTCGGCGGCGGAAGCGCATCTGCTCCGGCTGGCGGTCAGTTGCCGGAAACTCACGGCTCACGTCACAGCCGGCGCAACGGATACGATAGTCGCGATGGCTTCTTCAGGCGAGCATGAATTTGCCTCCGCGGCCCGCGCCAGGCTCTACCGCCATCCTCGCTCCCGCCTCTTCTGGGATGAGCGCGTCGCTGTGCGCGTCGGAGAGAAGCTCGGAGCTCGTCTCCGCCAGATCGGCGTCTCCGACATCTCTCTACACCTCGAAGACGGAGACCCAGAGCACCTATCGTTCCCTCTTCATTACCGCCGGCCAATCGCATCCATGCTGCGTTCCGTTGAGGGCGCCGGAGTTCGCGTTGTCGGGGCTGATGAACTCCGGTGCGATCGTGATCCACCGGCCGCGTAATGGTTATTGCTTGTTAGGGTTTCTCTCCTATCCGTGTCAACGACTCGGGCTTTCGCCATTTCGGTTCTCTCGGAAGCTTCCCTTCAAATTTTTGGATTTGAAATGGAGTTTAAGGTAAATTGGATTTGCTTTTAAGCTTGTGATTTCTGCATGAATGCTATAATAATTTACTGGAAAGGAAGTGTTTATTGTTGTAACTAAATAATTGATCATTGTATATGATTGATTCTGATTAACTTCAGCTATGATTAACTCATTCCAACCATGAATTTTGCATGCTTGCTATTGAAATTTCATGAGTATTCAGTATCACTCAGTTGAAAGATAATGATCATTAATATCTTTATACCCTGAAACTATGAAAGTGAGTTGTAAGTTAAACTTGAAAAGTACTCAATTTTACGGAATCAATTTTGCGAGGAGTCGAATCATTTATTGTGCTAAGAAAATTATGAATATGTATAAAAAGCATAGGCTATGTACGCATGCTCTTTTTTATTGATATTGCAAATGCATACAATTGAGCATTACAAAAATTAATTTGTTTGCATTAAGGAAAAAACTAATGAATATTGAAATTATTAGAGATATATATGATGGAATTAGTTGTTGAGTGATCAACAAATTCCCATTTACAGTAAAATTACATTAAGGATAAACAATGAGCCATGTAGTTCATTTAGTTTTTGTATTTCTTATGTGAAACCATCTTGTGCCAGTTATTGATATAATTCGCGGAGTTTCTCGATGCATCCTTCATCACATTCGAGGACATGTGATACCATCATGCTTCAGTTATCTTTTATTATTTATTTTATATCATGTATGTTTCTTTCTCGTGCATTACTTTATATTTGGAATTTCTGTCTCATCTGTTTGACCACCCGGTGAAACCACGATTAAATGGTCTGATAATTTTGAGTAGCTAGGATGAAAAAGACAAGCTTAACCTAATTAAGGACGCATAAGGTTAAGATGGAAATAACTCAAATTAAAAGATTTCAAAGTTTATTCTTCATTAATAAAATTAAATGAGAGAACAATTTAGGGAATAAAAAATTGGAAATATGTTAAAAGGGGAATTATTTGGCTTCTCTTAAAAGCTCTAGTGAAAGAGAAAAAATTAACCAAAAAGCTACAAAGGAAACAAATTCATTTCGTTTTCCTCTGTTAAACCGGAGGAAGCTACTGTTCCTGCGACCCGCATTCCCCCATCGATCTTCTTCCATAGCGGAACCTACGTGAACCTACAGAATGAAGATGCCGACATGCTATCCTCTGCTGACCGAAAGTGTCGTCGACTCCTTCGCCTGGAAGCTCCAACGTTTCTTCCTCACTCGTCACTGAACCATCCCGACGGCTTAGTTGTTCCCTCGGGTTGTTGCCGACTCCAGTGATATATTTCGGCGACCTGGTTGTTTTCTCTTGCCTACCTAAGGATTTCGTCAACTGCAACTCCCCTTCTGATAACCTACTCGAGGAACACCTCCAGTCTGCACACGGATGTGCTTGAAAAGGTCGTTCCTTGCTACAAATTTGCGTATACCTCGGGTAAACTCCACCCACTTTCGTTTGCTATGTTTACTTTAGCCTTATGCAATCCAATTAATTATCTATAAGCTTGTCTTGAACGTTCACGCTAATTTTTATTGTCGTTTTACCCATAAATTATTATTTGTGATTATGCTTATGAATGTAAAAGTATTACCTCGGTTTGGCCCATAAACATTTGAGAGTTCATCTCAAATAACGATTAACGACTTTTCGAAAGTTCAAACGTCGAGCGTGATGAAGCGAGCAAAACTCGGGTTTGATCTCTTGGTTTACCTCAAATGTTTTTCATGTCTTTTATTATATTATGTTATTGCATTTAAGCGTCTACAT
This sequence comes from Platanthera guangdongensis, assembly GCA_039583875.1. NCBI lineage: Eukaryota > Viridiplantae > Streptophyta > Magnoliopsida > Asparagales > Orchidaceae > Platanthera > Platanthera guangdongensis. The sequence goes on along the minus strand of CM077162.1, from coordinate 55,311,869 downwards.
ATGAGGGGCATAGCAAGTGTAGGGGATCACTGAGGTTTTCGGTTCTTAGGAGGGGGAGCGCTGACCCAATGGAATCTCCTTAGTGGAGTTTGACTCACCATGTATCTTGTCTTCCTATTTTCCATAATGAAGTGCCGCCCGATCCCTTCACCCTTCTCCCTCGATCCAATTCCATTTCTCCATGCCTCTGTCGCCAGGAACAACCTTAGGTGACACCATGCAATTATAGGTTAAGAAAATTATGGCTCATAAAGTACCCTTTACTAGGAATTGTTTACTAAAATTGAAACGCATAGACTCCTGTCAAATGCAGCCTAAGGAAATTGTAGGTATCAAATTTAACAACCTCTCCTTCCTATATGTCTGATTTATGTTAGCCTTTTGATATGTAATAATATTTCCAGTTCACTTGTCATTAGAAGCCATATATCTTAACTGATATTATGTTGTCAAAAATGCATAGAGGGGAGATCAACAACTGTTCTTGAAACCTGACCAAACCAGCATGACGGAAAGATTATTTGACCAAGCAATGAGGTGTCAATGATTGTGCATAGGAAGACACTGATAGAGAAGGTGGCTCGAGGACACCCGTTGATGTTGATCCCGGGAAGGGACACCTCCAAAGGTTGCATCCTGCTATGCGCCAGGAAACGCCGACATTTCATCATGCAGTTCATTAAATTGTTTGTTCAAATTTTGTGTTTGAGCTTGTTCCTATATTGTTCTTTTCACAAATTTATGTCTTATCTGCCGTTTGAAAGAGGATAATAAAGATGAGTCGGTATAAACATGAAGCAGATGAGTGGGTATAAAACATGAAGCAATTATATTGATCGGGATCGAGCCCGAGCAAGATGTGTGAAAGTTTCATCATCGTCGGTTTCTCATTAGTACTCACTTCTAAGGTACAATACCTGACACGTGTTAGACCGCTCTCGGGAAACTGGCACCGAAGAGAGAATTTTATCGCACACCACCACCAACCCGCAACAGTGGAGTGACTAGCGGAGGAGAAGAGGCATGAACGTCTCACCTCTCCCCCTTCGTCCACTCCTATCGCTATGAATCAGTGGTGGTGTTTAGTGAATAACCATCACATCCCAATCAACTCGTGTAATTAAAGAGAGTATGTGGAAGTAGGTAAGATCTATGTTATGAACGATTAATCATCTACGTAGTAGTATCACAAAACATTATATAAAGCAAAGGAAAAATCAGTTTAACACAGAGACCGGGCCCGAAAGCCCAACAATCCAAGTTCATATATATGTATAAAGATGCGTTCCGGTGACTAACAACGCACACCGACCGAGTAATGTAAAAGTAAAGCTAGGCAAACACTACTTTACTCTTCGGCTCCTCAACGCCTCCTTGACCGATGTTAGAGTTTGGCGGTTTATCCCTGCCAGTCTGATTGTGTGGCGGCTTGATAGGAGGTAGCGGTTATGTCTGGCAGCTTGTCTTGACAGATTGGCGGTCTGGCTGTTTAGCAGGGCTTGGCGATTTAGTAGTCGGCTTCCCGCAGAGCTTTCCACTCTCGGAGGACTTCCGTAGCAGCGGTCTGGTGGCAGCGGTCTGGTGGCAACCCGCAGCTGCGGTCTGGTGGCAACCCGCAACTGCGGTCTAGTGGCAACCCGCAGTAGCGGTTTGGCAACCTCCAGTGGCGGTCTGATGGCTTTCCGCAGTAGCAGTCTGGTGGGAATCCGTAACTGCGGTCTAGTGGCAACCCGCAGTTGCGGTCTAGCGGCCTGCAGTGGCGGTATGACGGCTTTCTTCTATTGCCGTTGCGTCAAACCGCATAGGCCGTGCGGCTTGTATTTAGTCCCACATCGCTTGTTGTATTCTACTCTCCCCCCATTTTCTATAAATAAGGGGCATACATTTGTATTATTTATCTTTTGGAGTAATAAAAACTAGCATTTATTTAGTCCTTTTTTACATGGTATCAGAGCTAACCGATCTTTTGCTCCAATTTGCTCGCGGTTTATTTTTCTAACCGCTTCCGGTCTTCTTTCCGCCCTGCCCTTCCTTGCTTGTCGTTTCTCCCGCGACTTGTTCTTTCTTTGCATTTTATTCAGTTCGCGCGACTTCGCTGGTGTTCGCGCATCCTTCTGTCCCCTCCTGTGCTCTTGCGGGTTGTTGTGGTCGCGCGGGTTGTTTTCTCTACTAGCGCGGTCTCTTCCTCTTCTCTGTTCTCTTTCTGCGACTTGTTCTTTTCCGGCTTCTCACTCAACCGTGCGGTTTGAGTCTCTCTGCCGACCTTCTTGCCTTGGTCTCGTTCTTTCTACAACCTGTTCTTTTTCGGCTTGCGCTCTTCTAGGTGTCTTTTGCGGTTCTTCTCTTAACTGCTTGATCGTGCAGTTTATTTGTTTGCACAGTCTCTTTGCCTCTTTTGCGGGTTTGTGTCTAACCGAACTTTTTCTCTATCTGGTTTCTCTCACGACGAGGTCGGTTTCTTTTGTCTCCTCTACAAGCCATGCTCTTTTTGTCTCTTCCGATAATTGACTTATTGACTCTGGTGCTACTTGTCACTTGACTGACAATTCTCGTTTGTTCTCCTACTTGAAAAAGCAGAAATCGGTATCTCCTGTCGTTATTGCAGATGGAACTTCTGATGTACATGGTGTTGACACTGTGCACCTCACTCCGTCTTTGCAGCTTGATGACACTCTCTATGTTCTCACTTTTCCGTGCAATTTATTGTCTGTTCATGTTCTCTGCACACAGTTGCACTGCACGGTTACTTTTACTGCCACTACATATTCCTTCTGAGATTCTATCTCAAAGGCTACGGTTGCTACTGGGACTGCGAGTGGTGGCCTCTTGTTTCTTGACAATGTCATTGCACTTTCTGCTTCTTCTTCCCTTCAGCAATGACATCGTCGTACTGGTCATCCTCCTTCTCGCCTTATCTGCCAACTTCTCCCAGATCTTTCTCAAGAGGATTCCCCTTTGAATTGTGAAGCATGTCAGCTTGGTAAATATCATCGTTCTTCTTTCCCAGCACGGACGGGACGTAGTTCTTCGCATCCTTTTGAACTAGTTCACTCTGACATCTAGGGTCCCTCTCTTACTGCCACTGTTGGTAGAGTTGGCTTGTACTTTGTTACCTTCATTGATGATTTCTCCAGGTGTACTTGGTTGTATCTCTTGAAAGAGGGTTCTGACCTTTACTCTATGTCAAGGAATATGTCAACCGTCAATTTTCCAATTTTTGTGCGAGCCACGGTTTGATTCATCAAACTACTTGCCCCTATACCTCTCAACAGAATGGCGTTGCTGAACTCAAGAATCGTCATCTCCTGGATGTTGCTCGCAACCTTCTCTTACAAATGAATGTTTCTCGGTCTTATTGGGGTCATGTTGTTCTTCTCTCTTGCTATCTCATAAATCATATTTGGGGTAGAAAGATTAAAACTTGATGAGATTGAACTACCATCCTTAGGCTTCATTTGGTTTAGCGGTGGCGGGAGGAGCAAGCGTGTCCAAACGGAGCTTTCGAACCGGGGGGGGGGGGGGAGGTGGGGGTCGAAACGGAGCGGTGGGGGGCGTTTCCTCCTTGCTGCGGGTGCAAACGGAGGAAACAGAGACGGAGTTTCATTTGATTACCCTCCGTCCGGTGGTGTTTGCTCCAAACACCACCCAAAAATGCTAAACCAAATGAAGTCATAGTTAACCCCATGGCATGTTCCTTTTGTTTGATTGAGAAACAAAAGATTAAGTTTTTCATGATTAACCTGGAACCCCCTGATTTATCCCTCTTGAATTACTGGGGAATACAGAGTAAACCTCCATTTATGAATTGGGAACTACCCATTGTCTTCAACCCCGAGTTTATTCCTTTGTTTTATGGGAACGAAATAGCAAGTTTTCCTTAATGAACCTGAATCCACCTATCCCTGTCCATCCCCTGAGGCTATTCCTTTTGCTTTATTGAGGAAGAAATATTAAGACTTCCTCAATGAACATAAATTCAGTCATGTCATCCAGAAATCAAAATTGATTACTCGTTACATTACTATACATTGTACAGTCAAATGCGTACTCACGCTTATTATTCTTAAGCCTCTCACCATATGATTTTAATCATGCGTGATGTGACCTGACAATGCAGTCACTCATTTTTTAGTTCCATCAAAACATGGAGCAAATTGATCGTGTGCATGATTTGCATAATGAAATTGCTACATTTTGAGGAATGCAAGGACAATTATGACCATGAATTATGATTCTCTTGAAAGTTGATTATTTTAGACGTTTAGCGTAGAAAACCCCGTATATATATTGAGAGAAGATTAATGTAACCCAGTTTAGGAAGGACATCAAGCAAATTAAAAAAAAAATGATCACAACTTGGAAGACTAAGTGATCGTCATATGATTTAATGATTTAAGTTATTGAGTTCATTATCATGTATACGTTTTGGATTTAATTAACTATCGAGGTTTAGCATACGAATTCTCATGTTCGTGATTTGAAAGATAATTTCCTTGATTGAGGGCACGATAGTTCATAGAATTTAGAACTATCTCAACTGGAAGAATGTCGAATTATCATATGAATCACCACACTTTGTGAATAAAGAGACAAATATCAATTTGAGTGACACAGATAATTATTAAAACTTATGAGGTTCAAATGTTTGGAAGATTATCGTATCAACATGCGATTTAAGTGTATTTACGTGAGTTACTCGGGTTGATAATTTTGATAAATCCTAAGATTTATGTTATAATTATCGTAAGTTGGAAAACAATGAGAATGATTAAGAGCGATTGATTAACCTAAGAATGATATTTATAATTGAGTGGCATAATGATATGTTGTAACTAGTGTTGAGAGAATACAAAAACTTGTATGTATTGTTTGTGTATGTAAATACAAAGAGAGAATACAAATATATAAGAGAAAGAAAGAGAGAGAACAATCCTATACATGATGTGGGATTAAAGAAGAGAGAAGAGAAAAAGCAAAAATGGGCCCAATAATGGGCTCTTTACATGGGCTTTTCTAACACTCCCCCGCAAGTTGGAGCGTACAAATCGTATGCGCCAAGCTTGGACAAGCACTGATAGAAGATTGTACTGGAAAGAGCCTTTGTGAGGATATCCGCAACTTGTTCATGGAACATGCTTTAGATCGAGCTTCTTCATTTGAACCTTCTCCCGGATGAAGTGACAGTCAACTTCGATATGCTTTGTTCTTTCGTGGAAGACCGGGTTCTTGACAATGTGTATAGCAGCTTGGTTGTCACAGAGGAGGAGAGCTGGTGAAGGTAGCTTTATACCCAGATCGGTGAGAAGACTTTCAAGCCACGTCAGTTCAGACACTACAGATGTCATTGCCCGGTATTCTGCCTCAGCTGATGATCGAGCAACGACCGCTTGTTTCTTGCTTCGCCAGATAATCAAATGTCCTCCAAAATAAGTGCAAAAACCACTGGTAGATCGCCGGTCATCAAGGAGAACCAACATAATCAGCATCCGAGTATGCCACCAATGTTGGAGCTGAAGAGGAGGTTCTGTAAACAAGTCCTTGGCCAGAAGCTGTTTTAAGGTATCTGAGAAAGCATTCAACAGCCTGAAGATGAGATCTTCGAGGAGAGTGCATATACCGACTGACAATATCAACAACGAAGGAAATATCTGGTTTGTTTACCGTAAGATAGATCAATTTTCCAACGAGGTGACGATAATATTCTGGATTCTGGAGTAGGAGATCCGAGTCAGATGCCTGAGCGCACAACTTGTAGTTTACATCCATTGGGGTGTCACTCGGCCTACAGCCTGAATAGCTCGCATCATGAAGGAGGTCGATGCAGTACTTCCGTTGAGAGAGTACAAGCCCGTCTGGCCATCTAGCCACCTCAATACCCAAAAATACCGTAGGGACCCCAAATCTTTTGTCTGAAAGACGAAACTCAGATGTAGTTTGACCGCCTATATCCCTTGTGAGTCATCTCCTGTAATGATGATATCGTCAACGTACACTAACAAAAGAACCGTTCTTGTTGTTCGGTGACGAGTAAACAACGAGAAGTCGGCCGAGCTTCGAGTAAAACCAATATCCCGAAGGGCTTTACTGAATTTGTCAAACCATGCCCGAGGGGATTGTTTGAGACCATACAGAGCCTTCAAAAGACGACAGACCTGAGACTCCCCCGTGGTCTCAAACTCGGGTGGTTGCTGCATATACACCGTTTCCTGGAGATCCTCATTCAAAAAGACATTCTTGATATCCAGTTGGAGTAAGGGCCACTGGCGATGGACAGCTACAGATATGAGGACACGAACGGTATTGAGCTTGGCCACCGGTGAGAAAGTTTCCTCATAGTCGAACCCCTGTTGTTGTGTGAAGCCACGAGCCACGAGAGGAGCCTTCAGACGGTCAATCATCCCATCAGCAGCATGTTTGATGACAAAGACCCCCTTACACCTAACCTGTTTCTGACCCGGAGGAAGGGATACTAGAGTCCATGTCTGGTTAGCCCAGAGAGCAGCCATTTATTCCTCCATGGCGGCCCGCCATCCCGGATGTTGGAGTGCCTCCGGCACAGAGTTAGGAACAGAGACCGAGGAAAGAGAAGTGACAAATGTGTGAAGGTGTGGAGAGAGGCGATGGAGGGAGACACAGTTCTCCAGTGGATGAGCAGTGGATGGCGGTACATGATCAGCAGGACGCAGAGTAGTCGTGGTTGAGGCCGACTGCAGAGGGGCAACGGAACTGGGAGGGCGACGAGTGTAGACACAGATAACAGGTGGTTTGGTGGGAGCAGGAGCCGATGCAGGTGGAACAGGTGAAGGTAGTGCAGTAACAAGGATAACAGAGCGTGGGATGGATGGCGGGAGAGGAGATGGTGGTAGATGAGCGGGTGAAGGAGCTGGGAAAAACGGTTGATCCTTCCGGAAGGTAACATCAGCAGATACCGAGATCTTCCGGGTAGCTGGAGAATAACAGACATAGCCGGGCGGATTTCCGCAGAAATGGTAGTGATCTGCAGCTCGTCGCGGATTTCAGCAGAACAAGCCGGGCGGTCTGCTGGACAAGCCGGGAGGTCTGTAGGCGGACTGGCCGCCGGGCCGGTAGAGTTTACAGAAGAGCCCATTGAAGCAGCAAAAGAGAGATCGGTGCAGGTCGGGCGGTGAGCAAACCACAGCGACTAGAGACTAGCGGGTGACGAAGACCGTTGCGAGAAGAACCAGAGACCACACGGCAGGCAGTCAAGGAGAAGACCGCGCCCCCAATGCGGGAAAAACAACAAACCGCACGGTCACAATGTGGACACCAGCGATCAGACAGACCGCGACCAATAAATATGGAAAAAAGATAGACCGCACGGTCTCGGTGAGCACACCAGCGGTCAGAGCAAAGGAGGCCGCGAGAAGAACTCGAGCGGACAGGGAGAGGAAGCCGCGAGCAGAAGAAGTCGAGCAAGCAAGAGGAGGAAGCCGCGAGTAGGAAGCCGCGAGTAGGAGAACTCGAGCGGATAGAAGAAGAATCCGTGAGGTAGAGAACTCGAGCGGATAGAAGAAGAAACCACGAGGTAGAGAACTCGATCGGATTGGAGAAGAGTCCGCGAGTTTTAGAGAACTCGAGTGGATAGAAGAAGAGGCCGTGAGTTGGTAGACTCGAGCGGATAGGCATAGACCGGGTGAGTAGGCACCGGAGGAGGGGCCCAAGCTAAGAAGGGAGCTCGTTGCGGGAAGGGAGAAAGAAACAAACCGCGCGGGTAGATAAGAAACCGTGCTGGATAGAGGAGGTGGGAAAGGGTCCCACTGGCGAGGGAGACACCTATAAAAGGATAGAGAGTAGACAGAAAGAGGGTGGAGGCCACATGATAGGGGTGGGGGGGGGGGAAGAGAGAGGCGGTTAGCAGGAGACTAGCCCCGCGCCTTGCGAGAAGAGAAGGTCGTCCGGTTAGGCAAACGCAGACCGCGCCTAGCGCAAAGGAGGCAGGTCGGGCGGTTAGCAGAAGGCTAGCCGCAAGGAGAGATCGAGTCCCTCTGATAGCATGTTGAGAGAGCACAAAAACTTATATGTATTGCTTGTGTATGTAAATACAAAGAGAGAATACAAATATATAGGAGGAAGAAAGAGAGAGAACAATCCTATACATGATGTGGGACTAAAGAAGTGAGAAGAGAAAAAGCAAAAAATGGGCCCAATAATGGGCTCTTTACATGGGCTTTTCTAACACTAGTAAACGCTGACATGATTTTTATAAATGGAGGGTTATGAATTGAAGTCATAACTCATGCATCAGTTATTGTATGATCGGGGATATTATATGGATTATGAAAAATCTGAATACTATTATGTCATTACAAATTTGTTAGTTGGTTGAATTGATAGGCTGGTATCTTAATTGTGGATGTGCATAATTTAAAGAATAATCAGCATTATGATTTTAAGTTACAATATTGAATTACGCGATTTTAAAAGAATAGTATAATATCAGTTTTAAGGACGGACGTATGAGAATTATCGTCCCTGAGGGAGAGGATGATGAAGTGATTTGAATTGCAATCTCTGTCTTGATTTAGGTCTGTTTGGGACAGCTCTGGCGGATTGAAAAGCTGCTGTCCGGATAGAGCTGTTTTAAAATATATATCTGGGGAGCAGTTTTGAAAAGCTGTAGAGTGTTTGGGTGTTCTGTGCAGAAGTGCGCTTTGAAGAGCGATTTTCTATTTTAGCTGTTTAGAGAAACAACTTGGAAGCTGTTTTTTTTAAAGATAATCCCATTTGTTCTTCATTTGCAATCGATCATAAGTTTTTCCGGTGCGTTTTTTTTAAATGACTCAATCAAATTTTTTAATACAAAGATCACGAAATATCAAAACTTCATTCGACTCCCAAGTCGCTGAGATGCCTCCTTCCTTTGTCTTTCACATTATACTGTAATTGTTTCACCATTACCGTTAACAAAAAAACACATACATATACACAAACACATATATTAACATATACACACACAGACACACACATGCACACACACAGAACACACCACATGCACACACACAGAACACACACACATACACACACACACAGAGAGAACACACACCACATACAGAACATATAGAACATAACATACCACATATACACACACACAACAAAACACACCACATACACACACACACAGAAAATATACCATACAGAAACCACACACACACACACACCAATATCGCGAAACAACTTGCAAAATCTAGAATCAGATTATAACAATAAACATTATTTTGATTCGGATATCAAATAAGAAATTAAACCTGATCCTGGGCAGAAATGTGTTTCTCATTGAGATTAAACTGAAAAGGAACTACAGGGGGGTACTGCTTAATTACTCAATGGAAGCCCTAACCTTAAAGCTCAGTGGGCTTAGGCTGAGAATGGTCGAGTAGGGAGACCGGGCATGGGGAAATCAAACGATCGCAGAAGATAACTCACATGTGAAGCCGACGAGAGAGTGGGCTTCGATCGCCAAAGTCTAGAATGAAGATTCGAGGTAGTAATGACCGGTAGAGAGAGCACAGAGTCTTGATCGCCGGCAGACGTGAGTAGAGTGCAATGCCCGCCGCCACGGACAAGCAAAATTTCTAGGCGGTCTGAGAAGAAGCGGAATGTTTTTGTAGGAAGCAGAGTGGGCGGGATCGTAAAAATCGCGAGCGTGGCGTGTCGCGGGGAAGAAGGAGCGCGCGCGAGAGTTTCGATGATGACCCGTCGGGGAAGACCAGGCGAGCGGCAAGCTAGGGCATCACGGAGAAGAGGGCGAGCGGCGAGTTGGGGAAGACGAAGACCTGTCGGGTTTTTTTAGATCCGCGATCTTACGGGAGCGAACGCGGGGGGTTGGCAGCGCTCCAAAAGCTCTTTATTCGGCTTTTTTAGATCCGCGATTTTCATAAAGTGGTGCAAACAAACAGATAAAAAACAGCTCCAGCGGTTGGAAAATAGCTTTTCCATCCGCTGGAGCTGTCCCAAACAGAGCTTTAGGTTAGCCATCAAATTGGATTTTAGTGTTCACACATATAAGGGTTTGATGTGATAGTGATCGTAACAATATTTGATTTTAATTATGACTATGAGACATTCATTTTGGAAGACTTGATAACTACAATTTTAATTACTAATATAAAATGACATGACTGTGATGGTGATGATGACTTAAATCTTAATTTACTCTTATGATGTTATATGATATTGGATTTTACCATTATGGTGTAATGTTGTTGATAATACAGTGATTTGTTGATTGAAACATCAAGAACATACCGATGGGTTTCCACCATTTCAGAATAATTTGAAGACTTTAACTTGAAGATTTGTACCCTCAATGTGTTTGAGGACCTGTTATCCTGCTTAAGTAATTTGATGGTTAACGGTTAACCTCTCTAAGAAATTATTGATACTTGCATGTTAACCTAAAATTCCATTGTGCGAGTGGCGTCAAATAAATTGACCATGCATGCGTCGATCATATTATGATGTTCAACTCGCAAACCAAAGTTGATACAATGATTTGTTGATTTCAAGAACATGCCGATGGGTTTCCACCACTTCCAAATAGTTTGAAGACCTTAACTTGAAGATCTGTACCCTCGATGTGTTTGAGACCTATTACCACTTCCAAATAATTTGAAGACCTTAACTCGAAGATCTGTACCCTTGATGTGTTTGAGACCTGTTATCCTGCTTAAGTAATTTGATGGTTAACTCCCTAAGAAATTATTAATACTTGCATGTTAACATACAATTTCATTGTACGAGTGATGTCAAATAAATTGACCATGCATGTGTCGATCATCTTATGATGTTCAACTCACAAACCAAAGTTTTAAAAGACTTGCACTTCGTAGGATCAATTGCATACGAGAAAGTGAATCAATTCCTATCTATATAAAACCCCCGACTTGATTTTAATTTTCCAGGACAAAAAATCTTTTTGTTCAATTGGAATTGTAACATCCTACCTCTACTTCCTTTTATCAATTAGATGTAGACTCGACTAGAATTTGAAAATTAAATATTTTAATTCAAAATATTTTTTTTTATTTTAAAAAAATAAGTGGAATTTAATTTTTAATGATGAGCCGAGTTGGCCAAAAACAAATTCGTAATGAAGTTTAATAAAAAAGTTGAATTTTGTTAGAGACGGATGTCTCGAGCGGTACCGAGTTGAATATTTTGCGGAACTTACACAACCACAAGCAGAATCACAATAACAACTTATGAAATAACGGTAATAGGAGTAAATTGAACGTTCGAGGCAAGTTTAGCGTTATTTAATTGAGTCACATAATACTAATTCGATATTTTGAAAGCAGCGAAAGAGAGTGTTACCCAAGCGAGGCGTGGCTTCCCAAATCCAACGGTGAAGAAGAACTTCGCAGGGCTGCTGGATAAGAACTGGCCGACCCTCTGCTAGACTGAACAGGAGTCAAGTCGCCAGAATAAGATGTTGTCGTCGACGGCGACCTGAGAGGAGGACTGGTTTCCGACGGATGGAAATCTGGAATGCGGCTCTTGACAGATATGGGCGGCGGAAGCTTGCACGGGCGAAAAGGCTTGACGAGGTGCTCACTTGGAACGGAGGAGGAAGCCAACGGAGGGTGGCTGTTGGAGGAGGCCGCTTCATCGATTCTGGCGGCCAAGCGATGACGTCGTCGCTGAACTGAAGAAGACAGCGGAGGCAGTGGCTCGGGGCTGGCAACAACAGGGAAAAAACAAAGTATGTTCATTTTTTCCACGGATTTTTTCGGTTTGATTACCTCTTCTGAACAGGGACATTATAACCCGTGAACACCAATTTATTTCCCTTTCATTTATTTTGATATTATAACCCGTGAACAGCCAGGTTTCTTTCATTTATTTCTAAAAAAATTTTAACTTTATTTTTTTGAAAACTTGTAAACTCATATCTTGAAGATGGTGTAACAAAAATGTTGCAAAAAAATCGGTGGTGGAACTTGAAGATGGAAAACAGGTTGTTTTCAAGAAGACAGTTATGGAACAACTAGTTGATGACCCTTATGTTGATCTTAATACCTCATGTGAAGTTATGTCTTCACATTTAAGGATAATTGGGGAAAAAACATATTTGGAGTATCCAAAAAGTCGTGCACCCCCAAATAAAGAATCTTGGTGGTGGAAAAGTCAA